>CM014275.1:50340567-50350685 GCA_004135705.1 Alloteropsis semialata | reverse complement strand
CTACGTGCCCAACCCCCGACGTCGGCCCCCCTCAGTGCCCCCGACGCCGGCCCCTCCGCCCGGCCCGGTCGGCCCCCTTGCAGTGCCCCTCCGCCGGTCGGCCGCCGCCTCTGTGTGTACGTGCATGACGACGCCGGCCCCCCTCTGTGCGCATGTTGATAATTAGTTTATTATGGAAATGTTGATACTTATTATGGAAATGTTGATACTTATTATGGAAATGTTGATAGTTTATTATGGAAACTAGTTTATTATGGAAATGTTAGTTTATTATGAAAATGTTGATACTTATTATGGAAATATTGATAGTTTATTATGGAAATGTTAGTTTATTATGGAAATGTTAGTTTATTATGAAAATGTTGATACTTATTATGGAAATGTTGATACTTATTATGGAAATGTTGATAGTTTATTATGGAAATGTTAGTTTATTATGAAAATGTTGATACTTATTATGGAAATGTTGATACTTAATTATTATGGAAATGTTGATACTTAATTATTATGGAAATTAGTTTGTTATAATAGAAATTAGTATGGAAATTAGTTTATTAGAATAGAAATTAGTATGGAAATTAGTTTATTAGTATGGAAATTAGTTTGTTATAATAGAAATTAGTATGGAAATTAGTATGGAAATTAGTTTATTAGAATAGAAATTAGTATGGAAATTAGTTTATTAGAATAGAAATTAGTATGAAAATAAGTTTATTAGTATGAAAATTAGTTTATTAGAATAGAAATTAGTATGGAAATTAGTTTATTAGAATAGAAATTAGTATGAAATGTTTAGAAATTTATAGAATTTGATCGAATTTGATAGAATTTGATCGAATTTGATAGAAATTGATAGAATTTGATAGAAATTGATAGAATTTGATAGAAATTGATAGAATTTGGTTGAATTTGATAGAATTTGATCGAATTTGGTTGAATTTGATAGAATTTGGTCAATTTTGATACAATTTGATAGAATTTGATAGAAATTGATAGAAATTGATAGAATTTGATAGAATTTGGTAGACTTTGGTAGAATTTGATAGAATTTGGTTGAATTTGATAGAATTTGGTCAATTTTGATAGAATTTGATAGAATTTGATAGGATTTGATAGAATTTGATATAATTTGATAGAATTTGATAGAATTTGATAGAATTTGATCAAATGTGATAGGATTTGATAGGATTTGATCGAATTTGGTAGAATTTGATCGAATTTGATATAATTGTTATTTCATGTATATTTGATAGACGGAAGACGCAATGAATATGACAGAAGAGGAAATGAACGTGTATATGATGGAACAAATCGCAAAAGGCAGTGCACGTGCCACAAACCTTCTCGACGTCGACGAGGAGGCAGGTGGTGACGATGGCAGCCAATACGTGAATATGTCAGGTGATGGCATGGAAGAACCTGCCGCTGGAAGTGTTCGGGCCGAGGAGGTATATATGTATACATATTGTCAATATCGAATATATATATGTTCAAGCATAAAATCTTAATATATACATTTCTTTCTCGTACGTGTAGCCCTCAGGCTCACAGCCTTCTGGGTCCTCATCATCGAAGAGGACGAAACGTGGCCCGACCAAGAAGTTAGAGGGCAGACTTGTAATCACTGATGTGGCAGAAGATGGTCGGCCAGTTGCGCCAGAGAAAGCTGCTATAAAGATGGCCAATCAGTGTGGTGTTCTAGTGAGAGATCACGTGCCCATCAGCCTGCAGAGGTGGAAACCCTGCGATGATGCTACATACGTGCCGCAATCAGAGAAAGAAATGCTATGGGCCAGTCTGCAAGAACATTTCGCGGTGCCTCAAGGTTCAGAGGCAAGAGTCAAAAATTGGGCTCTAAAGACGATGTGTACTGTATTTCAAACATGGAAGAAAAACATGTACAAGAAATATGCCGAGAAGAACCTGACACCCAACTTTGATGATTACCCAAAGCTGAGGGGTCATTGGGATTCCTTCGTGCAGTACAGGCGGTCGGAGTTAGGTGAAAAGAACTCGTGACAGAATAGGATCAATGCCGCGAAGAAACGATACTTCCACTCTCTTGGACCAACTGGCTATAAGAAGAAAATTCCTATCTGGGACAAGATGGAAGAAGATTTGGTTGCCAGGGGAATCACGCACGACAATGCATTGGCCCGAGCGATCAAGGCATTGGTACTACGCTCATGGTGGCACTCTGGATCTTTCCGATGGGTCGCTTATATACAGCGATGAGGTAAAAGAGGCGGCCGCTGCTATCCTTAAGGTCCTTCAAGAGACAGCTGATGGGACATTCGTTCCCGACAGAGAAAACGACGAGCTAACAAGGGCTCTGGGGAACCCCGAACATCCCGGACGAGCTAGAGGTGTCGGCGTAGTCCCGTGGAAGGCTGCATTCCCTGCGGACAGTGACACATACAGGAGTCGAAGCCGCTCCAAGGCCGCACAAGAGAGAAGAGTGGAGAACTTGGAAAGAGAGCTTCGGGAGATAAAGGCCGGCATCCCAGACATGGTGTCTAGACAGCTACAGACATTGCTGAGCCAAGGGCAGACGGTGCCGGGAATAGTACATGTACCAGCTGGTGGATCAGCTGATGGTGTTAGCCCGTCCTCCCAACGTCGCAGCAGTGTTGCTTCCACAGAGCTCCCACCTGCCGATGCCGGACGAGAGTGCTCGCTATCCAGTGGACGAAATCACTCTGCGTACGCCATGTGAGCTTCATATACCAAGCCGGAACTTATCCACTAAGGTGGCTTACGGTATGGCTTATCCGGTGGAGCAAGGGAAGACCATTCATGGGGCACAGATTCCAAGTGGCTACTGCAAGGTGGGGGTCGAGCAGATTTGTGAAGGATATGATGAATTGGAGCTCGACATCCCAAGTGGCGACGAAGAAAAGACGTTAGCGGATGCTGCCCACGGCAGTATCATTCTATGGAAGAAGCGTTACGTCAAATTTCGCAGTCAAGGGCCGTCAGCTACTCCACCCAGGGATCCCCGCAGCCACCGTCACCTTCAAGAAGGGCCGAGGATGACCCAGAGCTGCCACCTCCAGGTCAGGATGATGCCGGCTCACACAGGTCTCCTCCTCCACCAGCACGGCATCCCCCAAAGCGCCAAGCTCCGCCCCCACGGCGGACTACTCGCCAGAAGCGCCAAACGGTGGACAAAGAGCCTACGACCGAAGAAGAAAGGTTGGCCGCCATAAGGAAGAAAAGAGCCTACGACCAAACTGACGAGTAAACTGCTTTGGTGGTCGCAGCCCAGGTCAAAGAGCGTTTCAAACCAGATGAGCCAGAGAAGCCGGTGCCCATAGATCCGACAGCGAAGACATTTTTCACAAAAATGAGCGCAGCGAATAAGAAGAGATTCTTGCCCTCCGACTACGACCGCCAGCTTGCAAAGTCTTATGATAAGCAGAAACAACAAGCCAGCAGTGGATCCTCGGTGAAGAAGGCGGCCACTCCTAAGAAGAAACAAGTCGGTCAGCGCTCGGCTAGGAGGACACAAGGGCAACAGGAATATGACGACGAACAGCTTGCGTTGTTGTGCGAGCAAACAGGCCTCTCAGCAGCAGAACTTTTATCGGGCACGGGCGCAATTCCTGTGGCAGCACCTGTGGAAATTTGGAAATTTGAATATGGCAAACCAATGCTGCCCCCAGATTCTTTGAAGTCCCTAACCACTCAAGCATTCCGATTTCATGAGTGGTACATGAAGGCGTCCAAAAAGGGTAGACAGATGCTCAATGTTTTGATAAAAGACCGTGATTACTTCCGTGGGCATAGTCTCTTGATTTTGGATTTCAAGGATGTGTATGATTTGTACCGTCAAGATGCCATAGACCTCTCATTGATGAGCTGCTGGGTTGTGTAAGTTTCTTTCACTGATCTATTCTCGCACTTGCTTTCTTAATTATAATTTTCAACAATAACAATCTATTCTTGTCATGTAGGATGGAGATCCATACATGCCGTGAAAAATCGTATGATGATGTCGGCTTCATGGATCCATTGATGGTAAATGCCGTAACTGTAGCCAGTAAGCCACTAGAGACGGTGGACAACATATACTTGTACCTGGAGAGACAAAGAAGCAAGACTTACATTCTTTTGCCATACAATTTCCAGTGAGTACTTCTCTCTATGTATGTATAACTTTAAGACTTTGTTCTCAATACTTGTGCATGTATTTATATATATATATATATATATATATATATACAGCTTCCACTGGATACTGCTTGTGATAATCATAAACACCGGTCAAATTATTGTCATGGACTCACTGCGGAAAGAACAAGAGGATTACCAAGCAGTTTTAGACTTGATTGACATGGCATGGACACGTTTCCATGCGAAACAAAAAGGAAATTTCAAACAAAAACTGGATGTGAAGACGGACTTTCAGGTACGTGGCTGGTGTACCCGCATATCTCGTAAAATCACACTAATATATAGTTGTTACGTCTAACTTTATTCTTCTCCACTATCAATGTGCCAGACAGGAAGCAGGGACGAATCTATGCGGATACTACGTCTGCCAGTGGATCCATACCTTTGTTTCTCCCAAAAAAGCGACTCAAGAAGAACTCATGGTATGAATTAGATTATTAGTGTATATAGAAATTAGATTATTAGTGTATATGGAAAATAGATTATTAGTGTATATGGAAATTAGATTATTAGTATGGAAATATTAGTGTATATGGAAATTAGATTATTAGTGTATATGGAAATTTGATTATTAGTGTATATGGAAATTAGATTATTAGTGTATATTGAAATAAGATTATTAGTGTATATGGAAATTAGGTTATTAGTGTATATGGAAATTAGGTTATTAGTGTATATGGAAATAAGATTATTAGTGTATATGGAAATTAGATTATTAGTGTATATGGACATTAGATTATTAGTGTATATGGAAATATGATTATTAGTGTATATGGAAATATGATTATTAGTGTATATTTATTATAAATATATTTATTATACTTTGTTATTTCATGTATACTTTGTTAATTCATGTAAACTTTGTTATTTCATGTAAACTTTGTTACTTGGTTAGAAATGATTATTAGTTATTGATTATTGTTTAGAAATGATTATTAGTTATTGTTTTGAAATGATTATTAGTTATTGTTTAGAAATGAATGTGTTAGGATATTTTATAATTACATGCAAAATTTATTTATTATATGAATGAATGATTATTAGTTACTTTTTTAGAAATGATTACATGCAAAATTTATTTATTATATGAATGAATGCTGTCATTTGTGATTAATGCAGAGGATGTTTTACCATCAAGTGCTCCCAATGAAACAAAAATCAAAAGCTATTGCGGACAACTATTTGGATTCATTATGGACCAAGTTATAAGTCCACTGGGAGAGTACCACCATGACGGAACCGCTATCGCTCAATTGGACTCCCTTTCCACTCCTTCTTCCAGTTCTGCTCGTTAATTGTAAATAATTTTTAAATGCTCTAACTTTTGTATTGGCCGATCTCAAATGTTTATATGTGAATATTCGAAAAAAATGCAATCAAAGTCGGGTCAAAATCAATTGACAATTGCGACGACTTCAATCTTATTGCGTGAAAGATCATGTACGACATATGACATATGACGAGCAGACACGTAGACGCGTAGATTTGTATATAACTAACCCAAATATCAAACATTTAAAAAAAATAACCAAAACAGCCTTTGGTACCGGTTGGTAACACCAACCGGTACCAAAGGCCCTCCCCCGCATGCCTACGCGGGGGGTCCTTTGGTACCGGTTGGTGTTACCAACCGGTACCAAAGGCTCCCTTTGGTACCGGTTCTGGACCCGGTACCAAAGGCCGCCCCCCTTTAGTCACGGTGTCGCGGTACCGGTTCCAGAACCGGTACCTATGAGGGTTACGAACCGTGACCGATGGCGAGTTCTCCAGTAGTGATATGTATGCAGCTGGAATAAGGTTTTAGGATTTTTGTAGAATTTACTATTGGGATGCTCTAACGGCATAGGTCGTCATGACACAAAACGAATCAATTGTGCCTTAGTAATCTGTACCAAGTTACCACATATATAATTTGCACAATGTCAAGGTATTTTTTTTTTACTTGGGGGCTTGGGGCATATGAAGCGCGGAAGAGATTTAGGCAGACAACGCATGCTAGTGTAGTAAGCGCTTACCATATTCGACACTATCGATTGCCCGCATGCATTTAAGTTGAACAATTAATATTCCTTGTTCTCATCCAGATCCTTCACCCAGAAATCAGTTCCATATTTTTTCATGGTACGACAGATGTTGCATGAGAACAAGATGATATGCATGGGGTTCCGCAGGACCTCCCTGTTGGCTACCTTGGACAGGAAGAAGCGTCTCTCACGTGGTGAAGAGGATCATCTCGTTGGACCAAATCTATGTGTGGGAAAACTTCCTTGATTTGAAATTTTGTTTTTTCAGAATGTCTATATTTAAATTTTAATTTATTTTAAAATGTTAATTTAAAATTTTCTAGAAAAAGAGGTTTTCTAATGGGACCACAAGGGACCTGCATCGTTTGCTTCCATACTGTTTTCTCATTGCGATACCAACAATGGAGGTAGTGATGTCGTTACATATAATGGCCTAAAACCCTTGTTGTAAACTACAAGTTCATAGAGGTTCCTTGAATGCCATATTAACCTTTCTATTATTGTATATGTAAAGATCTTACTCGAAGAAAAACAGTATACATGCACCTATCTCTTTCTTGCTATGTGATACGAATATTTAGCGGTCATATTATGACACCCTTTTGCTGGATCAATAACTTATATATATAGTTTGTTGAATTTTTACAATAATTGCTGAGTTATTTCATAGTTCCCTAACATCGATCCCTAGTTTCCGTCTACACCTTTTTGACAACCATAGATTCAACTCTCCATGTGTTAAAAATGCTTGATCATCTATAAATACATGTATTATGTTAATCTTTGTATAAAACACTATTGATTCTCGAATTTCAATCTGTTATAATATGCTGCTAAAATATTTTACAATAAAAAATCCAAAAGTTATTAAATTGTTTCATGTAACAATAAATGTTTAATGTTAATTTTCAGCTCTAAAATTGTTTCACACCATTTTTTTCTCGAATACGTAGGAGAGCTGCGTATCATTATATTTAAGGAGAAAAATAGAGGTCCCTAACAAAACTTCACGCCTCACTCCGGACAGAGCTGTGAGGGGCTGAGTTACATATGAGTTGTGATCCTATGGAAAACACACACACTTTGGTGAGGCCAGACCCCGAAACTAACTACACACACTCAACCTTGCTCACTTTGAGTAATGGAATTGCGTAATGGAATTGTTATTTCTTGATTGCTCACTTTCCAGTAAACTTCCTTCCATAATGTTTTCAGTAAAATCTCTACAGTATAATGGGCTACGCACAATGATATAGCTATATATTATTTTCCTTAGCAAACAAATGATAAACAGATCAAATGAAACCATACTGCATCAATCATGCATCGGTTCTCAAAACTTTTCCTGTAAGCAGCTACATCTATAAGTGCAAAAAGCATACCTTCACAAGTACAATATGTAGAGTCTATGCACTGAATAAGTAAGGATGTTAATTACATAGTACAAAGGAAGAGTAGTAGACTGGGAGCACATTCTCAGTTTTGTCCTGTTCCTTCTCATCAGAAGTTGTTGAGAATGTGAAAGAAATATATCAAAAAGCAAGAATATAATGTACCATGCAAGAATACGCTCGTTATACTTCAACTTTGGAAAAATGATACATGTGACCCTTATCATAGATTTCACTTGGTAGCATTCCTCATTTCAGAATCTATCTAGCACTCACTAGCTAGTAATAAAAAAAATATGAAGACAAACCAAATTATTCTAATGGAATTCATGATACAAGAGAGCTAGATATATTAATTAGAAGAGCTCAGTTTCGGGCATCATCAAGAGCCTTGCAAATGTCAGCTGCCACATCAGGATGATTATCATTGAGCACCTTATACCACTGACTTGCAAACATATCGCTGTTCGTGGAATATTTGAGGAACTCCACGCAAGCAACAAGAAGCTTCAGGCAATTATACTGGTCTGCTAATGCTACAGAAATTAGTAAGCTCTCCATATCCAGGCACTTGCACAAGATACCTTCGCATATGTTCTTCAGTCGATCCATGCAGTAACGATCAGCAGCGACAAGCAAGTGTCGAATCAGCTCAATCTGGTCATGAACAGCCATGTCACTCATTTCAATCAGTGAATCTGTATATACGAAATGCAAAAGAGCCCTGAAGACAGAAGGTTGCATATCTTGCACTACTATATCACCCATGTCCTTCTCTCTCATCTGACCATTGAGCTGCCTATCGAACACAGGTGAACATGCAGACAGCATGATCCTATGTGCTTGGAAGGTCTCTTGTTCTACCTTCAATGTAACGTCAGGCGTCACTTGATCAGCCATAAACCTACCAAGGTTTTGCAACATGTCAGATGCTGGAACCTCAATTTCAGGAAGCAATCCAGCCTTTAGTAACTGATTTTTTCTGAAGACACAAATATGACACTGAATCTCCAAGCAATCATTTCTGACAAGGCCCATTTGCTCAATGACCTCGCTTCTTACTTCAGGCCAGCGAAAGAGGTATTGGTTGTCACTGTTCATGGATGCTGGTGTTTCCCATCCTGCCCATGCTGACCTGTCGACTTCATTGGCAAATGTTAAGCTGAGAAGGGCCCTGGCATTTTCAGTACTCATGAGCTCAAGAGCAACTGAAATGTAGCCCTCAGTTTCCTCAGTGCGGCCATCTGGGTAGTAGTGGAGTGTCCAATCATAGCCTCCAACGCTGAAGATCGGTGACCTAACAAATGTTGCATACCCAATGTTTTTGCGATCACTGTAGTGATCAACATTGAATTTGACTTGTGCACTATACATCATCTCTGGGGCGTAGGAGGATACTGTCAATGATGTCATTGTAGCAACATGAAGAGATGGCACACGAGCCTGCTACATCACAGAGAGAATTTTCACTGTTAATTGACTCTCAAAAACATAAAATATATATCTCGCAATAACATATATGATGCAATGAGGAAGTTGGAGACTAAAAGTGTCTTGAATTAGGAAAAGTTGCATGAGGTAGTTGTTTTGTTTTTGGCTATGGTAATAATGAATATCTATATTAATCATTGATTTGGATCAATACACTCAATGTTCAAAAAAAAAATATAGAAGCTCTTTATCAAGCAGCTTTTGTGCATGTTTAGAAACCAAATGGGTTATGAGCATTATTAGATTAATAAGAATTCTAATTTTATCCCGTCTTCTCCATTCGATAATCACTTTCACTCTTTTCTTTCGTATATGTTGTAGTGCAGGATGAAATAAGGAAAACGGACTAAATAAGCATAAAAATAACTACAGAAGATTTAGTGTTTAAAACAAAGTATATCTGCAAGTTTTTTCCTTTTAGGAAAACTGGTGTTCAAATTTTGAATTATTCTCTTTTAGGAATATCGTGTTCAGATTTTTAATTACTTTGTACCAGATGAAGGTTTATTGTCATGCATGGCTTGCTTGATGAAAATAAACTGTCATTAGAACAGCTGTGGCTTTAATATTTCTGCTGTACCTTCTCTTTAAGTATTTAAGTTTCCCTTACTGTCATGCATGGTTACTGGATGTTGGACAAAAAATATACGCCAACATTGTATTCAGGAAATGCATAACGTCAATTGAAAAGTAGTTGTGTTTATTACCTTATGAAGTGAGACGTCAATATATATACTCTGTGAGGCCACAAATGGTACTTGTAAGGTTATAACAAATCTACATCAATCCAAGGAAAAGAAAAAGCGTTCACAAATTGAAACATGTAAGATATTAATAATGATGCTGAAATAAGGAAATCATACAAAATAAAGATATAAACATCGCTGTAGATTGCATAACATTTTTAAACCAAGTATCTGTAAGCTGTTTGGCCTTTTATCAGATGAAGGTAATTTAATATCATGCATGGCTTTTTTGAGAAAAATAAACTATCATTAGAACAGCTGTAGAATTAATGTTCCTGCTGGACGCTTCT
>CM014275.1:50290109-50335962 GCA_004135705.1 Alloteropsis semialata | reverse complement strand
GGGCCGGCGACAGGTGGGGGCGGCGGCGGCGTAGGCGGGCGGCGGAGGCGCGCAGGTGTGGGGGCGACCTGAAGAGCGAAGTGAGAAGAAACTGGAGCGAAGTGAGAAGAAGCTGGCTTATGTCGGAACCAGGGCGTTTGCCGAGTGCCCTGGATCTGGCACTCGGCAAACCATCCCTTTGCCGAGTGCCAGATGCAGGGCACTCGGCAAAGGTCCATTTTGCCGAGTGTCCACCGCGCGGCACTCGGCAAAGAGCATATCTGAAATTTGAATTTCCGAATTTTGTTCAACCAAAATTTGAAAAAAACAAGTTACCTGGACTGTACAATGCATATCTCGTTATTCTTCAATGATTATTACATTATTTTATGTGGTTATTCAACAACATCCTTTTATATCATTTGATTTTGAATATATGTAGTAAAAAAATTATAAAATATAAAACGGATCCAAAAATTTACCAAAAGTTTACAAAATACATTTTAAGTAGCATGTTGCCAATGAAAATTGTGTTGAAGTGAAAATCGAATTGTCATGTCACTCTGTCTCCAAATCATTAACTATCTTTTGAATTCAACGAAACTTATGTCGAGATGTTCCGGTTTACAAGCGTCGTATGTGAAAACTTTTTCAGAATGTCCTATATTTTTTACCACAGACTCCACATATGATATCATGAGCTCCTGACAATTTTCATGAATTACAGAGTTCATTTGATTTTTCTATAATTAAAAAACAAACTGGACACACGTACTTTCAGTTAGTTTCGTGAAAATCAAGTTGCAAATTTACTTCTATTGCATGGAAAATGTCACACAATGGAGTTAGTAACATGAATATCAATTTTCCAATAACTCTGTACCCTTATTTGAAACACTTGTAGTTCAAATTTTGACTTCAACCAACAAATTCATTCTAATAAGAAAAATGCATTGAATATAGCAAACGGGTCGACAAAAATCCGAAATAGTAATATGGAGTGCAATATATCATATGTGAAACAACAAGCAAAGTTTGGAATGATTTACATGAAATATAGAGGTCCCCTTTGCCGAGTGCCAAAAAAAAACACTCGACAAAGGGGCGGTTTGCCGAGTGCCAGGGGTTGAGCACTCGGCAAAAGTATAGTTTGCCGAGTGCCAGGGGTTGGGCACTCGGCAAACTATAACGGCACTCGACGGCCGTTAGGGCAGCTGGCCGTCTGAGGCAACCCCGTGGGCCCGTGGGAGATTTGCCGAGTGTCCCAGCACCTGACACTCGGCAAACCTCGCCTTTGCCGAGTGTCCCTGGCAAAGCACTCGGCAAAGCACACCTATGCTGAGTGCCGTGGCTATGCCGAGTGTTTTGCTCCGGGCACACGGCATACGAAGCTTTTGCCGAGTGCCCGAGGTTTTGCACTCGGCAAACTTCATGACACTCGGCATTTTTCGGTTTTCCGGTAGTGAGTCATTGATTTGGATCAATAGACTCAATCTTCAGGAAAAAAAGAAAGCTCTTTATGAAGCAGTTTTTGTGCATCGTTTAGAAACCAAATGGGTCATGACCATTAGATTAATAAGAACTCTAATTTGGTTCCATCTTCTCCATTTGATAATCTCACTTCCATTCTTTTCTTTCGTATATGTTATAGTGCATGTTGAAATAAGGAAAACGTACTAAATAAGCATAAAAATAACTACAGAAGATTTATTGTTTAAGACAGAGTATATCTGTAGGTTTTTATTTTGGTTTTAGGAAAACTGGTGTTCAAAGTTTGAATTACTCTCTTTTAGGCAAATAAGTGATCAGATTTTTAATTACTTTGTACCAGATGAAGCTTTATTGTCATGCGTGGCTTGCTTGATAAAAATAAACTGTCATAAGAGCTGTGGCGTTAATATTTCTGCTGTATCTTTTTCTGTAAGCATATGTAAGTTTTTAATTAAATAGTTCTCCTTGACTAGAATGTGACTTGGTTAGTGGATTTATGACAAAAAATATACACCAACACACATTTAATTGGAAAGTAGTGGTGTTTATTACCTTATGAAGTGAGACGTCAATATATATGTGCTCGGTGGCCCCGAATGGTACTGTCAGGTTAGAACAATCTACATCAATATAATCCAAGAAAAAAATAAAACATGTTCACAAATTGAAACAAGTAAGAGATTAATAATAATATATGTTACTGAAATAAGGAAATCATACAAAATAAAGATATATAAACATCGCTGTAGATTACATAAACATTTTTAAAACAAGTACATATCTGTAAGCTGTTTGGCGTTTCATCAGATGAAGGTAATTTATTGTCATGCATGGCTTTTTTGATAAAAATAAACTATCATTAGAACAGCTGTAGAATTAATGTTCCTGCTGGACGTTTTCTGTAAGTATATCATTTGCTGAGAATTAATTAAATAGCTTCTGTTACTAAATTTAACCTGGTTGCTGGACATAGGATAAAAAATATACACCAAATCATTTCTACAAAAAAATCCATAATTTGAATTTAAAAGTAGTGGTCTTATTACCTTAAGTGCGGCGTCAAAATATATCTGCCCTCTCGCTGCAAACAGTACTTTCAGACTAGAAAGTATCTACGCCAAATATATTTAAAAGAAAATGAGTGTACAACACACAGAAACATGTGTAATATATTGTTATTTTCTGTAACAAAACATATCAAAAATAAGCCGATCCAGACCTGGTGATATACCTGAAGACAGAGCACGCACACTGCCGTGCTTCGTCCTCGCAGTTGAATAAATCACGCACAAAAACAGATGTTGCTAATCTACAGTGAAAAGGCTGCTGATTCCACCGTGGAAACAGGGAAATGTTTATTAATTCAAGCAGATGTTTATAAGGATAAGATGGGTAAGGAAAAGAAAGACAGAAAAGATTACAGAGGAACACAATCTAAGAGAGGAGGAAGACGAGCACCTGGGAGAAAAACGCTGCGAGGAAATGGTTGTTGCAGTGATGGGTTGCAATGCGCTTGGAGCACAATATATATACTATATAGTAGTATATATATCAGCAAAAATATGAACGTTACATCAAAATATGAACGTTGTAGCAATGCTTGTATATAGTGTTGGCATGGTTAATTACTTGCCACATGGGCCCCTCGCTCACCTTTGACAGAGAAATGCATGGCTCTGTGTGTACAGCCATCTGTCACGAGTTTGGATTTGAATTCCGTTCATTTTTCAAATGCACTCCGTTTCCACCTAGCACGAGGACAAATAAGCCAACGTCTATTTGGGCACATCACACATTTTATTTTTGAAAGCGGAAAATTGTTATATTCCAATATGTTCACGTCAAGATGCTAAAAGTGTTTGAAAAACTTTCCATCTCTACGTAACCAGGATACACACAGGCAAAAACGGTGTAAAACAACGCCATCACCTATCACGTCATCGATGCTGGTGTTTCCCATCCTGCCCACGATGACCTGTCGACTTCGTCGGCAAATGTTAAGCTGAGTAATGGAATTGCGTAATGGAATTGTTATTTCTTGATTGCTCACTTTCCAGTAAACTTCCTTCCATAATGTTTTCAGTAAAATCTCTACAGTATAATGGGCTACGCACAATGATATAGCTATATATTATTTTCCTTAGCAAACAAATGATAAACAGATCAAATGAAACCATACTGCATCAATCATGCATCGGTTCTCAAAACTTTTCCTGTAAGCAGCTACATCTATAAGTGCAAAAAGCATACCTTCACAAGTACAATATGTAGAGTCTATGCACTGAATAAGTAAGGATGTTAATTACATAGTACAAAGGAAGAGTAGTAGACTGGGAGCACATTCTCAGTTTTGTCCTGTTCCTTCTCATCAGAAGTTGTTGAGAATGTGAAAGAAATATATCAAAAAGCAAGAATATAATGTACCATGCAAGAATACGCTCGTTATACTTCAACTTTGGAAAAATGATACATGTGACCCTTATCATAGATTTCACTTGGTAGCATTCCTCATTTCAGAATCTATCTAGCACTCACTAGCTAGTAATAAAAAAAATATGAAGACAAACCAAATTATTCTAATGGAATTCATGATACAAGAGAGCTAGATATATTAATTAGAAGAGCTCAGTTTCGGGCATCATCAAGAGCCTTGCAAATGTCAGCTGCCACATCAGGATGATTATCATTGAGCACCTTATACCACTGACTTGCAAACATATCGCTGTTCGTGGAATATTTGAGGAACTCCACGCAAGCAACAAGAAGCTTCAGGCAATTATACTGGTCTGCTAATGCTACAGAAATTAGTAAGCTCTCCATATCCAGGCACTTGCACAAGATACCTTCGCATATGTTCTTCAGTCGATCCATGCAGTAACGATCAGCAGCGACAAGCAAGTGTCGAATCAGCTCAATCTGGTCATGAACAGCCATGTCACTCATTTCAATCAGTGAATCTGTATATACGAAATGCAAAAGAGCCCTGAAGACAGAAGGTTGCATATCTTGCACTACTATATCACCCATGTCCTTCTCTCTCATCTGACCATTGAGCTGCCTATCGAACACAGGTGAACATGCAGACAGCATGATCCTATGTGCTTGGAAGGTCTCTTGTTCTACCTTCAATGTAACGTCAGGCGTCACTTGATCAGCCATAAACCTACCAAGGTTTTGCAACATGTCAGATGCTGGAACCTCAATTTCAGGAAGCAATCCAGCCTTTAGTAACTGATTTTTTCTGAAGACACAAATATGACACTGAATCTCCAAGCAATCATTTCTGACAAGGCCCATTTGCTCAATGACCTCGCTTCTTACTTCAGGCCAGCGAAAGAGGTATTGGTTGTCACTGTTCATGGATGCTGGTGTTTCCCATCCTGCCCATGCTGACCTGTCGACTTCATTGGCAAATGTTAAGCTGAGAAGGGCCCTGGCATTTTCAGTACTCATGAGCTCAAGAGCAACTGAAATGTAGCCCTCAGTTTCCTCAGTGCGGCCATCTGGGTAGTAGTGGAGTGTCCAATCATAGCCTCCAACGCTGAAGATCGGTGACCTAACAAATGTTGCATACCCAATGTTTTTGCGATCACTGTAGTGATCAACATTGAATTTGACTTGTGCACTATACATCATCTCTGGGGCGTAGGAGGATACTGTCAATGATGTCATTGTAGCAACATGAAGAGATGGCACACGAGCCTGCTACATCACAGAGAGAATTTTCACTGTTAATTGACTCTCAAAAACATAAAATATATATCTCGCAATAACATATATGATGCAATGAGGAAGTTGGAGACTAAAAGTGTCTTGAATTAGGAAAAGTTGCATGAGGTAGTTGTTTTGTTTTTGGCTATGGTAATAATGAATATCTATATTAATCATTGATTTGGATCAATACACTCAATGTTCAAAAAAAAAAATAGAAGCTCTTTATCAAGCAGCTTTTGTGCATGTTTAGAAACCAAATGGGTTATGAGCATTATTAGATTAATAAGAATTCTAATTTTATCCCGTCTTCTCCATTCGATAATCACTTTCACTCTTTTCTTTCGTATATGTTGTAGTGCAGGATGAAATAAGGAAAACGGACTAAATAAGCATAAAAATAACTACAGAAGATTTAGTGTTTAAAACAAAGTATATCTGCAAGTTTTTTCCTTTTAGGAAAACTGGTGTTCAAATTTTGAATTATTCTCTTTTAGGAATATCGTGTTCAGATTTTTAATTACTTTGTACCAGATGAAGGTTTATTGTCATGCATGGCTTGCTTGATGAAAATAAACTGTCATTAGAACAGCTGTGGCTTTAATATTTCTGCTGTACCTTCTCTTTAAGTATTTAAGTTTCCCTTACTGTCATGCATGGTTACTGGATGTTGGACAAAAAATATACGCCAACATTGTATTCAGGAAATGCATAACGTCAATTGAAAAGTAGTTGTGTTTATTACCTTATGAAGTGAGACGTCAATATATATACTCTGTGAGGCCACAAATGGTACTTGTAAGGTTATAACAAATCTACATCAATCCAAGGAAAAGAAAAAGCGTTCACAAATTGAAACATGTAAGATATTAATAATGATGCTGAAATAAGGAAATCATACAAAATAAAGATATAAACATCGCTGTAGATTGCATAACATTTTTAAACCAAGTATCTGTAAGCTGTTTGGCCTTTTATCAGATGAAGGTAATTTAATATCATGCATGGCTTTTTTGAGAAAAATAAACTATCATTAGAACAGCTGTAGAATTAATGTTCCTGCTGGACGCTTCTGTAAGTATATGATTTGCTGAGAATTAATTAAATAGCTTCCGTTACTAAACCTGGTTGCTGGATATAGGATAAAAAAAATATACACCAACACATTTCTACTAAAAATGCATAATTTGAATTTAAAAGTAGTGGTCTTATTACCTTGAGTGCTGCGTCAATATATATGTGCCCCCTCGCCGCAAACAATACTTTCAGGCTAGAAAACTATTTACGCCAATATATTTAAAACAAAATGAGTGTACAACCCACTGAAACATATCTGTGTGATATTGTTATTTTCTGAAACAAAACATATGAAGAATAAGCCGATCCGGACCTCGTGATATACGATACAGAGTATGCACACTGCTGTGCTTCGTCCTCGCAGTTGAATAAATCACACACAAAAAAACAGATGCCGCTAATCTACTGTGAAACCTGCTGATTCCACCGTGGAAACAGGTAAATGTTTATGAGTTCAAGCTGATGTTTATGAGGAGAAGGTGGATAAGGAAAAGGAAAACAGAACAGATTACAGAGAAACAGAATTTAAAAGGAGGAAGAGGAGCACCTGGGAGAAAAACGCTGCGAGGAAATGGTTGTATGCAGTGATGGGTTGCAATGGGCTTGTAGCACAATAATATATAATAGTATATATATCAGCAAAAATATGAACGTTACATCAAAATATGAACGTTGTAGCAATGCAAGCTGTATAAGGTGTTGGCATGGTTAATTACTTGCCACATGGGCCCCTCGCTCACCTTTGACAGAGAAATGCATGGCTCTGTGTGTACAGCCATCTGTCCCTGAGTTTGGATTTGAATTCCGTTCCATTTTTCAAATGCACTCCGTTTCCACCTAGCACGAGGACAAACAATCCAACGTCTCTTTGGGCACATCTCTCATTTTGTTTTTGAAAACGAAAAATTGTTATATTTCAACATGTTCACGTCAAGATGCTAAAAGTGGTTGAAAAACTTTCCATCTCCACGTAACCAGCACTACCGGAAACGGCTTGTTTGCCGTGTGCCGGGGGCACATAGCAAAACCCATATTGCACACGGCAAAGGCTTTGCCATGTGCCGTCCACGGCAAATAAGCCCCCACGGCAGCGAGGTATGACGGCAAAGAGTTGGGCACACGGCAAGTTTGCTGGGTTTTTTCGTGGCGCATGGCAAAGCTTTGAACAGACGGCGTAGGGACAGAGACGACACGGCGTGGGGACGGAGACGACGTGGGCTGACAGCGCGGGGGGTGACTTTGTCGTGTGCCATGGCGGCGGCACACGACAAAGATCTAAACTTTGCCGTGTGCCGCCGGCCTGGCACATGGCAAAATTTAAACTTTGTCGTGTGCGGCCGGCCTAGCACACGGCAAAGAATGGTCACTTTGCCTGGCACACGGCAAAGTGACCATTCAGTTACTGTTTTTATTGTTTTTTCGCGTATAAAGACCCCTCTCAAACAAACATCACATGTATCATACAAACATCACAGCAAGCATCACAGGCATTTGATATAGCGTCACATGCACTTGATATAGCATCACAGACACTTGATATAGATAAATTCACAAGTACGTTCATACAAACATGCACAAGTACCACAAGTTCACAAATACAAAGTAAGTAAAGTTTATCATTGAGGTGGGGGGAATGGCGGTGGGTCGAATGGAGGTGGGAACAACAGTTGTGCGGGGAACGTTGGTGAGATGCACAGCGACACGTCTAGCGTATTCGATGCCGCCGATTGATTCTGCAGAAAGGAACATAGATTACATGTGAGACAAGAATCAAGTTCTCTAAGTTATAATCTAAAACATTCAAAATTTCATGGAAGTCTCTAAGTGACTCTAAGTCTCTATGTTCTCTAAGTCTCTAATACTTGAAATGAATCTACAAGGTTATCAAGTGGCTCACATGAGGAGTTGCAGGAGCCGGAGCCGGAGTAAACATCATTGGTGGTGGTAGGGGTTGACCCATCTGAACAGAAAGATCTTGAATGTAGTTGTACATCTCGGCCATCTGCTACTGAACCTCGACCTATTGCCTCGCCGTCTCCTGCTCCTGTATCCTCCTCTCTGTGGCTATCGCCGCCTCGTGTGCCACCGCTTGCGCCGCCAGCTGGGTCTACAATTTTTCGTCCCAATGTTACAAAGCAAACATATGTAGAAATTGAATGGACGTTGAATAAATCAGAAATAACCTGAAGTTCCTGCACTTGAAGCTGTGCCACGGATAGCTGTGGGCGTATGGCCGGGCTACTGCTCGTGCTCTTTGGTCGAACCTGGGCGAGATTGGGAGTACTGGCCGTGTCTAGAGTGACATCGCCTATATAGTACCAGCCATTCTTCTTGCCTCCTCCCACCCTCATGATGATCTCTCCATCAAGGTCATGGGCACTCGGATCCCACTCTAGCCCATGGTCCTGCCTTCTCGCCTCTGTGTACTCAATGATGCAGGTATGGATGGAGGGATTGCTGTACGCCGAGGGCAGGTCTTCCGGGTTGTAGGTGACCTTAGACGCCTTGCCCTTGTGGGCCAAATCACATCCCATGAACTGGGAGCACTCAGCGCCTTCATGTGCCACAGACTGCGAAAAAACAGCAAGTTGATTACAAATTATGCAGTATTGAGCGTTAAAATAAAGTAATGAATCCGCATACCCATCTAGCTTTTTATTCCTCGTTGCTAAGGCTGCCTTGATGTTGTGCTGGACCTGGCATCAGCAAACGCCGCTCTCGGCCAGCTTTGTGCTTCTCCTCCCACTCTGGTGTGAACCACTTGTCCACTATGCGTTCCCAGCATGTGGAATCGTTACGGCACCACCACGCAGGTAACTACACGTGATCAAGTGAAGACATGTAAGAAGATCAAATCTTTCCTTGCAACATACAATAGTGATATAGATCTTGAGATTTGTATGTCCTTATGTTCTTATTCATATCAATGGTTTCGTTTCCAACTGGGGCGGCACATTCGAGCCCCAGCGTTGGCACCGAGAAGGCTCCTTTGTAGCCTCCTCTAGTGAAAAAAAAAAGTAACTTATTCCCCATAGACAACATACAATGGAGAAAGAGTTATGTTTCGTTTCCAAAATCACATCTTTCCAGCATAGCAGGAGTGGTGGCGAGCATGTAGCGGCTGCCTCTGGCAGGATCGGACTCACCATTGCAGAGCACCTCGTTTGTGTCGCGTCATGCACCAGATCTGCGACAAGGTAGCTCATGCTTAACTGATGATCATGCAATTGTGCGTTCATTATTTCTAAACATAGATGAGGGAAGCCGTTCTGGCTGCAGACGTGCCTGAGATAGTGTGGCCCTCAGTTTCCTCTGTGTGGGCGTTGGCCATCTGAGTAATAGTGGACTGCCCACAATTTTCCTCTGTGTGAACATGAGAGTTTGCTATAAATGCATTACCGCTACTGCATTAGAGGCAGAAAACATGCAATGAATTATTTCATAGTAGTAACACATATTGGTATGGCTACTTTTATATTTTTCTATTATTATGGGCTTTTCAAGAACGCGTAGGTGGAACAGTTTCCTCTGTGTTGGCGTGTGGCCATGTGAGTAATAGTGGACTGTCCACACTCCACAATTTTCCTCTGTGAGAACATGAGAGTTTGCTACAAATGCATTATCACTGCAGTCTACATTTTAGAAGCAGGATCGAAAACATGCAATGAATTATTTCATGACACATATTGGTATGGCAACTTTTCTATTATTCTATTATTATGGGCATTTCAAAAACGCGTACGTGGAACTGGGGCGGCACATTTTCAGCTCTGGCCTCTCGATATTACGATCAATGATTCCTGATAATTTGAATGGAATAGATTAAAAACACTTTGTGAAAACCCTCTATTTGTTGAAGGCAAAAAATTGACATCGGTAACAGGCATCACAAAACCAAAGATAGATCACTAATGACTCGTAACAGGTAACGGGCAAATGTCTGATACCAATAACAACATATATGTTCATGTGTCTCGGGCCTTAATAATGTGTGGCACATCACCAATGAGAGCATACAAGTAACGGGCCACATTGAGGCCCATTACTAATGGAAGCATACATTGAGGTCTGTTACCTATGTGGGATTGAAAAAAACAAAGAAACTGAATATATGGGATTGAAAAAACAAAGAAACTGAAAAAATGCCATATATTCCTTTTTACATACCAATAAAAGCATACAAGTAATGGGCCACATTGAGGCCCATTACACAAGATACCTTTATATATATTCTTCAGTCTGTTAATGCAGTAGTGATGCGGAGCCACAAGGAAATGTTTAATTAGCTCAATCCGGTTATGGGTAGCCATGTCACCCATCTCAACCATTGAATCGGTGAATACAAAATGCAACATGACATGCACTTCTATATCGCCCATGTCATGTATTATCGTGCAGCAGTGATCAAAGTTTGCTATTTTTGAACCCTGGAGGCAGATCGAAGCCTCGAACGTTCTCAACATGAGCGAGAGTGCGCCAAGGTTCAAAAAACACATAATACAATCCAAGATCTTATTCTTGGATGCCCACGCCTTGCTACATATGAAACAAGTCAAGGATAATTTCAATTACCTAATCGTTAATTAATGCTGAGATTTTCTCCTCACAAAAACGGGATTTACTCCACAGATAACTATGCAGCCTAGCCAATAGCAATATCCAATGCAGCTTGTCATCCAAGGACAGAATGATGACGCCAACATCCAAATTCCATCACAAAAATAAAGTAAGCAACTTTGTATTTATTTAGAATTTTCTTAAGGATTTAATAAATTTCTCTAATTAAATTATGGCCTTTAATAATTTGAACAATTCAATAATTAATTTTAGTTCAACAAATGTTTGATGCATCCATGTTGTTAGCATTTGGTTTTTGGTTGAGTTTCGTTTGAGTTCCCAATTCAATTCCAATCCAAATTCTATTCAAATCCCCAAATCAATTCCAAACAAAAAAAATCAAAGCCTTTCTTTTCCCTCCCACAATTCTTGCCCGGCCCGTCTTTCTCGGGCTCTTTTCTTTTTCTCCCTCTCTATTTCTCTCTTTTCTCTTCGCATCGGACCAGCTCGCGGCCCGCCAGGCTGGCTCACATGCCCGCGCCCACTCTCCCCCCTCTCTCTCGCCCCCCTGTCACTGCCTACCGGGCCCCGCCTGTCAGATCCGTCCCCCACCTCCCGCCGCCTATCCCACCCGCGCCACCGCTCAAGCTCGTGCCGCAGCTACGCCGCGTCCGCCATCCACGCGTCCACGATCCCCTCCCTCACTCTGAGTCAATGCGCCGGCCCTCACATACTCTCTTCTTTTACTCTCCCCTCCCTAAACCTCGCTGCAACGGACCCCTCGCCCCTTCAATGGCCATCAATGGCTGGCTTCACCTTCCCTTCTTGAATCTCCTCACCGAGCCTCCTCTGCTCCCCTCACGGCCCCTATAAATTCCCCGAGCTCCGCGGCTCCGCCCAAATGTCCCCATCCTTTCCCCGCTCCAAAACACCTACCCGAGCTCCCACACGACCTCACCGGAGTCTGCCGCCCGCCGCAACTCAACGCCGGCCTCTTTCGGTGCCTCTTCGACAATGTCAACACCCTAGGTGAATTCCCCATGCTCCCCTCGTTCTCTCCCTCTCCCAGTATTTATCCCGTAGCTCCTAGCTTACTCTAGCGCCGCGCAGCAGCTTCACGGGCGAGCCACCGCCGCTGGATGTGGCGGCGCTGCCGCCGTGGTCACCGCCGGCCACCGGATTTTTCCCCCGCTTTCCGTTTTCAAATCAACGGCCCAGACCAATCTCTGTGTACCGATCAAACAGGTCAAAACCGCTGGCCCCTGGTCATTTTGTTAAAGAGCCCCTCAGCTTCCCTGTTATCAACCACAGTCCAAGCAGTGTAAAATATTCACAGATATGCCCTTATTTTTTATGTTAGCCCCTGAGCTTCATCAAAATAGAACCCGCAGTCCTTCCCATTCTTTCTACTTGTTAAACCCTGTGTTTTTATGCGTAATTATGTTTACGACCTTGGTTTTATTACAAAACAATACGAAACTCTAAGTTTATTTGCATATGAGTCTCCGCAACCTTAGAAATAGTGTGTCTTCGCCGTTTTAAATCCGTTTTGGACGATTTTCTCGTCCATGCGATCGTCTCTGCATAATCTATAGTTCTAGGTTTTTGTTCTGTGCTTTTGGAACTGTTTGATATACTATTTTTATTTATTTTGTTGTATTGCTTGTGTGATCATTTAGTGCCCGTGCCGTTCGAGGAAGGAGATGAGAAGCAGTACGAAGACTAGCAACAGTTCGTTGGGGAAGGCAATTGGCCTCCTTCTTCATAAACTTCTCCAAACTAGTAACATCATACTATTTACCTTTATGTTTCTATCATTGCATTTAATTGATGGGCCTATTAAGGACGTGCCTAGTCTTTTTCCATGAACCTTGAATCACCTGGTTTTGTTAAAAGGGAAGAAATGCTTAGTTGCTCATATGTTTGGGATGGTTATGTTAATCTCTAGCAAATGTTAATTATGACATTATTTATTGCTATAAACTGGTTTAATTACAAGATCATCGTGATTTAATTGGAACATGGAGAATCACCCAAGAAAATAGTGCAACCACAGTATCATATGGCTCTGATTAGCTAATTAATTAGATATGGGGGTAGCTAGTGGCCTTACCATAAGGGCAAGGAGGGGGAAGGTGATGGGACATAGCCCGGTCCTCTTGGAGTACTAGCCTTTGCTAAGGTATGGACTCATTAGAGAGGGTTATGACCCACACCGCTACTGAAACTCTAGCAGACCGCTAGTTGTCTTTGTGTCTTTGTAAAGGCTTCGTAGTGAACCCCTGCCACTCACCAAATGAAGTGTTTAAGGGCCTTGCAAACCCGGACGATTTGAGGAACACGAGCTGTGGGGAATATGTACAACCTCTGCAGAGTATAAAACTGATATATCAGCTGTGCTTACGATTAAGAGCGGTTTGGACCCTCACATAATAATTGAACTTAAAGATGAATTAACTTGTGGTTACTTGATCTCTTTTGGAATAAATGGTTTTCTTGATGAATTGGGTTGGTAAATACTTACATCTAGTAAATAGGTGCTTGTTAATAATAAAACATGACCAACTAAATAAATTGCCAACTGCTTGAGGCTCAACCCCTTTGATGGCCTTGCATTTATCCCCCACTTGTTGAGTACCAACAATAAATGTACTCACCCTTGCTAAACAACTATTGTTCAAAAAGAAAATATTGAAGTGGAGTACTACAACGATTGCAATGAGTTCTAGGTGTGTCAACTAGTCAAGTGCTCGTGAAGCTATTATCATGTTCAGTTGTCAGTGAACGTTTAAGACCTTTGTGTCTATTACCGATGAGTGTAATAAAGTTATATATTGTCTTTTATACGCTTTTGTACACTGCCTTTTGATATTTTCACTGATGACGTCAACATATGTGTGAGAACGGATCTTGTCATACATATGAGATGCATTCAATTTTGTCCCTAAAATCGGGTGTGACACCCACGGTCTAATTTTCCTGCTACTTCTGACAGAAGTTAGTACCAGGTACTAAATCTGGTGATGTACAACCCGGTACTAAAGGGCATCCGGGGGTTACCAATTTTGGACCCGGCACTGGGTCTTTTAGCAACCCATACTAATGTGTTTTTCGCTGCTGGACAAATGCCCCTTCCTCTACTAGTGCCTGCAATCCCACTGGACAGAATGGTGATGCCCACGGTCCAGGTTTTCTGCTACTTGGTCCAGGAGCAGTGTAAGGAGTGGGTATGACACGACGTGGACCCAGTCCACCTCTGGATAACTTCAACATCCCAAGGCCAACCCCAACTGTGCAAGGAGTTCCCCTTGATTCTCCCACATCAGCAAGCACCCCTTCCCTCTCGGGTCCTCATACAAATCATCCCTTCTGCGTCGTATCAGCTCCCACTCCCTTGCATGTCTGCAAAAAAGATTTCAACAAATTTGCCAAACTAGTTGAGAATGATGAAATTTGATTTTCTAAAGCAGTAAGAAAGGATAATAGTGACCTGTTGGTATGTACCTTGTTGAGGTAGCTGCTAAAGTCGGATGTAAATAGCCTTGGCTGTAAAATGTTTCCATTTTCATCACGAGGGACCTTGTACCCAGACTCGACCCTGCAACGATTGACGTTGAGTCTGAGCACGTAGACGTCTCTAGGTTCCGTCCACCCATACGAACGATTGTACCCATAGTCAGTGACGGAGATGTAGATTGTAGACGATGCCAGGCTCTCGCGTGCTGATGACAGGGCAAGTGGGCATCAGAGGCCGCAGCTTCAGCTCGTCCTTGTAGACTGGGTCGTCCCAGATGTCCCTGATGCGGAAGCACGGCACCTCGTCCTTCTCCCACCTCCAGTTCCGCCGACTCAGAGGCCGCCTCAGAGTCCAAGATGTGAACACCATGTCACCCACGTGGCAGTCCTCTCCGCAGCTCTCGATGGAGACGAGTTTCAGCGTCTGCCGGTCGACGCAGCACATGGAGCGGTGCTCCTCCGGCCGCCCCTCCGTCGGCAGCTCCCTCGGAAGCACGCCGCATTCCTCAGGCAATGGGTTGTAGACAAGGATCCCTGTGACAAGGTCGACCCAGCAGAGCGACCTAGACGAAACCGCAAATACCATGTGCGCATGGAAGGTGGTGGTGGGCGTGGTGTCCTTGCCGTCGTCGCTGTCTACTTCTTCTTCTTCTTCTTGAGCAGAAGCAATGGGGAGGGGGAGCACAACTTCCCTCTGGACCCAGCCGCCGGCCGGCGACCCCCACAAGAAGAGGGTGGCCTTGTTTGTGGGGAGGAGGCTCCGGGCATCTCGCCGGAGGAGGAGCTCGGCGAGCACGTAGTCGCCCTCGTTGCCGCTGCACAGGACGCCGACCCCGGCGCCTATGTCACAGTGGGAGCTCTCGTCGATGGGGAAGAGAGGCGGGACGAGGGCGACTGAGTTGGCCCAGGCATTGTAGACCAGGTAGAACATCGTCCCGTAGAAGCCAGGCTCATAAAGCCCGGGACGGTAGTCGCCGACGTAGAGGACGAGGAAGCAGCGGTGGCAGCTCGCGATAAAGGCGGCGGCGCCGGCGGCGGAGGGGCCACACTGGTTAAGGGATGGCCAGGCGGCAACGAAACCCTGAGGGACAAACGAGTGACGCCGGGGGCGGCGGCGACGGGAGAGACGCGGAGGTCGGTGATGCCGTCCAATAGCTCGCCGTAGAGGGAGGCCTTCACGGCTGCGGTCAACGGCTCCCGGCGGACGGCGGCGCTGGGGCGAGGGGAGGCTCTGCGCTCGCGGAGGATCTCGAGCGCCGGCGCCTCGACCTCCGGCCGGTAACGGGCGATCTCCTTCTCGGTGGCTCTGTATTGGAGTGCTCCTGTCTCTCCGTCGCTGCGGCACGCCGGGGCCCGGGAGGGCCTCGAGGACGGAGCCTAAGCTCTCACCCAGCGGCAGATGTCCTCTCTCTTTGAGGATCTCCTCGAATTCGTCGATGAGTCCCACGCAGCGATCGACCAGCACCATGGGTGGTGGTGGTGGATCCGCCATTGGTGGCGGCGGCGCTGGTTTTGACATTAGGGGAGGAAGCGAAGGGAAGGGAAGAGGATTTTTTGGATGTTTTTGCTAGATGTTGGTAAGGAGGAAGCGCAGGTGATTCTAGGTACGAATTCCTTTCCGCGTCTAATTCTTCTTCTTTCACGTAAAATACTAGGACTTTAGTTACTCAACGTTTGTGGGCAACTCGCCCATTCAAAACATAGCGATACACAAAGATACATGAGTGACTGTCCGAAATAAACGAAATGAAATTCTCTAACGTGAAACAAAACTTGGCAAGCATTTTTTTTTACTTTTGCGAAACAGCAGTACAGAGTTTCCATCCTTGTGCCGAGATTGCATTCTCCTAACCCACTTCTTTGTGTTTCTGCATTTGTACTTGCAACTTGTATGACTTTTGCAAAGGAGCTCACGGCGCAGTGGCAAAGGCCACTGGCCGGAGTGCTCCCGCCCAGGGTTCAAACCCTGAGTGCTGCACTTGCACCTTAGGGGTCTCCCTTGGGGTATTTCTCTCTCACAACTTGTATGACTTTTAACCTTTCTTAGAGCAGTGATTTGACTCTAGGTTGCTAAGGCCATCCCAACTCAATACACTACCAAATAGTGTCTATGATTGCCATGATATATCGACACTACCATCGAAACTAATCTCCCAATCCATAGTTTTTTCAAAATAAATAATTGTCCAATCTCCTCTCTTCTCTGTTTTTCTCACCCAATCCCTCTCAATCATTTTTTGATTTTGTGTAGACATGGTCTCTTGCATATGTATTAAAATAATTAGGGTAGCTTGCTAATCACACTACCAGAAAACTCACCATCGGTCCACCCTCATAGGTACCGGTTACTAAAGACCCGGTATCAATGCAAGCATTAGTACCAGGTCTAAATTTGTTGACTCCCGAGAACCCTTTGGTAAGACCACCCTTTGGTACCGGGGGGTGTTACCAACCCGTACCAAAGGGCCTGGACCCTTGACCTTTGGTTACCAACCCGTACCAAAAGTCCCTCCACGGGTTAATTCAAAAGGAAAGCATCTGGGAGGTGGTCAGCTATGGTGTCTAGGTGAGATGGTAAGAAAGCAACACGCAAAGCGAGAGGTCCCGGGTTCGAACCCCGCGCGCCGCACACGCGTATTTTCGCGTGAAAAATCACGTGACTTGTGACTTGCGCGTGTGTGGGAGCCTCCCCGGGATTTAAATTATTTTTTTTGATGCCAATACCTTTGGTACCGGGTCGTGTCTTGCCCGGTACCAAAGGCCTTTGCCTTTGGTCACGGATGCCCGGTACCGGTTTTAGAACCGGTACCGATGGCCCTTATCACCCGGTACCAATGGCCAGTTCTCTGGTAGTGTCATAGATTGGAGTGCGTGATGTGAGTTAGCAAAACACATCAGTCATATCCCTTTTAATGACCCAGGTTGGCAAAATGTGTTAGTGATATCTAGTATACCAATGATACTGGTGAAAACAACATGTCACTAATTGTTCTTAGCGGTGACGCGGTTCAATAGGACGCGCCACTCATATCTTCGTTCAGTGAGTGGAACCGTTAGAAACCGTAAGAGCAATTCCAACAGACTAGCAATAATTGTAGGCAAATTTAGCTAGTTTGAATGTCTGTATATAAAACAGAAAGGTTCCCAAACAATGAGGAAACCAATAGCCTCTGTAAATCCCTTGCCTATCCATATTGAAATCACCTCCTCCTCCTCCTCCTCCTCCTCGACGTCTGACTCGTCCCCATCATCCTCCTCCTCGACGTTCGGTGCATCCCCATCCTCCTCCTCCTTGGCCTCCGGCGCATCCCCATCCTCCTCCACCTCGGCGTCTGGCGCGTCCCCGTTCCTCCGACCCCACGCCTCTGCCTGCTCGTCTAGTTCTAGGCCTCCAGTCCCCACCGACAACGACGGTGCGATGGCGCCAGGGAGGTAGGGCGCGACGGCGGGAGGGCTAGGGTGCAAGGGGTGACGACGGGTGCGGGGCTGCGACGGCGGGACGGCAAGGGCACACCGGCGAGGGTGAGGCCGTGGGAGCGTGTGGGCGGCAAAGTGCATGGGCGGGAGGGCTCGCGGGCGGGATGTCGAGTCGGAGCCGCTTGGTAAAGAAAGCGAGCGAGGGGAGCGGTATCCCGAGCGGGATAGCGAGGAGAGTAATATGGAGAAGCTGTTGGATGCTGATTTTAAGGGAGTTTATCTATTTTTACCTATCCAACTCCTTTTATAGAGGCTCTTCAAGATGCTCTAACTACAGACCAATACTACTGAAGTGTAATATCTAAATTCAGCGACGTATCCACATTAGTGACATAAATTTAGTGACACATGGATTTTCATGTTACTAATATGTGTATTCTGGCCTAGTTTGTAGGTGATATGAATTACATATAATCTTGTCTTTTTTGTTTTCATGGTGGAATTACTTTAAAAAATCAAAAACACTATTTGAATGACCATACTGATTATATTAAAGAAAGATTAAAATTCACCCTAAGTCCCTGTATTTGTTTCATTTTGTCAGCGAGGTCAATAAACTCCCAAAATGCACATCCATATCCCCAAACTTGCTACTCAGGTCATGTGAGGTCAAAATCACCACTTAACATGTACTTGGACTAGATTGTAGGTAGTGAGAATTTTCTAGGGATTACAAGGAAGATTGTCAAGAGCAAGACTATCCAAATCCACTGTGGAGCTCATCACCGGATTCAGGGATGCGCACGGCAAAGGTGCAGGACCTGCCAACGATGTACAGCTCGATCAGGATGGACCCTGGCGGGGACACCAAGCCGAGCATCTCATCGATGGAGAAGTCAATTGGGTTCTTGCTCTCATTGTCGGAGGTGGCGTTGATCTAGTGGCAGCGCTCCCGGCCAACGAGGTCGAAGTAGTCCTTGCAGGCGTCGAAGTGTGGGGAGCGCGTGCAGTTGATGAGAAAGCATAGGCACGTGGTCACAAGTCCCCCTGCCGCCTCGCGCCTGTGGTTGTTAGACCGCGCCACATGCTGATCATCCGCATCGCACAGACCTCTCGGCCACTTGCCCCACACGCTCGAGCCGTGCCGCCAATGCCTTGGCCTGCACGGCGAATTTTGCTGCACAGTGCCCAACCATCCATGCGAGTTCGTTTGTGGTGGCCTCGAGCTTCAATCCTGGCCATCGCCCCCCAAGCTTCATCTGCCAGCGTGGCCGCTGCACCTTAGCTCCTCCGTGCCGGGCCCCATCACTGCGCCCTCACCCTTGAGGGATGGGTAGACGGCAATGAAGGACCCAAGCCACCCAATTAAGTGCAGCCCATCACTTGCCGTTGCACCGATAAGACACTGTGAGCCCCCATTCTTCAATCCATTATGGCCACAAGACCTCCTCTTACCTCGCCACCTCAATTGCATGGCATAACCACGCCGATCTTTCCTAGTCACCGCCACCTGCCTCGCCATCGACAGGAGCGATGTAGGGGCCTCACCATGGCAACCCTCACCGCGAACTGGGGCAGCACAGTGCCACACCTAGCCAAGCCGCGGGCAGGCGCTGGGGCACGCCGTGTGAGCCCTGACGCCGGCGCGGAGGCAAACCGAGACGACGCCAGCGCGAAGGCGGGCGGAGGGGGGCGGGCCATCAGCAGTGACCTCAGTTCGTGGGAGCCTTGGACGCGGAATGGCATGATGAAATCAACCGGCACACCATTGGCCCCTGCTCACACGTGGGAGTACGGAAGAGCTCCGCCGGCTCCCTGTGGACAAGCCAGCGGCGCGGGAAGCACCGCGTGCAGCGGCAGCGGCCCACCCATGGGGCGGTGAGGTGAGCCCGCGTGGCGTGAGCGGTGTTGAGCTGGGCTGCAGCAAAGCCGGCGACGCGTTCGTTTTCTTTTTGTTCTCAAAATTTTTTGACAAAGTTTTGTTCTCTAAATTTCCCCAATGTCTCGTAACCTCTAGAAAAATCTTACTATTTGCAATCCAGTCCAAATACGTGGTTTAGTGATGAATTCGACCTCAAGCGAACTGACTAGCAACTTCAAGAATGTTGATGTGCATTTTGGGAGTTTGGGACCTGGATGACACATCGGGACAAGTTTAAGAACCGGAGGTGCATTTTATTCTTAAAGAAAAAGTTATCAGTTGTACAAACTAAACAAACGAGAAGTCAACAAACATATGCATGGGAAACTATGGCATGGATGGTGGCCGGTTCATGGCCATGGCGTCCTATTTTTTTGCAACCATTTAATATTTACAGGCGGTTCAAAACCGGCTGCGAAAATCTGATTTTCACTGCCACTTAAACAGCGTCACTTTCCAAAACCGGCTGTGAAAATAGGTTACGAACCATCCGGTGAAAATCATTTTGTAGTAATGGCATTTCCAATCGTGAGTTCTCGATGATTGAGCCAAAGTTAACGTGTTCTACAATTGAGGCCCATGTATCAAGCCACCCTCTCATTTTGTTATGCTTACGCCACCCTTTCACAATTTCATAAAACTATATGCAAAGTCATAATTCATTTTGGTTTAAATGATGCTAACACCTGCCCTCGAGTTATTAACAATGGGAGAGGGCCTATTCATTACCAGTGGTTACTGTTTTTATTTTATTTCTGTACTTGAAAATATTATTTGGTCCACATATGGCACGTACGGCTCTTTGTGCACGGTGTACATGGGTCAAGACCTACCTGGAAAAAAAAACGAGCAGTAGAACCTCTTCTTCGAATCCCATGTAGAAATGCATTGCTAATGATTGAAGAGTTTGATTGAATGGATCACCATGTAATTACCTACTGATTTTGTGTCCTTCTGGATGCCAAGTAATTTAGTAGCAATTCAAAATTTGGCACACCAGTTTACAGACGACTATTAAATGCCTCCTATATTTACATAAAGAACAATATATGATACATGTTTGGTATAGAGTTAACTTTTACTAAAAAACATGATATGCAGAGCAGTCAGAATATTATTTGGTCCCACATGTCATCAGGCTCCCTACAGTTATCAATCACTCGCCGGAATATCAGCATGAAAAAGGGCAACTTTATTTCGTCCTCAAAGTTGTTTTAGGTCTATCGCCATATCACTTTCTGTGTTCTCTCTGCTCCAGGAAAGATACGTATCCGTCCTGTCTGCGCTACTTGCGAAGGTACGCCTTGTATTATTCTCACATAGCAGTTGCATCATGGAGACTTTTAGTTTTTAGTTTTTTTATTAATCTTTGCTCCATTCTAGGATGCTGTATGGCTTCACTATTGCATTTTTTTTTGTTGCTGAATGTGGCTGGTAATGGACGAACTGTTGTTCTACTTGCAAAGTTGCAATGCACGAGATTAGCTAATTGTAGATATTCTGATGCTAGAACTAGGAGGTTAGAGATCGATATTCCCCCTTCCAGTAGTGCTAGAATGCTCCATGTTACGTCTGATGAGAGCCCAGAGAGATGGTCTTGTTGAGAATCTCTAATAGATTACCATTTCCGTTTACCATACTATATCATTTACAGAATCTGGACTACTGAAGATCTCCGATACATATTTCAAACCAGAACCCACCCATCCCTCCCCCCTAAATATAGGCCATAGGGGTTGCAAAAACAATCCACACTTATTTTTCCAGGGCTCACATTTTTGGGTACACCATTGTCATCCCCCACACTGAGGCGCGTGGAATCGGCAGTGACGGCTCTCCTCTCTGTCTCAGTTATCCTTCAGCCAGGAGCAGAAGCTCCCGCTCCGATCCGTCTTCATTTGGCTCAATGGCAAATAGCCAGACATGGATCTCACTGATATCTCTCTCTCTCTCTCTCTCTCTGTTTCTCTGGTTCCATCTTCTCTCCATCTCAAGCACACCGACAGTAGCGGCTCACGCATGCAACTCCTGTCTGCTCCCATGGATCTGAGCACTGCAGATGAATCCAAAGATGCCACAAGCATAGCGATGCCACATTTTTTTTCCCAATTCAGAAACACAGCAAGCCACCAGATTGAGTTCCTCTATATTCTTGTAGAGAGGTAGAAGGATATTTGGAGACTTGTATATATATAGCCAATGAGGCTTGGTGTACAAGTACGAACATATACATGCTATACATACTCTAATACCCGCCTGCAGTCGCAGTAGGATGATGTCGGACGCAAAGACTGGACCTAAAGTTAGCTAAAAAGTTGTACAGCTAATCCATTGGTCATGATGTCCGCATACTAGTGTGCTGATTTTTTTTTTAGAAAATGGAATTACATTCCGGCCTCTGCAGTAACGCACACAGCCTTCTGGCCTCTGCGTGACTGCACATAGCCTTGTATATTATAAATGTCTAAGAAAATATCTTTAAAAAACTTTAGTACATAAAAATCAGTACTAAAGACCGCCTAGTCTAAAATCTATTGAGGTCACTTGTAGCCATCATGAACGCCGATCTCCTATCTCCGGTCATCGTTGAGTAAGGAATGAGACATACAAATCTTGTCGTCGCTCCCCGGTGGTCTTCTCCAGCGGATCGGCAACCAAGAATGTGGTCACCTCCGCTTTGATTTGCCAAGCAAGAGCAAATCTGGCCAACACCGGCCGCCACCTCATGGACCATGCATCGGCCGCCACCTCATGGACCATGCATCGGCTACTAGTGTGCTGAAGGAACGTGAAGGACGTGAGTCTATCCCAGAGCAACCTTTCTTGAACAAACTTGATGTCAATCTCCATATGCTTCGTGTGATGATGATGAACATGATTAGAGGTCATGTGGACAGCACTGCCATTATCACAATGGACGATAGTCTTAGAAGCTAGAGGAATATATAACTCCTGGTGCAATTATCGCAACCAACAACACTCAGCACCGGTATATGCAACACCACGATCTCTACTTCAGCACTAGAGCAAGAAACAGAAGTTTGTCCCTTGGAAGGCTAGGATACTAGCTTCTTGCCAAGATAAGCATAATATCATGTGGACCATCGCGAGAATGGACAGCCAGACTAATCAGCATCCGAGTCTGAGGTTAGAGAATATGAAGAACCCAGTCCTAGATGAAGACCCACAGGTAAAGTTCCCTTTAGGTACCGCAATATGCACTTGATGAATGCAATATGAGGCTCACGTGGATCATGAGTAAAAAGTAGACTTGTTGAACTGTAGAGCACTAGGAAGACTCCGGAAATCTGAGTTATCAGCAGTTGGAGCACCATATATAGCTTATAGTTTGGACTCCGAGTACACTTGTGTCGCCATAGAGTGACAGTCAATCATACCCACTCGTTGGAGGAGATCCACAGCATACTGTTGTTGTGATAGAAATAAACCATCAGAAGACCGTGAGGCAGATATTCCAAGAAAATGGTGGAAGTCACTGGGGCTTGTCATGGCAAACTCCGAATGAAGACGCACAATGTTCTCCTGGAGTTGGGTCAAATTAAAGATGATGCTGTGAGACAATATAGTCGATGTGTAGCAGCAAATAGGCAATGCGGGATCCCTCTTTGTAAACAAAAAGAGATGTGTGTCGGTCCCCGAAGCAGAAAATCCCATGTGGCAGATGTACATGGCGAACTACTGGTACATACCATGCACAAGGATCTTGCTTCTAACCATACAAGGACTGCTGCAGCAAGCAGACATGATCAGGAACCAATGGGTTGGCAAATCCACGAGGTTACTAGCAATAAATCTTCACGTGCAAGCCTCCATGAAGAAACAAATTCTTGACATCAAGATCATGAATCGGCTAGGCACAAGATACTGCAATATAGTTAGAACCACCCGTATAGTTGCAGGCTTGAGCACTGGACTAGATTTCTCATCATAGCCGTTGCCATGATGCTGTGAAAACCGTGAACCGCCTAGCGAGCTTTGTGTCCAGCAAGAGAGCCATCAGAAGCTATGCCTATAATCCATTTACCAATCACAATATTGGTGCCTAGAGGGTGAGGGAGGAGACAACATGTTGCATTGCTGATGGAAGCCTAAAACTCATGAGCCATCGCAGCTCACCAATTAGGATCGACAAGGGTGCTACGGTAATTGGTTGGGACCACCGAGGAGATCATATGTGTGGCAAAGAGGTTGAGCCGATCGGTCAGTTTGCAGGAGGCCATCATCAACCGTGTGACCATGCTCCAGAACACGGGAGGAAGAAGTGGTCCCTGCATAGGGCGAGGCATAGGAGCGGGTGACTGCAACATAGCCATATAGGTGCCTCTTTGGTTTCTACAAGGAGGCGACGGAACGTGGATTGCTACGGACGCCATCTGTAGACATAGTCGAAGCTGTCTGGGTCACCATTAGCCCAAACATCCAGAGTAGTTAGATCAGCGGCATGTCGATTGGTGGAGGGCCCAGTAGCAGGGGAGGGGGGAGGGGTTTTGGAAGTCGAAGCAGCAGACCCAACATTAGAAATAGCTGGCCCAACAACAAGAAATGTTGGCCCATGTGTGATGACCGTGGGATCGGCAGTTGGGCCGAGCTCAGCTGCAGAATGTGCTATCCGCCAGATGTCTACAACAGCATGTAGGGGTGGCTCTACGTCGCTGTGCGGCCAAGGAGCCGTATGATTAGGCAGAGGCGAGAGAACGTGTCTGCTTTGTCTAGAAGAAGCAGAGGAAGGTTGCTTGACACCGAAGACCGGCGGAGCGAGAAAAGCGATGGGCTCAGGTGGGGACACAAAACCTCACCCACATCATGTAGAATCCTGCAGAAGGCGCGGCTGCTTTACTCTGTGCAGTGGAGCGACCAAAGTAGAGCATGGCACAACTACGTTAGCATCGTCGAGTAGAAAGTCAAGGGAAGATCATGGGATTATTGGGCCCGTATGCTTGAACGGAAAATATATTTTTGTCAAAGAAAACATTGTGAGAAATAATAATCAATCATGTAGTAGGATGAAGACATCGGTACCCCTTGTGGGATGATTGGTACCCAAGATCAACACAAGCTGCGAAGGGTGGGATAAGCTTCTGTAACGAAGTAGCTTGCACATTCCGGTAGCAAAGGCAACAAAACCTCCCATGCAACAGAAAAGAGTGTAAGGTACTCGATTGCCGATCGACAATGAAGCACGTCAGTTTAGGAGATATGTGGATGTGGCAAGAGCTTCAGTCCAATATGTGGGTAGCATGGAGGCATGGAGAAGCAAGGTGCAAATGGAGTTGTTGATGATGCGAAGAATGCGCTCAGCCGTCTCATTTTCAGGGTCGTATATAAGGGCAAGAGAGATGTAGCAAGATGCCATGACCAGAAAAAAAGGTGGTAGTTGTGTTGTTTATCAACTCTCTTGGCCATTATCGGCCTAAAAACTCTTAACAAGAAGGGGAAATTGAGTGGAAGCATAGGAAACAAAATTAACAATATGTTGGCGCACCCCATAATTCCTCACGCGAAGTGAGTTCGTCGAGGATGACCAAATAATATGAAAATAGATAAGTCTTCATCCAAATATGATAGTGAAGTAACTCAAAAAGCAGTAGTACAAGATGTAGAATGGCAAAATGTGAGTGACACATCATATGTTTGCCATGTTGGCATGAATGACAAAGAGATTATGCCACTTTATTACATGAAATGAGATCTTTATTGTGGAAGTTGTCGAGCACAGTAGGGCCGGGGTGATTAAGACACAGATGCCACAAGGAGGATGACACGACGAGATGTGCATGGGTGGTGGAGGCGGCTTTGAGAGTGTAGAGGTCACCATCACTATTGCAACGAAGAATCTCACGCCGAATCAGAATGTACTTGACAACAAAACCCAAAGCGTCAAACTCTAAGGGCATTATTTAAGGCAAAGTTAAGTTACGAGCAATAGACAGAATGCTAAGGACATTATTTAAGGCAAAGTTAGACATTGCAGTGGGCAAAATGGAGTAATCTCTAGATGTAACAGGAACAGCCGTGCCATTGCCTGCTATAATGAAAGCGAGAAGAGAGGGTACACGGGGGAGACGAGTACCATCTGTCAATGTCATATGTGATTGCGGGACCAGTTTCCATCACCCAGTGCTAGTTACCTTGGATTGACATCTGCTGGAGAGCAGCAATGAGGCCCTGCAGGCTGGTCGCATGAAGGAGTCGGTAGGAAGACATGAAGTCGGGCAAAGGCCATGTGGGCATCTGGAGGCGGGCCAAACAAGCCAGGAGCCGAGCCACGCCAGGACTGCATCGAGGCTGGGCCCAAAGAGTAGCCCTAGCCTGATCCACCTCCATGTTGCTATGCGGCCCAAGGGTTGTAGTAGGTCCACAGCTTTTTCAAGACGACTTGGCCACGAGCATTGGCGTATGTAGGGTTGGCCTGTATGGCGATGTAGTAGGCATTAGTGGAGTTGCCCTTGTCGACACCGGGGAGCAAGCCGAGTATGAGGTTGGTTGGGGCAACCAGGTGGCCAACGTCATGAAGTGCAGCGGCCGCCTTCTTCATTGTCTGGCAGTAGTTGTTGATGGACATGTCATCTAGCGCATGGTGCCTGGTTCACTTGGAACAGTCCTCCGAGGGCGGCATAGAGATCACGCGCATGCTGGCCGGGTTCCATCATAGGTCGTGTACCTTGTCTGTTACGGAGCCGAAGACCCAGCTTCGAATGCAGCTGTCCTCAAGCCATGCAGGATCTGGTGGACAAGCCGGAGTAGATCCATCAATGTGCGGAGAAAACCCAAACTTGCCGCACATGTCACAGAAGAAGGCAGTCCATTTGAGTTGGTATTCTTCACCTCCAGCTCAAAAAAAAAACATGGGACTTGATGGAGATGGTTGCATAGGGATGTATGAAAATGGGGGCCAACACTTTCACTAGACGTCGTGGGCAAAATCATCTGTGAGGTGGAAACCATGGTGGAGTTGGACGAGGGAGAGTGTTGACTCGGTAGACATGGAGATGGAAAAGGGCTGATTGGAAGGGTTGTTGGTGAAACGAAGAGGCGAGTCACGAAGGCCCAAGCAGTTCGGTGATGCTAATTACAAGGGCATCGAGGAAGTGTAGTAGATGAAAACTGCATCGAATCAATGGTGGTTGACACAGCCAGATGCTACTCACAAACAAAACATTCCTGCTCCGTAAGTGTTCTAGCACTCCTACCACTTCAATGATCCTTCCTGCTAATAGTGGATGCATCTACCATCCTGCACTGAAAATCACCCTATTCTCCCATAGGCAACACATGGAGTCCAGCACAGCCCAAGAACCTGCAGCAAGAAAAAGATTGACCTATGATGCGGCTGACGATGAAGAAACGACAGTATGCACTACTCCGCCGTATTATTTTCCAAATGCATAAATTATACATGATAATACATGTCAATCTCTATTTATTGTTTTGTTGCTTCCAACTAATACTGCAGGATGATGACCAAATAAAAAAAACCCAGACATGATCCTCCTAAAGGTAATGTCACTTCACTGAAAGCGAGCGACTCCCTTAGTCCATTGTCTAAAAGGTTGTTTCTCTATTTTTTAAACCACCTAAGCCATGTAACTTCCATGCTTTTTTGAGATGACTCGCCTTCTGTACCTAATATACGCTCCTATAATGCGCGCACCATTTCTACAGGACATCAGAGCAAAGCAGGCAAAAAAACTCAAAGTTCAAAATCCGTCTCTTAAAGGCAAAATTAAGGAGGTACGCCCTTCTTTTCTCCCTTTCCATGCTTCTCCAAATTTAGCATGACTACCTATTATCCTTTGTTCCTATTTCTTCTTTGTCGCAGGCATAAGCACACCTTTTCACCTTTTGGGATACCCTCTGCCTGAGCTCAACAAACTCTGTGGAGGTGTCCATTTCTTTTGCTTCGCAGCTCTTCTGCGACAAACTAAGCTGCTCATCTATTTCCTGTGTACATCTACTTCGTGCCTTCCCTCCATCGCACTAGCAGGAACAAATTCAGATAACTGCTATTTGTGTTTTGTCAGCAAAACCTATACGGCACTACCAGTATCTTAGATTCGACCCACATGTTATATGATGTGACACCTGTTCCACAGCCGCTGATGTATAATTATTAACTCTGCAAAATCCTTAGCACTGATACAGTATCTAAACTGAATGGCATAAGCATCTCCTGAATGTTCCCTGCCAATGCGACTCCCTATCGATTCCTCACAACTTTGATGGCGTCTTCGTTCGCTGCCTTTCTGTTTGTATCTGCAGCAATACAGATCCTCCTGCCCTCCACAGTCAGTGACTCACGCCCCGTTTTCCATTCCTTTCAGAATTCCATTTCTCACTGCTCTTCTCTTGACACGACCCGCATCCAATTGCTGATCAAACTTGATCAATATTATTTAAATTTCTGCGCCTAACGACAGCCTCTTATTTTTCTGTCATTTTGTCACAGATAAAAAAAAGGGAGAAAAAAGAACCAGCCCGACCACACCCTTCTGGAAGGCTCTACAATGGACCACGTGGGCATGGTTGTACCTATGTCTAGAAACTTCTGCACCTGGTACGGCCTCTTGTATCCTGCTGCTTCTTATAATAAATCTCTTACCTTCCACCCTTGTATTCTCTTTTGTACCTTGCACTGAATCGATTTCTCCTCGCTGCAAAATACGCCTCTCCCACACAAAGGACGGATGGCGATGGCAGGAGAGGAAACCATCAGCATTGGGGCTCTCTTCGCCAAGCAGGTATGTTCCTGCTACAAGATCCAGTTTCGTATAGGAGAGATTCATGCATGGATGAGATCTACAAATTTTACTTTACATTTCCCTATCCCTTTTATTTGCCTCTTAAAAAAAGGAGCCACAGGTAAAATTAACGCCATATCTCTGTCTTGCTTTGCTGCGATGTGCTCTTTTCTTTCGTCCCTCGGCTGTTTTGCTTCTTTTATTAGCATCCCCTTGTTATTTTGTTTGTCTTCCTCTATACAACTTGGACAGTAACACAGCGTGTCAACAGACATATGCCAGTCCTGTTTCCCTACAATAGCTTGTGCTAGCACAGTCAGAGAAAAAAAATAATGATCCGTCTTGCACATTTCTTTTGACCGATGACACACGACCATGTGCATGCATAGGGAACAAAAATGACACTGATGGATTTACCTTTCTGTTTCCACAGCCACCGCCCACGGTGCACATTAGCAGGAAGCATCTTTTTGACACAGTTGCGGAGAGGATACAACTCTCTGTTAAACAAGAGCTTGCTCTGCAAATTCGTCCCAACGACTTTGCAGGAAAAGTTGAGATTGATGGCGTACGCAACATGCACACATCAGAGGTGTACTCCAAAGAATTCGTCAGCGATTTCAAGCCCACTGCTGATGAAGCGATTGAAGACGCCTATAATGAAGCTCTGAAGTATCTGACCAAAAATGAAATGGTCATTCTTGATGACTTCAGCCATCCAGCCCTTCACAAAACCCAGGGAAAGCTTGTCCTATGCAACACATACTTAATGTTTGTTGAAGAAAGCGAAGGCTTACTGGAGAATGAACTAGATTTCAAAGCAGATGGCTACAAAAAATTGAATTCATCTCTCAATACAGCGTGAAAAGAATGCTCTTCAGTGCTTCCTATTTCAGTAACTGAATATAAATCACAGTTTGATAGCACTGACAGAACAATCATTAGCTACATCGGTGAACACTCTGCTGCTGACCCTCTTAGCAATCTCGCCCGCTCCTTGGTTGAAATGCAAGGCATTATCAAGTTCCATGGCCACGAACCATTGAAAGACCATGGTGAAGGCATGAAGGCGCTCAGAGACAGATCAAGGGCGGCAGGCGAAATTTGACTGGTTTCTTATCTTCGTTCCTGTCATCGCGTGCCTTCAGTCTGTACAGATGTTTATATGTACATATCTATATCTGAATGTGTGAACCAGCGTCTATGTATAATTATGAACCACTGCTATATTCTATCCTTGTACATTATCATCGCTGTAATCCATATGTTAACAATATGTGTGCTGTGCCGCCTTTTGTTTTCCCTCGCTCATCCCAGTCCATCGTTGTTGTTCTTTGGTCTTTTTTTTTCTTTGCTACAGCAACGGACTTATACGATCTAAGTATCGCATAAACGCAAATTTTCAAACACGGCAAACGCTAGAAAATAAACAAAAAAATAAACATGAGATCGATGAGCGGCCCATGGATGTTTGCTGCCTATCAACCTGGCGAGGCCCATGGAGCCCAGTAAAAAAACACACATAATCCATCTGAGCCGTTCATCCTACGTCAACGGCCTTGCTTGCCTCTACCGTTCCTATAAAATTCTTCCCTGCGTCGGAAAACCCTAGCTCGTTCATTTGCCTTCGCCCATGCCACCCACACTCCCGGTTAGATCTCTGGAGCGCTCCACTCAAGCTCCAACAAAATCTTCGGTCCAGGTCAGTGCCCTCTCTCCTTATCTTGCAAAAATGTACTCCAATGCATTACTGATTGATCACTTATGCCTGATCTGCTTTGCCTCATCACATTCGCAACCTTGGTTGGGACCGGATCCAAACACGATTTTTGTCTAGATTTACAACCATATAGAGATCGGTAGTCCAAAAATATTGTGTATACCCAGATAAACTCCTTGTCATCAACGTTTCTGACACCGCGCTATGACATGCACACCGAGAACTGGCTATATTCGCTAGCAAATCCCCTTGCACAACACCCCATCTTCCTCCATCCCACTCCCCCCTCACACCTTTTTTTATACTATGTCCGACACATGCACCGTATAGATCTATGCTGTTATACAAATCTTCATGCGCAGATTAGCACACCAAGATCAAATGACAGACGGGACGGTACATCACAACCCAAAAAAAGAAATATGAAAACACCCACATCCCTTTGCACACACCAAAACAGCACGCACTTACAATAATTTCTGCTCTGAGTACTACATCACTATGCATTATATATGAGAAGCACCTTCCACACTGACAAATTTCTGCTGTGACTACTACATCCCTATGCATTATATATGAAAAGCACTTTTCACCCTAACAATGGTTGCACTCTTTATTTCCTACAGTCACACTGACCAGATTTACAACCATATTTCTCTTCTGTTTCTCTTCAGGTTTGTCCAGATCACCATGGCAGACCCAGCAATGTGCTTCATGGAAGTCACTGATGAGATCGAAGCACAGGAAGAAAAGCTTCGCAGTGCTATTGTAGCCACTCCAGTTGGTCGTTTCTTGGCTAGCCCTCTTGTACCTGATATTTACCGTGCTGTTGAAACTAGGTGCGGCAAAGACGCTAGACCAACCAGCATATCATGTTTTCCTCCGGACTTTATCTTGTAGTTTCCTACAACCCATATGCGAGACACTATCCTATCTGCCAAAACAATCCAAGGGCCCGGCTTTACATTCGCTCTCATACCCTGGACTAATGAATATAGATCCAGCAAAGTGCCATGGAACTCTAAAGTCACGGTGGATATCCAGGGTATCCCTCCTCATGCATTTAACAGAGATTGCCTACAACCTTTGCTGCTGTCGCATTGTGACATACAGACTTACGCCTTCGATGACAATACTGGAATCTGCACCGTGAATTGGTATGCACAGAGTCCACAAGCGATCCCTAAAACCCGCCTGCTGGGCCTGTCTTATAACCCTGGAACAGAGCTCCACTCATTTCCTATAGACCTCTCCGCACACCCATATAAAGAAACACAAGAAGACAGCCAAGATCAGTGGGCAACAGACCCATCCCAACATGAAAATCTGAATGACCTTTCAGAAAACAATGATCCAGGTAAACATTCTCATACCTGATAGTGTGTGAGACCTCGCCACTATCTGCTTCCACAGTGTAGGTGCCTTAAACCTTGACAACAAAACCCTTATATGTCAATATTTGTGCCTCCAATGACAGAGCTCCTTGAAGACCCAGAGGTTGTTGCAGAAGCTTTTGCGGAACAAATCAGATGTACAAACAGATTGACATCCCCAGTACTAGATTCTTGCTATATGCTCTATCTCACTATATACTTGCCTAACGATATACCACATGATTTCACAGTGCAGAAAGAATACGAGGCAATGCTGGCCACTCCTGTAAATAACTACTTCGCCAACAACGACTTTAATTCCGACAGCAGCGATGACACCGATGGTTATGGTGTCATTGGTATGTTCTTCAAATTTCTGCTGACAAATTATTTCTCCGCTCCCTCTTAGTCCTTTTTTCCTCTGCATCTGCAAACTGCCCTTGTACCATGTTTTTTCCCTCCGTATTTTCCTAATCACAGACTCTGATCGTGAGCCAGCAGGTTGGTGAATGATATGCTCTGCCACCGAAGAAAACATGCAAAAGGGTATGTTCCTCCTGCCCTAAAAAAATCTCCCTTCGGCTTCAGATCACATCGCTTATACGTTCTTGCTTTCGCAGGCCCCTCGCACCAGCTGCCATGTTTCAACCTTCTTAGTAGACCGTTATAGTTATTGGTCTCTAAGATAACTTGGCCTTCCCTGCACTAAACTATTGTCACCTACTATCGACTACCTAGATCAATGTAAGATATGCCATGTATGGTTCCTTCCTGTGCGGCTAAAACTGTTATGCATTTCCAGGTGGTCTGTAAAATAGTCTATGCCTCCCTGAACTGCTGCCGTCTGTCATAAGATGTGTACGTCCATGTAATATATAACATATATGCTTCCCTTCGTGTACGCTTGCAGCTGTTATGTCTCACCAAACGTATGTCCACACCAAATTTTCTTTTTTCCCCTCTACACCATATCTCTGTACAAGTAAAAAAAAATAGGTCACATTTTCCTTGTGGGATAACACGCTTGCATATCTATTTAGACGCTCGCAGGGGCGCGCGCAAGTTACTAGTTGACCAGCAATCTGGAAAGAAGCTGAGTTAGATACTACGGACAAAGAATGCTAGTATACGGTAACAAAATATGCCACATCCTAGTGTACAAAAAAAATACGGCAACAAAGAAATACGTCCTAGCTAGTGTACTAAAGAAGTGCTAAGCATATGTCAATATGTGTCACATGCCGTACTGTAGCCAAAGTGAGTATGACTGGGTGCCACGAGGGCGGGGTTGTACTGTTGCACAGCAAGCTCAAAGGAGGCGTTGTGTGCCTGTGTCCACACTACAGTAGCTGCCTAGAGAATTTTCAGGTGAAAGAAAAAAAATAGAATTGCACATCGCACATGTCACGCGCTTGTTTTATGGCCTGATGGCTGTGGTGTTTTGAAATCCAATGTTTGATTTGCTGGGTGCGCATTCCGCGCACCACGCCACCAGCCCACGAGCTACGTCCTCGTGCTCTGAGTGTACCTTCATGGGGCACGCCGATTACTCGCTCGGCCGCCCATTTCACCTGGGCAGCGCCTGCCTCACACTCCGATGTGGGACTAAACTCAGCCGAATGGGTTGTGTGCTTGCATTTGTGTACGTTTTCAGAGTCGTCGCTGGTTTATCTACTGGGCCTTTTGCAGGTTGCAGCGGATCAATGGAAGCCCAGTTCTGCCTTTTTTTTCCCAGCCTCCGCTGGCTTTTCTGAAGAATCTGTATAGCTACAAAATGATGAGTTCAGATTCTTCTGCAAGAACTATATGTACAAACTGCATAGTTTTTGCATGTTGTGGTTAATGGATGATGACCGGAAATGCATGCAGAAGTTTCTGCAGTTTTACCGGCCCCATCAACCATCTTAGTTCTGAATTTCTGATCTGAATAGCCATCCAGTTTTGATGCCATGTCACGAAGCTTATCTTCTTGTGCAGAAGTGCACGAACGCGGCCACGACCAGGCCAGCCTTACCTTGACGCTCCAGGGGATCCCGTAGCTCCCCTTTCCGGCGAGCCCCCTCACGAACGGCCAGAAGCAGAGCACCAGCCAGCCGCAGCACACGAACTCCCCGACGCCAGGGCCACCGGCGGCTCGCACGCCTTCCGCCGCCGCGCCGACGACCGCCCTCCACGCCCCGACGGCGATCGCCACGACGGTCAGGATCGTGAGCGCCGTCGGCGGGACGAACACCTGGTGAACTGCCCCGGCCGGGTTGGCGCCGGCGCCTGCGGCGTCGCCATCGTGCGCGGCCTGCTCCTTGCGGGTGACCTCGAACACGGTCTCGGAGAGGCCCAGGGTCTTGAGCACTTACAATTTAAAACAGAGGGAGTAGTACTGAAGAAAATACCATGAACATATAGTTACTGGCAATCAAAACCTAGTTTATCATAAATTCAAACATAAGAACAAAATGTTCAGATATGAGAAATAAAGATACTTATAAGTTTTAAGCTAAAAATCATACTACCTCCATATCAAAATATTTGTCGTCGTTGACTTTTTATCACAACTTTGATCATTCTCTTATTCAAAATAGTTTGCGTATATCATTTATTTTGTTTGTGATTTATTTTATTGTGGTATGTATTTGAAGTGTGACTCCTCTTTTTGCAATGTTTGCATAAATTTTTTAAATAAGACGAAAGATCAAACATTTTAGAAAAAGTCAACAATGACAAATATTTTGATACATAGGGACTATTAGGTTACCTTTGGCAAGAAGGATTGGTTGGCAAGGAGGCAGTAAGGTCCCAGCAGTGCATATCACAGCTCAAACGGCGCCCTGAGGGGCCACACGTCGATGACCAGGTAGCCAAGGCATTGCCGGAATTCAAGATGCTTGGTTATACAGAGAAGGACTGGGTTGTTCTGGCTGACGATTATCTCCAGCAGGCCTGTCGCCCATCTCTTATACTGTGTAAGGCTGGCTGGTCCTCCTGTGGGTGCGCCGCCGAGGAATGCAGGTGGGTCGGTGGTCAGGAGCGCCGATCTCCAGCCAGCGGAGTGGATCTGTCTGAATATGGAGAAACATCAATTGAACAAATGATGTCTTTGGTTGACAATATATTTGATTCGATTTTGTTGAAAAAGATATTGTTGAAAGAATGCATATATACAAAACAATATAACTTTCATTTCATAGGAAATCTGCTGCTTACATAAAAACACAATATGCTGCTTACATAAAAACCAGTGTGAACATAAAAACTTTAATTTGGTACATTAATCAAATATCTGATTAACTACAGATTAAGACAAATCTGGAGGTGCAACAAATAAGAAGACAAACTTTAGCAGAATAAACAAATAACCCAACATCATCTACTGGTTTATATAGTCTCTGGGGAAACAAACCGGACGCAAGTATTATGTGGCATATATCTGCAACTGCTAGGACAGGCCAAATGCTGTTGTTACTTGTTAGAAAGATCATATGACACTGCAAGATTTTGTCTGAGAGGCACTATGCAAGAATTCATGCTAATAGACACAGAAAACGGCATTTCAAAATTGCGGTGACACAAAACCATTAGACATTTGCAATGGACACAATATCATGCTGCACATGTCGTTTCTAAACTGTAGCCACATTTATATTACTGAGATTAGCCTACACTAGTACTCAGAAGGAATCTGAGACAAACAAGAAATATCGATTTGGCTGTTCAGTTTCCCAATCAAAATGGATAGCAAAGAATGCAAAATCCGAGAAACTTAAAATATGCCAATTGTTACATCAAATATCATCCAATATAGCAGTTGCAAATCCAAATATTGTAAAAACTTGTAGCAGCATATCATATAACTAAAAATTAAACATTATTGGCACAGCTAATCCAATAACTTCAATTATGATATGTCTATGGTAGTCAAAATAATAGACGGTGACGGCCATGTCAGATTTTGCGGAAGTTCCAGACACCCTCCAAAACCTCCACTAACAAATTCGGAAATTTTCTCTTTAGCCCATCATACTGTTCAGTTGCCATCACCTTTTGCAGTCTGTCTGAATAAGCCATATATTTGAGGCAAGCATCCTTGAGATTGTTGCATCCATGCGGATCAGCCAATGCAAATGTATCTGTTACAGTCTCTACATCCACGTTCATGCAAATGAAATTCTCACATGCAAGCTTCAGCCTTTCTAATGAATACCGATCAGCAGCTTGAAGCAAGTGGTGAACAATCTTTTCCTTTTCATTGTCATCATATTCTTCCAATGGAAGGAAGTTGTCCGTGTAGATATATTTAGCATAGCCTTAAAAGCAGCCGGCTCCATGTCCTCCACGGTTATGCACAATGCCTCCTTTTCTCTCCACGGACCACAGAGCTCTGCCATGAAGACTGGAGATCTTGCTGCAAGAACAATCCTATGTGCAAGAAAGGACTCGCCTTTGACACAGAAAGTGACATCTGCCCTTGCTGTGAATTTAGCAATTTCTCAAAATGCTTTGGTAGTTCTGAGGGTGGTAACACTGTTTCTGAAGCCGTTTGAGTCTCTGACACCAAAGGATCTTCCAGAATTATAACCTTGCACTCAATTACCAGCTGATCATTTGACTCTAGAAATGGTGATTCTTCCAAGCAGCTTCTTTCTAGAAACGTCTCCATGTTCGAGATGCGTCTCCTAATACTCTCTTGTTGAAATATTTTGGGAGCATCCTCACTTAACCATTGTGACACGAGCACCTTAGATTTCAATCTGAATGCATAAATCGCCTTCACCTTTGCATTTTGGCTCATTAGCTCAAGGGACACTGAGATGTACTTTTGACTTTTGCGGTTAATCCCATCAGGGTAGTATCTGATTGACCATTTAAACCCACCAACAGTGAATGTTTTTGACCTGATGAACTGGCCAACTCCAAGCCCCTTGCTGAAGGTATAATCCTTGATTGTGAAAGTGTGTTGACCGCAAATCCTTGGAACAGTGCTGGTGGACATTGTGGCGGATGATTGCAATCTCTATCCAGATCCGACACCTGCTTAATTCAATCTATGTCAGACCAGAACAAAAAATGCTCCAATGATGTAAAAAGATAGAAGTTGAAACATAAACATATATATACCACACAACCGATCAATTTTGAAATATTAAAGAGTGTAAAGCGACAGGGATATATAGCAGTAGCAGTATAATAACTTTCTGTCAAGTCACCAAACTATATTTATATCCCATGCATGAAACAAATTAAGATCCTAAGTAGCCCTAACCTGATATGGTTTCCCTATACACAACATCATTCCTTTATTTTATCACTCGCTTCGTTGTCTAGTACCAGTATAGAAACAACATTCATTACAGTTTATGTACATTCTGAAAGTCAATATATGCCACAAAATGGTGATGGAAACACACATGTAATCACACCCCTGTTTGTCTCTGCTTGAACAAAAAATGTCCAGTATATGACAAAAAGAAGATTACTTAATTGATGTTCTACATGTTCAAAGAGAGTATTATTTATCTTAAACTTATTTCTGATATGATATGGATTTGATCAAACACTTTTATTAGTAAAGACAAAACTTGAGGAAACCAAAAACACATCATGAAAAATAGTAGAGACTAGATGGAACAAGTTGCTTAAATCCTGAACATTTTATAAATACCGATACAATAACTTTCAGATACACAATAGATGTATTTCAAAATTATGATTGCATATTTTTTAGTTACTACCTCCACTTATTATTACCTTGTAACTGTCCCACAGGACATCGCAAGTCACCTGAAAACCATATTATTACCTCCATGAATGCATGATGTTACATGTACAATTCGACATTGGATAGTGGGCGATAGCCCGTTACTACATTTTTTTTTAATTTTACAATTAGCTTTGCATGTTGGCGACAAGAAACATACTGGCCTACTGGGATCAACTAATATATCTCAAATGTATAGTTCTTATTGTATCTGTCTTTGATAACTGTTCTTTTACTGTTCAAGCCTCAAGTGGCATGCAGTGATATATACATGCTATATAGTTTCTCAGTGACTCTCGTGATCTTTTGGTCTGTCTGCGACCTAACCATTCACAACACTTCTTTGAATATGTGATGCACGACAAATTCCTAAAAGCACCATATATAGTACGTTTTCCTTGAACATGTCAATCTATAAATTAACTCCTTTGTCTCTGCTTTTTTTTTTTACAAAATTCCTAATTAAGTTGCCAGACCTTAGATCAGTAGTTTTCCAACTGCAAGTGTCGATTGTGTAATTTGCACATTTTCTTCCCTTATAAGTATTTCTGAACTCTTGTACATATTTAAATAAAAAATGAAGTGATGTGGGAAAATCTGTCACAGCGTATTGCCTTCAAAAACTTCCTCGATTTCTGCCTTAACTACCACAGTTAATAAGGGCAATACAACTCATATATTATAGGAACAAAAGCCAGAATGATCTAACATACGATAAAATGGTTCCAGAAAATATGAACTGGATAAACTTCCTGTTGACGTGGAGTGTTGAAAAAGTTTCTCTGGCCAAAAGGTGGGAGTAACAGCTTGTTATTACTCTAGCATTGAAAATGTTTAAACGATTTAACTGGAGAGGAAGGTATAAACAAACTCGAATCTGAGCATCCAACGGAGGCATTCAACAGAGAAACAAATAGTGAGCTGCTGGTGTTGTTAATTTGGAGATGGACATGGCGTAGTGTGTACATGTTTGTACTTGTACACCAAGCCTCACTGGCAATATATATACAAAGTCCCCAGCTCTCTTGGTCGCGCAAATGCTTGTGCCGTTGTTCCCCTGCACCGTGAATTCTCGCATTGCGTCCACCTCTCCCCACATCGCCATCGTGCATCACCCGCGACATCCACACCCCGCCTGCGTCAACGTCACACGTGAATTGGTTTGGTAAGGCAGGATCTTGTGGTGTGTCGGATAAGGTCCTGCATGAGGATGCAGGTTAAGTAAGTGACTAAAATAAGCTTCTAGGCGTGGGCTAAATAGCATAGAGGGAGTATGCATACGGGGGAGGCGTTTCTTTGTCATCTGTTACATTTCTGCATGGGCTGGATACAGGTGTCTAGCACAAACAATTACAGACACGCATCAGTCATGGAGATCGGCAACGGGCAGAGAAAGAAAAAGCACATCTTAAAGTATCTTGTCAACAATGGTAAGGAAAGAGAGTACATACCCGCTCAGTGGACTGAGCCGACGATGGCATGTTTGTTGGGACATGCTGAAAAGCATCACTAACTGGCAGCAAGGACTTAACATTTTTATCGAAATCTGGTTGAGCACTGCCTGAGGCATATGTGAGCTGGGGTATGGACCGCTGCCGACCATAGGATGTAATCACTGAGTTCACCACATATGATTTAGTGCGTGTATAGAGACTTTGATTAATTTGTCATCGCCACTGAGAAAGTGTATTTCTGTGACACAATGCCTGCTATATCAGGTGGGTAGTCTTGATCTCGCCTGATGGTTCTCATGACGGCTTCAACAGATTTGCCAACAATGTGTTGGGCAACCTGCCCAAAGCAAATCATTTCTGATTCTGCAGTACCATCTGTTGCCACAAACAGAAGCTTGTACCTGAAAGGAAGAAGCACAATTTTTTCAGACCGACAGAGGGAATTTACTTTTTAGACAGAGGTATATATGAAAAGGCGAATGATAAGGCTGAAGAGTGGATGATAAGGTTGAAGAGTGCTGACTTGAGCCTGTAGTTGGTACAATCGCAATCGCAGCATCTGTAACCGCTCCCTTCTGGGTTGCATGCTTTGCGGCAGCGACAGCAGGAAGGAAACCACCAAGACACACCTGGCACTAATCGAGCTATGGTGACGGTGCACTGGCATCCAGTCCGCTGCGCAAATGCAAGTATATAATAAAAAAATAGGGCATAACGTGGTAGGAAGCATATTTTTTTGAACAATCGATCTCTGGTTTGTTATTGTACTTACTGGGAACTCATATGGATCTATAGCGTCGAGCTCGCATAGCTGTTTCATCTCCTGCTGAGGAGCAGGCTGCGGTGGTGACACCTCTTGGGCAGGTGGGTCTATCTGCCTAATTTGGATCCGTTTCTCAGCAAACCTGTGCGTGGGACGGTGAAATCATGTATGGTGATATTTGTTTTAACTATATGATCTCAATACCAAAATAAAAAAGGCAGAAACACATTGTAAACGATGAAAGATGCACCTGGTATGAAACTCCTGCGCCTCTGGAATATCTGGATTAAAATAAAACTTGCAAGTTGAGCTGCCACTCAGATAGTCACGACCTGTACACACATACACGGGCTAGTGTTAGAGGGGAACAAGAACTGTAGTTCAGGTATTATGGTGGGTAAGCAAGGATGTAAACTACCTTGGTAGTTTTTCATGAGGCAGCCAACGAATAGCACAATGACTGGTGGAGGATCAGACTCATCATAGAGGTGGTCAACAGCAAACTATGTAGCTTGCTGACCCCAGAGTGTTAATCTAACCTCAATATCACTGTGGACATAATATAAACGTAGGTAGGTAACCATAATTTTTCTAATGATGATGAGGGCTGCAAAGAAAAGAGAGAAGAGGAAATGTTTGCATTGGGGAAGAACTTACTTTGTATCTCTAAGCACGAGATTTCTAGTAACAGCTGGGTGCTGGGTATTAGAGAGATGCATTGTCTCCGGGGAACCAATCTCAACAACCAAACCCAGCACATCTAGAATGCAGAACACGTTGTGTGAGGAAAATAAGATGCATCAGAAATGATGAACCTAGCTGCAAGGAAACATGGAGAATTCTTACCGATGAAGTTTTTGAAATTCCCCACAAGCATTGGCAACTCCTGAAAAGGCACTAGGTTATAGACATAGCGAGGTATGGTAGAAGGAGGATTTTTTGGCACTGCAATTCTTGTGTGATATGTAAACTCGATCATGTATCGGGCATCAACAGCTCTGTAGTAACTCCTCGCGTTTGTGACTCTGAATCTACTTAGCACGTAGATTTGCCCTTCTTGGACCTGATCATTGAAGTTATCTATGACTTGATGAGGGATCTCAGCATAAATAGCATTAACCCTGTTGAAAGTGAAGGAAAAGATAAAGGAAACATGAATGACACTACAAGAATAACCATGCAGCAAAAGCATGGAAACTGTATTTTTTGAGTGGAAGTAAGATGAACACGGACCTTTTCATCTGCCAAAACAAGATATATATGCTGGATGGCAGCAGCATTGGCAGGGCCTCTGTACTCCCATTTTCTAACGGCACGGACACACACAGTAGAGTGTGGATCATGTGGCCGAAGCGCAGTAAGAGGAGTGTACGGTATCCTGCAGGGGCAAAACAATAAAGAAAAACATGTAATGCACAGGAGCAAACACACAGCGTATTAGGTGTAAAAGAAACCAGGATGTATAAATAAACTGAGACAAAATGTAGGCGCAGTCAAATGGCACAGTACCTACAAGGGGAGGTGACTATAGTTCGCAGCTTTTTTTCGTTTTGTTTTAATGTCACAGTTGTTTTGCACCAACCAAAAGTAGAAGCAGCAGTTCTTTGTTCAAAGATATACGAGAGAATTTTCAAGCACTGATTAAAGGAAGTATCTGGAAGAGTGATGTAGCATATGTACATGCATATACATAGAGGCAGGAATGAACTATGGTCTGATATATAATTGCAGATTTATGTACACATTGTGCATCAATATATATGTGGCTACGTATCACAACAGAAGAAAACGTGTTATTGTGATGTATGTGGAGGTCTGCCAGCAGAAAGAACTTCTTGATAGACAATATTCTTGGTCTTGTCGCTGCAGTTGCCATTCTCATCTTCTATCAAAATTATCAGCCCATCTTTCGAAGTCACACGAGACACAGCAACATATAACTGACCATGACTGAAGACAGGAGTTTTTAGGTAAACCCCAACATTCATCAGAGTTTGACCTTGACTTTTATTTATTGTCATAGCATAACAAACCTTCACAGGAAATTGTCTCCTTTCAAGAGCAAAAGGCCACTTCACGTTCTTCAATGTTAGATTGATTCTAGGTATCAACACAGACTTTCCAACATGTGTTCCACTCATTATTTGAGCTTCTATAATCATTTCTCCTAGAACGGTAACTATAAGCCTGGTCCCATTGCAGAGTCCACCGGATTGATTCAAGTTTCGAAGCAGCATTATCGGGACACCCTTTTTCAGCCTCAATTCATGTTGAGGGAAGTTATTTCCATTGAGTGAATTCAGAAATTCAACCGGATATAGAAGGTCATACGATTCATGAGTGCCAGGAGCTTTGGTAACCTTGTCATAACTTAGATACTATCTTTCCTGGCCAGGCAAACGAGACACAATGTATGAGTTAATGAAATCAGCTGCGTCGTTAGTGGGCGTTAGTATGGCACGAGAACGGAGGTAAGAAGCATCCAGGAAATTCGTTGTGAGAGCTGTATAGACAGTGTCTACTAAGCATGCAATTTTATCACCAGTTGTTGTAAGCAAGAGTTCGTGAGGCACTGTAATCCATGTAGGCTCAGATTCACCATCAGCTGCATAAGTTTCAATTTTCCCCTCTCCAATATCTAGAACCCATCTACTAAATGCAGCAAGTTCCTCTTGTTTCTGAGGATCCAATTCTGGAGATGAAAGCCTCATGTTTTTGGTCAGATGCAGCATGGATATATAACTCCATAGAGGAGAGTTAATAACGGCTGCGTCTACTATTTGCGCTCTACTTCCACCTTCTATAACTGGCAATATCTGCCTAAGATCACCGCCCAGAACAACCACCTTGCCACCAAAAGGCATAGATTGAGAGTGGTCCGATCTAGGTGCTAAAATATCACGAAAAGTTCTATCAAGCGCTTCAAAAGCCTTTCTATGGGTCATCAACGCCTCGTCCCAAATAACTAAGGATGCGTTTTCAATTAGGTCTGCGAGCATAGAACCTCTTTTAATGTCACAGACCGCTGCCTCATCCAGTTCACATGGTATTTTGAACCTAGAATGCGCAGTACGGCCTCCAGGAAGAAGCAGAGACGCCACTCCTGAAGACGCAACTGTCAAAACAATTTTCTTTTGGGCTCGAACAAACGTGACAATGGCATTCCAGAGGTAAGTTTTCCCAGTGCCACCATACCCAGAAACAAAGAAAAAACCTGGTTTGACATTTAAGACAGCATCTGTGATACAGCTAAAAGCATATAGCTGTTCAGTATTAAGCTTGGAAACATATTCTTCAGAGACCGACAGCAGGTCGTCAAGGCTATAGGACAATTCCTCTTCAATGAGTCGGTTACTGGACGATGGCTGAGAAGAATTTGTTTTCTGTGGAAGGTCATAGTCTCTAATTCTAGCACCGTTTCTAGCAAATAGGACCCCAAGATCGTCCAATAGATAGTTTCTAAGATCATTCTCAGCTAGCTGGTATTGGGGGTTTCCAGTGACTTCTCTAAACTGATACTGAATATCATCTGTTAACAGCTTCCAAAATTTTTCAAAAAATGTACATTCATTGTTCACTTCACAATAGAGAAGCATGGTGACGAAAAGCTGCCGAAGCTGCGGCGAAGTTGCCCATGCGGCAGCCTCGTCAAAAGCATTGTACCATTCTCTGTCATCGCCAAGTAGGCCTCGCGAACTGCACGCTGACTTGAACGAATCAAAGACAGTTCCATTGTACGCCCTTACGTCTTCAAAACTCTGAGCACCCTTAACCACCATGAGCAACATTCGAAGGTAGTAACGTTCGCCAACAGAAGGATGGACATAGTAAAGACGGCCTATTCTGCCCCCCACTCTGTTTTCTTGGCTCCCAGTTTCTCGACGATTCGTCCCACCGCCATCTAGATGGGAATTCACAATAGGTTAACGTCCTTGCCTCTGGATATGTTTGATTTGCAATGAACCACTAAGTTAGAGTTGTTCTACGGAGGAATTCTTGAGTGACCACATCGGCCATATTAGCATTTTCTGGGTACACTATGTTATTTTCGTTTGGCAAGTGCACAGTCAGCCTTTGCACAGTAGGGAAATGCCTATGAATGTCAAATCCGAAGACCCGCCAGCATGCATCCTGCTCACAAATGTAGCGGCAGTCTAAGTATTCCTTGACCTCATTTCTTGTCTGAGTTTCTTGATCATGAGGGGCTTCCTGCGCATTCCGTATTCTCTCAATATAAACTTTCCCGCAATCAGGCCCTTTTGTAACATATTTGAATAGATATTTGATAAATATGCCCTTATTACACCACTCAACATTGATATGGGCTTGAAATTTTTTTAGAAGGTACATATTGTACGGGATGACCCATTGGTTATCAAGACGGACACCCCCCTTTTCAACATATCTACCATTATTAGGACGTTTATAAACTGCGAACCCATGCTCATCAACAGTAGTTTCATGTTGGTAAGGTTTTGGAAAGCCCTTGGAGCATTTGCCATTTTTCATGCAAGGGCAGTTTGGATTGGTAGGACCACATAGGCCATGCATCATATGCTCCGCAACCAACGCATAGCCTAATGGATCAGATTTTGGATCGGCTATTTGAGCGCTGATGAACGAATCAATAAGATCTGGTGTTGGATGTGTGGTATCCAGGGAAATCCACACAATAATATGTGCGTGAGGAAGACCACGTTTTTGAAATTCAACCGTATGTAGCACTGAATCAGGAATGGCAAAGCAGGTTAGATAAAGCGAACTCTAGAGTGAATGAACACAAGGCATGAGTGCAGCGATGGTAAAAAGCAATTAAAAAGGAGGACCAGCGGATTAGGCTACCTGCATCTACTGGGCCAAAGGCAGTACCATTTCTAATATCCTGCAGCATGTCCTCTAGCTTCATATTATATACTCTCACAACAATATCCGCTCGATCAACAGGTTTTTGGCCGGGTTCAAGAATGCCTTCGGATATTTCACGCCATTTGGAATTGCAAGTAAAGGTTGTAAAGAAGTCTGGTGGACCAAAGACTCTACATATGGCCATTCCATCGTGGTAATTCTGTACCATGTAGCGTCTTCCACCAGTGTGCGAAGCAGGTAGGACGGTCAATTTACCCATTTCACTACCGTCGATGCACCCACAACCTACAGCATCAGCTATACCCTGAAGGTTTTCAACCCTCAGTTTTGATTGATTTTGCATAATGTACCATAGCCGATTTTCATCTATATAGGCTCGAGCATCAACTTTGGCTTGAGTAGACAAAGCACCATAGCATAGATATGGATTTGGCTGATGTTTTCTATAGTGGAATTCGTAGCGATAATAGTCTTGCATCGTCATTTTTACTCGGGCTTTCTTCCCCGTTGGGTTAACACCGGCATATAGTATTCCAACCTGGAAACCACGTTCTCCAAAAGGAAAATGCAGAGGATACTGAAGAGACATAAAAGCAGGATGCAATGATGATATATGCTGAAGCCGTCCAGACTGAGTCTGTATTATTATATCTCGTTTAAAAGTATCCAAAGAGAAATCCCCAACAACAAGCATTGCCAGCTGATCTATGGTTGGTAGATTGTACTGCACGGGGTCACCTTCTTTGGCTCCAATAATTCTTATTGTAAACTCTTCATCACCATGGTCTGCCAATCTGTCTCTAGCAATCCTTAGTTTCTGGACAAACGGGTTATGGTCATCAAGCATTTTCATTAGGTCTCCAACAATATGTGGATCCAGGGCTTCTACGGGCCGATCAGATGGGTTCAACGCTGTAATCCGATTTTGCACCTCATTTGCAGTGTCATAGATATAGAGCTGTATAAACTTAGGTGGACTCCCATCCAGAGGTAACAATGACCCAACTCGATGGTGCACCTGACCATTGATCTTGAAAACGGGAGGGCCACGACCATCATTCATCGATCGGTCAATGTTTGCCCCCATAGATGTGAAAGCGAAGAGACAATTATATTGCCTAATGTTTTTCATGAATCTATTGGATTGGGTGCCGCCATCAAATCTTGCCAGAGAAACTAAAGGCTCTGGACGTTCACGGGATGCAGGGATTGTAACCTTCCCACCCTTGCAACAATTGTTGTATATAATCAGCCCTTCCCGTAGGGAGGAATCAGATTTAGTTCTCTCATCATACCAGAAAATAGCATGGCAATACCGGCATTCATATTCTGGTGGTCCATAGTATGAACGGTCTGGATAGGAGGCTATCCCAGACGAACAGTTTCAGTAGATAGGACCCACCATAATGTGAATAATTTTTTTACAGAAACCCAAACCGGAAAAGGAATGGAAAGAAAGGACACTTTGAGAAAAGTAGACAAGGAAATAAGCAAACA
>CM014275.1:50265720-50287610 GCA_004135705.1 Alloteropsis semialata | reverse complement strand
TCACCAGAACTGTCAACGCACCTGGAGTTGTACCCCTCTCGTCTAAGGATGCCCTGCAAAAGAATGACACAAAAAGTGAAGACAAAAACAGAAGAATCATATATAGAAGGGAAAACATCACAGTAAACAGAAACGAAACAGAAAACAGGCGGGAGGAATGGAAACAATGGAGAGGCAGGTGAAGGCGCAAATAGCAAAGACAAGAGGAATAGAGAACAGCACGGCCACAAACAAGGCAGATCGAGAAAGGGGGGGAGGGAGGGAGGACCGAAGAACAAATCGCGACAACGCAACAGCGCAAAGCGAGGGAAGAAAACCAGATCCGTCTGGAGGCCGAAAAAAGGAAGAAAAGTACGGACGCCGGTACGGAACAAACGAAGCCCGGCAACACATAAGAACAGGCAGCGCGCGCCCCAAACCCTACCCATTCAAATACAGGAACCGACAACGGCGGCGCTGGAGCACAAACCGCGGGGGCGTCATCCTTGGAAGGCAAAAAGCAAACCCAACAGATGCGCACATAGGGAAAAGAACGGCAACAGAAGCACAGGAGGGAAAAAAAGAGGGGGGAAAATCGGCAACAAGCACAGACGCAGGGACCGAAAGGCCAAGGCAGAAAAGGGCAACCGTACAAAGGAGAATGGCGCAGGGAAAACGAAGGGAAAAAAAGCAAGAGAAAGCGACGGGGTGGAGGAAGGGAGGAAGAGAAGAGACGAACCGTGAGCCATCGCAAAGGCGAAAGGGAAGAGACCGGAGACGACCGAGAGGGCCTTATCCACCCACGGCGCCGAAGCAGAGCCGTCACCTTCCAAACGGGTCCGAGCACAGAGACGCCGACGCGTGGACTCGCAGGGAAAAGGAAACGACGGGGAAAGAAGGACCGACGGACGCCGATCGGAGGACGGACAAAATTTTCGCTAACGTGGACCCTCTGGCCGGCCGCCGAGCCCGGCGGCTCTAAAGAGGAGAGATGCAGGTGTAACGAAAATGGCCCTATGTGCCATTTATATTGTGATTTTAGTGATCGAGTGACAATATAGTCTTTGGGACTAACATGTTTGTTGAGTAATTTACATATGAAATTACGTCCCAAGAATGATTCCAAAGCATAGCAAAAAAACCAGAAAGCCTTATTTTGAAGTATTTATGACGTGGTATTGGCACATAAAATCATGGAAAGGGCTTGAGTTGATTGAATTAGATAAGCCCGCAGAGTTTGTACACGGCATATTAAACACCAATGCACGGCATACAAACCATAAGCATACGGCGTGTAGAGGCTGGTCAAGCAAAACAAGAAAATTCTACATGGCATATAATCCAGCGATGCACGGCGTACAAGTTGGAAGCATACGGCGCTCGAAGAATTCAGATGAAGTGCATCGGCGTATGATCCGGTGTTACTGTGCGCATGAAGGGCGGATGATACGGCGTTCAAGGCATTGGCAAGTTCAAGTTAGGGTTAGCAATACCCTACATGGCGTATCATACGCAGACCCTCGGCGGACTAACGGCGTACAAGTTACACAGGGACGATGTCAAGAGAAGGTGGAAGAAAAGGCACGGCGTATGATCCGCCGGCCATCGGCGTACAAGTTGGGAAGCATACGGCGTGTGCAAGTAGTCGTTGAAAAAGTAGATTCGACCGTTGGAAAAGCACACGGCATATGATCCGCCGATGGGGGTTTGGTGCATGACGGAATATACGGCGTTCACAGAATCTGTGCACCTTTTGAGCAACGGCTAGTTCAAGCCCTTGGGCCATAAATACCACCCCCATTCGGTCATTTGGAGTTGCTGGAGTCCAGAGAAGTTCATCTACACCTACAAGACATCCAAGCCACCATTTGAGCTACATTCTTCATCCTTAGTGAGTGAGAGAGCTAGGATAGCCCTGGTGTGTGAGTTGCAAGGTGTTTGAGCCTTGTGCTTGGTTCTAGAGTGAGCCACCTCTTGTAATCTCGGTGTACCAGCACCTTAGAGTCCTAGTGACTCGCCAGCAAGTCTTCGACCCTCCGGCTTGGTGTGGAGCGGCTGGTGTGGAGCGGCGATGATGACATTGTGCGGGGGAAGAGGAGACCCCTTCCTTGATGGAGAAGCTCCGTAGTGGAGGCGGCGTCAAGATCTCCGGGAGAGTAGGTTGATGAGAGCAAGGTCTTGGTGACTTGCTCATCATCCCTCTTGGGGAGCCTTTGTGACGAGCTCAAGACCTTGACCGGGAAGAAGACTTGGCGACCGGGAGCACATCCTTTATGGAGCTCCAAGTGGAGTAGGCGTAAGCCGAACCATGGGATAAATCTTCGTGTCAAGTTTGCATCACTCTAATCCTTTAAGCTTCCACATTTCATACTTGCCATTTGTGTGCTTTTACCTTTCTAGAGTACTATCTTGATAGGATTGGCTCTAGATTGCAAAACTCTTTGGGTGAGTGCAAACACTAGTAGAAACTTTAGTTGCATATCTAGATAGGTTGTCTTAGTTTCATATTGTGCAATTAGAATGCATGTAGTAGGCTAAGTTTTTAAAAAGCCTAATTCACCCCCCTCCTTCTTAGACTATCATGAGCATCGATTCCTTTCAGCATGCTGCTTGATCTGACGGTCAAGCCACAAATAGGTTTCAGTGTTTCAGCTGCTGCTCTACGAAGCAAAAGGGTGAACTCAGAATTGATACGAGCCGTGCCTGATAAGAATTTCCGTCAGGTTACCATATATACACTGGATTGAAACACCAAATCACAGTACAGTAGTTAGGGGTGGATATCGAGCTGGCTCGGCTCGGCTCAGCTCGAGCTGGCTCGTTAGGATAACGAGCTGGCTCGGCTCGGCTAGTTATCTTTACGAGCCAGAGGTCCAGCTTGGCTCGGCTCGTTTTTCAGCTCGAGCTGGCTCATTTAGCTCGTGAGCCAGCTCGATAATATACGAACAAACATGATGGACTCCAGGCCCAAGCAGTAAGCACCAACAAAATCAAATCAGAAACGTTTGTTTGTTACTCTCAAATCTGGAGAAATTCGAACACAAATCCATATCTAGTTCGTTGGATCCAGTCATCCCCTTCAAATCCATCTCCTCGGTGACTGAACTTTGCCAACGCAAAAAAAACTCAGAGAAAGAAAGAGAGACGGGAAACGAGAGAAAAATCGAAGGCAAATCTCAGTCGCAAGCTCACAGCAAACGGCCTGCAGCTTGCCTTTCACAATTTGGGAGATGCGGGACCGCGGGAGGACGCAGCGGGCCATCGGCTTGTGCTGAAGACATCGAGCCTGCGGCATTTAATCTTGGCGCGGAGCTCGTCCACCCATCGCCATCGCTGACATCGCCGCTCGACCCCCAGGGGGAGATGTCGCCGTACCCGCACGACTGCCTCGGCACGAGGTCGCCATAGGCAAAGGCCAAAGGGAGTCACAAGGCGGGTGAGATCGCGGCCGCGAATCTGCTGTTTCCATTGCGGCGGCGCAAGCGCAACGGGAGTCGAGGGAGGGAGCGAGTGAGCGAGCGAACAGACTGCGTGGATAGGGTTTGGTGGGGAGCACCGGAGTCTTTGTGGGTTATTGGGCTGATGTTGGGCTTCGAACTCTTGGTGCACTGCTCTCTATATGCACCATTCGCCTTTGTAGTAATTGGCTCGTTTGGCTCGCGAGCCAGCTCGAGCTGGCTCATTAGCGTGACGAGCTAAATTGCTGGCTCAGCTCGTAAAGAAATACAAACGAGCCGAGCCGAGCCGAGCTACTAATGAGCCGAGCCGAGCGAGTTACCGAGCCACGAGCTTTTCGTCCAGCCCTAACAGTAGTAGACGTGACCAAGACTCCAAGAGCTCTGTTTTCTACAACAAGAAGACCATAGCTCGGACTCTAAGCAGAATTTACGACATGGACAAGTCTGCAGAAGCGTTCATCTTATTTGTCCAGCGAGCCATATAAAATCGTCTACAATACCTGTGTCTGCAGAAGTATACTGCTGACTTGTGTCTGGTCGGGTCGATTTCCAGAGAAGTGAGCTGGGTCCGGGCAAAAGCAGAACTGGGCCCAAGTGATCCAACGACTCAAACGCGCAAAAGCCCGGTGACATCATCCCATGCGAGCCGATTATTCCCATGCCGGGCCTCAGTGGGCCGTCACATTGCCTTTGCCCGTCGATCCGCTTCGTGCAAACTTTTTTTTTTGTTCCGAGACCAAGGGTAGCGGCCAGCGGGCAGGCAGCCACGCGGGAAGCGACTCCACCCTCCACGATCGCGCGTAGCCGGCTGTTCATGCTGCCATGAAACTCATGATACGGTTTATCCCGTACTGATAACGGAGAACGCTCGTGCTCTCCTAAAAAAAACAATACTCTCTCTGTTCCAGAAAAGATGCAACTCTAATATCCTTCACAGATACTAATAAACAGGTGAAATGACGCTGCTACCCCTAGTATCTTTTAGTCCAAATAAACAGATATCGTTGTTGGAAACCGAGCCAGCACCACCTGTCCACCTCCAAGCGCACCCGTACTTTCAAGGGCAGCTCCCTGTGACTGATGGGAGGGCAAGCCCAACCCAAGTACTACACACCGGTGGCCTCACTGTCCAGGTAAGAAAAATGATGTCTAGCTACTGATGAAGCCTCATCCCACCCAACGCAGCAGTAGCATTTAAAGGCCAACATGCAGCTACCTTTTCCTGTTTCCAACCATACTGCAGTCTCTCTCTCCTGAAGCAGTGCTGCTTCTGCAAGACCTTCAGACACTCTGCGGGGCTACCAGATGACTTCCACGGTGGAGTGCCAACCTACGTGGCATGTGAAGCCACTGCTCAAGCTCCGGCGTTGGGCCTGGCTTCTCCTGTGACTGAGTGGACGACAGAATAGATTCCATGCTATCGGTATAGGGCTGCAGGGCTAAAGTTGCATCCTTTCTTTTTCGGCACAAGAGGGAGTAGGGACTAGCCAAAAGGGCATGTGTTGATGATCCCCGCTGTACGGCATGCTACGGCTAGCAGAAATTCGTTGTGTGCGCATGCACCTCCGCCCACGAAGACGCGAGAGGTTGTGACACGATAAATCAGTAGGAGGTACCCATATAGCATATGACACGTATGCTTCGCATATTTTTTATCAAAAAAAGAGACAAATCTGTAAGAGGGACAAATCTGTAAAAGGTAGCCATCTAGCATATGACACGTATGCTTCGCATATTTTTTATCCAAAAAAAGAGACAAATCTGTAAGAGGGACAAATCTGTAAGAGGTAGCCATCTAGCACAAAAGAAAAAAAAAAGAAAAGAATCAAGCCATACCAAAATCGAGCCAGTGTTTTTTTCTGAAAATTCTCGCGGAGGGTATAGAACTGTAGACTTTGCCCATGATTAACTCAAGCCGTGCTTGTTAAGGGTCTGTTTGGCAGAGCTCCACCTGATTTTGATTCTCTATGGGAGCTGATTATTTAAGAGAAGTGATTCTGTGGCTGAAAGTGATTCTCTTTGATTCTCTACCAATAACTATCAAAATCAGGATGTAGAATCACTTCACGGAATCAGAGAAGCTATTTTTTTCAGCTCCCAGACCTTTAGTTCATTTCAGAGAATCAGTTCACAGAATCAGCTGAGAATCACTTCTCTCTGAAAACCATTTGGCAGCCGAGAATCAGCTCTGGGAGTTCTGTCAAACGGGGCCGGGGCCGGGCCGTGGACCGTATTCATTCATCACTCGATCAACCTGTCATAAAAAAGGTTACCGACTTTAAAAACTCATGAAACCCATTCATGATAAAAGTTTCCGTCACTTGCATGCACTGAATTGGAAGACGAGGTCACAATTAACGCGACCAAAACATTTTTTCCTCCCTCTTTTTTTCCCCTTTTCGGAACAAAACAACGGTCTTCCTCTCCACAAAAAAAAAAAACGGCCTGCAATTCATCGACAAACAACACGTTCTTACCTAACGGGCCTCCGTGGGCCGTCTTCCGGTTAAAGACTCATCCTCCGTCAGCCGGGCCGGATACAAAACAGAAGCCCGTGGGCCGTCACGAGCAAATTCCTTTCCCGAGACCAGAAGTCCAGAACACCCACGACGATACGCGAAAACACCCTGCTCCTTCGTATTGTATACGCTGCCACGGTACACACTACACAATCTCATACTAAGCTTGAGGTTGAACACGGCCGGAGCTGGAGGACTCATCGATGGGTTCGGGTTAAATGGAGCTGGAGCTGGCAGACTCATGATCGGCGGAGGTGCTCTTGAGCTCTACGGAGACGATCCCAAGTCTGCGGCAATCATACCTATAATAAATCTGATGAAGCGTTTCTGCCTTAGAATAAAACTATAAACAGCCTAGCCTAGATTCACCTCCTCGTAACCTCCAGAAATATGGAGCTCGAGATCTTTCTATTCTTTGACCACTCGGTCCAACCCAAATCTTGCGTATCCCAACGGAATGTCGGATTCATGATATGTCTGTCTAGACACGGCATAAACAAAACCCACCAGGACAAAAAAGGCTACAACCCATATCTGGGCTGCGACAAGCCCTTCTTAGATTTATATCTTCCAGAATCAGGTGCAAGACTTGCTCCGGCGTCAGTGCATCCCCAAGGAAAACTCGTCGGTGCATCACTTTCTTCCATCTGACTAGACAATGTAACCCTGAGCAGCTCTCAATGCCCACTTTTTCATTGCACGAGGAAATAGATCGGCATCAAGGACAATACCACTTTTTGCAGAACCAATTGGTTCCCCAAATAGTGTTCATATATGCAGTTCACTGACGACATGAACTGGGTGCACATCTATAATTCGTGGAATTCCTGCTCTTAGGAGTTAGGCCAGTCTCAATAGGGGTTTTATGAAGAGTTTCATGACATTAAATTCTATGTCAAATCATCAAATTTGCTGATGTGGCAAGGAGAGAGAAAGAGAGAGTTTCATCAAATATGAGAGGAGTGTCATCCCCATGAAACTCTCTCAGCACAGTTACCTAGTTTCTGAGCCTAGGTAACTATGCAATGAAACTTGCACTGAGATTGGCCTTATGAAAATCGTGGCAAAACAAGTGTGAACAATGACCTACTATGACCGGCGACGGTCTATCCTTGGACTCTTAAACTATGGCCTCAAACTTCACTATTCATTAAACTTCACTATTCATCAAAGGGAATCTTAAATGCATGGAGTATTAAACGTAAGTTAATGACAAAACCCATTCCATAACCCCCGGTAACTTTGCGAGACAAATCTCATGAGCCTAATTTGGCCATGATTAGACAACGTCGTGCTACAGTAAACAATCTCTAATGATGGATTAATTAGGCTTAATAGATTCGTCTCGCGATTTCCCGTCCATCCGTGTAATTAGTTTTATAATTAGATCATGTTTAGTCCTCCTAATCTTAGATTTAAAATTGCTACAGTAAAGTTCGCAATCTTACCTACCCAACTAAACAGGCCCTATTTTACTTTTGTAAACTAATTTACGAGTGATGAGTTTGAACAATTCTCGGCAACCAGCAACAAGACTAGTCAGAAACGTGTTAACTGGTCTGTGTGTTACACATACTGTTCACAGTATACTATGAAACTATAGTCAATGCCTTAAGTTGAAGCCTTGGAGGCAGCTAATTAATGACCAATAAAGTTAGACAAATGATGTCACTAACCTCGACCTTTGCCATCTCCCACTTTGACTAGGATAAGATAAACGCCCGGGGACGAACAAATTACATCGGTACCTGCGTCTCTGTCAGGTGTGTACTCCCCTTATGCATTTCATATTAAACGTTCAGACCGTTCTTATCACGCTTAGTCACAAATCACGATCAAGTGCAACTATTCCACGGAAAAATGTGACCAACAACCACCGTTCCTTAGCCAAATCAAACTGGAGCGAGAAGCTCTTCGTTTACTAGTGTCTGTTTGATCACCAGGTTATCTGACAGAACCTCCAACTGATCCCCATACGCACAACCGGGCAAGTTTCAGTAATCGGATATGTCGGACCAAACAACCGGCGGGAACATCGCAATTTCCATTGGTAAGCAGACAGAATTAGTCGATAGTTAGTTTGTAGATTGATTCGAATTTTGATTCCCCATCTCGTAATTTTGCAGTGTCAGTGATCACCGGAGGTATCGTGATCATCGTGGTGTCGGTGCTCATCTATAAGTGCTACAAGCTGCGCGTGATGCGCAAGTACGGTGGCCTCCAGCAGCCGCCGGTGCTGCCGCTGGTGGAGACGACGACGGCGGCAGCACTTGCAGTGCCAATCAGCGGCGGCGGTAGCACGGTGGCCATGGCTGCTGCCAAGAACAACACAAGCAGCGGTAGCACGGTGGCCATGGACGTCATCAGGAACCGGCGGCCGGTGAGGTTCAGCTCGCTGCAGCTGCAGGAATTCACCAGCGACTACGCCGAGAAGCTCGGCGCTGGCGGCTTCGGCGTGGTGTATTCCGGCCGGATCCCGCACCCGGAGTACGGCAGCCTGCCGGTGGCCGTGAAGGTGCTCGGCAGCCACATGGGGAGGCGCGCCGAGGAGCAGTTCATGGCGGAGATCGGCACCATCGGGCGGACGTCTCACGTCAACCTCGTCCGGCTCTACGGCTTCTGCTTCGACGCCGACCTCAAGGCGCTCGTCTACGAGTTCATGCCCAACGGCTCGCTCGACCGCCACCTCTTCCACGGCGGCGACGAGCAGGGTCCCGGGCAGCTCGGCTTCGACAAGCTCTACGAGGTCGCCGTCGGCACGGCGAAGGCGGTCCGGTACCTCCACGACGAGTGCGAGCGGCGGATCATCCACTACGACATCAAGCCGGGGAACGTGCTCCTCGACGAGGCGTTCCGCCCCAAGGTGGCCGACTTCGGGCTGGCCAGGCTGTGCGAGCGGGAGAGGACGCACATGACGATGACCGGCGGCGGGCGCGGCACGCCAGGGTACGCGGCGCCGGAGCTGTGGATGGCGGCGCCGGCCACGCACAAGTGCGACGTGTACAGCTACGGCATGCTGCTGTTCGAGATCCTGGGCCGGCGGAGGAACTACGTCGACGGCAGCGGCGCGCAGGAGGAGGAGGAGAGCGCCGAGCGGTGGTACCCGCGGTGGGCGTGGCAGCGGCTGGAGCGCGGGGAGACGGAGGCGCTGGTGGCGCGGGCGCTCGCCGACACGGAGAAGGCCGGCAAGGAAGGGAGGAAGAAGGTGGAGCGCATGTGCGCGGTGGCGCTGTGGTGCGTGCAGTACCGGCCGGAGGACCGGCCGTCCATGAGCGGCGTCGTGCGGATGCTGGAGGGCGACGAGGATGTGGCCGCGCCGGCGGTGAGCCCCTTCGCCCATCTCGACTCCGATAATCTCGTGTCGCAAACTTTCACGACAACGGAGAACACCACCACGTTCGGATCCGCATAGATTGCATTATATTCTTCCATGGATCCTGTAATAGATTCTTCCACTGATCCTGTAACTATTTTCTCTTTTTTTTGTATTTATGCATGATTTTTGTTGTAACCGTGCCACATCTATGATTATTTCTCTTATGTGTAATTTTTTTTTGTTACATGCTAGTGGTCTGGAAAAACAAGTACGTATTGGAGATTTGGAACCTTTCAGATTTGTCCGAAGAAAAAACTCAAAACAAGTGTCATATAGATGTGTTTAGCACAATGGGACCCAAATGTCAGTGTATTTTTCTTCTCATCCAGGCAGTCTAGACACTCGATTAGAGTTGGTGTTGCGTTGATGGCCAGTTGCGTTACTCTATTTATAATCAGAACAGACAATCACTAGCTATAAAATATCCTACATTCCTACTAAGTATATAGTTAAGAGCATGTTTGTTTCAGCCTTAATCGAGGACATGATTGAGCACAGAAACTGAAGTTGGAGGGTCAATTTCAACCTTTTAAGAGTTGAGGGATGAAGTTGACCCGTGGCCAAGAGTCCAGGGACCGATTTGGCTATTTTGTCTTTGAGCTTCTAGGCAGCTTTCTCAGCATGAGAAGTCAGAAGTTCAAACAAACAATAAACTTCTCGCAAAGCTTCCAGAAAGCCAAAAATGCATAATGAATACAAATTGGTCGCTGTGCTCTGAGAGATCAGGTGCAAGAAACCGCAGATGGCAACCTCACCGGATGCGTCAAGTCTAGAAAAAATTGGTCCTGGTTTCTAGTTCCCCAGTCCTGGACTGCCCCCCACTAACAAGCTTGATGAGCTCACGGTGGAATTTAAGCAGCAGGCCTTGATTTTTTTTTTCCTTTTGAGATAGAAGGGCCCGAGTTCAGATGGAAGCTTCTGTCACGAAGCTATGCGAAGGATGCGAAATTGCCAATGGCCGCGTTCCCAAATGATCCCCACGAAAAAAAGTTGTCTTAAACATCTCAATTGGTATTCACATTTTTTTTTTGCAGCGGTGTCACGTATTTATTACTGTTTAAGAAGTAGAAAACCCTACATACCACAGCACTGCTGTTGGATATAAGATACTAGAAACCATTGTAAGGATAATGGCCCATTATATTGTGATTTTGGTGATTGAATGATACCCTGTTTCCAAACAAATTGCAACAATGTGTTGCGTGCCAGTTCCAGTGGTCCACGTTTCACCAAGTTTTTAGGAAATTTATTAATATTTATGGCTGTAAATAAATTTATTTTGAAAATATATTTTGTAATTAATCTAACGATATTTATATCATATCATAAATATTTAGACTTTTTTATTTACTTATAATTGATCAAATTTGAGATACTAAAACGTGACACTATGCTGCAATTGCATTCTTTCTGAGACGGAGGGAGTAACATAGTCATTAGGACTAACAAGTTTGTCAAGTGCCATTCATAGGACTTTTAGGTCCCAAAGATGATTCCAAAGTATATGCCAAATCCAGAGATTGAATTGAATAAGTCTTATTTCAAGCATCCAAAACACGGTTTTGGCAAAGAAAAATCAAAGAAAGGATTTAAGTAGATTGAATTGGATAAGTCCGCAGAAATTCTACATGCCACACAAGACAGTGTTACACGACGTACAATCAGGAATGTACGACATGTAGGGTCAACTCAAACCAAGCAATGGATCTTTTACATGGCATATACAACGCTGATGCATGACGTACATTTGAAGCAAAACAACGTCGTTCATAGCCCTTGGCGTGAAGCACACCGCGTATTGTCTGGTGTTACAGTTTGTATACATGGTGTGCAATAAAGCGTGGGGATGCAACAAGAAGCTAAAGAAATGCAAATGGCATATGGTACGATGATACATGGCATAGTATCCGCCGTACATTTTACACATAGAGCATGTTGGCTTGAAGTGGAAGAATCTATGTGGCGTATGTAAGGATAATGGCCTCATGTGCCATTATGTTGTGATTTCGATGATTGAATGATAACGTAGTCATTGGAACTAATATGTTTGTTATCTGCTATTTATAGGAATTTAGGTCCTAAGGATAATTCCTAAGCATAGACAAAAACTAGAGATGGGTTAGTGTTTGCATGAAGGGTGGATCATACGCCGAGATGGGTTAGTGAAAACCTACGGCATATTATACGCCATACTACGGCGTTGTTTTTGATGTGTATGTTGTGCAGAGGTGATGTTAGGGCAGGAATAGAAAGACTCCTAAACACAGCGTATATTAACCCGATGCACAACGTTCAATACGACAGTCAGCTGACATCATCCAATCATTGAAAAAGGCACTCGACCGTTGGAAGTTTTACATAGCGTATTATACGAACGTTTTCTGTGCAGCTTTTGAGCAATGGCTAGTCCAACCCTTTGGGCTATATATACCTCCCCCATTCGACCATTTCAAGGTGCGGGAGTCCAGAAGAAATTTCATCCACAACCACAAGACATCCAAGCCACCATTTATGCTATATTTGTAATCCATAGCAAGTGAGAGAGCAGGGATAGGCCTAGTGAGAGAGTTTGCAAGGTGTTGTGCCTTGTGCTTGGTTCTAGAATAAACCAACCCTTGTAATCTCTTGGTGTGCCGGTGTTTTGGAGTCTCAGTGATTCGCCGGCGAGTCTTCGACCCTCCGGCTTGGTGTGGAGCGACGTCATCAACGTTGTGTGGGGCACTAGGAGACTCCCTCCTTGGTGGAGAAGCTCCATAGTTAAGGCGACATCAAGATCTTTGGAAGAGTGGGTTGATGAGAGCAATGTCTTAGTGACTTGCTCATCATCCTTCTTGAGGAGCCTTTGTGGCGAGCTCAAGTCCTTAATCAGGAAGCAAGACTTGGCGACTGGGAGAACATCATTTGTGGAGCTCCAAGATGGATTAGGCGTTAGCTAAACACTAGGATAAATCTTTGTGTCAATTTTACATCCCTCTAACCCTCCTTTAAGCTTCCACAATTCGTACTTGCAACTTGCGTGCCTTTACCTTTTCTCGAGTAGTATCGTGATAGGATTGACATTAGATTGAAAACTCCTTTGGGTGGATGCAAACACTAGAAGAAACCTTAGTTGCATATCTAAATAGTATGTTTTAGTTTTATTTTGTGCAACTATGGACATGTGGTATGTTAGGCTATCACGAGCATCGATTCCTTTTAGCATATAATACGCCGATGACGGCGTACAAGACGACATACTATTGTGATGTCATCCTACTATCTGAAAAGTGAAATGACTGTTGGCAATTCTACACGGCGTATAGTACGATGATTGGGTAGGGTGCATAGTGGGTAGTACGTCGTGCAAAGAATCTACATGCCTTTGGAGAAACGGCTAGTCCAACTCCATGGGCTTTACATACCACCCACATTTGGCCATTTCAAGGTGCTGGAGCTCAGAAGAAGTTCATCCACAACTAAAAGACTTCCAAGCCACCCTTAGTGCTACATTGATCATCCATAGTGAGGGAGAGAGCTAGCATAAGCCTAGAGAGAGAGAGAGTTTGGAAGGTGCTGTGCCTTGTGCTTTGTTCTTTGAGTGAACCACTCTTGTAATTTTTGTGTGGCAGTCCTTTGAAGTCTTAGTGACTCATTGGTAAGTCTTTGACCCTCCAGATTGGTACGTGTGGAGCGGCATCAATGGCTTTGTGTGGTGGATGAGGAAATCCACTCCTTGGTGGAGAAGTTCTGTATAGTAGTGCAGACAGTGTCAAGATCTCCAAAAGAGTGGGCTGATGAGAGCAATGTCCTAGTGACTTGCTCATCATCCATCTCGGGGAGCCTTTGTGGCGAGCTCAAGACCTGGACAGGAAAGCAAGACTTGACAACCAGGAGCATGTCACACCCGGTTTTGAAGAATAAAATCAAGTAACTCACATGTGCACCAGGATCCATTCATACACACATGATGACATCATTAGCAGTAACAACCAATGCATATCGTATCAAAAGAGAGTTAAATAGCATTATTACCAAACAATAGTATAATCCTTATCAAATAGAATAAAAGTCTCAACTAAAGACTAAATAAACTCCAATCACAGGCAGTCGACTGGTGAACGCACACCTAGAACTCGTCAACCTCCTCAATGTAGTCTCCACAAGTGTCACCCTCTGAGCCGCAGATAAACAAGTTTGAGTACACTTATGGTTGGTACTCTGCAAAGTGGAGTAATAATAAATATGACATGCAAGGCTTAATCAAGGATGGCAAAAGGCTATAAGCATTAAGCAATTTTAATTGGTCAAGTTTTAATTAGCAAACTTAACTAAGTATAAGTATATACCAACCCAATTAAAGTACAGGAATAAATGCTCATAAAGTAACCACAGTTTAATTCAACTTCAAGTTTAATTATCATGAGAGGGTCCAAGCCGCTCGTAAACGTGAGCACAGCTGTTATAACAATTTTACACTCTGCAGAGGTTGTACACTTTCCCCACAAATAATGTTTCTCATATAGCCTGAGGTCATGAGCCTCTTCAACACTTCCTTAGGTGAGGGGCTATAGAACCATTACCTAACCTTTACAAAGAATTATTAACATGAAACAACCCGCTAAGGTTTCAAGCCACAGCAGAGCATAACCTTTCCTAATCGCCGAGTTACTTACCAAAGCATACTCCCAAGAGGTCCGGCTATACCCTGTCTATGCTTCCCCTCTTGCCCTTCCGGTAGGATTATTACAAGTTAACTTTTCTAATTAATTAGTCATGGCTAGAGCCTGTTAGCTATGTGGTTGCACTATTTTCTTGGGTGGTCACTCCATGTTCCAATTAAAAGTATTATCTTGTTTACCGTCCAATGAGCATATCACATATTCATAAAGTTTAGCATTAATGTTCTCCATAACCCAAGTGTAGAGCAACTAAGCAATGCTACCCAACAATAATTAAATACCCAGGTTATGCAAGGAATTAAGGTAAACAAGAACTAGGCACATCCCTAAAATAGGTCCCATCAATATTATAACCATGCATGACATAAAAGTAAATGTGACATTAATAGTATGATTATCCTTGGGATAAGCATGATCAAGGACACTTGCCTTCAGCAAGAGGCTCCTGCTGCTCAGAGTCTTCAAAGTACTGCTCCTGCTCCTCCTTGAACTGCTCTCCCTCTAACGCATCACACGAACACATACAAGAAAGCAATACAACAAAATAAGAAACAATACACCATTCAATGCTAACAGAACAAAACAATAGAATAAAGCTACTGAACATTTCATAAGGATCGCGTGGGCGAAAGAATCACTTGATTTGGAGCTAAAACGAGAAAGATATGGCTAAAACATGATAACAAGGGAATATCTGCGAAGAACTAAACTCCTGGGGCCAAAACAGTAGACTTTCGAGGGCAAAAACATAATTATACATAGAACTATGAGGTCTAACGCGTGAAAAAACATGGCAGGACGGCGGCTACTAATATTTGAAAGGGCAGGGTTCTAAACCGAAGAAAATAGGACTTAAATGTAAATACTTTCTACTGGTCATGGATTGCAGGTTAATTCAAAGAAAGTCGAAGGACTCTTAAAGAAAATGGCCATGGCTGACCGGTAAGGGCGGGGTTGACCTAGATCTAGGACCGTTGAATTTACATCAGACTGTCACGGTTTGATCAGGCAAGACCGGTGGCGCGGCGGCGACGGAGGGCGGCGGCGCACGGCGGCTGAAGGAGGCAGCCTCACCGGAGAATGGCGATCTCGAGCTACAGGCTATGGAAATGAACGCAGAAAGGACCATGAGATAGATTGGGACCCCGCGAACTCACCGAAGGTGACGTGGACGTCGATTTCACAATGAGGACGTTGAACGGCGATGAGAGGCGGCGCCGGCGGCCCTGTGCAAGTACAGAGAGAAATAAGTCACCGAATTTGAGGAATCCAAGGAGAATAAATCGCTCGAGAAGCCTCCTTATGCCTACGCGAAGCTTTTGGCAGTGATCTCGTTGACAACACAGCGGCAAGAGCTTCGGACGGCAAGGGCGGCGACCTGCGGGTCCTTGAGCAGCGGCGAATACGATTAGCGTGAGAGGTAGCTGAGACAAGGGACAAGATCAACGCTAGAATCTTCCTGGTCACCTTGCGAACCTCCTGGTCGTGCTCTTGTTGAAGGAACGGCGCCGGCGATGCGAAACAGAGGCGGCGGCTGTCGCGGACCTATGGGCACGGCGGCGGCGGCTGCAGAAAGCGGAGCTCGAGCGGTTTAGGGTTTAGGGGGACGCTCGAGCTGCGGGGGATACTATTTATAGGGACCGAGGGGTTCTTGGCGTGCGCGTCCAGGAGACGGAGGTGGACGCCGGACGCTCGCTCGGGCGAGTCAGACTCAGGTTCATGCTCGAGCCAGCCGCGGGTAGGGGACGAACCCGACCAACGGGTCCCACTTGCAGCGAGACAAGAGAGGTGGCCGCGAAGACGTAAAGGTGACGGGCGCCATCGACGTCGCACATTGGAGCGGCCCACGACGAAAACTGGGCCAGGAAGACGAGGGGTGAAAACCGGACTTTCACCGGAGTTGAGGGAGGACAACCGAACTAATCAAAGGTTTGGAGAGCAAAAACAGACTTAAACCGAATAGGACTAAACTAACACAAATCAAATGCAAATCAATTTGAACTTAAACAAATTTAAATTCACCATTGACTTGCAAACAGTACAAAAATCAATGCACCAGCATGAATGCAACAAAAACTTATCTTGACTAATAAATAATTATTAAATTGCATAAAATCCTAGTAAATTCCAATTAATTCCTAGAAATTTATTAAAGCCTTAAATAAATCTTAGAAAATTCTGATATTGTTTTTAATATTTATTGTGAGGAAAATTAGGGTGTTATAGAGCACATCCTTTATGGAGCTCCAACGTTGAGTAGACATTAGCCAAACCACGGGATAAATCTTTGTGCCGAGTTTTGCATCCTCTTAACCCTCCTTTAAGCTTCCGCATTTTATTATTGCAACTTGTGTGCCTTTACCTTTCTAGAGTAGTATCTTGCTAGGATTGGCTACAGGATGTAAAACTCCTTTTTGGATGTGTGTAGATACTCAGAGAAAACCTTAGTTGCGCATCTAGATAGATTGTCTTCTTTTTATTTTGTGCAATTAGAGGCCATGGTGGATTAAGGTTTTCGAAAACCTAATTCACCCCTCCCCCTCGTAGGCTATCACGAGCAACGATTTCTTTCACACTGTGTATATACCTAAAATGGGTTTTTAAATGGGTATTCTCACTTACACATGCATTTGTCGAATGTAATCTTATTGTTGAGATCAAAGAACGTCTTTCAACGGTGAAGATAGTTTACTAGCTATAAAGTTAGCAATGTACCTAAATAAGACCTGCATTGGTGTAACTATATCACGTTACTCAAAACATTAGCATTGGTCCTCATTTAAATCTTTTTTATACAACGGTAGACTACATCTGTTAATGGAGATTGTTGAGGCCATAATACCAGGGTGCCCGATCACGAGGATTACCGACTACCGACTCCGAACTATCAAGACTCCACAAGACACGATGGCTAGATCGCAGAAGGAAAGCCCGAAGATAGCTAGAATCCTACTAGGTTTAGGTCTGTTTTGTCTTGTATGGCACGTCTCCCTGGATATAAATAACAGGGGTCCTGTACGTAGAGGGTATCCACAATCTCAGACAATCCACCTGAGGGTACTTGTTACGCAATGTAATTTGTACTCGATGAAATAATACAAGCAGCAACTGGACGTAGGGTTATTACTCGATCTCGAGGGCCCGAACCAGTATAAAAATTCCGTGTCTCTCTATTCGTCACCGTGATCAATCTTCGCACGAAGCGGGGTGCCTGCCGGACAAATATTTGACGAGTACAACCTCGACAGAGGCGCGCCAGGTAGGGGCCCTTGCGTGAACAAAGATCATGCCGATCGTCAACGGAGTCTAGATCGCCGACGCGTCGAGTTCCTCGATGCCCTACATGCCCAGTTCCGTCAAGTCGGAAGCGATCGGGAGTTCTGCTTCCGCTTCCGATCTCTACGCTCACCGCCATCTAGTGCCTGCACGGGAGATCCGCTTCGGAGATCTCGTGTTTGAGCACCAAGGCGACTACGAGCTCAAGATGACAGGGATCCATGATCCCGATCTCACATGCGCCGGTCAGGAAGTTTTCGCCACCTTCACGGAGCCAACTCTCGAAGACATTGCAGATCGCACTGCGCAGTTGGATCTCGACTACAGTGGATCTAGCAATGGGTCAGAACAGTCCGAAGACCGCCGCATCCATGTGCTAGCCACAAACGGGACCGAGGCCGCTGCCGTGTCATCTGGCTCGCGTCGACCCGTGCCTCCTCCACGTTTGAGCAACGCACCGACACTTCAAACGGCTAAAACCCGTACACAGCAGGTTGCATCCTCATTGGCTCCCCGAGATCTCAACAACGATTTCCGGGCCGTCGAACAGGACAATCTGCAGATCCGAACCCTCTTGGAGACCATGGAAGCAATGGCCGAAGGGACTCCGATGGCCACCATAGCCAAGAAGGCTCGGGAAGCAGCGGACAAGGCCAAAGAGCGCATCAAAGCCGCCGCTGCCGTACCACCAGCTCCGTCAAACAGACCACGTGAACCACAGCCGGTTCGGTCTCGATCTGTTAACGGACGACCATACTATCGCCCACACGAGGGGCGCGACATAAGGCCACAGCTCGAGCGCAATCGTCGCACTCGCGACGCTCGGGAAACTCTCAACTACAATCGAGATTACCGAGCACGTGAGGGTTACTATCGGTCCCATCCAGATTTGCCGCCACGTGACTCCCGACCAGGCACGGGGGGATGCTTTGCGTACTCCCCAGCCCTGCGCAAGGTCAGGTGGCCCAAAAAGTTTCGTCCAACTAACATCGAGAAGTATGACGGAACAACCAACCCCCACGAGTGGATTCAGATCTATTCCACGATCATCGATGCCACCGGGGGTGACGACTACATCAAAGCCAACTACTTGCCGACTGCTCTGCAGGGATCAGCTCGTACGTGGCTCATGAACCTGCCCGAGGCCAGCATCAAGTCATGGGCTCATCTCCGGGAGACGTTTGAAGCCAATTTCCAAGGCACATATAAACGCCCCGGACATGAGGAAGATCTGCTTAACTGTGTGCAGAAGCCTGGAGAATCCCTCCGGGACTACATCCGCAGGTTCAGCGACACCCGTGACACCATCCCTGACATGGTGGATGATCGGGTGATTGTGGCCTTCAATCAAGGTTGCAAAGACGAGCGAACAGCGGAGGAACTCGCCAAGAAAAACCCGAAGACGGTGGCAGAGCTATACGGGATCCTGGAAGAAACCGCCAAGATGGCGGACGCCCGAGCACGGGTTCACGGAAAGCCCGAACAAAGCCAGCCAGCCGGGGAAGGCAAGAAGAAGAATAAACACAAAAACAAGAAGCGCAAGACCGAGGGTGACGAAGTCATGGCCGTGGACAACAAGCCCCCGTACAGGCGTCAAGGCAAACCGGATAACCTCCCGATGTACTGCCCGATTCATCGATCTACGAAGCATCACTTCGTGGACTGCACGGTGTACAAGAAGCAGAAGCAGGAGGAGGAGAGCCAGCAGCATGGGGCTCCACGTGACCAGGCAGTTCACAACCCTCACACGGCAAACTACATGGATTGTGATGATGAGCCAGATCTTCCCGAAGATCTGGAGATCGCCACAATTTTCGGTGGCTGTTCAACCCGAACCTCTAAGTCCCAGCTCAAGATGGTCGAGAGGCAGATAAACAGCGCTGAGCCCTGCAAGCATCTCTTGAGGTGGTCAGAAATCCCGATCACATTCGATCAAAGGGATCACCCTGAGACGCTTTACGACGGGCCGCTACTCCCACTGTGCATCAAGCCATGGATCGGGCCCCGCAAGATCGGGCGAACCCTGATCGACAGTGGGAGCGCCCTCAACCTCCTGTTTGTCAACGCCTTTGACGAACTTGGGATCCCGAGGAGGTCCTTGTCCCCTGTGGAGAAGCCTTTCTACGGGGTCATACCAGGCATTCAAGCCTTTCCCTTGGGGAGGATCGATCTGCAGGTGACCCTCGTGGAGGGCAAAAACATCCGATCAGAGTTCCTCACCTTCGAGGTGGCTGACATCACGTCAGCCTATAACTGCATCTTGGGCCGGCCGTTCCTGAAGAAATTCATGGCGGTCGCTCACTTTGCATATTCCATGATCAAGGTCCCGGGGCCGTTGGGTCCGATCACCGTCTGTGGCGATCGCAAGGGCGCGGTCCAGTGCGACATGAAGACCCTGGACATGATCAAGGGTGCGAGCAGGAACCAGCCAAGGCTGCCGAACCTGCCAAGAAAAAGACAAAGAGCCAGCCAAAGGCTGCCGCCAAGGGTACATTGGCTGAAACCTCCCGAGCAGCTGAGAACCAACCAAGGGCCAAAGGGAAAGAAGTTCCCGAACAGGAGCTCATCGGGGAACAGGAGCTCATCGGGAGACAGGGAGCTGACGACCGTGCCGCTGAGAGGCAGGCTGTGGTGGACCAGACCCCACTCAGGGGGACGCCGTCACAAGCAGCTGGCAAGTCGACGGCCAACGCCTCACCAATCGAGCCACCGGCCAAGCGCACCGAGCCAGGCACAAAGGCTGTAACCCTTGACGAGGCAGACCCGACCAAGACCACCTAGGTGGGCCTTGGCCTGGGTGACAAATAGGAACTCGAGCTCATTGCTTTCCTCCCGGCAAACGCAGATGTGTTCGCTTGGGAACCATCTGACATGCCCGGGATCCCCAGGGAGGTAATCGAGCACAAGCCTGGCATACGAACTGGCGTCCGACCAGTCAAGCAGAAGCAAAGGAGATATACCCCGGAGAAGCGAGACGCCATTAACGAAGAAATCAACCGACTACTCAAAGCCGGCTTCGTTCGAGAGGTCCCTTTCCCGGAGTGGCTGGCGAACCCAGTCATGGTCAAGAAGCCCAACGGAACGTGGAGGATGTGCGTGGACTACACAGATCTGAATAAAGCTTGCCCGAAGGATGAGTACCCATTACCTAGGATAGATCAAATTGTAGATTCAACCTCTGGATGCGAATTGCTTTGTTTTCTAGATGCCTACTCGGGGTATCACCAAATCAGCATGTGCATTGACGATGAGGAGAAGACTGCATTTGTAACTCCCTTCGGTGTTTATTGCTATATAAAGATGCCTTTTGGTCTGAAAAACGCAGGTTGCACTTATCAAAAATGTGTTCACATTGTTCTTGAAGGCCAAATCGGCCGTAATGTGGAGACATACATAGATGACATTGTTGTAAAAAGTAAGTTAAAGGGTGATTTAATCGCTGATTTAACCGAAACATTCAACAACTTGCGTAAAAACAGGATGATGCTCAACCCCGCCAAATGCACCTTTGGTGTATCATCGGGTAAGCTCCTCGGTTACCTTGTTTCCCAACGAGGTATAGAGGCAAATCCGCACAAGATCAAGGCGCTCGATGACATGAAGTCTCCACGCAGCCGCCACAAAGTCCAGAAGTTGGCAAGAATGATGGCGTCCCTAAGTCGATTCGTATCCAAGTCAGGCGAACGAGGTATGCCGTTTTACAAATTGCTACGTAGAACTGATCATTTTGAGTGGTCGGCAGAAGCAGAAGAGGCGTTCTAGGTGTTCAAACAATACCTGCGGAAAATGCCCGTACTGGTCCCGCCAAAGCCACAAGAAGAGATGCTGTTATACGTAGCTGCGACACCAACTGTTGTTAGCACTGTTTTGGTGGCCGAGAGACCAACAGAAAAGTCTACAACGCAACATCCCGTTTACTTCGTAAGTGAGGTGCTACATGATGCCAAAACGAGGTACCCTCAGATTCAGAAATTATTATATGCTGTACTAATGACTTCCAGGAAGCTCAAGCATTATTTTCTGAGCCACAAGATCAAGGTTGTGTCAACTTACCCTCTAGGCAACATTTTACATAATCGAGATGCCGTGGGTAGGATCGCACAATGGTCTGTGGAGCTGGGGCCTTACGACGTTGAATTCATACCCAGAACTGCCATCAAATCGTAGGATCTGGCAGACTTCATCGCAGAATGGACTAACCCCGAACCTGAAGAAGCTGCTCAAAATCCCGAACACTGGACAATGTTCTATGACGGAGCATTTTGCAGAGCAGGCGCGGGGGCTGGGGTGGTCCTGATTTCACCACACAATGACATCATTAGGTACGCTTTACAAATCAATTTTGTTGATCCAACTCCTACTAACAATGTTGCCGAGTATGAAGGACTGTTGACAGATCTCCACATAACTGCATCTCTTGGTGTCAGAAGGCTGATCGTGAAAGGGGATTCCGAGTTAGCTGCAAAGCAAGTCATGAAAGAGTACAGTGCGCGGAGCGAGGTCATGGCTAAATACTTGGAAGCATATAGGCGGATGGAGAGCAAATTTGATGGGCTTGAAGTATGGCACGTGAAGAGGGAATTCAATGGCGACGCGGATAATCTGGCAAAGGCAGCTGCAGAGC
>CM014275.1:50242721-50265342 GCA_004135705.1 Alloteropsis semialata | reverse complement strand
TCTGCTGGTTCGTATGGAGGTCTCGCATATATATATACAATGATCATTCATGCACTTCACTGAACTGAATGTTGTCCCCTCTTGTGCTCAGGAGATCCCCCCTCGTGTCCACTGCCACCTGCCGAAGTCGCACGTCCCGGCAACGCTCCTCTGCCGCAGCCGGTCATGGGCAACAAGCTACCGCGGTGACCTCAAGTGCAAGAAGCTTGGTGTGGAGTGGAGGGACTTCGCCGTCGACAACTGTCTTCGCATCGAGGACTCTTGCATCTTCGAGCTTATCACGCCCGCTGCGTCTTCGGGGACTTCTGTGCTGTTCAAGGTGCAGGTGCTACGCGGCGGCCTGCCGGAGGATCTTTTGGATGCTCTGCGATGTGCTGGTCGTTTGTGAAGTAGCTTTTGTGGTTGTGGTTTAGCATCAATAGGTCAGTAGGTGTTGGTCCATGTAACCCTTCATTTTGCTACCTGGTTAATGTAGCTTTTGTGAAGTTGCTTTTGTGAAGTTGGCATTATGGAAGTGTCTTGAGAACTTGAGATCCACTTTGTGTTTGAAAACCAGATACACTTGCTGCAAGTATTTCACAACTTGAGATCCTGTTCTGGTCCAGATTTCTGGTTGTTCTAATCATGATGTACTGAAAGGAGGATACACCATGGTTGTTCTAATCATGTTTCTGGAATTTTAGAGAAACTTGGTATTTACATGTGGGCTGCAGACCTGGAATTTATGAACCGAAAATGGCACATCAAGTAGTACATGCTGTCAATATACAATGCCAGCATGAAAATGGAAGCAAAACGCAACAGCTCACCAGACTGCTCTCATATTAAGCATAGAACATACTTGGCAACTCACCAGACTGAACATTTTCAGTAATCACTACACATAACTCATGCCCTGTTCCTAGAAAAAATGGCCAAAAAAGTAAGAGCTAACTACCTGAAGGTAATAGTGTCCCTCAGGAACTCAAATGCAGAGACCAAGTTCCTTGACACATTCTCAAATGCAGAGACCCAGTAGGTCATTCTCAGACTAATAGATAAAACATGCTCACATAAATTAAAAGCCATACAACAGCCATGAGGGGATATTTAAAACATGCTCAAATAAAAAAAAACTGAGTTCACAGCTCATAGGTTCACAGGTCCAACATTACAAGGAGTAAAATAAATAACAGTTTTGAGTTCACAGGTCACATATACTCCATCAGGTACTAGTCACAATCATATAGAGCCTCCAAATTTGCAAACAAGCTCAATCAACATTACCCAATTCATTGGGAATCAAACATACAGGCCTTGGTAAACAAGAGAAACAGAAACCTATACAGACCACTGAAACATACAGGCCTTGGCAACTCTATACAGACCAAGCATAAAGAGTTAAAGACATAAGGTACCCCAATCAGAGTGGCCACTGAAACCATCACTCTATACAGATCAAGGATGTTTATTCAAAATTCAAAAGATAAATGAATTTCACTGCTTAAACCATCACTCTGTGCTGATTGAGACAGATCAAGGATGCTAACAAAAAATTATTTGATAGGCTCTCATACCAACAGAAACAATGGATCAATCACACCAAAAAATTTATTTGATAGGCTCTCATACCAACAGAAACAATGGATCATGTTTAAATCCTGACACCAAAATGCATAGTACAAGCTCTCAGACATAACAAACCTACAAAAGCTCTCAGACATAGTACAAGCTCTCAGACACCAAAAAAGATCCCATGTTTAAATCCTGAAAATAAAAACCTACAAATCATCATCATCTTCACACATGTCTTCTACACTCATACCATCGTCTGTGTCACTACAATACTGCAGACCAGTTTCGTCGTCATCTTCACTGTCTTCAGACCAGTTAACTTGCTTCTTGCTTCTAATAAGCTCTGATAAATTCCCTTCAATGGTTGTGTTTTCTCCATCATACATATGGACATCTTGGTGCATAACCTCATCAGTATCACCTTCATGAATAGTGTGCTCTGTGTCAGAACAGTGATCATCTTGGTGGACATCAACTTCTTTTTCAGCCATATTATACAAGCCCCTATGTTCAAATTTTTGCACAACTCGCCAATCTTTGCCAAGAAGGTTGTCCTGCAAGTAAAATACCTTCTTTGATTGGGTTGCTAAAATGAAAGGGTCGGACTTGTACCAAAACGAGTGGATGTTGATCGACTTGAAATGCCCATCATCTCTAATGCCTACAGTCTTGCCAACTTGATTGTACCAATCACATCGAAATAGAACTACTGTCCGACGGACATCTAGGTTAGAGTTATATTGCAGCTCTATAACCTCCCTAAGCACACCATAATAATCAATTGTGGCATCTTGATGTGTGCCAACGGTCATGACACCACTATTTTGGGTAAGCAGATTTTTCTCACGGTCAACTGTGCTATAGCGGACACCATTGACACTGCAAGCTGCACAACTCTTGACCCGGAGATCAGAACCACACGACAATGCATACAATCCGTCACTAATCTCACTAGGGTTCTCTTTACGAAGCTTCACAATCTGCACCCAAACATAATATAATGAGGATATGACCACCTATGTCTTATATCACTAAGGTTAAGATTATTAAAATATGTCCATCACTTACATAAGTCTTAAGCCATTTAGCAAATCCTTCTTCAATCCTTCTATCAACATCTTGTGCCCCTTGTATCTCTAACTCTTTTCTGTAAATCCTGCAGTACAAAGTGTAAACTTTAGATTTTGTTTGTCTAATGCAAAAACAACAAATAAGCACAATAAATGATACTTACTCCATAAATGGCTCAACTTCTTCACAATTATTGAGGACGTACCAAATTAGCTTGTCCATGACTTTATCATCAATGTACTGAACCCTATTCTTGCCAATGAGTTTAACACCATGCATGAAAACAGAGGTATCACCATATAGTGGCTGCTCATTTGTTGAAGTTTCTGTGCCAACAGCCTCAATGTACCTTGAACAAAAGGCCAAGGTCTCACTTGCTATGTAAGCCTCAGCAATTGAACCTTCAGGCCTAGCCCTGTTGTTTACAAAACTCTTCAATGTGCCTAGTCGCCGTTCTATGGGATACATCCAGCCATATTGGACAGGGCCTCTAAGCAGTGCCTCATCAGGAAGATGGACAGACAAGTGCACCATCACAATAAAGAATGCTGGGAGGAAGATTTTCTCAAGCTTGCATAGGATCACTGGGATATCTTGTTTCAGACGTTGGACAACATCTTTTCTCAAATTTCTACTGCACAATTCCCTGAAAAATTTCCCAAGTTCTGCAACTGCTTTGTATACCTCATTGTCCACAAGTCCCCTTAAGCCTGCTGGTAAGATCCTTTGCAGAAGGATATGGCATGAATGAGTTTTCAACCGCCCTACAAACTTTGTGCCATCTTCACTAAAATATTTTGCTAGGTTGGCCGCATATCCTTCCGGAAACTTGACACCCCTTAGGAACTTAAAAAATTCTTTTTTAGCATTTGGCTTCAACACATAGGGAGCTTGGGGCAGTACAACTTTATCTCCATCTTGCACACAGTGGAGTTCCTGCCTTATGCCCATATCATACAAATCTAGCCTGGCATGCTCCGTGTCCTTTGTCTTCCCCTCAAGTTTCACCAATGTGCAAAGAAGGTTGTCGCATATGTTCTTCTCTATGTGCATCACATCAAGGTTGTGGGGCAACAACAAGTCTTTCCAATATGGCAGGTCCCACCACGCAGATTTCCGATTATAAATTATTGGCTCTTCTTTGTCTCCACGCTTTCGTTTCTTTCCACCATCCTTGCCTGGCCTAACATCTTTCACCTTCTCTAGTTGCTCTAAGACCTCCTCTATAGTGAACTTACGTGGTGCGCTCCTGTTTTCACGTTGTCCATCAAAAACCAAGCTTCTCCGCCAAGGATGATCCATTGGAAGTAAACGACGGTGGCCAAAGTAACCAACCTTATTCCTTAGTGCCCGTGACAATGGATTTTCGTCGCAATGAGTACATGCATAATAACCTTTTGTAGTTCGCCCTGACATGGTGCTTAGAGCTGGAAAGTCATGTATGCACCAAAGCACAGCTGCATGAAGATTGAACTTTGTACCACTGGCTGCATCATATGTACTAACACCAGTCCACAATTCAAGCAGTTCTTCTATTAGAGGCTCCAAGAACAAATCAAAATCCTTTCCCGGAGATTTTGGACCTGGGATCAGCAAGGACATAAAGCAGTTTGATGGGTTCACACATTCCCATGGTGGAAGGTTCAAGGGTGTCACAAGGACAGGCCACATGCTGTATATCGAGCTAAAATTGCCAAATGGATTGAAGCCATCTGTAGCCACAGCAAGTCTCAAATTCCTTGCATCCCTTGCAAAAGCTGGATACTTGGAGTCGAAGTGTTTCCATGCCTCCCCATCCGATGGATGGCTCAGTTCATTATCAACTGGTGTCCGCCTTTTCTTGTGCCACTGGGCGTCCTCAGCCATTTTGCTAGACCCAAATATCCTCTTCAACCTTGGTTTAAGTGGAAAATGCCTCAAAACCTTATGAGGAACACGCTTGCCATCCTTGTCCTCCCATCTAGATTCTTTGCATTTTGGGCACACATCCATTTTGGCATAGAGCTTCCGGAATAACACACAATTATTCTTGCATACATGGATCGTGTCATATCCAAGGCCCAACTCACGAAGATATTTCTTTGCCTCATCATATGATTCAGGCAATTGGCTCTGAGGGTATGCTGAGGAAAGCAATTTTAATAATGCATTAAATGCTGTATTGCTGATTTGATATCGGGACTTGATACGGAGCAACCTCACGAGAAATGAGAATCTTGTGTGCTTAGATCCTGGCCAAAGTGACCGCTTCAAATCATCAAGCACTCTAGTAAACTTTGGCAGCTGCCCATCCTCCTCTGCTGCTGTGTATAATTCTGCTATCAATTCAAAATCTGGAATCCCATCATCATCGTCGTTGTCTTGCTCATTGCTGTCTGGCTCATCACCAACTGCAAGCCCATCATCATGGACAAATCCATCCACCTGTTCTACATACTCTACAATAGCAGCATCTAATGATTCCCCGTGATGAGTCCACCGCGTGTATGTGGCTGACATTCCATGAATAAGGATGTGGTCATGGACTTCTTGCTGTGGCCTTTCAGTCTGGTTAAGACAATGGCAGCATGGGCAACTTATTAGGCTGTGTTCCCCAAACCTTTCCTTAACAAATTCCATGAATTCTTTCACACCGTTGGTGTAAGATGGTGTGAATTTTCTCCCATGGATCCAACTTCTATCCATCTTTTATATGTAGCCTACAAAATAGATTTGAGATAAGTCATAATCAGATACACATTAATGATAGATAAGGATATTAAATCATAAATTTCAGAAAATTAACTAGTAAGTTTCTTTAGCATGAGAGACTTAAATACTAAAAATTTGACAAGCACACTGATCCAAAAGTTCATTGGAGTTGACACAGTACTATATGTAACAAAAATTCAGGAAAATATATACTGACATTGAAGAATAATATTGAAAATTCTACAAGCCAGGGTGCTGCTGCTGCATAAATTGAAGTTCACATCTTGTACAATCATTGCTACACCTAAATTGAAATGACAGTGTGTGAACAAGGTGAGTAAGATCTGCCATCTTTTCCACAAATCCCTGTCTGTACAGCTAGCTCAAAGATGCACTAATCCAAACAAGGAACTAGTGCTACAATTTAACCAAAGCAATTTAGATCCATGCGGTACAATCTATCCTACAGATTCACACACTGTCGTTGCATCCAATAAAATTGGAGTACACAGCACCACTGATGATAAATGGAGCACCTTGGCCAAAAAAAGAGGAACAAATCTCACCAAGAAAGGATGCAGCAATGGACAGAGAGAGGGGAAGCTCTCCACCGCGCCTTGGATCCCTTCGTCGTGGCCTCGTGGGGAGCAGCCGAGCGAGTCACCACCGTTGGGAGCTTCTGCCTTCCCTTCACCGTGCAGCGCGCCGCCGCCGGGGTGCTCAGCCTCTGCCTTCCCTTCACCGTGGGGAGGAGTGGCCGAGCTCAAAGAGGCCGCCGCCACAGGCCACGCCGCCACTGCCTCCAATGGGTCGCTCCGCCACCAGACGCCACCGCGAAGGGGTTGCTCCGCCACCAGCCGCCGCCGCCGCCGCCAACGCGGGGCCGGCACGGTCCTCGTAGAATGGGCGCTTGTTGGATTCGGCGCAACATTTGTTTCCTTAGTAAGTTGCCAAGCAATCAATCTATAAATGAAATATATTGGCGAACGGTTACACAAAGGCAAGCATAGCCTAGTGGTACGAGCGCTTGTTGCCATCCGAGAGGTCACAGGTTCGACTCCAGGAGGGCTCGGTTTTTTTGTTGTTTTGCATTGCTGGCGTGACCCTTTGCCACCTGGCCCTTTGTGGGACCCTGCTTTGATAGGCTGGCGCGACCCTTTGCCACCTTGCTTGTGGGACCCTGCTTTCCGCCCCGGCCAAGAAACAAATATGACGAAAAGAAACAAACATGACAAATATACATAACGTCACAGGAGGGTGATGTGGATGGCGGTACGTTTTGTGACGATATAATGCGGTGATCTATGACATTTTCAAAATTTTCGTCATTAATTCGTGGTGCCTGTGCTCTGTCACTGCCAAACCATGACGAATAATAAAATTTCGTCATAGCTATGCACTGTTAAATGACGAAAATTTCAAACGTCATGGGAAGAACGTCATAGATAGGCGCATTCCTAGTCGTCGCTCTTGATATTCCCTGCGACAAGACTGACAAAGAACTATTCCATGCCTCAACAATTGTCACGGTGGCCAAGGGAGACAAGGCAAGCTTCTGGCATTCAAGTTGGATTGAAGGGGCAGCACCCAAAAATCTAGCACCAAGATTGTATAAGCGATCAAGAAGGAAGAACTTTACAGTAAAAAGGCCCCTCACAGAAGACTATTGGGTCGATCAGATATGTCCAATTGAGTCGGGACGGGAGACGAGGTGAAGTAATTCGCGGATTTATGGGAGGCGATCCACTATTCCACTCCACTAATCGAAACCAGGAACAGGAAGATGAGATAACTTGGCGATGGACTCAAAATGGAAAATACTCAACACAAAGCGCCTATAGAATTCAATTCACGGGACAGATCAAACGACCAAGCATAACTCCCATCTAGAAGGCCAAGACAGAACCGAAATGCCGTTTTTTCGCGTGGCTGCTACTTCAAAGTAGGATTCTAACCTCAAATAATTTGGCAAAGCGTGGTTGGCCCCATGATCCACTATGCCAGCTTTGCAATGCTGAATAAACACCAACGCACCTATGCAAGGATTGCCCCTACACTCAGGCGGTATGGCAACAACTGCTAATTTGGTTTTGGATCCAAGGGGAGCAAACTTCCCATCAGTTTACAAGTGGTGGAAGCACTGCAGGACCAAGATACAGAAAGCCAACAGGCCACACTTTGATGGACTCATTATTACTTTCTGGTGGAATATTTGGAAAGAGCGAAATAGACGGACTTTCCAGCAGGAAGCAAAACCAGTTCGGGAGGTGGCCTTCCTAATCAAAGATGAGATTCACCGGTACCTTTTGGCTTCGAGTTGAGTTGTGTGTAGATTTTCTCTTCTTCTCTCCTGTTGTTTGTAGGGGATCTAGTCGTTGGGGATTCAGAGGTGATCTGACCCCGGTGTTTGTACTTATTGTTGTTGCTTTTTTGTTTTTCTTCTGCTAATAAAATTTTGGCAAAGCTGTTGCCGTCCGTTCAAAAAAATATACAGTAAAGTATACTAACATGCAAGAAGTCATATATACCAATTTAAAATCACTAATTTTCCTACTTGACATTTTGACGGAATGGAGATATATTGTAAGAAAGCTCTTTGCTGGAATGCAGACAACAAAAAAATGGCACTTTTGCTTCTGAACTAGAAAAAAATTCTCAACTTCATAAACCTGCAGACAATCTGTTTTGAACCACTATTGGTTTGCGATTAAAAAAACATGTAAACACTACAATTACGTACATCTCTTGGCACATTGTCGCTATACGAGACGAATATGGATCGAACTGGGTGGTTGGAGACCGGCCGCAATGCTCGACACGGATGCTTGGGATACATGTGCAACCTTACCAGATTGGTGGGAGCTAGCAACAACCTCTGCAGAATTACCGTCCAGAGCGGCAAAATCGCTTTTACTACTCGTCTCTTGGGAAATTTGGAAGGAAAGGAATGCAAGAATTTTTCAAAAGAAAGAGTCCTCTATCCAGATGATGCTAGCAAAGATCAAGGATGAGATCCGGGCTTGGGGTCTAGCAGGAGCACGTTGCTTTAGAGAGCTTTTGCCGAGTGCCTAATCGTAGCATTTGAAAGCAGTTTTTTGCATGAAAGTGAGAGGGGCGATGCTTTTCTTGTTCCCTGTCTTTTTTCCTATTTGGCCTAGGCCGTCTTTTGATTTGTACTTGCTTCTCTGCTCTATTAATATATAAACCGCAGACTGCCAGTTCGTGTTAAAAAAAATACAATTACGTACAGTTACACCATCCATTATGCAAGATTTGTACAGACCATACATGGACTAGACGTATGGATTGATAGACGTGTACACCACGAGTCCTCGAAATAAATTGGTGTCTCGATATGATAACCAAGAAATTAGAACGTCAAATGCAGAATTTTGGTTACCTAGCTCATACCGGAGTGCCTGAGATCGGAGATGCTAGCTCACTGGCAGTCGGTAAGATGAGCGTCACGTGCGGGAGACAAAGGGGAAAAACGGAAACACAAGGTGGGATGTACAGGGACATAATATGAGCACGGCGATAAGGGATTCTAGGAGATCGGCAGTGAGGCGAATCCCGTGCTCAAGATCAAGCGGCGGTGACAAGGGATTTCGGGGGAACCAGGGCAGGCGCCACGGAGAAGATTGACGGCGCTGAAAATCGGGCGGCGACGACAATGGATTCCTGACGAATCGGGGCAGTCGCCATGGAGGAGATAGGCGGTGAGGCAAATTGCCGCCGCTCAAGATCCTGCAGGCGGAGGCAGGGTTGCACGGCGTCGGCGTCGAGGAATATGGGGGCAGTTCATCGCCAGCGTGCGGCAGCTCCTTCGGGTGGGCGGCGGTGGCTGCCTTTCGGCATACCTTTTACATGGCTACGTTATTGTACAGAGACTAAGCTGCTGTTTGGATCTATTTGCCATGGGCTAAACTTTAGTTTTAAAAGGTGGTGTTTGGATCCCAGGGCTAAACTGCAGAGATTATAGATTTGCCCATAATAAATGCTTGTCCTGACATGCACATGCTCATGCACTTCTACAATTCACATTCAGTTATAAGGATCAAACAACGATCAATCATGTCTATTTGTGAATAAAGTCCATACAAATTATTTGTGAGTTCATACAAGAATCAAACAAACACATGATTTATTGAACAACGCATTGGCTATTTGATCACGAAATGCATTCATGTCTCGATCTTCGTCCCTTGCTTGAGCACTCCGCCTTGGATTGGATTGAGAGGTTGATGCTTCAGGTGGTGGAACGTAGTTCTCATCACGGTCGAAATGATCAAAGTCCTCGTCCATAATTTTACTCTCTCTAATAAAATTATGAAGTGTCATGCAAGCTACAATAATGCGGGTTTGCTTTGACGGTGAAGTGCCATAATTTCTAAGAGATGAATGAGCATAGTTGAATGTCTCTTTCATACCTCTCGGCAATGGGCCATTGCGAAACTCAGGCAGATGGTACTTTGTTCCTTTGTAAGGTGCAAGATAGCATGGGCGATTTGGGTATCCAGAGTCCACTAGGTAATACTTCCCTACATAGGTTAAAACATTTATGTTACAAATGAATGAATGAGACATATATGTGGCATGTTGATTGTAAAAGCATTGTACCTGCAGGTCGATGTGGAAACATGTAATGGTACTTGCTTGTGGCATCAGTGAAAACTCTCATATCATGTACTGAACCAGGCCAACCAGCAAAAACAAATGTGAAACTCATGTCAAAGTCACAAACAGCAAGCACGTTCTATGTAGTATATCTCTTCCGAGATAGATGTTGAACAACCTTATCATTTGGCACCACAACTGGTATATGAGTACCACCTATTGCTCCTATGCAATTGTTGAAGTGTGGACTGAACCTAGGATTTAGCAAACGACGGTGTATTGTACTGAATTCAGGGTTCATAGGCTTTAGTATATCAGCAGCTGGTTTGATCAGACAATTCAAAACTTTGTCAAAGTTGCGGTGCGTGACCTCTCAACTCGGTTCTCAGCTTGCCTAACTGACTGAGGTGCACCAACCATCCAAATGAACATTCCTAAGGCCTCTACACTAGTACTCTTTGTTGTGGACTTCAGACCATATGAGTTGACCAACAGATCATGCAATCTATCAAATATTGGCCTACTCATTCTGAACATGTTGTAACACTGTATGGGATCTGCAAGATTTCTCATTACCCTATTATAACCACTTTCTGGGCCCTTTCTTCTCTTGCATTTATGGAAATAGTTGTCATGGTACATACCAAACATCAGCGGCCCTGCCATAACCTCCCTCTCTTGCTCTTCATCCTCAAGTATAAAATTTACCAATTCATCATCACTTTTTCTAGCACAGCAGGAAAAACTTGGCACACAACATCAAACTTCAGTTGAAACAGGTCAATAACTTCAACAGGAACAGATCAATAACTTCAACAGAAACATATCAATAACTTCATTTGCAAAACGAGCCGGCCCCAATGTGGCTCGGTAACAAGCTCGACTCGTTAAAAGCCCTGTAGCAGACCAAGAACAAAATGGTACATACCGTATTACTAAAATACCTATGTCTCTGAAAATTGGTACCTCGAGGTACCTAAAAATCTCTAACTAAGATTGCGGTAATAAGCCACCGTAGTTATTTATTTAACAAAAATAGATATGATTACGTACTCGCCTGGTGCGTTCATGGAAACATTCTCCAATATACTCTTCCCATTTTTTTATCAAATGCGGGAAGAACATGTCGGAACCGGAAATGCTGGGCACGTGATGTCCACATGATGACATGAAGAACAGTCACAAACTCACAATCAACTACCGGGACACGGTCCCACTCCCACCAAACCAGCAGCACCCAGTACTCCCCACCACCACTTCGCCGCCGGACCGGACACCGGTGCATTCCACTGCCATCCAGCCCCACCTCACTGGCGCCGAGGCCCAGTCCAGTGAAGATCCCCGTCGCCGGCAGCAGCAGCAAGCCAGCAGCAATGCGGCTCCTCCTCCTTGCCATTTCTCTCGCCGCCGCGTCCGCCGCCGTCCGCCGCGCGAGCGCCAGGCCCGCCGTCATCCACGCGGTCCCGGACGTCCCCGCCGCGGTCTCCTCCGGCGGCGACGCCGACCCCGACGCGCTCTTCTGCGACAGCTGGAGGCTGTCGGTGGAGACGGCAAACGCGGGACCCTGGAGCGCCGTCCCCGCGCGCTGCGGGCCGTTCCTGCGGGACTACATGGCGGGGGAGCGCTACGCGTCCGACTCCGCCGTCGTCGCCGCCGACTCCCTTGCCTTCGCCTCCTCCCGGGCCCTGGATGGGGGTGCCACGAGGCCCGCCTGGGTGTTCGACGTCGACGAGACGCTGCTCTCCAACGCGCCCTACTACGCGGGCAGAGGCTGGGGGTACGTCACTGAGACACTGACTGGAGCTACAGCTCCTTGGCTTGCTTGCTTGGCTTCGCATTCATTGCTTGTAGGTTCCTGCTGAGATAGTGAGTCAGTGAATGCAAAACGTCGAGTTCAATGCGAGCTAGTTTTTGTAATTTTTATGGCTTTGGAACGTAGGTTTCATGCAGGAATTTTACAGTTTCCAGTTCCTCCGGAAAGGAAATTGCTGAGCATGTTTGGAACGGAGAAAAGCACGCTCCCGTTCCAGAGGAAAGGAACCACAACATGTACGTTTCACAGGAATAAAAACATCCATTCGGATCCAAGGGGAAGAATCTTCGCTGCTTCTCCTCCTCCCAGAGATGATTAGCAACCGCAAAACAGAGTATTAGAAATTGCCATCAGCAGGATTAGTTTCGATTGCGCGCTTACCCTCGTTCAGAATGCGAAAACAGTGGACCTGCACCCGTCCAACTCTTCTGGGTCGCTGCTTGATCGAGTTGGTCCATCAACCGCTTGCTTGATTACGTAGTTACGCTAAGAGAGAGAACCGGCAACCGACCTGGAGAGAGTAAAGGATGAGAACGAAGATAGAAGGAAAAGAATCTGCAAACAGTAAGCCTTGGGGAAGTTGAATCAATGGCCCTGGGAATTACACTACTCCCCCTCGTGCCAAGAGTTAGAAGAAACAAAATGACGTGTTAACTAATACATGAATAAGCACTAATGTTGTTTTGTCATTTATATCTTTTCAGATTCAGGTATTGCGGATTCCTGCGATCCAAACAGCCTGACCTCAAAAATACTGTATTTTGAAATCCTATAGTTTTTCACTTTTCACTTCATCCAATTCCTACGTTTTTTCCTATTCCTCTGTTTTCGATTCCTGCGTTCCAAACAGGGTAGTCAGTCGGCCAGTGTTCCAGTGCAAAGGTACATTCTGTGATTAATTTCATTTTTGATCTGGCGTAATGTATCAACGTGCGATTTCTCGGTTCCTAATAAGCATGTTACCGAATAAAACCCACTGTTTCAGAGTTTTTCAGTTCAGATATTTCACTTGTGTTATCTGCAATGTGGGTTTCAGATCTTTCAGGGACTTTGTGCTTTGGTAGGATTTCAGGAACTATAGACTACACTGCTACAGTGATAAAGGAAGTAGATTCACTTTACTGTATCTCTTCCGTAAGTCCAATTTGTAGGAAAAGCTCGTGGTGAATTTCTGCAATCTTTTGTTTCTGAGGAATCTTGAATATCATTCGACATGTTTTGTATATTTTAAAATGATGCATAATCTGGCTCTTCAGAATGGACACCATAATCATGTTTGTTGTTCTGTCAAGAACCATTGCTATCTACCCTTGCTAATAGGCTTCACAGTCATGTTTGTTGTCTGTGAAAAAAAGACCGATATCTTTCTCTTCCTAATGCACTCCTAGTCATGTTCTTTGTTCTGTTCAAAATTTATTGCTATTTTGCTTTTCCTACTGCCTTGCATGATCATGTTTGTTCTTCTGTTGAAAAGTGTTGCTGCTTCCCCTGTTTTTCTAGATTGCAGGAATTCAATGAGACCTCATTTGATGAATGGGCAAATGCAGCAAAGGCACCGGCATTGCCATCTAGCTTGAAGCTGTACAATGAGATTCTGGGACTTGGTTTTCATGTTTTCCTCTTGACTGGCCGAAGTGAATTTCAGCGGAATGCTACTGAAGAAAACCTTTTGTTTGCTGGCTATCATTCTTGGGAAAAACTAATACTGAGGTACTTCTGCAAATCTTGTTTTAAAATGACATCTTTGTTAAAGGCAGTCCAAGTTTATTGTGACATATATAAGACGCTTTTCTGAAAGAACTTGCCATGTGACTTATCCCTTGAAATTTACGGTGAAATGTTCCACGGTTTCACTAGGGATGTGAGAAATGTTCTTTTGTTAGGACTGATGCCAGGAATCCTGTAAACCTGAGAAGCTAGTGATGCTGTTGTGATTAACTGATCAGTTTCAGAGGAAATCCTTGTAACTCTAATGTCAAACATAAAAATACAAAAAAAAAAGAAAAAACTCACCTTTACCTTTCGGTTCTTATGTTTCTTCATTAGTTCTCTTACTGCAGACTTTCCCAGGAGATCTGCAGATTATTAGAAGCTCTGTCTAGCAGAAGCATTTCGAAATATTTGAAGGTCTTACTATAGTTATGTAAATTACCATGCTTACTGTTCATTAATTAAAGTATGCATTTGCTGCAGGCAACCTTCTGATATTGGCAAGACAGCTGTGCAGTACAAATCAGAGCAAAGAGCAGCAATGAAAAATTTTATAGACACTACTCAAGCCAAGAGTACATGAAAAATTTTATAGACACTACTCAAGCGCAAAAAAGAGCCTCTGGGTGCTTAGCTCTTCCCAAGACCCAACATGTTGTATCTCGTCCTTGATTTTTGCTATCACGTTGTTCTGTTGCAGGTATTTCTTTTGGAAAATTCTCATGTTGCGCTCCTTCCATAACTCCCAACATGTAACACACTCGTGGTGATGCAAATTGCAAGATGCGGCAAAATTGAAAGTTTCAAACTGATAATATGTCAATTACGCATCCAATTTTGTGGTGATGCAAATTGGAAGATGCGGCAAAATTGAAAGCTTCGAACAGATAATATGCCACATTAACCACATTCGACGAGCTGTCCATCTTATCTTACTATTACTAATTGGAGGCTTCTTTTGAAGCCTCCAGATGAAGCCACCTAGGATCCTAGGTGGACACTCTAGAAAAAGAGAGAAATCCTAGAAATTCTCACAAAAAAACAAAACATGCCATCAATTGGAACACTCAAATCATCATAGCCATTAGATCTATTATATTTTCTAAACAATTACCCACCTATGCCATTATGAAAATAGCTTAAAGTAACCCCCTAAATCTATATCAAAATTATCCACCTCTGTCATTATATAAAATAAACCAAAGTAACACCTAATCTTCATCAAAATTACCCATTATGCCATTATAAAAAATATTTAAAATAACCTCATAAATTTGCAACTAAATTACCCACTATGAATACCTAAAAAGTAACTTAAATTAACTGTTTTACATCTATACTACCCAGTACCCACATATGTCACTATTAAAAATAACATTAGGTAATCCTACATTGGAATCCAAATCACCTTAATTAAAAATACTAGTCTATCAACTCGTGCTCCCGCACGAGCTAATATTTTTAAAAGCTATTATATGTAAAATTATTAAAAATTAAATCCTACCTAATAATCAAAATTGTTTACATACTACTCTTTCATTTTTGTCAATACTTCAACATAATGCTCATAAAGATGTGCATTTATCATTTTCTATTTGAAATTTATTTTTAATTAGTAATTGTTATATACACTTTTTCATCCACATTCACAATTCTTACACTTTGTATCATGCCTCCATACATTATATTTAACATAAAAATCAATATTTTTCATTACTTTCTCACATATTTTTACCTATTTCTAAAGAGAGGATTGTTTATTCCTTTTTTCCCGTCCTGACAGGTGGGTCCCACCTATTGCGACGAACTGTAACCATAGTTCTAACTATCAGCATCGGTTTTCTAATTGAATTAGGATTTATTTTAGAATACTTTTATAATGATAGTTGGAGACCAATGACTATGGTTATTAGACTTTACATGATTGATGTTTCTAATTTTTGTGAGAACTTCTAGGATTTGTCTTTCTTCTAGCATGTCTCGTGATAACTAATGCAGAGTCTCCAAATAAAAATTAAGGCTATATTTCTACCGAACTATTATGAGCTATCTCTCATTTGTTTAAATATTCGAACACAATACCTATATAGATATATACTTATTATTTTCGTCCGATTGTGATAGATCTTTGTTAGTAATTACTCTATAATATTTTCATACATAATTATAATATTTAAATTTTCACTTTGCATCACATGTATGACTTGAATTTATTTAATGAACCCTAAGTTTGAACTATAATTTTAACGTAGAATTCTATATTGTTGTCACTTCTCCTGTATATTTATAAATGACAACACACATTATACGTATATACCTTAATCACTATATAATATACCAATAGTGTATGAAATACACGATTTAGAATCTTACATTGATGTATATTTTTGATTAAGGTGATTTGGATTCCAATGTAGGATTACCTCATGTTATTTTTAATAGTGACATATGTGGGTAATATAGATGTAAAACAGTTAATTTAAGTTATTTTTAGGTATTCGTAGTGGGTAATTTAGTTGCAAATTTATGAGGTTATTTTAAATATTGTTTATAATGGCATAGTGGGTAATTTTGATGAAGATTAGGGGTTACTTTGGTTTATTTTACATAATGGCAGAGGTGGGTAATTTTGATTTAGATTTAGGGGTTATTTTAAGCTATTTTCATAATGGCATAGGTGGGTAATTTTTAAGAAAATATAATAGATCTAAGGGCTATGATGATTTGAGTGTTCCTTTGATGGCTAGATATTTTGCTTTTTGTGAGAATTTCTAGAATTTTTCTCTTTTTTTAGAGTGTCCACCTAGGATCCTAGGCGGCTTCATCTGGAGGCTTCAAAAGGAGCCTCCAATTAGTAATAGTAAGATGTACCAATATAAGATTCTAAATCATATATTTCATACACTATTGGTATATTATATAGTGATTAAAGTATATACGCATAATGTGCATTGTCATTTATAAATATAGAGGAGAAGTGACGACAATATAGAATTCTACGTTAAAATTATAGTTCAAACTTAGGGTTCATTAAATAAGTTCAAGACATATATGTGATGCAAAGTAAAATTTTAAAGATTATAATTGTGTATGAAAATATTATGGAGTAATTACTAACAAAGATCTATCACAATCAGATGAAAATAATAAGTATATATCTATATAGGATTGTGTTCGAATATTTAAACAAATGAGAGATAGCTCATAATAGTTTGGTAGAAATATAGCCTTAATTTTTTATTTAGAGACTCTGCATTAGTTATCACGAGACACGCTAGAAAAAAGGCAAATCCTATAAATTCTCACAAAAATCAGAAACATCAATCATGTAAACTCTAATAACCATAATCATTGGTTTATTATATATTTTTAAAAAAGTTACCTACCACTATCATTATAAAAGTATTCTAAAATAAATCTAAAAATGTATCTAAATTATCGAGCTATGCCATTATAAAAAATAATTTAAATTAACCCCATAATTTTTATCTAATTTACTCATGCATATCATTATAAAGGATAACTTAAAATAACATTCAAAATTTGTATCTAAGTTACCCATGTATGTTGTTATTAAAGATGACCTAAACTAAACACCTAAGTCTTAATCTAATTATCTTCATGTGTTGTACCAAAAAGTCCAAAACTAAACTGATCGGTAATTTTTCATTGTTAACATAAAAATAATAAGTTAAGGTATATACGCATCATAAGTGTCACCCTGTACACCATTTATACATGTACTAGCAACCTTGCCCGTGTGTTGCTACGGATGAAGACCGTTATATCGTTTTTATAAGCAAGTTAAAGTAATTAACTTGCTTTTTCTAATCTAATTGCAGTATACAATGGACTACTCCTAATCCGATCAGAGGACAAGATGAAGCATGTCTAATCCAATTGTGAGACGTATATGACAGACCGCTGAAACGCTCCTTCCTTTAGAAATAGGTAAAGATATATATAGATAGACATAGAGATGTAGGAGATAAAGATTGATGGGTTCAGTTAGGACTCTAATCCAATTAGAAAACCGATGTCGACAGTTAGAACTGTGACTACAGTTCATCGCAATAGGTGGGACCCACCTATCAGGATGGACAAAAAAGAAAGAAGCAATCCTCTCTTTAGAAATAGGTAAAGATATGTGAGGAAGTAATGAAAAATATTGATTTTTTATGTTGAATATAATGTATGTAGGCGCGATACAAAGTGTACGAATTGTGAAAGTGGATGAAAAAGTGTATAGAGTAATTACTAATTAAAAATCAATTTCAAATAGAAAATGATGAGTAGATATCTTTATGAGCATTATGTTGAAGTATTGAGAAAAATGAAAGAGTAGTATGTAAACAATTTTGATTATTAGATAGGAGTTTAATTTTTGAATAATTTTAAATATACTAGCTTTTAAAAATATTAGCCCGTGCGGGAGCACGGGTTGATAGACTAGTTAATCAAACCCGTCCTAGCTGCTATGGGCAAAGCAAAATGCAGTAGCAATAGCGATAGCACGTGGGGCTTCTGGTCGACGCTCCTTCGCTGCGACATGCCCTCAGCGAACGAAGCTGCAGCTATCTCTTTATCTTCTTCCCGTCATTTCTTCTTCCTTCCTCATCTTCCTCAAGAGCTCCCCCTGCACCTCCCCCGCCGGTTGCTTACACCGCTGCCGGCCGCCGGCTACCTCACCGCCGGCCAGGCCACCCACAACCCACCCCCGCCACACCTCTCCGCCCTTCCTAACGAAGTGGATTTGACGCCCCCGCGACCTACCCCGCCCACCGGTTATCCTCCGCCGCCCGACGGCAGGCACCCTCGCTGGCTCGCCTCCGCTGCCCACAACCCGCCTCCTCCGCCTGGCTGCCGCCGCCACCGACCACCCCTCTAGTCCCGCCGGACATGAAAGCCCCCAAACCCGAAAACCGAAATCTATAACCCTAAGCCGGCCGCCAGCCTCCACCGCCGCCCGGGGCCTGCGGCGACCCGCCGCCGGCCCTCCGCCCACCTCCCACCGCAGCACCCTCTCCTCCACCGGGGTCAGCTTTGCAGGGTCTCCGCGACGAAGATGACACCGCGAAGAAGACGGCAGTCTGTTGGTGTAGATGGGATGGATAAGGGTGTTGCGAATCCGTAGGAGACACGTGTCCTGCTCGCTACCAAGGAGTCTCAGCGAGCGAGCGCTGTATAAGATTTTCGGATAGCACGTGATGTAAACACTTATCATAAGGTGGAGCCATCGTAGTAAATCAAGTGTTCGCTAATTGCCACAAGCCTCACGCGCAGTTTTGAAAGGGGGATGTTTTTTTTTTTACCCGATTTAAAGAGAATTGTCTTTTTCTTTTTACCCGATTGAAAGGGAAATGTTATAGAACATGTAGCTGTTTACATTTTGCTTCTGCATGAACGGCAATGGCTCATAGTTTTCATTCTTCCCCATCCATTTCGATCCTTTTTAGCAATTGGTTTCCTTCTTCGAAGCTGATGAGTCTTATCTATCTCGGCCACTCGGCCCCTACGACTGCCTCTAGGACCAGCCACCTCCGTCCTTCGCCATCGGCATTCTCCAACCAACGATCTTATTTGCCTTGCAATCCTATCGAGCCCACGACCACCATATTAGGACTTCATTTTCCTTGAAAGATCACCATCTAATCATAGAAAAATTCCGGACCATGTCACTGGCTCAACTGAAAAATCGTGAACCAGCCACCTAGCCGATTCGGTTCGAGCAAAATATCGGTTTAGCAAAACGCTCCACTGACCACCTCATGCTGTTCTTGTGGGTGACTAAAGAGAGAACATATAAAATATAAGCTAAATGTAACCACGGTCCGACTAGTTAATCCACTGGTTGGACCACTGAACCAATGAACCAATAGCTTTACCGGTCTGGCTTTTTCTTCTATGCATCTAATCCCAGTGGCAACCAAAGTTACGACTCTATGGTCCTGTTTGGAACAGCTTTTATGAGACTCGCTTTTTTGATAAGCTTGCTTCTATGAGAAACAGCTGTGTAGAGAAGCTGCTGTCAAGAAAAGCCCAGCGTTTGGCAATCCTGCTTTTTTTGATAGATTATCTGACTGTACATTAACTTTTATACACCCTGAATAAGATGATAACTCGTTTGTTTCTAGAACACGAGCAGAGTACAATCATTCAGCAAATGCACAGGCATTCATACCATGTAAAGCGGAAAGGAGGAAAAGATGCATTCGCATGACAGCAGTAGCTCCAGAGGAGTAAATCATAAATGCACAGGCATTCAGAAAATTTGGGCACCAGATGTAAAGGGGAAAGGACGAGAAGATGCACACCTTGGCTTCTTCCATAACTCATGGCCGGACTTGTCTACAGCAGCAACAGCGCCGCTGGTGGAAGAGGACGGGATCCAATGGTGGCATCAAGCCAGCAATCAGTGCCTTGGTCCGACGTCTTGTGCGGAGGAGCAGGAACTGCAGGATCTGGTGGCGGAGAGCAGGATCCCGTGGAGGCCAGGAACCGGCGGAGGACTGCAGGACGCGGCGGCGGAACTCTAGTCGCCACTCCCGGCCACTCGTCTGATTGCTCGCGGGGAGAAGAAGCACGAACGAGAAAAAAACGGTTCGCTAGGACGGGGAAGAGGATAAGTCAGTGGCATTGCGGGTAAATACTCACAAAGCGTGAGCGCGGCCGTGAGAAGCAGCTCGGCACCCGCGTCTGCGGTGCAGGTCATTTTGGCGCGGCCCAATTAAGCGCGTTCGTAGGAAGCGGCCCATAGGCGCGCTGTTTGGGAGCCCTTTCTCGATTTTTTTCGCCATAAGCTGCTTTTAAGCGGTTCCAAACAGGGCCTATGCCTCCTTATCCTAACATAATATAACAGAGCCAATCTCATCGGTCGACTAAACAAACAGAAGTTTCAGGTGACCTTAATATGCTCCACCCGTCCACAAATATAAGAAACTTTAACATCCAAACTATCAAAAATGTAAGTATTTCCGACATAATTTGCGTCAAAGTAATGTTTTATGTGAAATATACTTATTAGCGTTGTCGTTTCTAACATATCCACGAAATAAGAGTTAATGTATCTTTATTATTTACTCCCTAGGTCTTCAAATATAAGGCATTGAAGGCTCAAAATTTGTAATCGAATACAATCACCTTCAAGAGACTCTCCATTTTCGACTCTCTATTTGATTTTTCATAAATATTCCACTTCATATTGAGCATCTCACTCCAAAAGACTCTTCATTTCCCACTCTCCAACTCTCCCTCGCGTGGGTCTCACACGTCATTCCACACTTGGCAAGTCAGTTTAGCTAGCTGGACTGGCTAGCCAAATTTGACTAGCGAGGGAGCCAATTTAGAGAGCCGAATGGCTTGACGAGTTGGATGGCTAGTCTGTTGGAGAGCTATTTTGGTGTTGAGTAGCCAAAATTTGGCTTGGCAAACCATTTGGTTAGTCTCTTGGAGATGCTGTAACTTCTCAGAAAGATTAAAGAAAATCATTTAAGCGGCGCCGTGGTATTCTTACTTTTTTTATTTTTTTCTACACTGCTTAATTACAGAAGGTTTTGAATGGTACGTGAGTCTTGTGTTTACTTCTATAATCTGTTTTAAAATTTCTGAAATGACAATGGACGGAAGGATCAGCCGGGCTAAAATTCAGCGCAAAATGGATTCTACTCCCGGCGCTCATGGGAGAAGTAATCCTGGCCCTTCATTTTGTGTTGGAAGCCGTGAAATCTTGTCTTTAGTGTCTGTATTCTTATTGTATTTGTATTTTTTTGATGTATAAAAGAGGGAGAACAGAGAAGATTCTTTTCTTGCCAGAAGTCTCACCTGACACTGACACAGGCTCATGCATGTGCTCCTCCCTCCTTTTCACACGGACGCATGCATGTACTCCTCCCACTTTTTCACACTAACACTGTTCAAAAAAATTACCATGGGACACTTGGTCTAAACAATGACACATTCTTATTTTTTATATCTTAAATGCTTGGCACAACTAGTAATCTATGTACAAGTCCTATGTACAAGTGATCTGTAACTCATGTTTCGAACCGATTTATTCCAAGTCATGTACTGTCCTATGTACAAGTGATCTGTAACTCATGTTTCGAACCGATTTATTCAAGTTATGGACTGGTACTATGAACAAGTTATGTCTAACTTGTATTTTGAATTGATTCATTAAAAAATCTTACTAGCACTTGGATTTAAAATCGATTCATGTAAAGTGGTGGTACATAATAAACAAATCATTAATTTTTGGTGTGGTAAATGTTATCTGTTGTACTGCAAAATAAATTGTTTCATATAAATGCCCTATTAGCATTGTATCTGGAGAATAGCACAGATAAATTAAGAAAACATATATATAACCTGCATCATGTATATGACATACTAATATATATAAATTTACAAATTACCAAGAGCCAACACATATACACAGTACAACATCAGATTAAAATGCCAGTTATAAAATTAATTGAGAAAATTGATATATGTATTCTGATGTTCCCTGTATTTTGTTAGCATCGCCAGTTAACCATGTCAATAGGAAAAACTGATATATTACAATAACCTTCATATGGCTCCGCACAGCAATAACTCACAAGACTAGTTTCGTGTACATCCCTAAGCAAGATTCAAAATTCAAAGCCACCGCATGGATGAACACAAAACGAACCAACATAAACAATCTAACGAATTGGACACGTGGCAGGAAAACATGAAATTAGTTCCCACGTGATTAGCATCCTGTCGTTTCTAAAAAAAAAATCAATACTACGAGGAACAGGCCAGGAGCCGGCGGCGGTTCCAACGAACCTGGTTCCACCGCTCACCGAGAGGCACCGGAGGCCTGGTACCATCGCGCCACCTCCTCGGAGTACAGTTGGCCGGCGGCTGCTCCTCACCGGGGCCCAACGCCCCGGCCGCCACGCGCAGGAGCTCATCCGCCCCCGCGGGAGCGCTCGCCGAGGCCCGCAGCGCCGCTCGTCTGGCTGCAGGAGCATCGCGTCCCTGTCCTCCGCGTCGGGGGTCTGGTCCACGCCCTGTCCGGCGGGGGCAGCGACGGCCGCCTGGTGCGCTCGCACGCACCTTGCGGCACTCGCCGTCGCCCAAGCCGGCACGAGGGGGCCGTGCCGTCGCCTGGCGCGCTCGTGGTTGGGGCCGCGT
>CM014275.1:50231533-50241721 GCA_004135705.1 Alloteropsis semialata | reverse complement strand
CGCCAGCCCCCGAGCGTGAGGGCTGAGCACGCCGAGTAGTCGTCCCGGCGCCAGCCCCCGAGCGTGAGGGCCGAGCACGCCGAGTGGTCGTCCCGGCGCCAGCCCCCTGTGTCTCGTGTGACTTCGAAAGATGGGCTGATAATTTTGATAGAAGATGAGAATGGCAACTGCAGCGACAAGACCAAGAATATTGTCTATCAAGAAGTTCTTTCTGCTGGCAGACCTCCACATACATCACAATAACACGTTTTCTTCTGTTGTGATACGTAGCCACATATATATTGATGTACAATGTGTACATAAATCTGCAATTATATATCAGACCATAGTTCATTCCTGCCTCTATGTATATGCATGTACATATGCTACATCACTCTTCCAGATACTTCCTTAATCAGTGCTTGAAAATTCTCTCGTATACATCTTTGAACAAAGAACTGCTGCTTCTACTTTTGGTTGGTGCAAAACAACTGTGACATTAAAACAAAACGAAAAAAAGCTGCCAACTATAGTCACCTCCCCTGGTAGGTACTGTGTCATTTGACTGCGCCTACATTTTGTCTCAGTTTATTTATACATCCTGGTTTCTTTTACACCTAATACACTGTGTGTTTGCTCCTGTGCATTACATGTTTTTCTTTATTGTTTTGCCCCTGCAGGATACCGTACACTCCTCTTACTGCACTTCGGCCACATGATCCACACTCTACTGTGTGTGTCCGCGCCGTTAGAAAATGGGAGTACAGAGGCCCTGCCAATGCTGCTGCCATCCAGCATATATATCTTGTTTTGGCAGATGAAAAGGTCCGTGTTCATCTTACTTCCACTCAAAAAATACAGCTTCCATGCTTTTGCTGCATGGTTATTCTTGTAGTGTCATTCATGTTTCCTTTATCTTTTCCTTCACTTTCAACAGGGTTATGCTATTTATGCTGAGATCCCTCATCAAGTCATAGATAACTTCAATGATCAGGTCCAAGAAGGGCAAATCTACGTGCTAAGTAGATTCAGAGTCACAAACGCGAGGAGTTACTACAGAGCTGTTGATGCCCGATACATGATCGAGTTTACATATCACACAAGAATTGCAGTGCCAAAAAATCCTCCTACCATACCTCGCTATGTCTATAGCCTAGTGCCTTTTCAGGAGTTGCCAATGCTTGTGGGGAATTTCAAAAACATCATCGGTAAGAATTCTCCATGTTTCCTTGCAGCTAGGTTCATCATTTCTGATGCATCTTATTTTCCTCACACAACGTGTTCTGCATTCTAGATGTGCTGGGTTTGGTTGTTGAGATTGGTTCCCCGGAGACAATGCATCTCTCTAATACCCAGCAACCAGCTGTTACTAGAAATCTCGTGCTTAGAGATACAAAGTAAGTTCTTCCCCAATGCAAACATTTCCTCCTCTCTTTTCTTTGCAGCCCTCATCATCATTAGAAAAATTATGGTTACCTACCTACGTTTATATTATGTCCACAGTGATATTGAGGTTAGATTAACACTCTGGGGTCAGCAAGCTACACAGTTTGCTGTTGACCACCTCTATGATGAGTCTGATCCTCCACCTGTCATTGTGCTATTCGTTGGCTGCCTCATGAAAAACTACCAAGGTAGTTTACATCCTTGCTTACCCACCATAATACCTGAACTACAGTTCTTGTTCCCCTCTAACACTAGCCCGTGTATGTGTGTACAGGTCGTGACTATCTGAGTGGCAGCTCAACTTGCAAGTTTTATTTTAATCCAGATATTCCAGAGGCGCAGGAGTTTCATACCAGGTGCATCTTTCATCGTTTACAATGTGTTTCTGCCTTTTTTATTTTGGTATTGAGATCATATAGTTAAAACAAATATCACCATACATGATTTCACCGTCCCACGCACAGGTTTGCTGAGAAACGGATCCAAATTAGGCAGATAGACCCACCTGCCCAAGAGGTGTCACCACCGCAGCCTGCTCCTCAGCAGGAGATGAAACAGCTATGCGAGCTCGACGCTATAGATCCATATGAGTTCCCAGTAAGTACAATAACAAACCAGAGATCGATTGTTCAAAAAAATATGCTTCCTACCACGTTATGCCCTATTTTTTTATTATATACTTGCATTTGCGCAGCGGACTGGATGCCAGTGCACCGTCACCATAGCTCGATTAGTGCCAGGTGTGTCTTGGTGGTTTCCTTCCTGCTGTCGCTGCCGCAAAGCATGCAACCCAGAAGGGAGCGGTTACAGATGCTGCGATTGCGATTGTACCAACTACAGGCTCAAGTCAGCACTCTTCAACCTTATCATCCACTCTTCAGCCTTATCATTCGCCTTTTCATATATACCTCTGTCTAAAAAGTAAATTCCCTCTGTCGGTCTGAAAAAATTGTGCTTCTTCCTTTCAGATCCATATGAGTTCCCAGTAAGTACAATAACAAACCAGAGATCGATTGTTCAAAAAAATATGCTTCCTACCACGTTATGCCCTATTTTTTTATTATATACTTGCATTTGCGCAGCGGACTGGATGCCAGTGCACCGTCACCATAGCTCGATTAGTGCCAGGTGTGTCTTGGTGGTTTCCTTCCTGCTGTCGCTGCCGCAAAGCATGCAACCCAGAAGGGAGCGGTTACAGATGCTGCGATTGCGATTGTACCAACTACAGGCTCAAGTCAGCACTCTTCAACCTTATCATCCACTCTTCAGCCTTATCATTCGCCTTTTCATATATACCTCTGTCTAAAAAGTAAATTCCCTCTGTCGGTCTGAAAAAATTGTGCTTCTTCCTTTCAGGTACAAGCTTCTGTTTGTGGCAACAGATGGTACTGCAGAATCAGAAATGATTTGCTTTGGGCAGGTTGCCCAACACATTGTTGGCAAATCTGTTGAAGCCGTCATGAGAACCATCAGGCGAGATCAAGACTACCCACCTGATATAGCAGGCATTGTGTCACAGAAATACACTTTCTCAGTGACGATGACAAATCAAAGTCTCTATACACGCACTAAATCATATGTGGTGAACTCAGTGATTACATCCTATGGTCGGCAGCGGTCCGTACCCCAGCTCACATATGCCTCAGGCAGTGCTCAACCAGATTTCGATAAAAATGTTAAGTCCTTGCTGCCAGTTAGTGATGCTTTTCAGCATGTCCCAACAAACATGCCATCGTCGGCTCAGTCCACTGAGCGGGTATGTACTCTCTTTCCTTACCATTGTTGACAAGATACTTTAAGATGTGCTTTTTCTTTCTCTGCCCGTTGCCAATCTCCATGACTGATGCGTGTCTGTAATTGTTTGTGCTAGACACCTGTATCCAGCCCATGCAGAAATGTAACAGATGACAAAGAAACGCCTCCCCCGTATGTATACTCCCTCTGTGCTATTTAGCCCACGCCTAGAAGCTTATTTTAGTCACTTACTTAACCTGCATCCTCATGCAGGACCTTATCCGACACACCACAAGATCCTACCTTACCAAACCAATTCACGTGTGACGTTGACGCAGATGCTACTCACAAACAAAACATTCCTGCTCCGTAAGTGTTCTACCACTCCTACCACTTCAATGATCCTTCCTGCTAATAGTGGATGCATCTACCATCCTGCACTGAAAATCACCCTATTCTCCCATAGGCAACACATGGAGTCCAGCACGGCCCAAGAACCTGCAGCAAGAAAAAGATTGACCTATGATGCGGCTGACGATGAAGAAACGACAGTATGCACTACTCCGCCGTATTATTTTCCAAATGCATAAATTATACATGATAATACATGTCAATCTCTATTTACTGTTTTGTTGCTTCCAACTGATACTGCAGGATGATGACCAAATAAAAAAACCCAGACATGATCCTCCTAAAGGTAATGTCACTTCACTGAAAGCAAGCGACTCCCTTAGTCCATTGTCTAAAAGGTTGTTTCTCTATTTTTTAAACCACCTAACCATGTAACTTCCATGCTTTTTTGAGATGACTCGCCTTCTGTACCTAATATACGCTCCTATAATGCGCGCACCATTTTTACAGGACATCAGAGCAAGCAGGCAAAAAAACTCAAAGTTCAAAATCCGTCTCTTAAAGGCAAAATTAAGGAGGTACGCCCTTCTTTTCTCCCTTTCCATGCTTCTCCAAATTTAGCATGACTACCTATTATCCTTTGTTCCTATTTCTTCTTTGTTGCAGGCATAAGCACACCTTTTCACCTTTTGGGATACCCTCTGCCTGAGCTCAACAAACTCTGTGGAGGTGTCCATTTCTTTTGCTTCGCAGCTCTTCTGCGACAAACTAAGCTGCTCATCTATTTCCTGTGTACATCTACTTCGTGCCTTCCCTCCATCGCACTAGCAGGAACAAATTCAGATAACTGCTATTTGTGTTTTGTCAGCAAAACCTATACGGCACTACCAGTATCTTAGATTCGACCCACATGTTATATGATGTGACACCTGTTCCACAGCCGCTGATGTATAATTATTAACTCTGCAAAATCCTTAGCACTGATACAGTATCTAAACTGAATGGCATAAGCATCTCTTGAATGTTCCCTGCCAATGCGACTCCCTATCGATTCCTCACAACTTTGATGGCGTCTTCGTTCGCTTCCTTTCTGTCTGTATCTGCAGCAATACAGATCCTCCTGCCCTCCACAGTCAGTGACTCACGCCCCGTTTTCCATTCCTTTCAGAATTCCATTTCTCACTGCTCTGCTCTTGACACGACCCGCATCCAATTGCTGATCAAACTTGATCAATATTATTTAAATTTCTGCGCCTAACGACAGCCTCTTATTTTTCTGTCATTTTGTCACAGATAAAAAAAAAGGGAGAAAAAAGAACCAGCCCGACCACACCCTTCTGGAAGGCTCTACAATGGACCACGTGGGCATGGTTGTACCTATGTCTAGAAACTTCTGCACCTGGTACGGCCTCTTGTATCCTGCTGCTTCTTATAATAAATCTCTTACCTTCCACCCTTGTATTCTCTTTTGTGCCTTGCACTGAATCGATTTCTCCTCGCTGCAAAATACGCCTCTCCCACACAAAGGACGGACGGCGATGGCAAGAGAGGAAACCATCAGCATTGGGGCTCTCTTCGCCAAGCAGGTATGTTCCTGCTACAAGATCCAGTTTCGTATAGGAGAGATTCATGCATGGATGAGATCTACAAATTTTACTTTACATTTCCCTATCCCTTTTATTTGCCTCTTAAAAAAAGGAGCCACAGGTAAAATTAACGCCATATCTCTGTCTTGCTTTGCTGCGATGTGCTCTTTTCTTTCGTCCCTCGGCTGTTTTGCTTCTTTTATTAGCATCCCCTTGTTATTTTGTTTGTCTTCCTCTATACAACTTGGACAGTAACACAGCGTGTCAACAGACATATGCCAGTCCTGTTTCCCTACAATAGCTTGTGCTAGCACAGTCAGAGAAAAAAAATAATGATCCATCTTGCACATTTCTTTAGACCGATGACACACGACCATGTGCATGCATAGGGAACAAAAACGACACTGATGGATTTACCTTTCTGTTTCCACAGCCACCGCCCACGGTGCACATTAGCAGGAAGCATCTTTTTGACACAGTTGCGGAGAGGATACAACTCTCTGTTAAACAAGAGCTTGCTCTGCAAATTCGTCCCAACGACTTTGCAGGAAAAGTTGAGATTGATGGCGTACGCAACATGCACACATCAGAGGTGTACTCCAAAGAATTCGTCAGCGATTTCAAGCCCACTGCTGATGAAGTGATTGAAGACGCCTATAATGAAGCTCTGAAGTATCTGACCAAAAATGAAATGGTCATTCTTGATGACTTCAGCCATCCAGCCCTTCACAAAACCCAGGGAAAGCTTGTCCTATGCAACACATACTTAATGTTTGTTGAAGAAAGCGAAGGCTTACTGGAGAATGAACTAGATTTCAAAGCAGATGGCTACAAAAAATTGAATTCATCTCTCAATACAGCGTGCAAAGAATGCTCTTCAGTGCTTCCTATTTCAGTAACTGAATATAAATCACAGTTTGATAGCACTGACAGAACAATCATTAGCTACATCGGTGAACACTCTGCTACTGACCCTCTTAGCAATCTCGCCCGCTCCTTGGTTGAAATGCAAGGCATTATCAAGTTCCATGGCCACGAACCATTGAAAGACCATGGTGAAGGCATGAAGGCGCTCAGAGATAGATCAAGGGCGGCAGGCGAAATTTGACTGGTTTCTTATCTTCGTTCCTGTCATCGCGTGCCTTCAGCCTGTACAGATGTTTATATGTACATATCTATATCTGAATGTGTGAACCAGCGTCTATGTATAATTATGAACCACTGCTATATTCTATCCTTGTACATTATCATCGCTGTAATCCATATGTTAACAATATGTGTGCTGTGCCGCCTTTTGTTTTCCCTCGCTCATCCCAGTCCATCGTTGTTGTTCTTTGGTCTTTTTTTTTCTTTGCTACAGCAACGGACTTATACGATCTAAGTATCGCATAAACGCAAATTTTCAAACACGGCAAACGCTAGAAAATAAACAAAAAAATAAACATGAGATCGATGAGCGGCCCATGGATGTTTGCTGCCTATCAACCTGGCGAGGCCCATGGAGCCCAGTAAAAAAACACACATAATCCATCTGAGCCGTTCATCCTACGTCAACGGCCTTGCTTGCCTCTCCCGTTCCTATAAAATTCTTCCCTGCGTCGGAAAACCCTAGCTCGTTCATTTTCCTTCGCCCACGCCACCCACACTCCCGGTCAGATCTCTGGAGCGCTCCACTCAAGCTCCAACAAAATCTTCGGTCCAGGTCAGTGCCCTCTCTCCTTATCTTGCAAAAATGTACTCCAATGCATTACTGATTGATCACTTATGCCTGATCTGCTTTGCCTCATCACATTCGCAACCTTGGTTGGGACCGGATCCAAACACGATTTTTGTCTAGATTTACAACCATATAGAGATCGGTAGTCCAAAAATATTGTGTATACCCAGATAAACTCCTTGTCATCAACGTTTCTGACACCGCGCTATGACATGCACACCGAGAACTGGCTATATTCGCTAGCAAATCCCCTTGCACAACACCCCATCTTCCCCCATCCCACTCCCCCCTCACACCTTTTTTTATACTATGTCCGACACATGCACCGTATAGATCTATGCTGTTATACAAATCTTCATGCGCAGATTAGCACACCAAGATCAAATGACAGACGGGACGGTACATCACAACCCAAAAAAAGAAATATGAAAACACCCACAGCCCTTTGCACACACCAAAACAGCACGCACTTACAATAATTTCTGCTCTGAGTACTACATCACTATGCATTATATATGAGAAGCACCTTCCACACTGACACTAATTTCTGCTGTGACTACTACATCCCTATGCATTATATATGAAAAGCACTTTTCACCCTAACAATGGTTGCACTCTTTATTTCCTACAGTCACACTGACCAGATTTACAACCATATTTCTCTTCTGTTTCTCTTCAGGTTTGTCCAGATCACCATGGCAGACCCAGCAATGTGCTTCATGGAAGTCACTGATGAGATCGAAGCACAGGAAGAAAAGCTTCGCAGTGCTGTTGTAGCCACTCCAGTTGGTCATTTCTTGGCTAGCCCTCTGAAGCGCCCCTGCCTAAGCAGAGACTAAATGTGATACAAATTATCAGTCCCAGGAGGCTGATACACATTTACTCAACAGATGGTACAGAAACTTACAGCCCACGAGGAAGCGGGCACCTGATACAAACTAGAACTGCTAAAAGGTAAACTACGGCGGTAAGCCAAAGGATGAACCAGACCGGTTCAACCAAAGGATCAGAGTTCTGCGGCAGCGAAGCCATCTTGGGCGGGACCAAACTCCACAGGCAAAGCTGGGTGCGGAAGCGACCACCTACTCAGCGTCCTCAACAAAGTCCGGGTCTTCGTCTGGATTTAACAACAACAAGGGTGAGTACAAAAGTACTCAACAAGCCCAATCACACCCACGGAGGGGTTAACACAGAATTATGCATATGATGAATCAAGGAATAAGGCTAAGGTTTAAATTTGCAATAAAGCTAATTTTTCTCATGCAATGGTTTGACAAGGAACAACTTTAGCAAAGCAAGCTCTTTGAAACAAGACAATTAAGGGGGGGGTTGATCCACAAAGGATCCATCTTTTAAGTGCTACCGGATTTCCCATCCGCCGTAGCTTTTGGCACAAAGCCGAACTCATTCCAAAACACACACTCCAAACCCACCCAAAACCTTAGCATTGTGACCAAGCCATAACTCGCCCATAACCGTGGGCACGGCTATTCGAATAGATTAGGAAACTCTGCAGAGGTGTACACTTTCACCACAAGTAGGGTACCGCAACACGATCACCTTAGTGTCAGTGCGGATCCTATCGAAGTCATTACCCACCTTAGCCAAAACTGCCTAGCCATCACGAGAAAAACACCAAGGGGTTTGTGTCACTAAGACGGCAACCATGTCACTAAGACGGCACTTGGTTTTCCCGCTGCACACCTGCCTCCAGATAACTAACAGCACGGCTAGTGGGATTTAGACTAAGCCCTTGCACCATACAAGAGTCGAGTGGTTGTACGAGTAAAGTGGGTTAGGCAAGATGACACATCACCTCGGTTTAAAACCGGACAAAATGGATATCTCCCAACATGCTTAACCACAAAGGTACAAGCCTCCTTAATGGCATTTCACAAAGTTATGCCCATCCATTTTATCCACACAGTTTTACTCTTTTCAAACCCAAAACCCAAAACCAAAACCAACTCACACAGTTGATCTTTTGATAAAACAAGTGTATAGTCATGATTGAGTAAGGGTAACAACTCCTAAGCATTCTAAACCTAAGCATTCTAGAAAGTGTTATCACTTAAACAGAGTAAATCATATTTAGTGATAACTGGGTGATCAAGGAATGTCATATCAATCAAGGAGTGGCTAACCAACCGGGTTTTGAAACTAAAACAATGCAATAATCAAAGGCTTAATAGGTTGTGTTTGTAAAACATGGGATAAACATGCATCAAAGGATGGGATTGGACTTGCCGTCAACAAAAAGCCTCCGGGAGATCCTGCTCGCGGTACGGGTCCTCGGGGTCGGGCTCGCGGTACTCTCCTGCGTAGTCCTGCTCGCGGTACTGCTCCTCCTCGTTCACTCCGTCGTCTAGGGCACGATCAAACAAACACACAATAAGAAAACACATTCCTTAACCGATGAGTTGAAATCAGAAAAGAACAAAATAAAATAGGAAACGGAATTATATTGGGATGATTTGTGTAAAGCTCGGCCGGAATGGATATAAGATAGACATGGTTGAGTTTGGTGGAAAACCGGAGTGATTTGGTGCATGAAATGACGAGTTAAGGGAGGTTTAGGGCTTAAACGGGGGTTTTAGGACCTCTTTATAATAAATAAAAAGGGCCAGGGACCTGGTTGTAAAGATTTTATAGGGTGGAAGGGTATGGTTGTGAATTTGGAAAATATTTGGGGGTTTTGGAAGCAACCAGGGGCATATTTGTGAAAGTGTATAAAGATCAGGGGGCTTTCTGGAAGAATGGCTAAAGGGGGGGTTCTTTATGGAATCTGAAACTTGGCAGGGGGTTATTCGGAAAAATGCGCCGGCCTCTCTCTTTTCTTCTTCGCCGGCCGAACAGGGGAGGATTGGGGGCGGCTCGGGCGGCGGCGCTCGCCGGCGTTCCCGGCCCTCCGGGCCACGGGGGCGCCCGGCGAGCGGCGCTCGAGCACCAGGGGGCCACGGGGGATCCATCCCCGTGCTCACCTTGGCCGGGGAAGGAGGGAGGTGGCGGCTCCGCGTGAGGGCCGAGGGGAGCGGCGGCGGCGAGGTGGGCGGCGCTGCGCGCGGCTTCTGGGCGGCGGCGCAAGCGGGGGAGGGAGTTGGGGAGGCGCGAGTGCTGCTGGCGGTGGAGGTGGTGTGGCGAAGGAGCTCGGGGACGGCCCCTTTTATAGGCGGGGAGGGAGCAAGGGGCTCGGCCGGCGCCGGTGAGCCGGAGTGAATGCGCCGGGCCCGAGTTCGGCGGCGCACAGGGAGCAAGGACGGCGCGTGCGCGAGGAGTTAGGCAGAGGCAGCGGGCGGCACGGCGAGGCGAGGACGAAGGACGGCCGGTCACAGGGGAGTTCGGCCGGCGGTGCTGTGGTACGGCGGCGCGGCGCGG
>CM014275.1:50218002-50230533 GCA_004135705.1 Alloteropsis semialata | reverse complement strand
GATCATTATCCAACAGGATAAAGTCAGATTGAATTGAAATCCAAAATGCAATAAAACATAGATAATACTTCTCAAATATGCAGAGTTATATCATAGATCAACTTGTGAGTCTGAATTGATAAGTGGACGATCGGAAGAACATATTGTACAAGGATTAAGTACGCCCAAGGTGGCAGGTCGGGAGGTATGGTAGCCGCCTCGGCTTAACCATACTGGTGGCTCAACTACTGAAATAAGCCACACAATTCACCCGATCAATCTGCCATGCCCGCCGCCATAGAACAGATGAACTCAATACCGGCGTCACGCAATGTTGGCCGAAATTCACTGGTTTTCGGCGAATTTCGGTTCTACCGGCCGGGACCGGTAAATAGTCCTACCAGTAATACCAATGACTTTCCAGCCAAAATTTAGTTCAACTTTTAAATTTCAATTAATTTTTGTTCAAATTTTAAAAATACTGGCCAAAATTTCGGCTGAAAATTGATTTACTGGTTTCACCGACCCCCTCTGAAATTTTTTCCTTTTCCGATAAGTTGAACACTGCCGTCACGTGGCCGTGAGGTGAAGCTGTTCAGCTAGAGCCAACATAGCAACCACCGTGTCGGCGTGGAGGCTGGTGCATAGAGTCCTCTCGCACATCAGATTCAGCATCTCAATTCCATAGGGATATGGGATTCCGGCCGAATGAGCAGAAATTTGGTCAAATTCATCCATCCAAGACAAAATTAAACCGGTCAAAAAAAATTCGGCCCTATTTGAATTTTCAGCCGGCCCAAGTAGCAAACTAGGCCCTATTTCATTTTCTCTTCTTGTCCTTGTGGCGGCGCCGACGCCCAATGATGCAATGTTGTGGGTCTCTCCGTCGGCCTCCTGTCAGTACGTCCTCTCCTTCTCTTGCTCCGCAGCCACCATGTCCGCCCCTTCCTACCATTATCACTCCATCTGTAATCCGATCTGTGCTAGTGGTATCTTCTGCCATAGTATTTGTGTTGGTGATGATGCGCCGGAGCATGGAAGGGTAGAAGAATTGTAGACACGCTGTTTTTCTAGTGCCGTAATAGTATAACAGATTATGTATACAGATTATGTATAGATGCAGAGCATTGTTTATTGATGAGGACATTGCCATTCTAAACATATACACGTCATGGTCTTCTCCAAGTTGCAATTCGTTTCCAACTCAGTTGCCACATTCGGCTCGGATTCAGCTGACACCCCTGCACTATTTCGGCGATATCTCCTTCATACGACATCAAAACGAGGCGATCTTTGATGCGTTGGAAAGAGGACGATGACTCCGTCATTTTGGTTCTAGTCCTAGCTCCAGAACATTCGTGGATCATTCTGTGTGACAACGACAAGGTGTTGTGTCACCTTTTTGGGCCATGTCAGGCCTTTGTATCGTGTCGGGCCTTAAGCCCAAGTTGTGGGCGCCCCCCTGGTCGCTCCCAACCCTAGTTCGCCTCTTTAGGTTTTAAAACTCAGCAGCCGCTGCCACTTTAGGGTTGGGTTTTGTTTAGTCATGTTTTTAAAGTCGAAACTGTCATAGATTCATTGTAACTGTCACTAGTAGAGAAACCACATTCGGTACCCCCTTTAGTCCCGGCCATATTTGGCACCGGGACTAAAGGGAGCATTAGTCCCGGGTCCAATTGGGGGGGCGCCTGGGGGGCTTTTAGTCCCGGTTGGTGGCTCCAACCGGGACTCCCGGCTGGAGCCACCAGCCGGGACTAAAGGGTGGCGCGCCCTTTAGTCCCGGCTGGTGGCTCCAGCCAGGACTAAAGGGGACCTTTTAGTCCGGGTTGGAGCCACCAACCGGGACTAAAAGGTCCCCTACAAATATCATCTTCCTCCTCCAGCCCGGCCGAGCCATGAACACAGAGCTCGTTCATGGCGCCGGCCGGAGTTAGGGAGGTCATGCCCAATTTTTCTCTCGGATTTTGAAGATTTAGCTCCTCCAAGTGGTCTAAAAGGAGCATATCTTTATCCTCATCTTTCACGGTTAGTATTTCTTGTTTCATCCTTTATACATAGAGAAATTTTAGTTTTAGTGGAATGGAGAAATGGGGAAGTTTTGTTTTTTTAGCATAATTTAGTTTTAATTCATTTTTTACTTTATTAATTCATATTTGTACTTTAGTTAATTAGTTAATTCATATTTATAATTTAGTTAAGTCATAGCGATACTTTAGTTAATTCATAATTATACTTTATTTAATTAAAATTTACAATTTAGTTAATTCATATTTAAACTTTACTTAGTTCATATTTATAAATTAGTTAATTCATATTTAAACTTTACTTAGTTCATATTTATAAATTAGTTAATTCATATTTATACTTTATTTAGTTCATATTTATATTTGAGATAATTCATATTTATACTTTAGTTAATTCATATTTATACTTTACTTAGTTTATATTTATACTTTAGTTATTTTACTCACTATAATTATAATTTATTGCTTAATGAATTAGGATGGTAATTTTCAATTATTTCAAAAATAAACTCACTATTTGTACTAATTAAACATTGTCTAATCTTGCAGATGGACCGGCAATGGATGTATAACGCCGACAGACGTTCAGGTGACTTCTTTCAAGGCATGCATCATTTTCTAGATGTGGCAGAGCAAAACAAGAAAAACGGATTCATGAGTTGCCCCTGCGGGGTCTGCAAGAACCTGAAGGAGCACAGTTCAAGAAGGGTCATTCACAGCCACTTGATTAGACACGGTTTCATGCCTGGCTACAGTTATTGGACCATCCACGGAGAAAGAGGTGTTATAATGGAAGACGGAGAAGATGAGATTGATGACAACATTCTCGGATTTGCTGAATACCCTGCTTTTACTGATACTACAATGGGTGATGCTGAGGAAGAGGATGGAGAAGATGCGCCTGCAGATGATCTTGGTCAGATGTTGCAAAATGCAAAGGATACAAGCGAAACTGAGAAGGAGAGGTTGAAGTTCCAGCGCATGTTAGAGGACCATCGCAAGCCTTTGTACCCGGGTTGCGAAGAGGGACTAAAAAAACTCGGGAGCACATTGGATTTGCTGCAATGGAAGGCCAAAAATGGTGTATCGGACAAGGGCTTTGGTGAGTTACTAAAAATAGTGAAGAAGATGCTTCCAAGGGACAACGAATTGCCCTCGACAACATACGAAGCAAAAAAGCTCGTTTGCCCGCTGGGGTTGGAGGTGCAGAAGATACACGCATGTCCAAATGACTGCATCCTGTATCGTGGTCCCGAGTACGAGAAAATGGACGCGTGTCCGATTTGCAGCGCCTTGTGTACAAGATCAGAAAAGACGACCCTGGTGATGTAGAGGGAGAGCTTATCAAAAAGAGAATTCCTGCGAAGGTCATGTGGTATTCCCCTATAATACCACGCTTGAGGCTTTTTTTCAGAAATAAAGAGCATGCTCAGATGATGCGATGGCATAAAGAAGAGCGCAAGCGAGACTCAAAGTTGAGGCACCCTGCCGATGGGTCCCAGTGGAGAAAAATTGACCGAACATTCAAAGACTTCGCTGAAGATCCAAGAAACATAAGGTTTGCTTTGAGTACAGACGGCATGAATCCTTTTGGTGAAATGAGCAGTAGTCATAGCACTTGGCCCGTGACTTTGTGTATGTACAATCTTCCTCCATGGCTCTGCATGAAGAGGAAATTCATGATGATGCCTATTCTCATACAAGGCCCGAAGCAACCGGGCAACGACATTGATGTGTATCTAAGGCCATTGGTTGAGGAACTTTTACAGTTGTGGGGCGAAAACGGTGTACGTATGTGGGATGAGCACAAACAAGAGGAATTTGACCTACAAGCATTGCTGTTTGTAACCGTCAATGACTGGCCGGCTCTTAGTAACCTATCAGGACAGACAAATAAGGGATATAGGGCATGCACGCATTGTTTAAATGATACTGAAAGCATTTATTTGAAACATTGTCGCAAGGTTGTGTACATGGGCCATCGTCGATGGCTTCCAATGAATCATCCGGTAAGAAAGAAAGGCAAGCATTTCAAAGGGGAGGCAGATCGTCGTCCCAAGCCTATGCATCGTGATGGAAAGTACATATTTGCTATGGTAAAAGATCTAAAAGTTATTTTTAGAAAGGGGACAGGTAGTGTTGCTGTTCCAAATGATAGTAATGGGATGGCACCCATGTTTAAGAAGATGAGTATATTTTGGGAGCTACCATATTGGGAAGTCTTGGAGGTCCGCAACGCAATTGATGTCATGCACCTGACGAAGAATCTTTGCGTCAACTTGATAGCCTTTCTAGGCACTTATGGTAAGACAAAAGATACACTGGAATCACGCCAGGATCTGCAAGATATGGAAGAACGACATGCACTACATCCTGAAGAGAGGGACAATGGGCGAAATTACTTGAGTCCTGCCAGCTTCACTCTAAGCAAGGAAGAAAAGGAAAGCATGTTCGAATGTCTGAATAGTATCAAGGTGCCCTCTGGATACTCTTCGAACATTAAGGGATAATAAATGTGCCAGAGAAGAAATTTACAAACCTAAAGTCCCACGACTGCCACGTGCTCATGACACAGCTGCTTCCAGTGGCATTGAGGGGAGTTCTGCCAGAGAATCTACGATTAGCTATCGTAAAGCTATGTGCATTCCTCAACGCAATTTCTCAGAAGGTAATTGATCCAGACAATCTACTGAAGTTGCAGGTTGATGTGGCCCAATGCCTGGTGAGCTTCGAATTGGTTTTTCCACCGTCGTTCTTCAACATTATGACACATCTACTAGTTCATCTTGTCAAAGAGATTGAAATTCTGGGTCCTGTCTTCTTGCACAATATGTTCCCTTTTGAGAGGTTAATGGGAGTGCTAAAGAAATATGTTCGTAACCGTGCTCGACCAGAAGCATGCATATCAAAGGGCTACGGAACAGAGGAGGTCATCGAGCTTTGTGTTGACTTCATCGATGATCTCAAACCGATTGGTGTTCCTGAATCACGGCATGAGGGGAGACTCGGTGGAAAAGGAACAATAGGAAAGAAGGTTGTCGGTACTTGGGATGATGATTCTTTTAACAAAGCACACTACACTGTTCTACAACAATCATCCTTGGTTAGTCCTTATATAGATGAACACAAGGAGCTTTTACGCACTGAATTCCCGGGGAAGACTGAGGTCTGGATTACACGTCAACACATTGATACTTTCGCTGGTTGGTTGCGGAAACATCTAATGCGCAATATGGACATACATGAACAGCTAGCATGGTTGGCCAGGGGTCCCTCCTTTACAGTCTTGACATTCCAAGGATATGAGATTAATGGGAATACATTCTACACAGTATCCCAAGATAAAAAGAGCACCAACCAAAATAGTGGGGTCCGTGTAGATGCCCTGGACAGCGATGGGAACAAGGACACATATTATGGTTATATAGAGGAGATATGGGAACTGGACTATGGCCCGTTATTGAAAGTTCCGCTGTTTCGGTGCAAATGGGTGAAACTCAGTGGAGGAGGGGTGTCAAAAGACAATTATGGAATAACAACAGTGGACCTCAATAATCTTGGTTACAGAGATGAACCATTCGTCCTAGCCAAGGATGTGGCTCAGGTTTTCTATGTGAAGGACATGTCTAGTAAACCGAAAAAGCAAACAGAGAAGTCAAATGATGAGCCCAAGAGACACATAGTCCTTTCCGGAAAAAGAAACATCGTCGGCATCGAGGGCAAAACAGACATGTCGGAAGATTATGATAAGTTCGACGAGATTCCTCCATTCGCCGTGAATGTTGACCCAAGCATTCTATTAGCTAAAGAGGATGCTCCTTACGCACGTAGTGATCATAAGCAAGGCACATTCGTGGAAAAGAAGACTATTGCCGTTGTAGATCGTGATGTTTAATGTATTGTTATAACCATTATGTAAGATATTGAGCATGCACTCTTATATTATTAATTTATGCTTTTGTGATGGAGTTATATTCAAATTGTTCTCAACACACATGTTCATATTAGGACATCTAGCTATTAAATGAAATAAAATGTTTATATTAGCACAAATGTTCTCAACACACATGAACTAAAATACTAATATATATATATTTGTCTGAGAATAATAATCGTAACATCAATCATATTATTATCACATATAGTAAATGAGAAAACTAACTGAAATATATTTTTTAGTAAATGAAATAAGAAACAAATTGAAACAGAAAACAAATTGAATAATGACTGGGCTTTTAGTCCCGGTTAAGGCTCTAACCGGGACTAAAGGGTCACGGGCCGACCGCGTTAAGCGTACCCGTGAGGCTTCCCCCTTCAGCGCGCCGATGCTGAGCTCCGCGCCCGCTCTCCTCCCGGCTGCGCGCAAGCCGCCGCCGTCCCGCCGTGGGCCGCCGCCGCGCCGGCCCCATCCGGAGCTCCGCCAGCCATCTAGGCCCGCGTGCCCCGTATTTAGCCGGCGGGCACCGCAGATCAGCCGTCGTTGGCGCCGGCGCCGGCCGAACCGTGGAGATCGGGCGGCCGCCCCCTGGGTGTTGGGATCGCACCTGGGAGCGCCGCGCGGTGGTCGCCGGCGAGGTCGGCGCCTGGGCCAACGGAGCGGGTGCCGTCCCTCGGCCTTGGGACCTTCTCCCGGGCGGAAATCCATCCGGCGCACCTCTTCGCCACCCGTCGCCCCGGTCCGTGCCGCCCACTTGCGCCGCCGCCTTCAGCGTCCGACCGGTGAGCCGGCCCACTTCCTTCCTTCCCCATCCTCGGGCTCACTTCACCGCCCCGGCACCCGCTCCTCCTGCGCGCCCATCCTGGAACCCCCTTCCGCCTGCATCGCGTCATTTCCCATTGGCTTCACCTCGTCGTGCAGCCCAGCATCCTCACGGCGGCACCATGGCCGGAGGAGGGGATGAACCATTCCGTCCGTACATGCATCCGGACCCCCGGTTTCCGTCCGGGTACTACCCCATGCACCCGTCCTTTGCGAATCCCCCGGTCGCCGGCAGCGGCAGTGAAGCGCCGCCTCCTGGGTTCCCTTCCTGGCGTCCTGGGTACTTTGGAACCACCAGTACACCATCGGCCCCGCCTGCGTACCTTGGAGGCGACGTGCATCCGGTTTACTACGAAATGCCACCTCCATCCGGCTTTGTCCCCTTTGATGAGGCAGCACGGCATTCGACCTCGTCCGCGGCACCCTTCGTCCCAGGCCCCTACGCATCCGTTCCGTCGATGAACACGCCTCCAGTGCGTTCCGGATACGGTGAGTGGCATGCATAGGTGTGACTATTATACTTGGAAATCCTCAATTCTAACATTCTTTGGTCATTGACAACTTTGCAGTACCGTATGGCGAGGGCAGTAGCCGTCCAGCCCGTGTGCACGTGCCAATGCTGACCCCCTCATGGCCTTCGGCGCCTACGACAGATGCGCCCGCTTCGTCCGGTGTTCCCGGCCATCGGATAACCCGAAGCCATTCCCGCTTCTAGGAAGCGTCCCCCGTGATTGATGTGGCTAGCAACAACAATTCACTGGAGTCTGACGGTGGTGACAACGACATGTCCTCGGTGAGGATAATTCCATCTTGGCAGTCCATTTCACTGTGTCAAATTTTGTATAGGTTTTGTATGTAGGGCAACTAAGAGAACAGCCAGACATAAGCAATGTATAGTATTATAAAGTAGACATGGTATACATAAAACTGGAAAAGCATATACCTAAGATAAAACCTTATTTCATTAGTTCACTTGTTGGTATTTGTAGTATGCCCTTTTTCAATAAATGCTGCTGTATTCTTATTATAAGCATGCCTGTTCAAGTAGTTACAAAAAATACGGTAGTAGTTTTCTATTTTTTTTCCTGGAAGTTGCTTTTGGTCCATGTACTGCATATCGTATCTGAAACTTAAGCACTTTCACTTATCAGAGTTTGGGTGAATTCCTATAATCAATATTTATCATAAACATAAAAATATTAGTCTACAGAACTGGAAAGCCATTTTAACAGAGATCCTGTGACTTTGAGCAATATTGTGTCTGTCAATACAACAAGCAAAGATATGTAACATAATTACTCAGTTTGCATTGCATTTGAAATGAACTACAAACATGGTAGGTTGTCGTATACAAGGAGTTAATCCTTCATTAACAGGCTACTCAGTTGCAGTAAACTTGAGTGGCAGACATAGGACAGTTTGCTGCGTACACATAAGACTAATTTGGGTTTTCTGATTTTCTGTTGTGAATAGACCTTTGATTAGTTCTTATAATTAGTTGACTAGATGATAAAATTTTGGAAGAGCCAGTAGACATATAGATTTCAGTGCTATGAGCAGAATGAAAAAGTTCTAAAAACTGATTTGTCAAGTAGATGACATTGTAATGAAATGAGCAATTCAAATGTAGAAAAAAGTTTTTTAAAACTTTTTTTGTCAGATAGATGGTATTCTACTGAAACTGAGCACAAATCAATTGTATAAATGAGTGAGAAACTATGGATATCCAGATCAAAGAAAAAGCTAATCTACAGACTGAGAAAGGTGGAAATGTCATAATAATACTGAAGAAGAGACCGAGGCTATAAGAAATGCTTATGTTCATATATCTAGACATGAGAGTAGAGTAGCCAAACAAACCTCTACATATTATTAGTTTCATTTTCCTGCGAAGTTTACTAGTTCAATCAAGACAGCAGCATGAATGTTTCATTTTCCTGTGAAGTTTACTAATTCAGTAAGAGTTATGCATGTGTGACTATCAAGGTTTAATTTATCGTCGTGTGTTTGTTGAGTAGGGTACGCTTAGAGCAAAATGGGACGATGTTCGTACGCAAACCCTTTGCCAGTTGTGGATGGACGAAAAACAGAACGGCAACTGTGTGATGGGTAAAATGAATTCTCATGGTTGGAGAAACATTGTTGCGCAATTCTACATATGAACGGGGGCTCCATATCCTAAGGCCAAGCTCAAAGCACGGGTCTCACAGCTCAAGTTGTTCTATGCCGCATTGAAAGAATTGCAACGTGGAACAGGGGGCGGCCGAACCCCGAACGGTGGTTTCAAGGCATCAGCTAAGGTTTGGGAATGATTGAAAAAGGTACTCTCTTCAACTGAACTTAAACACAATCGTACTCTACTTGGGTAACTGATGACCTTATTTCATGATGCAGAAGCTTTCTGAGGTGGAGCGCTTGAAGAGGGAAGAGCCCCCTTGGATTTGTATGCTGGACGACATGTTCAGGGAAGTGACGATCGACTTCTCCGCTATGGAGGCATCGGCGGCCGATCCAATCCCTGACAACATGGAGTCCCAGGACAGTCCTGCCTGTGACACCCGTTCTCCAACTGGTACATCGGGCAGCCGCAAGAGGACAAGCAGTGAGGCAACCAAATCTACTGCAGATAGCCCGTCGAAGAAGAAACATGCACCCGGTACACCTTCTAGTAGTATTGCACCAAAGAAGAGGCAAAATTTGTTTACGAAGATATTTTGTAAGGTGACGGAAACCCAGGAGCGCACTTCAAAGGCACTTGCCGAGCTGTCTGCGGCGCAAACACAGCGTAAACAGGAGGCAAAACTGGCGTACCAGCAATGCTTGCAGTTGGCTCTGGATTCAGGGATAGCTGGCGACAGTGAGGAGTACTATTTCATGAGTCAGCATTTCAAGGATGATGGCAACAGAGATGCTTTCCTGTTGCTGCAATCAAATGAAGCTAGAAGGGGGTGGATCCAGAGAGCTTTCGAGCATAGCCGCTAGCGTGCATAGGCAGTCACGTTAGGTTGTACAATAATGTACAGATTAGTTCGGTTGCAATAACTGAGTGTTGTATGATGGCATTGTTGTCGTTGAACCTTATTGGATTATTTGTGCTTTCCATTAACATTGCTGAATTGCACTTTTCAATGCATGAATTCTAACCTTGTGTGATTAGTTCTGCCACTGCAGTATGGTTTACATTTTCTTGAATTATGTTTAATTTAAGTACCAAATTTTGCACATTTTGTTGTTCATGGTGTCCTTGTGGTTTCTGACTGATTGAAATGCATGTGTTTCAGGCCTCCAGAGCAGGGGATAATGCTGGATCTGATGGCACCGAAGGGAATGGCAGCACTTCCGAAGGAGATTCTATTCTCGAGTCAAGCGATGATGACTCAAGTGACGAAGCTGCCGAAGAGGTGTACAAGGATTGGGAAGAGTTGTTCGGAAAAGATGATCCGGTGTTCACAGGCATGAAGCTTGTCATGGAGAGTACGAGGACTACAACTAAACTTTTGAAGAAAGCACTCGTTCTAGGTACGTACCATGACTCTGGATTGGCCAATCAACCTGGTAGGATAATTCCTGAGAGTGGGATTGAATGAGTTGAAAGGACATTGCATAATCCAACAGCTTGCTACAACATGTTTAGGATGCATGCACATGTCTTCGAGTTGTTACATGAGCAGTTGGTGAATAAGTATGGGTTGAAGTCCACTACAAAGATGTCATCTAGAGAGGCTTTAGGAATGTTCTTGTACATGGTTGGCCCTCCACAACCAGTTAGGCAAGCTGAGAATAGATTTGAGAGGTCACTTGGGACTGTTAGCTGCAAATTCAACCATGTCTTATCGTGTCTGACCTCTCTTGCAAAAGATATAATTGCACCTAAGGACCCCACTTTCAGTTCTGTCCACCATAAGGTTGCCAACCATAGGGCTGCTCCTTTCTTCAACAATGCAATTGGGGCCATAGATGGTACCCATGTCAAATTGGTAGTTCCTTTTCAGAAAGTGGGGCAGTATATCAACAGGATGAATGAAAAAACCCAAAATGTTCTGGCCATCTGTGACTTTGATCGTCGATTCACTTTTGTTGCTGCGGGGATACCTGGGTTGGCACATGATTGGACCGTCCTGCAGCAGGCCATTATCAAGTATGGGCCGCAGTTCCCGCATCCGCCAACAGGTAAAAACTTTAATTTGTATGGTTCACCCCCTTAATTTGTATGGTTCTGAATTTAGATGCAAGTGCTTTTGTGGGTGCGGACTGATGCCTCTCTACGGAGGGGTCTGAAGGCAGAATTTTTTTTCCATTATCTACAAAAAAAAGTGCTTGACTAGGCATAGTGGTCACTGTCTCTCCATTATACATGCAGGCAAGTTTTATATGGTTGACGCGGGATACCCGAACCGTCCTGGACATCTATCACCGTACAAGGGGACAAAGTACCATCAAAAACAGTGGAGACATGGACCCGCACCATCGGGTGAAAGAGAGGTATTTAACAAAGCTCACTCATCTCTTAGGTCTGTCATTGAGCAGTCTTTTGGGGTGTTGAAGATGAAGTGGAGAATTTTGTTGGCTATTCCAAGCTATCCGAAGCGAACCCAAACCAAAATTATTCTAGCTTGTTGTGGACTCCATAATTTCATTGTGGACAATGATGATGATGATATCGACTTTCAATTGGCTATGGATTTCCGCCGTGTGAGAATGGTCGACGGAGATGTTGACGAACCACAGCAGATTCATGAGCCCGATGAAGTTGATGATGACGCTGACATGAACGATATCCGTGATGGAATTGCACATGCATTGTATATGGCTGCACGTAGGCGTTGATAAGAATTGAACTTGTTTGAACGGTGAGAGCTGTCATGTGTAGGCGTAATTTGATGTATTTGGTTGTAATTCATGGTTACACATTCCTGTATTGCTGTCATCTGATGTATTTGGTTGTATAGAAGAACTAATTATCCTGAGTTCTGATTACATACCCTAAAAGGAATTTAAATGCTCCGTGTCATTCGGCATGCTTTACTGATTAATGCAATGAACATGAACTGCCAGTAAGTATATCAACAGCACACCTCAACACAGGATTTGACCATTTTCTTCCTACAATCAAATACCTGCTGGCTACAGACTGTCTTTACCTAGGTGAAGGTTAACCTTGCCAATGTATGAACATCATATACATATGCATAATAGGTATGGGACAATACTTGTGAGCATTATGTCGCATATTAAGAAAATATGTGTACATCACATCAACTAGTTTAATTATAGATTTTTTGCTAATACTTGACAAATAAACATTATATAACTCATATTAGCATGTTTATTAAATTTTGTAAGCTCTAATATAAGCAGCTGTTATTTTTTAATTTTTTGGCAATTTTTCTGGTGATAATGATATATAAGAATGAATATTGGTGTATTAGTAAAAGAAATAGAACTAAAATAAAAGGGGGCTGGATTTGCGCGGGAAGCAAAAACGCAGCCCCCTTTAGTCCGCGAATTTACCCTTTAGTCCCGGGTCGTGTTACGACCCCGGACTAAAGGATTCCCTTTAGTCCCGGGCCGTATTACAACCCGGGACTAAAAGGCCTTTAGTCCCGGGTCGTAATACGGCCCGGGACTAAAGGGGGGCTATAGGGGGGAGGGGGGCCGGGACTTGTCATCTTCGTCGATCAATTTTCGCCCGCGCCGCCCCAACCTCCGACCGCCGCCCCTGCCCTGCACCGCCGGCCGCCGGAGCCCGACGCCCCCGGCCGCGCCCCC
>CM014275.1:50093900-50210972 GCA_004135705.1 Alloteropsis semialata | reverse complement strand
GATAACTACGACGAAGACGAAGCAGAGGCAGCTCGCGAGGTGGACCTAGACTCCATTGAAGAACACCGAGTTAACGCGCTCATACAGCACGCGCGCTATCAGCAACAACTCCGACGCTACCACGACAAGAACGTCCAGCAACGGGACTTCAACATTGGTGACCTCGTCTTACGCCGAGTGCAATCCACAGCAGGGGTTCACAAACTCTCCGCCCCATGGGAAGGCCCGTTCATCGTGACTCAGGTCATATGTCTGGGTACTTTTCGTCTCCAATATGAGGATGGCACCGAGGTCCCACACCCGTGGAACATAGAGCATTTACGTCGATTCTACCCATGAAAAGCTATGTATCACAAAGTTCAATAATAGTATATGCTTTTTCCTTCGTATATTTGTTCTCCCTGCAAAACCTCTCGAAATCACTCCATTCCCGAGTAGTTCTTAACTAAATGCTGTGTAACCGGGCCTGGAACGACGCCTAAGCCTTCTACACGTGCACGGGATCTGCTCTCGACGTTATGAACTTAGGATAAGTGAAGCAAAGGAAAAAGCACATTTCAGCCAAAAGCTACTCGGGCAACATTAAAACATAAAACAAAGTATCCAACACTCTTGTTTTACTTGTTTCTGACTGCTTGTATATACAAAAGTTTACACTACAGAATACAGGACTCTACTCAAACTTGAGAGCCTCGCCAACTTTCTCGGCGATCGGGCGAGTTTCAGCCATCGCCGCATCGACCTGCTCCGCCGTGGCGTCCGCCGCCACCCCATCGCCAACCGGCGCAAGGTCAATCCGCGGGTATAGTGTCCGAACACGCGCCAAGGCGTCGTTCGCACACACAACGGCCGATTCCTTGATCAGCTCGGCGATGCGGATTGGCGCGGCTTGAAGACGCGGGACTAAGGCAGTCGGCTCACCCTCCTCCGGAGCCACGGAGTCCAGCAGGTCCCTCGCCGCCTCGTTGACCTCCGTCAGGGCCAGATGCGCCGATGACAGATCTTGCTCCAAGCCTGTTATGATTTGAGAGTTATTCTGAATTGTATACATGGCTTGGAGCATCGTCATGTCCGCACCTTTCCAGAAGTCCTGCTCCTGCTTCAGTTTGCCCGCCATCACCTCCTCCGACTGCTGCAGAGTTGCGTTCGCAAATCGCAGCTCCTTCAGCTCGTTGATGTGACGCTCCCTCTCCATCTCCTTCTCTGGAAAGGCAAGGGAGCACTCGGTCAGGACGAAAACAACACGGTAAAGTCCTACAGTTCAGCAACTACTTGGGAATTACAAGGAGAGGGCCTTACGATGAAGACTGTGCCGATGCTCCACGATAGCGTCGTTCAAGCTCTTCTTGGCAGCGTCACGCTGACGCTTGACCCGTTTGAGCTCTGCTTCCGCCTTCGCCGCACGCCGGAGCGCCGACTCCGCGTCCCGAGTCTGCGCAAGGCGCGACTGCCGGAGCGTAGCCAATTTCTACAACCTTCGAAAAAGGCGAAGAACTCAGAAAACCAATAAAGAAAAAGAAAAGATCAACAAGACAGGGGAGGAATCTAACTGCTGCAAGGCGCTGGGCATGGTCGACAGCAATCTGAAGCTCGGCGATCACCGAGCCCTCCTTCTCCGCCATGGCGTCAACCCCGGGGACAGTGATGGTCCCCGAGGTGTCCGACTGCTTCGGCAGATCCTCCTCCTGGGCTTCTCCCCGAGCAATGTCGCCCGCGCCTGCGGGCGAAGACTGGATCACCGTGTCCACGACAGGATCCCCAGTGACGCTTGGAGTAATCGCCGTATCGTCGTCGGCCGCCGGCACCTCCACTACCACCTCCGGGTCAGGCCTGACTGGGACCTCCGCCGTCTGCGCCGCTCCCGGCCCATCGGCCGAGTTCGTCACCTCGTAGCACCCGAGGATGATTGGCCTGCAGGTGCGGCCGGGGGAGCACTCGGGCCTCGCAGGGCATCAGTTGAAGGAGCCCTCCCGCTGGCCGCCTCACCGTCCAGATCGGAGGCATTGCTGAAAAAAGCACTCGGAAGTTAAAACAAGAACTCGGAGATAAATGATAACAAGAAGAAACGCGAAGACCGACAACTCACCGAGTACTCTTCACCACCGCGACTCGGGGCCGGAAGACAGGGAGCTTGGGACGCCGCTGCGCCGAAGCCGCCACGAGGATTGGCCTGGTCCCCAAATCGAAGACTGGCCTTGCATCCGCCGTGGCCTGCACAAGCGTCTCCGCCACCCTGCGCCGCCTCTCCTCCACTGAGACGCCCATGGCCCGGGCGTGCTCCTGCTCCTGGAACACGTCGTCAGGCACCGCCTCGTCCTTCTCCTCTTCCTCCATGACGGCCGGGGAAGGACGTCCCGGCTCGTCAACATCGGCGTCCGAACCCGCAGTCGGTCGCTGAGCCGGCTGCGCGTNGGTAAATGATCGGAACCGCAAGGCAATTGATGATATTGAACCTCCAGTAAACAAGAAGGAATTGCAGAGTTTGATTGGAAAAATCAATTTCTTGAGGAGATTCATATCAAATCTATCGGTCCGATTGGAGGCATTTACTCTTCTGTTAAAGCTGAAAGATGAAGAAGAGTTGGTTTGGGAGCCTAAACATCAAAAAAGCATTGGATGAAATCAAGCAATATTTAGCATATCCGCCAGTTCTTATTCCACCACAAAAGGGTAAGCCGTACAAGCTTTATTTATCGGCTTTTAATCATGCAATCGGCTCTGTCTTGATTCAAGAGGTTGATGGGAAAGAACGAGTTATATTCTATTTAAGCCAAAGATTGCTAGATCCTGAAACTCGGTACTCATATGTGGAGAAGCTTTGCCTTTGTTTGTATTTTTCTTGTACAAAATTAAGGCATTATTTGCTGTCGGCCGAGTGTACTGTGATCTGTAGAGAGGATGTGATCAAATATATGTTATCAATGCCAATCATGAAAGGAAGAATTGGCAAATGGGTTTTTGCTCTGACAGAATTTGATCTCAGATACGAATCGGCCAAAGCGGTGAGAGGGCAGATAATGGCTGATTTAGTTACTGATCATTGTGGACCTAATGTTGATGTTGGTGAACGATGCACTATGGAGCTTGATGTATCTAGTCCGATGGAAAAGGCCAATGTGGTTGACGCGGTTCCTTGGACTATATTCTTTGATGGTTCTTCTTGTAATGATGGTTGTGGAATCGGTCTGATTATTATTTCGCCTCGGGGGGCAAGGTTTGAATTTGCTTTTCCAATTGAGAAATGCACAAATAATCAGGCGGAATATGAAGCATTGATGAAACGTCTCCAGATTCTTAAAGAAATCGGCGCTCAGTTTGTTGAGGTATTTGGAGATTCTTTGCTGATTATCAATCAGTTGCTCGGCAAGTATGATTGCAAGATGGATGCTCTGTTATCTTACTTTGAGAAGTGCCGAGATTTGATTAGTCAATTCGCCTTGGTGACTCTAAGCATGTTCCAAGACATCATAACGAAGAAGCAAATCGGCTAGCGCAAAAAGCGTCTGGCTATCGGCCTATGTCCCATGTGATGGTGCAGGAAATACCAGAAGGAGATTGGAGGAAAGAAATCATTGAATATTTGAGGGATTCTTCTGTCAAGACTTCTAGGAAAATACGTTACAAATCGATCAGGCATGTCTTGGTTGAAGGAGTGCTTTATTTTCGCTCGATTGATGGAGTCCTGTTGAGATGCATCGGACCTGAAGAAGCCAAGGTTTTAATGGGAGAAATTCATGAAGGTGTTTGCGGGGCTCATCAATCGGCGTTCAAGATGAAGTGGATGATTAGAAAGAATGGGTATTATTGGCCGACGATTCTAGAAGACTGCTTTGAATATTATAAAGGATGCCAAGAGTGTCAAAGATATGAAAATATTCAAAGAGCTCCAGCATCGGCCATAAACCCTGTTATCAAACCATGGCCGTTTAGAGGATGGGGAATTGATCTGATTGGCCAAATTTTTCCACATTCGAGCAAGGGGCACAAATTCATATTAGTAGCAACAGATTATTTCACCAAATGGGTTGAAGCTATTCCTTTGAAGGAGGTGAAGTCACAGAATGTTATTGAATTCATTAGAGAACACATTGTCTACCGATTTGGAATTCCACAGACAATCACGACGGATCAAGGTACAATGTTTACATCGGATGAGTTCAAAAATTTTGCTGCTGATATGGGTATCAAGCTTCTTAATTCCTCGCCGTATTATGCACAAGCCAATGGTCAAGCTGAAGCCTCCAATAAAAGTTTGATCAAGTTGATTGATAGAAAGATTGAGGAGTATCCAAGAAAATGGCATATTGTGCTTCCTGAAGCTCTATGGGCCTATCGAATGGCTTGTCATGGATCGATCAAGGTTTCTCCGTATGAACTTGTTTATGGACATGAAGCCATTCTTCCATGGGAAATTCGTACTGGATCAAGGCGTATCGAGCTTCAGGATAAATTGAAAGCCGGCGAATATATGGAGCTCATGAATAGTGAGTCTGATGACTTGGCTGTTCGTCGGCTACACGCTCTCGAAAGTATTGAAGCTAACAAACTCAGAGTGGCGAGGTATTATGATAAGAAGGTTAAAGGGAAAGAGTTCAAAGAGGGCGATCTTGTTTGGAAGGTTATTCTGCCAATTGGTTCTAAAGATCCCAAGTACGGTAAATGGTCACCGAATTGGGAGGGACCCTATCAAGTCGTCCGATGTGTTCCTGGAAATGCTTATATTCTGCAAACACTTGAAGGAGAAGTGTTTCCTAAGGCATTAAACGGGAAATATCTGAAGAAATACTACCCTAGTATTTGGGTAAACTCGTAAAGCCGATGCTGTGCGTCAGGCTTGGAAGCCGATGAAAAATCGCCTCAAGAACAAAAATAAGAGCCGATGCGATATGCATCGCCTTAAGGGCTATATACAAACAGAAAAAAATATGTTACATCATCAAGCCGCTCGATGGCGGAGCAGGCTGCTGGAAAAGGGATTGCATATATATTTATATATTTCTCGTACAGAAGGATTTCAGAAGATAAAAGGATCTAGTAGGCGCCGATGTACTTTGTTCATCATTGCCAGAAAAAGACTAGAAAAGGAAGGGCAAAAGGAAGCGCAAGTTTGAGGAGATATCTTCTTCCTTGAGTCGAAGAAATCCGCTCTGGATGCAGTCCCTTGAAGAGCGCTCCGGTGGACCGGTGGCTTTGCCCTAACTTGTAAAGGGCACTCTATTATACCCCTCTGAAAAACCTTCCCTTTGGTGAACCATGAAGAAACCTCACGAGGATTCTTCTAGCAGGAGTTCCACCTGGATTCACTGCAGGATCAGGAAAGGGGGGAGTACCCTATGTTACTTCACGAGAATTCTTCTAGCAGAAAAGGAGGAAGGAGTAGGATCCTGTATCAAACAGAAAGAGTTTGTGTTCTATCATGAATATTAGATGCGCCATGGCTAGGGGATGGTGGAAAGAGAAGACCTGAGGCAGGTATTTATAGCCGGCGGTCGATGGAAGCATTAAAGGAGAAAATGGGATCCAAGGGATGCTGGTGGAAACTGTCCAAATAAAAGAACAGTATTCTCGTGAAGATATGACAGACATTGATTCAGAGCTGATGTGATTAAAGGAGAGGGGCGTCTTTTGAGGAACTGCATTGAAGAGTCGTATCGCCTGGGTCAGTAGACGCATGGATACCCGTGAGGTAAATGCAGGGATCCATATCTATTCATTGTCAGAGATGTTATTGCCCGGGGGAGAGAAAGGAGAACTATACAGTACAAGGATGGAAAGTTTCGGCACGAAAATCGGTGGAGGAGTTATGATGACAGATACGAATTTTGGAATAAAATGATATTTTATTCCAAAATTGGGGGGCATGTGTTGACACCGGATTTTCGCACCTGACATGCTGAGTCAGATGGTAACGTGGTGAGGTCGAGACTGCGCAGTGGGCCCGTTGAATGGTCAAACAGAAGATGACAGAGAAGGAAGCCGATGCTGAAGAGGAGTCTGATGAGGCAAGAAGTCCGATCTAATGATGGATAAAAGAAGAAGGGCGCGTCGGCTAAGAAGGAAGTGTATCGGATACGGGGACTATTTCCTTTTCAGAAGGCGTTTGAGAGTCCCGTTGTATGTTAAACTTAGTTTACTTAGTTCGCAAGTTAATCTGGTCCGATCAGGACTCTCCATGACCAGGGTATAAATATGAGCCCTCGTCCATTGTAAAAATTATTCTCACAATCAATACAACCCGGCTTCACGCCAAAAACCCTAGTAGTAGTTATCGACGAAGCTCATTGGTGGACGGGCTGCATCAGTTCTGATCTCCGGCTTACCAGTAAGTTAGTCAATTTATCGAACTAGTATAGGCTTTGAATTGAGGCGCATCGCCCTTTCTCGTTATACTGTTCAACCGATTTATCTCTGGATAAGCAAGATTGATATAGATTCCCTACGTCGGAGCTAGATCAATATTGATTATCCAACAGATTATCGTCTATCGGACTGTACTTTTAGCCTAGATTCCCTACGTCGGAGCTAGGTATCAAGATTAGGCTAGATTCCCTACGTCGGAGCTAGAATAATCTTGGTTACTAAAGGCAGTTTTTGCGGCTTGTTTGGAATTGCTAGATTGGTTTAGATCTACGCCATGTGAATCAACTCTACTTCTCCAACGGCTTTGAGCATTGGTCTTGGTCCGATTTAAGCAATATTTATCTTACAGCATCGTTCTAGGTCCGATCCTGCTTTGTGGTTTAATCTAGTTGTTCTTTGAGTATTGCACTGGTGTAGATTTCCTACGTCGGAGCTGGATCTTTGTAATACGCTTAGATTAACCTTTGATTGTCATGTTTGGTTTAGATTCCCTACGTCGGAGCTAGATTCATCTTGATTAGTCAAAGAAAGCTTTGATTATGCCTCATTGTTATTTGAATGTTAAGTGTGGTTTAGATTCCCTACGTCGGAGCTAGGTCATGCTTAATTATTTGATAGCATATCTTAGAATCAGAACGATCCTGTTAATGTTCTACCTGCTTATTTGCTTAATCTGGTCAACACCTGTGCGAGCATCTTGTTTAATTGACAGGCTGATGAGTTGAGTTTGACTGTCTAGCTATCTGATTTGATCATAGCTGGAGAAATCTAGATTCCCTACGTCGGAGCTAGATTTCTCTGAAAAAGTTATGGTCCGATTGGCTAGTTAGATGATCCGACAAGATGAGTCAAACTGGCAATTAGGCAAGATGGACAATGTATCGGCTTACACTTTGATTATTTAATATCTTGTTTCAAGACACAGCTGATCCATTACTTTACATATTGGCCTTGTTTTATGCTTTACTTTATTATTCAAAGGCTGATCTGTTATATCAATCATGGTCCGATCCTGATTGGTCCGATTCTGAGGTCCGATTTGGTGTCTGATTGAAGTCCGATTACTCGGTCTGATTGACGTCATCAATGAAGTCCGATTTTGAGGTCCGATTGGTATCGGCCGACACGTGTCTGATTGGGTCTTGGCTAAAATTCGACGTTACTCCATCGTCTGAAATAGAGCCGGCACAATCAAAGAGCAATTTAACTGTTTTATCCCCTTGTCAATTTCAGGTCAAATTGACTGGCACGCTGCGAATCTGAACTGGAGTGTGGGCTGGCACTGGAGCGAAGCAGATCTCCCTGGTCTTCGTGTGCTGCACGCGGAGGATACAACTGCCGATTTTCCGCGTCAACACAGTCTAAGACCAGAAAGAACAAAAGATAGGTTTCAGCAGAAACATCAAGCTGCAGCATTAAAGTTTGGTTCCACCATAGTTCCACTAAAAGCTAACATACCAAAATGTTGCTTAGCTTTGTCGATTTTGGCCCAACAGAAGCTCAAGTTTTGCTTCCAACTCAGCTCGCTTATTTCAATCACAATCGTTTCTACAGGTGTTTCTTTTTCAAGCTTGTCACAATGTACCTACAAAAAAGAGGCATATACATATCAATAGTATTGAATTGCTCTTAAGACAAGCTTGAAAGAGTTGAAGATTGCATGAACACTACAGAACAGTCGTACATCTCCACCAATCAACTGAGAATGCTCATTTCAAGCACAAACACATTCAAAAGGCATCAGTTGCAGATTATTACTGTTGTATGTGTGTTTTTTAATTTTTGGAACAAAAGGCATCAGTTTCAACATCAAAAACAAATCCAACAGAGCAAGCCCCAGATCATGATCTGTGCATAACCACAAGCTGAAAAAAAACTTGAATGTAAAAAATGATGCTACAAAAATCTTGACAGTTTAATTGCACAATGATGCTATTGAAGGATTTATAAAATCTGTTCTAAATAGGTCGATAGAATACATTGCACCAAAGTGCAATCATGCATAATGGTTTCCTATTTTGATCTCACGTAGCAACACATATGAAATGAGCAGGTATATTATTAGACAGGCAATGTCCCTGAAGCTCACATGAACACCTCCAAATACGCAAATAGAGAAGGAAAGCAAATGTTCATTCACTTATCGTTGGATTCTTTTCCAGCACATGCCTACCAGCAGCGCTGCTTCTTTTCCAGCTCACTACTAATGAATAGAGTAATAACTATATCAAATCTGAGAACACAGCAAAAACAATGGAGAAGAAAAGCATCAATTTAGATGTTATTTGGGAGGAGCAAAACATCTATACAAGTAGGCTGGCAACAAATTTGTAGTGGTCGGCTACACATGTACTAATTTGTGGTCGAGAAATCAAACATTTAAGTACCTCAAGTACACAAGTACTAATTATCATGAATGTCCCAGGGTTTTCTTGTGGTCCGACTGTTTGGGGCCTATGCAAGGTAGCAGCTTCCCGCAAATGAGCAATCAAACAATATTCAATGACACAGCCCAGGGCAGAAGGTAATCAATGTTAAAGGCAGCAGATATTCAAGCAGCACTTCCCAATCACAGAAGGAAGAAAGAACCAAAGTGAACAGAAAATAGATGACACATGTTGAGTCTAAGTTCAGCAGCATCCAAAGTTTCAGAGAGAAAAGGACACAACGAGATTTTCAAATCAAAATTCAGGCCTTGATACTATATTTCACGTATATAGAGATAGTATTCAGGTCAATGGTAATGGACATAGACAAAAGTTACTCAGCAACACATAGAATTAGTAACAGACCTAGGGATACCAGGACTTAATTGATGAACATGTTCCAGAAAGGAGCAGAAATGTCACCTCGCTTAAGGCCATGTTTAGTTGCGTCAACTTTTCAAACTTTTCCGCTATTCATGACATCAAATGTTAGGTCACTAATTAAGGGTATTAAACGTGAATTAATGACAAAACCCATCCATAACCTCCAGGTAACTTCGCGAGACGAATCTAATGAGCCTAATTAGGCCATGATTAGACAACGTCGTGCTACAGTAAATAACCTCTAATGACGGATTAATTAGGCTTAATAGATTCATCTCGTGATTTCCTGTCCATCCATGTAATTAGTTTTATAATTAGATCATGTTTAGTCCTCCTAATCTTCGATTTAAAATTGCTACAGTAAAGTTCGCAAACTTTCCTCCACCAACTAACAAGCCCTAAGTCAAGTAGGCAGCAGCAGAAAGGATGGTGAGATAGCGTTCTGTAGCAAGGAGGCAGCACTAGCACCTGGTGGTCACGTGTTGTGATGAAGACCATCAAGCTGCTGTGAGTCCGACCGCCTTCTGCTCCCAACGCTCCTCTCGCCATGGAACCGGCGGCAAGATCCACGCAGAGGGCCTCGGCTGCAGATTCTGGCCCTGGAGATCGTGGATCTGGTGATAGGCGCAGCAAATCCGACAGCCAGCACCGAGATCCACGCGGAGGGCCTCGTCCTCCTGGCGTTGCAATGGAGGCTGCAGATCCTTTCACCTCCACAGCCGCCGATGGCCAGGGCACCGGCCGCTGCGCATGGCCGCCCATTGCCAGGGCACCGGCCGCCGCGCATGACCGCCCGGGCCGCACCACCGTGCAGGCCACCACCGCTTTGCCTGCACCTCGCCGGGGCTCTGCACCGCCATGGAGCACCTCGTCGGGGATCTGCGAGTGAGCGACGAATAGGAGGCACGGGATGCTACCGCGGGTGAAGGCAACGAGGGGGAGCGACTAGGAGGAGCCATGCCGGTCGACCTCGAGGCTAGGTTTGGGGTGGGGGGGTTCCGCTCGCCGTGCCACTGCTGCCGAAGCCCAGCTTGTCATGCCGGTTCTGAGGGAGGGGGGCCGAGAGGAGCACCGCTGCAGATCTGAGGGAAGGGGAGAGAGAAGGGTGGAGGGTTAGGGTTTAAGTTGGAGTACGGTGTGACCCGATATTTATCCGACATCAAGTGTATCTGGGCTGTCGACTCAGATCCGACGATCGAGAGCAAGGCAGTGTCAAGTTGGGCATTTGATTTCATGGTTTGGACTGAGTTGAGATTGTCAAGGCCCATTACAGTTTAGTATATTTTTATTTTCAACTACTTAAGGTGTTTTGTGAAGTAAAATGCAAAATAATTTATGTGAGATAACCCAAGTTCAACTATGTGTACCTCTAATAAAATTAAAAAATTGCACAAAAATTATATTTAGGCTCATATATTCTATACTAGTCCATATCCTAGGGATAGACCAAAAATTCAACTGTCTTCTAGGGACAATTCAAACTTCTTTCTTCAAATTACCACACAATAATTGCAATAATATCTAAATTTGGTCAAAAATTTCTACAAACTGGCATGACAACATGTATTTTGGTCATTAAGCTTGCATAAATAACTTAGGCAGTTTTAGCGAAGTGAGACCATACATTGTTCATAAAATGATACATGTCTCACATAGTTTCTTATAACTCAACTCAAACTTTAAGATTTGAACATCTCATAATATTTTTTATCTCATATGCACCTCAAATCTGGACACAAGCTTATGCTTACCATAATATTAGAAAATGAGAAGTTAAATTTACAATTGTTATGATAAAATATAGCTTTCTATTTTCTATTTAATGGAAAGAAATAAAACCATACAAAAAGTATATGAAAAATAGTAATTAACGTACATATAGACACCACCAAAAGAAAGAGAGTGATTTTAGAAAAAATTAGAAAAAAGAACAAATTTAGAGCTCGTACGAGGGGGAAATACCACTTACAAATTTTAGTTATAGATTAAAATGATAAAAGACGAACTATTCATATGAATGGTCAACCGGCAGTTAGCGACGATGCTCATCAGTACGAGCTCCCCCCACCCCACAGACCCGCCTGGTTCGACGGGAGTTGAGACTTACCTGTGTAATTAGATAAATACGTAGCAAAATCACAAAAGTTGTTGTAGTGCAGTGGTAAGTTCTCTTCCTATGCTTTTGCGTGGGAGCAGGTTCGAATCTTAGTGGCCTCTATTTTTTTTGGGTTTTCTGATTTTAGCTGTGCCACTTTTCTAGTACGTACATATAAAATTAACAATTGGTTTCACCACTAAAGCAGTTGTAGTGCAGTGGTTAAGCCTTTGTATTTGTTGTGTTTGGGCGCAGCTTCAAACCCTAGCGGCGCCAATTTTTTTTAACACAGTAAATAATATGTATAAAACTTGTAAATCAAAGTAAATTGAATAGAAATATCATGTAGCTTAATTTTAAGTAAGGAACCTCTAATCTAGGACATAGCTTTTTATTTTTTATTTTTTTATATTTTATATGCTAAGCATAACGATTTCTTTATCACCATAATGGTTTGAGCACCATATTAAATTCGTGACGATTTCTATTTTCAGTCTACGATGTTTTTAGCTGTTTGTCACATAAACTGGGCCCAAATTAGAGCCCGTATGGGCTATTTGCAAATCTATGACAAAAAAATCATAAATCGTCATAGATCATGTTTGTTTATGATATTTTTCGTAAACGTCACCGAAATTTCATCATGGATTAAAGGATTTCTTGTAGTGTGATGCTGCCGTGTGCGGGCAACCGGGCAGCAGGGCAAGGGACAATGCTACTATGCTAGGATATGGAGCCGCATTATGGAGCGCACGGCACTGCGCTAGAATACCCATATTAGTGACGGATCTCGATATACTTCTGTAACTCCTTGCATCCCTAGATTTGAGTCACTAATGTGGATTGCAACAAATACTGCCCGTCGCTAATATATCTCTATAGTGACGTGCCCTGGATTTTCCCTGTCACTAAAGACAGATATCAATGAAGAATCGTTTTAACCCATGTTGTTGTCTAGAATTATCGATCGGTGGCGAGTTGTATTGACCCACGTCATTTATATCAGTCAGCAGTGACAAGGTCTGCAGAACCTGCGTCACCGAAGTCATGCAGCAGTGATGGATTCTTTTAAAAACCGTCACTGATATTAGGTAGCAGCGACGAGTTTCACAGAACCCGCGTCACTTTAGTCAGGTAGAAGTAATGATTTTTTTTTTTTTGTGTATCGCGTCAGTGACCATCTGAGCAGAGATTGTAAATCCATACCACGTTCTAGTATGTCTGTGTTTATGTTCAGAGCCATCGAAGCATGCAGACATCACAGGTATCACAAGCAACCATACCTCAGAGATATCACAAGCAAGCATACATCAGAGTAGGGATGGCAATTATACTCATGGGAAGGGGTACCCGTGGTTACCCTACCCGATGGGTAAAGATATGGGTAAGAAATTTGACCCATGGGTAAGGGTAAAAAATTTCATCCGTGGGTATAAGACGGGCAATAAATCTCGCTCATGGGTAACCCAGCGCACCCAAAAACAAACAACCCACTAAACGTCCAACTATGTATTTCATCGATCCATGACATGCATGATGGCTGGATAAGTTATGTACTTATGTTGTTATTGTTTAGCTAGATAATATTTGATTTCTCATGCTGCATTAAATTTGACTTGTGCGTGACTGAGAGACATATGTACTCGTTTGTGTGACTGTGAGCTCTCGACATCTAAATTTTGAGGCGTGAATTGTTACTATACCTATTGCTATGGAAATTTTAAATTAGTACTCAATGCATTGCCCAACAGGTACCCTACGACTGGATATTTCGATGTATAAATTAGTACTCAATGCATTACCCGACAGGTACCCGATACCCAGCGGGTACCATACGGGCATTGGTACAGAATTTTACCCACGGGTATATTGGCGGACGGATAAAACTAGAAATATTGGATATGCAGTCGGGCGGGTAAATGTCGTACCCGACCTCGCCGTACCCATTGCCATCCCTACATCAGAGGTATAGATATAGGTCAAATTTTTAGCAGATATACAAGATCGATCAATGTAGAAGACATGTTCACAACAGTGCTAGACTAGGAGCCTGTTCGGCTGGTCCGATAAATAGTGCTCGGCTGGCTTCTTTCGGCTTATTTCCTCTCATACAATACTATTCATTCTACCAGCCGAGCACTATTCATTCTACCAGCCGAACAGGCTCTAGCATGTATAAAATCAGAGGTAGCAAAAGCTTGGATGGAACACCGTGACCTTCTCGCTTGCGTGTTAATATAGGCTAGGAAAATCCCCTCGCGTGGATTACATCAAGACTGTGACTTGTGGTGGCTGGCATCATCAAGTTGTTGTACAACAACATCATATATACCAAATCTACAACAACTCTAACAACCCGTGAAGCTCGCCAACCAACTCATCACGCACGCAATACATTGACACATATGTTTACCTTATCTAACACCTCTCCTCAATCACAATCATGCAAGGTTGAGATTGTGATTGAAGTTCTCCACATGTTGTACTGTCAATGCCTTCGTGAATCTGTCTCCTACCTGATCACCTGAGGGGACGAAGTCAATCTGAAGCAAGTTCCTCAAAACTCTTTCTCTAACAAGATGATAGTCAACCTCTATATGCTTTGTTCTTGCATGAAAACAGGATTAGATGAAAAATATTTGGCACCTAGGTTATCACAACATAACCTTGCTGCTGCAGGTACTTCACCGCCAATTTCCTTCAACAAAGTCTAAATCCATATAATCAGTCGTTGCATCTGCTATGGCCTTATACTCTGCTTCTGTACTTGACCTTGAGACAATGGCTCATTTTCTTGCACTCCAGGATACTAGATTAGACACCAAAAATATTGCAAACCCACCAATAGACTGGATACTAGATTAGACCCCAAAAATATTGCAAACCCACCAATAGACCTTCTGTCATCTAGAGAACCTGCCCAATCTGCATCAGAAAACCCACTAACAACTACTGATTTTAGTCTCAAATACCTGAGTATTCTTTTAACAGCCGACCAGTGTTCTTAAGTTGGAGAGTAAGGAATTTACAAACCTTATTAACAACAAATGATATATCAGGTCCAGTGAGAGTTAACTATTGCAATGCCCCCACTATACTTCTGTAGTTGGTAGCATCACTTGTACCAAGAGGAGGTGTAACACCCAAATTCCATCACTTAATAAATTTTAGCAACTTTGTTTTTATTTAGGTTTATCTGGGGTTTAATGTATTTTCTTTTATTTTAATTTGTCGCCTTCATTACTTAAACAATAATTAATTAATTCTAGCACAAAAGTGTTTGTTGCATCTCATGCCTTTGCATTTGTTTTGTTTGCTTGTGTGAACCCCAAAACTCTCTCCAATTCAAATCTCCACTCAAATATCTCTCAAACTCTCCAAACTCAAATTCAAATAAAGTTTAAACTTTATTCCCTTCCCTCTCTCTCTTTTCTCTCTTATGGCCCAACCCAAACCTCTCTCCCTTCTCTTTTCCCCGCCGGCCCAATTCCCGGCCCAAACCCGTAGCACAACAGCCGGCCCACTCGGCCCTCTCCCCTCTCCCGCTCCCTCTCTCATTGATCAGCAGGGTCCACGCGCCAGGGTCGCCCTCTTCCTCCCGTCGCTCAGAGCACCCGCCTTAGCTGCCGCTCCCGTGATCAACGCCCCATGACAGCGCGTCCGCGATTACCTCCCCCTCTTCTCTCCACTACATTGCGCCATCACCGAGCCGCCCTCGCCCCGTTCTCCCCTCCTTCATTCCCCTCCTGCAACGGCCGAATCGGCCTCAATGCCATCAATGGCCGGCTCTACCGCCCCCTCTTCAATTTTCCTCTGCCGAGCCCGCTCTAATCCCCCTCGCTCCTCTATAAAGCTCACCCATACCTCCCCGCGCATGCACACACCTTTTCCACTCTGAAACCACCTCACTTTTGCGCTTGATTCCTTGCCGGAGTTCACATCGCTGCCACCGTCGAGGTTGCTTCGCCGTCGCCTCTGTTCTTCCCCGTCCGTGCCACTCTGACCCGCCCTACCCCTTTGGCATGTACGCAGGTCCATCAGGAGCACAACCCGGTGCCTGGGCGATGCGACCGACACCGGAGCCCCCGCTTCGCCGAGCAGACAAGCCCATCGCCGTTCCCCTTCGACGCCAGCTCATCTCTGGCCTTTCCCCGACATCATCTACTCCTCTGGTGAGCTCGCCTCGACCTAATCTATCTTTCAGTGCACTTCTTGTCGTGAATGGTGCCCCGTTGCGCCGTGCAGTGAATGCGCTGGCGAGTCCTCGCCGTAGTCAGGGGCGGCGCCGCCACCTGCTCCGCCGCCGGCGCCTCCTTTTAATTTGCACCATTCATCTAAAGATTCACGGCCGAGATCAATCCCCTGCTTACCGGTCAAACATGTCAATCGGCCGGCCTCCCTGTCATTTTTGATTAAGAGTCCCTCGGCTTTGATATATTTTACCCGCAGTCCATGTTCTATAAAAAGTATTTATATATATGCCCTTAGAATTCATGTGTAGCCCCCTGATCTTCCTGTATATTGAACTCGCCGTCCAGTTCATGGCATTATCACTTGCTAGCCCCTCTGATCTATGTTTAGTTGTGTTTAGGCCCTCGGTTTTAATCAAAACAATATGCAAACCTTAGTTTTATTTATATATTAGTCCCTGCAACCTTGTAACTGGTGTAACTTCGTTGTTTTAAATCCGTTTTGGGCGATTCTCGTGGCCACGCGATCATCTCTGCATGCTCTATATAGGGTGTTTGTTCTGTGCTTTTAGTACTGATTGGTGTACCATTTTTATTTATTTTATTGTATTGCTTTGTGTGATCGTATAGAGAGCGTGTCGTTCGAGGAAGGAGAAGAGCAGCAGCTGTACGAGGAGGATCAACAACAGTTTGTTGAGGAAGGCAAGTGGCCTCCCTCTACATGAATCTTCTTTTTGTCCCAATTACATCATGAAATTCACCTTTACTTTACTGTTTATGCATTAATTTTGATGGGTCACCTATTAGGACATGACTAGACTTTTTGGCTTGAACCTTTAATCACCTGGTTATGTCATGGATAGAAATGCTTAGTTTTCTTATACTTGGGTTGGTTATGTTAACCTTATGCAAATTTTAATCATGATTTTATTATGTTGTTACACACTTGCTTAATTACAAGAAAACAGTGCAACCACAGTGTCACATGGCTTTGAACTTAGCTAATTAATTAGATGTGAGGTTGGCTAGTGGTCTTACCATGAGGGCAAGGAGGGGGGGCAGTGAAGGGGTCATAGCTTGGTCCTCTTGGAGGAGTAGCCTTTGCTAAGGTATGGTCTCATTAGAAAGGGTTATGGACCTCATCGCTGCTGAAACTCTAACGGGCCGCTAGTTAGCTTTGTGTCTTTGTAAAGGCATCGTAGTGAACCCTCCCACTCACCAAAGGAAGTGTTTAAGGGCCTTGCAAACTCGGGCGACAAGGGGAACATGAGCTGTGGGGAAAGTGTACAACCTCTGCATAGTGTAAAACTGATATATCAGCTGTGCTCACGGTTAAGAGCGGCTTGGACCCTCACATGATAATTGAACTTAAACATGATTTAACTTGTGGTTCTTGGTCTCTTTTATGGAATAATTTGGTTATCCTGCTTAATTTTGGGTTGGTATAAACTTACATCTAGTAAATAGGTGCTAGCTAATAAAACTTGATCAACTAAAAGTGCTAACCGCATGAGCCTGAACCCCTTTTGATGGCCTTGCATATTTCCCCACTTGTTGAGTACCAACCATAAGTGTACTCACCCTTGCTAAACAACTGTTGTTCAGAAGAAAATAATGAAGTGGAGTACTACAACGACTTTGATGAGTTCTAGGCGCGTCAACCAGTCAAGTGCCTGTGGATGTCGTCTTGAAGCTGTTTTATCGTCTTAGGTTGTCGGTGAACGTTTAAGACCTTCATGTCTATTAACGCTGAGTGTAATAAAGTTATGACTCTCTTTTGTACGCTTTTGAACATTGTCTTTTGATATACTCACTGATGACGTCAACATATGTGTGATGAACGGATCCTGGCACACATATGCGATGCATTCAATTTTGTCCTTAAAATCGGGTGTGACAGAGGGCACCTCAAAGGCTGAAAGCTGCTGACTAGTGGAAAGAGGCGTGCTAACAGGTTTGCAGGTCACCATGTTCACTCTTTTTAGCAAATCTGAAGCATATTTATCTTGTGTCAATATTATGCCATCATGTACCTTGTTAACCTCAATCCCTAGGAAGTAACAAAGCTCACCAAGATCCTTTAACGCAAAATTTTGCTTCAAACTATGCAGCAGCCCCGTAGTAGCTTCTGGAGTAGAACTTTGAACTTGCTTCAAGCTATGTGTCAGCCTTTGAAGCATTGAAGCCACGTTCAAGCAACTTTGAACTTAATATAGCATACCAAACACGTGGAGCTTGCTTTAGACCTTACAAAGCTTTATCTAGCTTGCACACAAAAATTGGGATTGATTTGTCTTCAAACCCAGGTGGTTGTTTCACATACACTTCTTCTTGCAAACTACCATGGAGGAAAGCATTCTGAACATCAAGTTATCTCAAATTCCAACCCCATGAGACAGCAATAGATAGAATATTCTAATTGTAGACATCTTCACAACAAGGCTAAACGTATCCTCATAATCAATGTCATACCTTTGTTTGAACCCCTTAGCAACCAGGCAAGCCTTGTATCTGTCTAGACTCCCATTTGCCTTGAGCTTTGTTGTATATACCCATTTAGAATCAATGATATTACTGCATTTCTTAGGAGGAACAAGATGCCAAGTTTTGTTTTTCATCATATTTAGTATCCATAGCTTCTTTCCAATACTTCGTAGCTAAAGCTTCACCCACATTTTGTGGTTCTCCTCCATTGGATGTAAAGAAACCATATCTAACCTGCCCATCAGTAAATACTTGGGTTTTCTAATGCCACCTTGAAGCCATGTCAAGGTCGATCAAGTGCTAGATCAGGTACTGGATCATCACGTGGAGCTTGCTTTAGACCATATATTTGAGGCATTAATCCATCATGTAAATGTTTTGCTTGGTATGATCACTAGAATCAGCTTATAGAACATATATGATGGTACGACAAGTCAATAAAAATTTTTGATATATTTTAGAGTTATAGTCGCATAACATCAGATGCAGCTTATCATTCTCATTTCAACGTACAGACGGTTACCTAGTATATAAAAAAGGAGCTGTGTGGTTGGTTGGGCCTGCTGGCCCAAGCCTTTTTGGCTCGGCCCACTGTTGACATTGGGGTCCTACATTAAGAAAAGAATTAATGGGGCCTCTTATTAACATGCCATTTGCTTAACCAGCCCCTTTGATCCAGATTCAATGGTCTAGATCATGCCGCCCCTTATGACCTAACAATCTCTACCTTATATATCCTTGTCCTCTCATTTTCCCATTCCCTTGTGCCGCCGCCGCCGCCGCTTCCCAACAACTCGACGTTGCTTGCCCCAAATGCAGTCCGCCTCCGTGACTCCCAACGATGCCGGCAACCTCACCGGCGTGCCTCTTCCCACTCCATTCCGTCCTGAAAAACAACATTCTTCTTCTTCAATGGCACTAGAGAAGGACTTGAGCTCCACGGTTCCCAACGTTTCCGGCCCGGTTACAACTCCATCACCACTGCCAACACCTTCAATGCCCACCAGTGGGCTCCCACCACTACGGCGGGCGCCGCCTCGGCTTCTTGCCCGCAACCCACCACCAACGTTGCTCAGTGAACCTTCACGACGTCACAGGTAAACCTCCAACCCTAAATTCGTACTAATTCTTAATTTGTTCTACAAACAATGTTGACTCCTGGATAAAGAGAGAGTTGCAGATCTAAAAATCAAAACCATCCTTTTTAGGCAAAAAATACTAAATTCTTTTCCCAAAATACCCTTCCTAATTCCTTGTGCGAAGCGTCGATCCATCCCTACGACCCCAACATTAACTAGTACCTCACTACACTGTAAAAGGCTGCATACTTTTATTCCAATACCATATAGAGTTCCATTCAATTTATATCTATTTTGTTAATATATAGCCTATTTATCTGTGATGTGATGTTCTGCCTTAAATCCAATGTTGCAGTACGGCCTCACCCCATCCACGCCGGAGGAGGTCAATGCGTGAGCTCACCGCATCGGTTTCCATCCCTGCTGCTGAATCCCCTAACCTGAAGCCAAATTCATCATCTGTGAAAGGGAAGGAGAAGCTGGAGGAGCAGGAAGCAGCAGTAAAGCTGCAGTCCCGGTCAGTGCCTAAGATCCGCCCTCTGCCGTCTGTCATTGTAGAACTGGCCCCAATAGAAGGGCTGGGTTGTGAGGTACTTGTGGGGTCTCTTGATCATCCTAGCTGGAAGCGCATGTATAAGTTACGTGACAAGCACACAGAGGGGAAGCGCCCACTCTATGGCATCGGGTTCAACTTCATGGATGTGCGCTACTACGACATCTTTGCCACTGCAGGAGGAAATCGTGTAAGCAACCAGTCTTTGCATGACCCTCCTAACCTTCATGCTCTCTTCCTGTTCTTTACTGACGCTGTGGGAGTTGCTGATGACATTTCGCATGGGATACCTATCACTACGACAGAAACTCACATTGGTGGGAGCACATTAGTGCCGGTCCCCCTGGAACCGGCACTAACATGTTCGGGGGCAACATTTAGTGCCGGCTGGGAAGAAACGCGCCCGCGGAGACACGTTAGTGCCGGTCGGGGGCTCCAGCCGGCACTAAACGACGTCATTTAGTGCCGGCTGGTGTTATTGGCCGGCACCAAAGTGGCGCGCCCATTTAGTGCCGGCCAATAACACCAGCTGGCACTAAATGACGTCGTTTAGTGCCGGCTGGAGCCCCCGACCGGCACTAACGTGTCTCCCCAAAAGGAAAATATTTTCCACCCTAATCACATGTGATGCATAGGTGGGATGGTAAGGAAGCAAACGCGCGAGGCTGAGGTCGTGGGTTTGAATCCTCGCGGCCGCGTACGCCCATTTACGCGTGAATTTTTTTTTTTGGCGATGTGCGCACGTTAGTGCCGGTCACGGACAATCAGTGCCGGCTGTGCTGACCGGCACTAACGTGCCACACAGCCGGCACTGATAAGAGTTTCTGTCGTAGTGTATGGGTTTTTTGTGTGTTCTCAAATTCCATGAAAAGCTGCGATCTTTGTTGAATTTTAGGAATTTGAGGTCTATCATCTGTGCCGCATAGTGATCTGTTTTGCGGAATTATGGTGGAGTCTGCTTTTTTTATTCATCTAATGAGAAGCAATGTTGCATAAAATTCATATAATCTTTTTATATCTCTTCTGTTGAGTCAATGCTACTTTCTTCTTTTTGTGTTGGGAAGTCATTTGCCATACCTACTGGTCATTGCAGGCGACAACTTATCGCTGCCTCGAGAATGGTAGTTTCGCTCTTCTCCAAGCATACATTGATGATGATGTAAGATAGACAATGCCAAAGGTTGTTCTTGCTAATGTATGTTTGAGAATGTGCTTTCTCTAATGCTCGTGATGCATATCTATTTCAGAAGGATGAGGAATTCTACACTCTAAGCTGGGCTTGCGATCATGTTGATAGCTCACCACTGTTGGTGGTAGGGGGAAGCACTGGGACCATTCGGGTTATTAATTGTGGTACCGAGAAGTTAGCTAAGGTCTAGTACCCGACTTGTCAATACTTCTACTGTGAAATTGCATGAAGCAAAGCTTCATTTGCAGAAATCAATACAGGACATGAACTGGGTTTATAATTGTTTCCATTTACAATATTCTACAGAGCTTGATTGGCCACGGCGGTGCAATAAATGAGATAAGAACTCAAGCATTGAAGCCTTCGCTCATCCTTTCTGCCGGCAGGGTTAGCAAATCTCCTGTTATTAGGCTGTATGTATTTTCTTTTTGTTCTGACACTGTTTCAAATGACACTATATATTTTATAGGATGAATCTGTTAGACTATGGAATGTCCATACAGGGATATGCATCTTGATCTTCGCAGGAGCAGGAGGCCATCGCCATGATGTTTTGAGTGTTGTAAGTGGTATACCTGAGGCCTCCTATTTTGACATTGTTTTAGAACATCCATTGCACAAAGTGCCGTGACGACGTCACTCTTTTGAACTTCTGATTGATGATTGTGTTATTATTGAGGAGACCAATTTAAAGTTCATTAGATTACATATAAAGGTATACGTACTCATCAAAGTATACATTATTTTCCCTGAAGGACTTCCACCCTAGTGATATCACGCGCTTTGCAAGCTGTGGCATGGACAATACTGTGAAAATCTGGTCAATGAAAGGTGAGAAAACTATTTTTAATCTACCTTCGTTTTTACATTTGATTGCTGCATAACACTGACAGAGTTTGCCAATGTTGTCACAGAATTTTGGCTATATGTCGACAATTCATATACATGGAGTGACCACCCATCAAAATTTCCAACAAAATTTGTCCAATATCCAGTATGTTAACAATCATCTTGGATCCAATCATTCTCAAAATACTGGTAGTATAGTCCACGTGTCATTCCAACTGACATGTTGCTTGCCTTTCAGGTCTTGATTGCTGCAATACACTCAAACTTCGTTGATTGTACTAGATGGCTTGGTGACTTCATCCTGTCAAAGGTGAATTTTTCATTCGTTAAATGGATTTAAATTGCTATAGTAAAGTCAGACATTCTTTAATTTTGTGGGTTCGAAATATCAGAATGTATGTCTGTATCCTGTATTGTTGTATTGTCCACTCATGTCTTCAATCAATTTAATCCGTAGATTAGTATTTTTGCAACCTATGCATTTCCTTTTCTCACTGCCAGTTTTTAATTCATGTATAATGAGCGATCTGATCTGTGATAGCTTTGATTTGCAGAGTGTTGAGGGCGAAATTGTGCTTTGGGAACCAAAAACAAAAGAAAAAGGTCCAGGGAAGGTGATACAATAATTTAATCTTTCTAGAATCGTATACCAATATTTATTCATCTGAAGCAATATAATTTTCTTTTTCATCATATAGGGAAGCATCGATGTTCTTCAGAAGTACCCTGTGCCAAAGTCTGACAAATGGTGTATCAAATTTTCATGTGATTTTCACTTCAATCAGTTGGCAATAGGTAATAATACTTATTACTGGGGAATGTGTTCATCTTTATGTATTAATTTCTTTTGTTTCCTAAATTGCATAAACCAGTAGTGGCTGAAGATGTTTTTGATTGGCAAGATGTTCACACTTGTATATAATACTGACTTTTCATAGAAAAAAGTTGCTGCTGATTAATACTTTTTTGTGGAAAACAAATTCATATATGCTGTGTTAGATTTAGAGTTAGATATAGTTTTCCTATAAGATTTTTATTGAAAAAGCGTTGTTAATAATGCATCCACTGATTCAAACAGGAAACTGTGAAGGTGAAATTTTTTTGTGGGAAGTACAGTCGAGCCCTCCTGTCCTAACTGCAAAGTAATTTTTACTGTAATAATTTCAGTTATTGTAGTCCTTCACTTTGTATTGGTAGTGCATACTACTAACTCTTGTTTTCCTGAATGCGAATACTTGTTCATCAGGCTGCATAATGAGCAATGCAAATCTGAGATAAGGCAGACTGCAGTATCCTACGATGGAAGGTACAACAATCTAACGCTTCACTTGGTGCATCGCCTGTACAAAAATCTAGATTAAATATAACATTTTTGTATCTTTCCGTTTTTTGAGTTTTCACCTGGGAGGGATAAAATTGTAACATTCTTTTTGTTCTCTAGCACAATCCTCGCCGCTGACAATGATGGCACCATCTGGCGATGGGATGAAGTGGATCATCCGAGCCCCAAAGAAAAGAAGAAAGTGGAAACACGCCGCCGTGGCCGCCGCCGCACGCGGGGCTAATTTTTATATATGCTTCCGTGGTTTAATCCGTGCAGTTAGCATTATCGTCGTTGGTCAAAAATGCTACCGGAATGGTTGATAAACTCGATGTTGAATGTTAGGATGTTTGTTCTGTGTTATACTCTGAATGTTGTAACCTAGGATGCTTCATACTGTTATTTTGCATGGCGGATAAAGATAACTTGATCGTTATGGCAACATTGGAAATCCTTTCATCTGTTTGCCCGTAGTCATGCCCCAAGGATGTATGCAAATGGCCAAATAAACCTCATTAAAAAAACATCATGCCTCAGTATCGTTCTCATTTGTGTGATATTGTGATTTGGTTTTGTGTTCTTGAGATTATCATTTCTGCGCTTTTATTCTAACAACTATAATTTTTTCTATATTAGACACTTTCTACAAGGCAAACTTATTACAAGGAACATATATCCAAGACAACATAATGTAGGTTACACTAGAAAAATCAACAAAAAGAAACAAGTATATAAATAATTTGGTAATTTCCAATTGCACCTTGAGTTGTCATCCATCCATCTTAACACTAGTAGAAAAACCACTTTTTGTTTGATCCTTTAGTCCCGGTGGATATTGGACCGGGACTAATGTGGATATTAGTCCCGGGTCTAATGGCTAGAGATGCTCAGTGGTCTTTAGTCCCGGGTTATAACCCAAAATTGACTTTAGTCCCGTGTGGTGGCTCCACTCGGGACAAATAGAATGTTTTAGTCCCGTGAACCCACGCACCGGGACTAAAAGCCAACACTGACACCAGTGACCACGTTGTCTAGATTTTTCTAAGTGTCCAGAGCCCCCCTCTCTCCTATATCTTCTCCCTCTGCTTCAACCTTACAGTATCTCCAACCTTATCTTCCTCTCTCTCTCTCTCAGCCATAAAAGCAGGGCCGGACCAAGGACCAAGGCAGAGCGGGCGGGGCGCTGGGTGCCACTGCCGCCATGGTGAGGCCGGCGTGCAAGGCCGCCGAGGCGCACATCCTGCAGCGGGAGCACGAGCGTGGAGGGCCCAGCCACTGGCCGCCATTGCGCGGGCGCGGGGCCCCGGCCGCCACCGCTGTGGCGAGGCCGGCGTGCAAGGCCGCCGAGGCGCACGTAGCAGGGGCACGGGTGCCCGGGGCCCAGCCACTGGCCGCCGTCGTGTGGGCATGGCCGCTGCCACGCGGGGAGCGGACGGCCGGCCTCCGCCGCTGCAGCCGCTGCTGCAGCCGGCCGCCTCCGCCGCTGAATTTTTTTTAACTTTTCTGCAATGGAGATGTTTGTGGGAGATTATATCAATGTTATGATTGATTCTTTGAATGATTTGAGTAATCTGTTGATTTTGCATTCAATTTTATGATTGATTTTTCGATCGATTCAACATTGCTTTGGTGGGAAAGATGGGAATGGGATGACGAGGGGATGGAAACGGGGAACACAGAACTGCGTCCAGGGGTGGCGGATCCGCCAGTGGCTGTATTTTCTTTATTCGAGAAAAACACCTTTAGTCCCGGGTATATACCCGGGACTAAAGGCTTCCACTTTTAGTCCCGGCTGCCTAGTCCCGGTTGGAGCAAGCGGGAATAAAAGGGGTTGCCAATCGGGACTAAAAGCGGTTTTTCCAGTAGTGTAATGTCGACTCAAAATGACCCAACCTTTCTGAAATTGAGCACTAAGTAGAACTGAGTTGGTGCCAAATCCAATATAGGAGAATAGAAACTCCCTCAACTAGGTTCAAAGCTCTGACCACAAAACAAAGAAAGCCATTACTTCTAACCTCACCCCAAACACAGGGTTCAGATGCTGATATCTGCTGATCACCTTAAACTGCGGACAGTGCAATTCCACGAGAAGTGCATTGCCTCCCATCAAAGGTCTTCCAAGACAGCGCCTCTCCAAAGAAGGTCATATCGTAGGATGCCTCTGCCAACTGGACAAGAGCAAAGTTTTCAACATGAAGAACAGATTAGGACGGAGAGGACTCCATGATGTCGCGTCCAAAGGAGGGGAGTGACACATGTATGGGGCTATGGGCACAAGTGTAATCGTGGCCCGTAACACCAGGATTTTGCCAATGGCACACTCAACTTGCACCATGATCAAAACTGAACGAATAACACATCCAAGGTGCTAGCAAAGCCAACCCACATGCCAGATGATGCCGCGCGAGGCCATGTGGCAAACAATAGTTACAATGGTCAGATCGAGTAACTACCATAAGGGTCGAACTGTTGTGAAATGCACAAAATTTGGTAGGCACCAGTTGTGGCACCATCAGGCTCGAGTTGAACAACGGAAACGAGTTCCACACTACATCCTTTTCTTTCTAATCTACAGCTTTCATCCTCCTCTTCTGCGACACACTCGAGCCCCACCCCATGGCTGCCGTCATGGCCGAGCTCCATGACTGGATAAGCGCGCGACCGCGGCTGGTAGAGCTGCTATGGTGACCAAATGAGATCTGGTTTGCAGCTGCTGAACTGGTAGTCATTGGTTGGCCTACCAGGTCCTGGTAATTTCTCGAAGCTGTCAAAATCTATGGCTGCCCGAGGTGCCTATTATCGTCTAGCTGCTGCTGCATACTGATGCAAAGATTTGATACAAATTGCATTGGAACCTCATTCCCGATTCTCCAGAATTTTGAAATTGAGCCTCTATTCGATTTCTTTGTTATCAACACACGGCTACCTACTATATCTGCGAATTGCTTGACCACTTTGTTCACTGCTTATCTAAGTGTTTTCAGCTATCGCTGTGTTGAATGGCTTGCTGTAATACCCTAATTTTCATCACAATAAATTAAATTGTTCTTATTTTTCTAGAATTTACTTAAGACTCTCATAAATTTCTAGGATTTATTAAATTAAAGTAATTAATTAATAGTTTCAAAAATTTTCTATTGCATTCATCTTGCTGCATTGTGTTGTATTGCTGGCTATTCAAATATTGATTTAGTTTCATTTAAATTAAAATTGGAATTGCAATTGTTTGGTGTTTATAATAGTTGTTTTTGTTAGAGTTTGATTCTGCTCCCTGAACTTACATTTGGTCCTTTTTTCCTCCTTGAACTTTTCCTCGCTTCTCAGGGCGGCCGCCTGGTCCATTTCCTTTTTGCCCGCGCCGGCCCTATATACATTTGGTCCTTTTTTTCCTCCTTGAACTTTTCCTCGCTTCTCAGGGCGGCCGCTTGGTCCATTTCCTTTTTGCTCGCGCCGGCCCGTATCCACTCTACCATGTGTTGCCGCTGACAGTCGTCGCCATCGCCTTAAGCCAGCCGGGCTTAGTTAGCCATCCACAAGAGATCTACGGTTCCAAACCTGCCGGCGTACCGGTCAACCTTGGCATTTTCCTTCACACCCCATGTGCTTTAGATGAATGAACCCGCAGTCTGTAAAAGAAAATAATAAGATTTTAATCTTGTCTTCTTTCTGTTTAGGCTCTATATTTTTATTTTATACAACTCCCTCCAGCCGATTCTTTTTGCATGTTAGACCTTATTCTTTTTTATGTAATTAGGTTTATGCCCTTCTAATTTCACATTTTAGCCCTAGGAAGTTTTATTCTTCCTAGATATGCCCTAAGATATGCTCGGTTAGATCCATTACCTCCTCGCGAAGCTCCTAAGGATGTTCTCGTTGGCAGACAGGCGGCGAAGCGACAGATTGATGGCGGCGGAAGCTCGGCTAGGGTTTTGGCGGCGGTAGCATAGGCGTCAAGGCGACTTGGCTCGAGGTAGGGTTTAGGGGGTTGCGGGCGAGGCAGCACAAATATTTATTGGCGTGAGGGGAGACTCGCCTTGTCATGTGGGCCAAGAAGAGGAGGGCGCCGGCACTTGGCTCAGTTGAGCCTGGTCTTAACTCGAGTCAAACTCGAGCTGGAGGTCGGGGACGGACCTGAGACGTGGGTCCCACTGGTCAGCGTAAGAGAGAGAGATAGAGATATAGAGAGAGAGAGAGAGGAGGCAAAGGCGGAAATCAGCATGAGGCGTTTTCGGCGACGCGGAGCAGAACAGGCCGGTGTGAAGTAACTGGGCTTGCCTCATAAACTAACACGGGGGAGAGAGAGGCCGAAGTGGAGCCGGGAGGGCTGAGAAGGAGAACCAAGAAAAAGTTAAGGGAGGGAAATCAGACTGAGGAAAAGTTCAGGGAGGAAAAGCGAACTCAAAGAAATGCAAATCAAACTAGAATTTAAACGAATTTAAATCTCTTTTTGATTGCAAACAATACAAAACACAATGCAGCAGAACAAATGCAACAAAAAATTATTGAAAATATTAAATAATTTATTAAACTGAATAAAATCCTAATAAATTTCCAATTAAATCCTAGAAATTTCTTATAGCCTTGAATAAATCCTAGAAAGTTCAGAAATTGTTTCTAAAATTTATTGTGATAAAAATTATGGTGTTACATACATTGACTCAGCAAAACCAAATTCAGAGTACAAAGAGAGTTTCTAATCAACATTGTCAGCTTCTTGTCTACAAAGAAATGCCTTCTCAGTTCTCACCACCGTGGTGGTGTTACACTATCCTTGAGTATCGTGAACTAACTCAAGCAGTGGAACCACTGACGGACGCACAGATGAATACTCTACCTGTATTCACCTTGTGCATTGGCAGCATGCTTTGGAAAACACTGAAGTGAATTTATCCAAAATTAAATTATAAATCCAAAAATATAAATCTACATAAGTGTCATTTCAGACTCTTAAAGTCGAGTACAGACAAGAGCTAACAACAAAATAAGCGTGGTGCTTTAATACGGATTGTGGTTATGCTGCCGCTCCTCTTGAAGGTGGCCTTTGCTTTGCAGAATAAATTGGTGGTTACTGGATAAGGCAACAGTTCATACAGACGAAATTGGTGGATGACATGGCCAATTAATAAGTAAAAAGTTGGACTTTCCTTTCCAGAATAAAAATTGTGAATTTCAGACAAGTAAAAGTGAAGCGGAAGAAATATGATCTAGTAAAAAAACATAACTGAACTTTTGCTACTACCCTCTCCAACAGTAAAAACCAGTATTCAGTTAAGGGAACTGCTGGCTGAAACTTCTAAATTCATTTTGAGCAGGAGCCAGAGAAATTTTACGCTCAGGTCCGGATTACCATGACTCACAATCACATTAGAAATTCGAGGATAAAAATGAATACAAACATCTCAAGTCGCTAGGGATGACCGGTGACATGAAGGTGGGAGAAGGAGAAAAAAATACGGAGAAAGCAAGCTACAACACTATAAGGCTGAATTAGATGAAGAGTGTGTAACGCATGTGGTCAAGTCAAGAACCATCTCTAAACTTTATAAGTAGGAGAGAGGGGAGATAATAGAGGGAGTTCTGCTTATTTGAAGTTAAAAAAAGCAATCCCAGAACCAATATAATTTGTTTCACATACCACGGAGATTAATTACAGGTTAAGTTCATTACATGATGCTACATGGCCAAACTAGATTACTAGGACGAGCAAGCGGAAATTTGCTGGACCTAACTGTTCTCTCAAAGAGATCTACAAAGACAGCAGGATACGATGATTTGAGGTGATCATACCCTTCACTTGCAACCAAGTCATCCGACCTATCATTGCTAGCCATGAATTCAATGCAAGCGTCTTTGAGCTTATTGCAATGGTGCTGATCCGCAAAGGCTAACATGGTCGCCATGGTTGAAACGTCAAGGCTCTCGCAAAGTTTTGTCTCGCACAATGATCTTAGCCCTTGCACATCATACCTATCTGCCGCCACAAGTAGGTGCTTAGTGAGTTCTTCCTTCTCGTCTCCATCAAGCCCGTCCATGCAAGGAGACATTGTGTCAGTGTAGATGAAGTAGAGGAGCGCCTTGAATACAGAAGGCTGCATGTCTTGGATGGTTATGCGATGTTCCCCTATCCGTTCCCTCAAAGGACCATAGAACTCCGCCTTCAAAACCGGTGACCTAGCTGCGAGCACGACGGTATGGTATGGGCGGCCACAACCTCTCCTTGCACCTCAAAGCTCACGTCAGCGGCTTCCTTGGACTCCAACAGGCTTGCCAAATCTCGCGATAGGTCTCGATGGAGCGCCTCTACCACTGTTGAGGTCGTCCTCATGGTCTCCACCACCAATGGCTCCTTGACAGCTGTAATGTCGCACTCGATCACGAGGCGGTCGTCGCACAGGTACACAGATTCTTCCAGTGCACTGCGCTCGAGGAACTTGTTTGTGGGGAGTCCCCTGACAGATTCTAGACCAGTGAACAAGATAGGTACTTGCCGTTGGTAAGGCACGGTGGACGACCCTGTGGTGAGATCGACCAGTCTGAAATCGGGGAGGGCTTTCACCTCCACGTTCTTGGTCAGCAGCTCGAGGTAGACTCCGACGAAGCCTTCGGTCTCCTCCCGGCTATCTCCGTTAGGGTAGCACTGGAGGCACCACTTGTAGCCGCCGACATCGATGCTCGAGGATCTGATGAAGGTTCCGAACCCCAAGTGCAGCCGCTGGTGCCCGTTGATCTCGAGCGAGAGGGTGCCCTGTGCTGTCTTCGGGGCTATGCAGCGGGACTCCACCCTCGTTGTTGGCCTGGGCTGCTCCGACGACAGATAGCCGTGACGATTTGGTTGGAGGAAGACGACGACCTAGCTAGGACCGGAGCAGCTTGATCGTGGGAGGTATCCAAGTGCTAGCCTAGCGTACATATGGGGATATCTATGGTGAGAAGACTTCGGGTTCGATGTCCGTGCCTACAGATTTACGTATTGGAGATGGAACCCTATTCCAGGTCAGTGCGTAACCCATTCATTCTCCCACTGAAATTCTTCAAGGTACAATGGGTTGTAGCTCTTTCCTTTGTAACCAAGCTCTCTAATTTTCTGAAATCTATTTGACATCTTCCTGTTGTAGCTAACATACACCAACTTGTTCAACCTTTTATGCTCTAGCCTGTTCCTCTTTTTGGTATGGACCTAGGTAGTAGGAAAAAATATTAATGCGATATCAAATTGACAAGTTGGCTTGCAAGCTGAAAAAATGTAAACTTTTTTGTTACCATCCTCCAGTGACTTACATGAGCAAAAGCACTCCAATTGCGCTCACATCCAGATGCTGAACAGCAAAGACTAACAATTCGCTTTGCTAAACTTTGGAGCTCATATGCAAGGCCACCATATGCACCCCACCAAAGAACTGCAATACAATTTAATAATAATTAGTTCATGACATAGAGAATAAACAATAAAGAAAAGAATGTGCACAATGAAGAAAGAAAGGAATTAAGTTGTTACCTGGATTTTTTTATCTCTGTCTTTTATTGCTAATACCGTTGAGAAGCAATCACCTTCAGATCTCTCATACTCATCAGCTTGCTTACTTATCTTGCTTTGTTCATTATCATCACTAACCATCTTCCATAAAACATCATTGAAATTGGACCTTAGCTTTGAAGATAGCCTTTTATCTTTTTCCCTTATGGCGAAGAACTTGCCGGGATTCAAGAACAAGGCTGCCCCATACAACTTTTGCTCCATTTGGTTATCCCATCTCTTGTCATAGCAATCCATTACCTCCTTAAGTAGTGCTGGATTTTTTTTCAAAGAATCCTTGATGGTGTTCTTTGCAAAATCCATGGCTGCCATGATTTCAGGAGCTGCTGGTGTCTCATCACCATCTGTCAGCCTCAAAGCAATGAGAAGTGGTTGTGAAGCTCTTAAACAATATTCTACTTTAGTCCAAAAAGCTGGATTCAACACAATTCTTTCAACAAGCCCCCCTTCAGTGGTCGCAGATAAGCTGTTAGCATGCCACTCATCACTAACAAATAGAGTTTTCAAACCCTGCTTATGCCTATGCATACTTGCCAATGTGAGAAAAGAAGTAGCAAACCGAGTCACAGCAGGCCTTACTAGATCTCCACCAATCTTATTTCTCATTTGATCAAGAACCCTTCCATGCTTGTAGATAAATCTACACACCTTCTTTCCCCAGCTGATGCAAGTTTCAAAGTCACTTATCTTCCCAATGTCTTCCAACATCAAATCCAAGCAATGGGCAGCACAAGGTGTCCAAAACAAATGAGGTATCCTCTCCATTAGGATCCTTCCAGCTGCCTTGAAGTTGGATCCATTATCTGTGACAATCTGCACCACATATTCCCTCCCAATCTTGTCAATTTGTTTTTCCAACAAGTCTGCTAACATATTAGCATTAGCTATCTCACTTGAAGCATCTACTGATCCTATGAAGAAGGTCCCTGCTGGACTGTTTGCAAGAAAGTTGATGAGATGCCGATGGCTCGTGTCAGTCCACCCATCAGACATGATTGTGCATCCATATTCCTTCCAAGCCTCCTCATGCTTCTTCCTTAGTTCTGTTGTTCTTTCCACTGCCTTCTCAAGTAGTGGACCCCTAATCTCATGGTATGATGGTGAGCGGTACCCATGACCATATTGCCCGATGGACTCTAGCATAATTTCCCAACTTCGAGAGTTAATGACATTGAACGGTATACCATTCTCATAAAAGAAATCAGCAACATGATCATCAACAATTTGTTTGGCCTCCTTATCTTTCTTTGTGCAGTGTTCAAGAGTAGGCTGGGAAGTCTTAGACTTATGCCGATTTGCAACTACTACTTCTGGTGGGTCACAAAGCATGGAACTCACTGACTTAGAGTACTTTTGAGTCTGTGGTTTTACTGGACCAGTGACCAGGAAAGAAGTGATTGCAGCTTGAGCAATTTTCTTCTTTGCTTGTTTTCCCCTCGTCCCAGAACTTGGTACTTGTACTCCCTCCGGTTTGGTAAATGAAGTCGTTTCGGACAAGGTTTGAGTCAAATATTGGGAATATAAATCATGAATAACTTTTAAGTCGTTGAGTTTGAAAATGTGAAAACTACATGAATAGATTTGTCTTGCAAAATACTTTCACAAAAGTATACTTATGTTAGTTTTTCATAAATATTTTTATAAAAATAAGAAGTCTAAGTTGTACTTTGGAGACCGTGTCGCTGTCCTAAACGACTTCATTTACCAAACCGGAGGGAGTATTACTACTTGCTGAGTAGCTTCACCATCTTTATCTGCATCTTCTTCGTCCTCTTGAGCATCTGGTTCACGCTCTTCATTCATTGGCATTACTATCATAGTCCTTGCATTCTATTTCAGTCGAGCATCCATCTCTCTCCTGACTATCTCTGGTGGTCTTGGGCATTTCTCTGCATCAGAATACCCCCCAGCAAGGTGCTGCTTGAACCTTTTCACTCCTGAAGGGACTTCTTTGTTGCAAAATATGCATTGAATCCACTCCTTCTTTGTTGGATCTGGCCAGAACCCATATTTCCATCCTGGGTCTGTAGATCGAGCCTTCCTCTTAGGATCTCTAGCTTGTTCAGCAATATTGGAGGCAGTAAAGCTATGGCTTTCTCTGCTAGGGATGAACCATCAGTAGTAGTTGAGGAAGCTGAGGCAACAGCACCTGATGAACCTACAACACTCGCTTCAGGGTCTGGCATTATCACTTCCACATTTGCCACATGCCGCCGATCCAAATCTGCAGGGCACAATGCATAAGCTACTACACAACACAGGTACATCTAAGTCCAACCAACGGCTGGCCACAAGAGATGCTAATTTCATTCACACACAGCTACGGCCAACGAATCCACGGCCAAAGATGCTAATTTCGTTGCCATAGTAAGATGCTTACTGATACTAACCTTCAGAGGACGAGCTCATCTTCGTATGGAGCACTGGATCGAACTGCTCCTGCCGACGAACTGCAGGCGGGCTTAAGGACAAGAGCAGAGCACTGCAGACCGTGGAAGGGATTAAGGGACGGGATCCGGCGGTGGACAATGGCGGCAGCAAACCGGCGGTGGATCCACGCACGGAGGTGGCGGCGCCGCAGCGGCGCAGCGAAGAGGACGAAGAGGAGGGAGGACTGAGGAGTCACGGTAGCTGAGAGCCTCAGACATGTGTTTCAGTCTTTTGTACCTAAAACCTAATGGGCCGGACTGAAAGCCCAAAACATTTGAAGCCCGTTGAAGAAGCGGGTAAACTAATCGTCCCCGACTTAGTCGGACGACTAATCATGATTAGTCGACGACTAGTCGGACGACCAGGTTTCTAGTCGAGCAGATCGGATCGGTGGGCATTATCGGTGGCGGAGGAGCGATGTTGACACCAGATTTTCGCACCTGACATGTTGAGTCAGATGGTGACATGGTAAAGATGAGGCTGTGCGGTGGACCCATTGACTGGTCAAAGCCAAAGGTGACAGAGAAGGAAGCCGATGCCAAAGAAGAGTCCGATGAAGCGGGAGTCCGATCTGATGACGAATACAGGGAGGAGAGACACGTCGGCTAAGGAAGGAGCGTATCAGATTCGGGGACTATTTCCTTTTCAGAAGGTGTTTGAGAGTCCCGTTGTATCTTAAGTTTAGTTTACCTTATTTAGTTAGTTTGGTCCGATCAGGACTCTCCATGACCAGGGTATAAATATGAACCCTCGTCCATTGTAAAGAACAATTCACACAATTCAATACAACCCGGCTTTACGCCAAAACCCTAGTAGTAGTTACCGACGAAGCTCATTGGTGGACGGGCTGCATCAGTTCTGATCTCCGGCTTACCAGTAAGTTAGTCAATTTATCGAACTAATATAGGCTTTGAATTGAGGCGCATCGCCCTTTCTCGTTTATATTGTTCAACCGATTTATCTCTGGATAATAAAGATTGATATAGATTCCCTACGTCGGAGCTAGATCAATATTGATTATTCAACAGATTATCGTTATCAGACTATACTTTAAGCCTAGATTCCCTACGTCGGAGCTAGGTATCAAGATTAGTCTAGATTCCCTACGTCGGAGCTAGAGTAATCTTGGTTACTAAAGATAGTCTTTGCGGTTTGTTGGAGTTGCTAGATTGGTTTAGATCTACGCCATGTGAATCAATTCTACTTCTTCAACGGCTTTGAGCATATGTCTTGGTCCGATTTAAGCAATATTTATCTTACAGCATCGTTCTTTGTCCGATCTTGCTTTGTGGTTTAATCTGGTTGTTCTTTGAGCATTGCATTGGTGTAGATTCCCTACGTCGGAGCTGGATCTGTGTAATGCGCTTAGATTAATCTTTGACTGTCATGCTTGGTCTAGATTCCCTACGTCGGAGCTAGGTTCATCTTGATTAGTTAAAGGAAGCTTTGGTTATGCCTTATTGTTATTTGAATGTTAAGTGTGATGTAGATTCCCTACGTCGGAGCTGCATCTTGCTTAATCGTTCAGTAGCATATCTTAGAATCAGAACGTATCTGTTAATGTTTTATCTGCTTATGTTGCTTAATCTGATCAACACCTGTGCGAGCATCTTGTTTAATTAACAGGTTGATGAATCAAGTCTGATTATCTAGCTATCTGATCTGATCATAGCTAGAGAAATCTAGATTCCCTACGTCGGAGCTAGATTTCTCTGAAAAGGCTATAGTCCGATCGGCCGGTTAGATAGTCCGATAAGATGAGTCAAACTGGTAATTAGACAAGATGGACAATATATCGGCTTACACTGTGATTATTTAATATCTTGTTTCAAGACACAGCTGATCCATTATTTTACATATTGGCCTTGTTATATGCTTTATTTTATTATGCAAAGGCTGGTCTGTTATATCAATCAAGGTCCGATCCTGATTGGTCCGATCCTGAGGTCCGATTTGATGTCTGATTGAGGTCCGATCACTCGGTCCGATTGACGTCATCACTGAGGTCCGATTCTGAGGTCCGATCGGTATCGGCCGATGCGTGTCTGATTGGGTCTTGGCTAAAATTCGACGTTACTCCATCGTCTGAAATAGAGCCGGCACAATCATAGAGCAATTTAACTGTTTTATCCCCTTGTCAATTTCAGGTCAAATTGACTGGCACGCCGCGAAACTGAACTGGAGTGTAGACTGGCACTGGAGCAAAGCAGACTCTCCCCGGTCATCGTGTGCTGCACGCAGGAGATACGTCCGCCGATTTTCCGCGTCAACACATTTTTGGCACGCCCAGTGGGACACGAAAAACAAATCCAAGATGTCGTCTGATGCTGAACAAGAAGCTGCAGCAAGATTGGCTGCTGAGAAAGAAGCTGCTGAAAAGGCTAAGAACGACAAGAATAAGGCGACTGAGGTGACCATGCCGATTACAAAGGCCGATCTGTCCAAGGCTCAGTTGGACTCAGTTCAGGCCCACATCGATGCATTTGAGAAGCTATGCCTTGGTCAGTTTGGGCGTAATCGTTCAGGTCCTATACTTAAAGGTCCTCTCCCGGATCCAGAGTTGATCAAGAAGGCAACTGAAGCTCGGGAGCATCAGGCTACTATGTCAGAGATGATTCACCAGGCTGTTCATCATGCAATGATCAACCAATCAGGCACCCTGGTGAATTCTTTGGACAATCTTATCAAGAAGGCGGTGGACGATGCTGTTTGCTTAAAGGGACCAGTATTTATAGCAGATTCTGCAGGAGCATCAGGATCAGGAAGAGGAAAAGAAACTGCAGATAATACAATGACCGTTGCTCCACAGATGCCAATTGCTCCACCACCTCCTGTTGAATTGGCCAACGGTTTCCTGTTGATGGCCGATGGAACTATTGTCGGCCCGCATGGTGAAAAGTATGCCAGGACTTTGAGCGAACAAGAGAANCACGAGGCGGTCGTCGCACAGGTACACAGATTCTTCCAGTGCACTGCGCTCGAGGAACTTGTTTGTGGGGAGTCCCCTGACAGATTCTAGACCAGTGAACAAGATAGGTACTTGCCGTTGGTAAGGCACGGTGGACGACCCTGTGGTGAGATCGACCAGTCTGAAATCGGGGAGGGCTTTCACCTCCACGTTCTTGGTCAGCAGCTCGAGGTAGACTCCGACGAAGCCTTCGGTCTCCTCCCGGCTATCTCCGTTAGGGTAGCACTGGAGGCACCACTTGTAGCCGCCGACATCGATGCTCGAGGATCTGATGAAGGTTCCGAACCCCAAGTGCAGCCGCTGGTGCCCGTTGATCTCGAGCGAGAGGGTGCCCTGTGCTGTCTTCGGGGCTATGCAGCGGGACTCCACCCTCGTTGTTGGCCTGGGCTGCTCCGACGACAGATAGCCGTGACGATTTGGTTGGAGGAAGACGACGACCTAGCTAGGACCGGAGCAGCTTGATCGTGGGAGGTATCCAAGTGCTAGCCTAGCGTACATATGGGGATATCTATGGTGAGAAGACTTCGGGTTCGATGTCCGTGCCTACAGATTTACGTATTGGAGATGGAACCCTATTCCAGGTCAGTGCGTGCAATGCACCAGGAAACGGACTTTAGCTTCCACTAACCAAGCCCACCAGGGCCCACGATTACACATTGGTTGATGATACATGGGCCCCAAACCACAAGGCAGCACAGGAGGTTCCTGGTCTGTACTCTGTACGCAGGCTTTTGAAAAATTCTCAGGCAAAACAGCTGCCATGGATTTGATATGGGATCAGAATTAATGGATTAGGTCTTCCTCTTCTCTACCCTCTACTTCTGTTAAGTTTTCTTGAAAATGGGAAGAAATCCGGCTTCAACCCCACTCAAAGAGTGGGGATCGATCCACATATTATTACACTTGTGTAGTAGACAATGCTATACGCTTACACACTCAAAGTTTACCACTACAATAAGCAAACTAGAAGTCGATCCGTAAACTAATAGGCCACCCATGGAAAGCGAAGAAACGACGAGCCGAAGTCTCCATGGTTCAGCAGGCTAGGACCAATGACTCATTCTGGACCTCACAGTGCTACAAATGCACCCAATGACTGAGCCAATATGTCCTCATAAATAGAACTTGCATAAAAGTTTTTGGTTGGATTTGTCAAAACAACATCGTTTCTTGTCAGCCAGATTGCCCAACAAAAGCCGTCGCCCCTGTCAATAAGTGCATATTTGGCTTTTGTCCCCATGTTTGAACCATTGAACAAACATATCATGTGTATTCAAGGCAGTGCAATACCAAATACTATGTGAACAGAACGCGCCATAGGAATTTAGCATATCCACGTTCAAAAAACAGTTGTTGTGTAGATTCACATGAATTACTAAAGCTACTGCACTTACTTCCATTCCAATTTCTCCTAGCTAGGTTGTCTTTCGTTTTTAAGTAGCAAACAAAGTCTTTATTTTTAGCTGTTGCTTAGCACACAAACGCTCCTGTGAAATTTTAACTCAACTACTAATATTTATACATATCGTGCACAGTGAAAGAACCATTTGAATGTGAGGACCAACAAAGGGCATATCTATGTTCCTGTAAATTTATTCCTTCTAATCTTGCTACAAGGTTTTGCCATTCGTGCCACTGTCACCCACTAAAGCCCTTTAGAAAGAGATATTTAGTGGACTTGAGCTTAGCACATTTGCTACCGCAGCGTATTTTTTATGAACAATACTCCCTCCGTCCCATAATATAACAACGTTAAGCGTTCAAAATTTGTCCCAAATATAACAACGTTTAGAGCTCTCAACCCACCTTCAACCAACAAATTGACCAAAATGCCCCTGCTTGTTTTTCTTCCCACCAGAACAAATTGCAACGGCCATGTAAAAAGGTGTGAATTCTTTTTGCCGCAGATATGTTGGTGCAAATAGATCTACCAATAATTTTGTTGGCATGCAAACAAAATAGGCAAGCATTGATGCCCCTTACACGCTGCCCACTAAACACGTGGGATGACCAAAGTAATTAGAGCAAAGGGCAAATTAGACTTTCCATCCCTCCTGCTAATCTGTCTGAAAATCTCTTAATGTTGCTATATTCTGGGACGGAGGGAGTATTATACAAAGACAGGTATTGGGATTTCCATGTCTGATTACCCAGCCATAAGTGCTCCGAGAGCCTAACATGTGTGCCCTCCCTTACCTTAAGTTTTCCTAATTTATGAAATTCATCTTTCACCCCATTACACTCTCATCAAAAAGTGTGAATCACCAGGCAAGAGAGCATGGAGTGAATGTAGGTTGCATCGCTGATGTGCAAGTTTGGAGTTTGGATACTAGACGGCAAACAGGATTCCGGCAGGGGTCCAACAGAGGAGGTGGAATTGGCCATGATGCTGGTGCAGGTGGTCCTAGTTGTGATTTGGGCACCCGCGCTGCTGGTGCGCACTCGATAGTGTGGGCCTCTGCGTGCAGAGAGGAGGTGTGGCACCTCGCGTAGCTGGCAGCCGATGAATCTGAGCTCTTATGTCGCAAGAGAAGTTGGAGGATCGGAGTGAGACGGGGACAGCCGCCATGGCTCCATGCAAGGTCATCGGTGCATTTGCGTACTGCTTGAGGAGCTACAAGAATAAAACGTTGTGCGCTTCTCCCACTTTATTTCCTTTCATTCTTTTTTCCTTTCATTTCTCCTGATCAGCGAGGCAACCGGCGAGGTGCGACTGTGCCACAAGTTAAGATTTTTGTTGAGCTTATGTGCAGATCTATAATTTGTCTCTTTTATTTGCATAGAGCGAATTAATCAATTGTTCTCGTGGAAGACAATTAGTATGCCACTATGCAAATTGTACGACTTGAATTTGTGATAGGAATATGTATGGTTATGCGAAACTTGATTTTAGATGCTTCCGGTTTAAATAAAACAAGAAATGACTGTGAGAAAGAAATCAAAACCAATCAAAATTGATGTTTCACTACTACAGAAACCATTTTTCAAGTCACCATTTTCACAGTCGGTTTTAAAAAATAGCACAGAAAATAGTATCACAGTCGGTTTTGTTTTGCCTATCACTGGGAAAGTAAAAACCGGCTGTGAAAGTGGACTTTCACAGCCCGTTTTTTAGCCGGACCGGCTGTGAAAATTGAGACATTTTCACAGCTGGTTCGGCTAAAAAACCGGCTGTGAAAGTCCACTTTCACAGCCGGTTTTCAGCCTGACAAAGCCTAAAATTTGCAGGTGCTTTTCACAACTGGTTTTTTAGAATAACCGGCTGTGATAATAAATTTTCAAAGCCGGTTTTAGTACTATCAGGTTCGAGGAGCTAAAATGGAAAAGGAAAAGAAAATAAGGAGAAGCAAGAATCGAACCTGTGACCTTCACGTGCAGTTACACTGGCTTACCACTAGGCTACTGCTTCGATTGTGATAACTTTCGGCAATAAATCTTATTTGATCAATGGACCACGTGGAGTGAGATGAAGAAACATTTGTGGTTCATCTCTATCTTTTAATCCGGAATTAAATTTTCTAACCGGTATTTTTCCCTCATCAGAACACCAAATTTGGTGATTCTTTTTTTTTATTTTTTCTAAAATCACGAAATTTCATTCATTGTTGTTTTCTATGTTAATTAGTATTTATTTTTATCTTTTTGTATACCTTGCTTTGTTCCACCTAAGTAGAGAATAAAAAACATGTGTTTTACGTAAAAATTGCTAATGTAACTTCATATTTTCTAGTATAATGGTCAACATAAGATTGTGTATAAATTTGAGGTGCATATAAGTTTGAAAATGTTATGAGGTATTCAAATCTCAAAGTTTAACTAGAGTTGTATGAAACAATGAGAGAGAGATCTATTCATTTTGTGAACGATGTACACTCCAATTTTCTCAAAATCTTATGAAATTTTTATGTCAGGCTTATACATCGATGAAACGATTCTATAGCAATTTATATGACTTTTGGAGAAGTTTTAGGTATTATTATCATTATTTTATAATAAGGTTGCAAGTAGAGCTTTGAATTATCCCTAGCAAACATTTGAACTTTTCATCTATCTGCAGGTCATGTGTTAGAATGGAACACAGGAGCTTAAATATAATTTTTACACATTTTTCTGAATCATATTAGAGCTACACATAGTTCAATTCGAAATTACTTTTGATAAGTACGTAGAAATTCATTTAAATGATAGAAAATACCAAATTTGTTCAAAATTTCTTGAAACTCCTACATGACAACTTAGAAGTAGTCTATTATATATAAAAATATATTTGTGTATATAAGATAACTATTTTTATGTATTACTTCACAACGGTGCACTAGAAAAGAAAAATATATTTAATGGTGCACTAAAAAAGAAAAATATATTTAATGGTGTTTTTATGTATGTTAATTGCTATTTATTTGATCTTTTTTATTTAGCTTGTTTTCTTCCATTTAAGTAGAGAATTGAATTATCCCTAGCAAACATTTGAAATTTTAAGAGGATGGATTCGTGAATTTTAAGAGCAAACATATGCCAAATTTTAATTGAATTTGTAAAAAAATGTTAAATTTAAATTTTAAAAGTAACCCAAACAAATTCGGATAAAAAATTTACCAACATCAAAATTATAGGTCTCAAAGAGTTCTACAAGTTTGTTGTTGACAAGTTTTTGATTTGTAAAAATGACCTATATAAAGTTTGTTGTTGACAAAAAATGGTATCTAGATTCAAGTTTCTGGAATACTAAATGATGTCAAATAAAAAAGTAATGAATACCAAAGATTCATAACTCATCAAGATCTACAAACTTTATATAGGTCATTTTTTCATTTGAGAAAGTGGTTACAACATGTGGTACAAATTTGACAAACCCCTAACATAGTTCGTACCACATGTTGTAACCACTTTATCAAATGAAAAAATAACCTATATAAAGTTTTTAGATCTTGATGAGTTATGAATCTTTGGTATTCATTACTTTTTCATTTGACAACATTTAGTGTTCCAAAAACTTGAATCTGGATACCATTTTTTGAAATTCAAAAATTGGATTGTTCAAACTTTGTCAAATGTAGTAATGACCTATATAAATTTTGTAGATCTTAATGAGTTAAGAATCTTTGGTATTCATGACTTTTTCATTTGACATCATTTAGTACCCCAAAAAATATTTGAATCTCTCAAATTTTGAAAATTCAAATTTAAATAGTTCAATTTAACTCGAATGGGGAAATCACCAAAACAACACTTGTAGATATCGATGATATATACATCTTTTGTATTCACAACTTTGTCATTTGAAATCATTTTTTATGTCATTTGAATTTAATACTTTTGTACCATTAAAAGAAAATATATAAAAAAAAGAGTGCTGTGGGTGTAGAATTCTGATTTGGGCCGCTATGCACGTTGGCCCAAATAAGTGATCTGGACGATCTGATCCGTCCAAAATCCATCCAACGGCATAAACCCTAGCCCTAATTCCTTCACCCCGCCCACCGCTCGCCTCTTCCCTCCTGGCGCCGCTACTCCCTCCCCCGCCCACGCCGCTTCCCTCCCCCGCCCGCGCCGCCGCATCCCTCCCCCGCCCGCGCCGCCGCTTCCTCCCCTGTCTGCTTCTCTCCCTTCCCTTTTTCCCCTCACTCCCTGTGCGCCGGCCTGGGTGCCATTGCGGCGTCGTCGCCCCCCACCGCGCTCTCGGTCGCAAGGGGCCTGCTGTCCGCGTGGCTGGAGCTCGGGCCCGAGATCCACAAGCTCGAGTTCGGTCCCGCGGCCACACCTTCCTCTGCCCCGGCATCGGCACCTGAGTGACCGCATCTCTTCTCCAATCGATGCCCACGGCCGCCGCCCCTCCCCTCCGCGCGTGCCGTCGACCGCACTTCTAGGGCCCCGCCTCCTCCCCGACCGAGCTGGGAGCCCAAATCAGCCCAAATCGATACATGGCTGGGCAGGGTCATCGGCCGCATCGGCGGCTTCCTCGCCCCTGTTCCCGCTTGAGCCACCCACAGGTTTGATCTCGTGACTCGTAGTGAGTAGGAAATGGCTTGTACAGTTTTTGGTCTGTCTCTCGGTGGAGAAATTGTTTCAGCTGAAGATGCGGCGGCTAGCAGTACAATGCATGCTTATGCAATCTATTGTGCTTGCTTGCGTGAACAGGCAGTACTAAGAGTGGTTTTATTAATGTTTGTTGTATAGTTTAAACTAAAATATTAGCATTCTAGTAAACTGAAAAGTACTTTTGGATCTGAACATTAGAGGGTCATATGGATATGCCATGTTTCATTTAATCTTTGTGAGGTTTCCTTGCCACGCTTTTGGACAGAACATGGGAGGCTTACAGTTGCAGTTTGCAGAAGGGCACATGTTGATTATGGCTCAGAACTTGACACATAGGCAGCAATTCAGGCAAAGATGCAATTCAGTTTGCAGCTTTCACGCTATAGGTATATGCAATTTTGAATGACTAGATTCAGTTTGTTGCTTTCACGCTATAGGTATATTGATTCATGGCCTAATGTTGCTGAACATAATTTACAATTGACTTATGCAAATTTTGGACCAGACCATATATTTTTTGAGTGAGCATGCAGGTATCACTTCTGTCATTTACCCATTTGATTTCTAAAAAATTGGTTATAGCAATGGTAGAAGCCTATTATGATGAATTAGTTATGGTTGTTTTTTACAGTTTTGCTTCAACAAGCTAATCTTCAGTTCTGTCACCCTTTTTTGTTGAAAGAATCTATCACTAATTAATGTGATATTATTAAATCATGCATTACATTATTGAATCATGCATTAGATATACTATGTCTTTGACAACCAATTTCCTGTGGCTCTTAAACGGCTGCAATTTGAGAAACACATTTTAGTTAGTTTTATGCATCATCTCTTGCAGTTATCTAATTATTTCTAATAATGCCGTGCCTTGAAATGTTTCCATCTCAAAACTTATGGAGATATCTCCAAAAGGTTATCTTTCATTACCTTGATGGCTGGCCACAATTGTTTTCATTCGGTTCCAAAACATGACACCTTTTCCTCATTGGCACTTGGCAGGTCCATGCAGTACCCAAGGAGCTAGCTTACAGGGCTATCAAAGAGGCACATGTATGATATCTTTCTTTTTGACCTATTGAACTATATTTGTAGCACAAATATAGTTTATAATCTGGTTGTATGGTTTATACATGTGGTGATTGTATGTACTAAAGTACAACATGCAATTGTTTTTGCCATACAGCTACTAATGTACAGGAATGGATGGTGGAAGAAATTGTGTAGTAACTGCACTCTTCTCCCTGACGTTTCAATTATTGATTTGTTGTTCTTGCTTTATTAGTAATAAATTAGTATACTTGTGAGCACTTAGTAGTAGTAGTAGTAATGTTGGACTACAAACTTATATTAGACTTCATGTAATAAAGTTGATGTATGGATTGCAAATGTACTATGTTGGTGATGAATTGTGAATGCATTATATATTTGTGAATTATTGTGCTGTGAAAATTGAGATATTCTAATTATTTTTTTATTCTGGAAAAACATATCACAGCCGGTCCAAACCGGCTGTGAAAATTGGCATCACAACTGGGCGGTGGCAAAAACCGGCTGTGATGGCCATTTTCACAGCCGGTTTTTGCCAAAAACCGGCTGTGAAAAACCCCTTTTCGCAGTCGGTTGGTGACATAAACCGGCTGTGAAAATCAATTTTCACAGCCGGTTAAAGACCGACTGTGAAAAAGGGATTATCAGCGCAACTTTTCAAAACCGGCTGTGATGTGGGCAACCGAACCGCCTGTGATGCTCTTGCTGTACTAGTGTTTAAGTTAGAGCAAAAATTAAAGAGATAAAATATGTAGATTGTGATTAAATGTATGGCACTATTTTTTGAGGGCAATGTATGGCACTATTTATGAATTGGCAATATGAGGAGGAAAAAATTTAATTATTTATTTTCTGTTTGAGATTCTGTATAGTCTGTGTCTCTGTGAGAGCGTCACCTGATAAACTACGCCACAACTCAAGTGCTGATCATGTTAGAGCACTCTTTGTGAATATTCGTTGTTCTGAATTGGCAATGGAAGGATAGGAAGATTGTGCTCAAGAAAAGAGACACAAGGCATCGATGCCTTGCTAGTCTGGTAATAACCTGCCCATTTGAATCTCTAGATGTTCTGACAAAAACTACAGAGGATTAGATAAAATGGCAAGATACTTAAAAGTGTGGGACCAAAAGATACAGAGTTGAAACCAAATTTAAGGTTCTTCATGAAAGGAATCGATGCTCATGATAGCCTAAGAGAGGAAAGAGTGAATTAGATTTCTAAAAACTTAACCTAACACATGCCTCTAATTACACAAAGTAAAACTAAGACATGCTATCTAGATGTGCAACTAAGATTTTCTTCTAGTGATTGCACCCACCTAAAGAGTTTTGCAACATAGAGGCAATCCTATCAAGATACTACTCTAGAAAGGTAAAGACACACATAATTTGCAAGTATGAAATACGAAGCTTAAAAGGGTTAGCGGGATGCAAACTTGACACGAAGATTTATCCCGTGGTTCGGCTAATGCCTACTCCACGTTGGAACTCCACAAAGGAGGTGCTCCCGGTCACCAAGTTTTGTTCCCGGTCAAGGCCTTGAGTTCGCCACAAAGGCTCCCCAAGAGGGATGATGAGTAAGTCACCAAGACCTTGCTCTCATCAACCTACTCTCCTGGAGATCTTGACGCCACCTTCACTATAGAGGTAAGGAGGGGGTCTCTTCGTCCCCCGCACAACATCATCGTCGTTGCTCCACACCAAGCCAGAGGGTCGAAGACTTACCGGTGAGTCACCAAAACTCCAAGGAGCCGACACACCAAGATTACAAGAGTTGGTTCACTCTAGAACCAAAAGCACAAGGATCAACACCTTGCAAACACTTTGCCTATTCTAGCTCTCTCACTCACTATGGATGATGAATGTAGCACAAATGGTGGCTTGGATGTCTTGCGGTTGTAGATGAACTTCTTTGGACTTCAGCAACATGAAATGGCCAAATGGGAGTGGTATATATAGCCCAAAGGGTTGAACTAGCCATTGCTCAAAAGCTGCACAGAAGTCGTGAATGGCATATAATCCGCTGTGCACTTCACCCCATCGGCGTATAATATGTTGTGTGCTTTTCCAACCGCTATTTGTACATGCCATATGCTTCTAAACTTGTACGCCAATGATCGGAGTTTAATACATCGTGGCCTTTTCTCCATCTTTCTCTTGACATCGTTTCTGTGTAACTTATACGCCGATACTACACCGATGGTTGGCATACAATACGCCGTGTAGAGTATTCACGACCCAACTTGAACACGTCCATACCTTGAGCGCTGTATCATCCACCCCTATATATGCACAGTAACATTGGAACATACGTCGACGCCCTTCTTCTGATTTCTTCGAGCGTCGTATGCTTCTCAACGTGTACTCTGTGCATCGCCGTATAATACGCCATGTAGGATCTTTTTGTTTTGCTATCCTCTACACGTCATATACTTCTGGTTTGTATGCCGTGTATTGCCACATAATACGCCATGTAGGATCTTCTTGTTCTGCTTGCTCATCCTCTACATGCCGTATACTTCTGGTTTGCATGCCATGTATCGGCGTATAATACGCCATATACAAACTTTGCGGGTTCTTCCAATTCAATTAACTCAAGTCCTTTCCATGATTTCTCATGCCAATACCATATTTAGAATACTCCAAAATAAGACTCTGATTTTTGGCTATGCTTTGGAATCATTCTTGAAATATAATTTACTATGTATAGCACTTAACAAACATATTAGTCCCAAAGACTATGCTGTTATTCAATCACCAAAATCACAATGTAATGGCACATAGGGCCCATTTTTCTTACACTTCAAGACAAGCAATATTATTTATTTTTAGCCCTAGCGAACGCACAGACATTTTGCTAGATGAAATAAAAAAGACAAAAGAGTCCATTTCCTGCTTTTGTCCCATAAATGTAGTAGAGTTTTTATCTGCCCAAACGAAGCACTTTTTAGCGGAGCCTAGCTGCCTTCTCAAACAGCTCCACAAATATATCAGGGTAAGATTCTTTAAGGAGGCCATACCCATCGCTTGCCACCACATCCTACAACCTGTTCGTGCACGCGACGAACTCGACGCACGCGTGCTTGAGCACATCGCACTTGTGCCGACAAGCCAACACCAGCAAGCTCGCCACGGTGTCGGCTTCAAGGCCTTCACTGAGGGCTCTCTCGCACACGAATCTGAGCCCCTTCACATCGTACCGAACTGCGGCCACCAGCAGACGCGCGCACAGGCCGTTCTTCTCGTCCATGTCAAGGCCGGCCATGGAACCCGACACCGAGTCGGTGTAGATGAACTTGAGCAGCTCCTCGAAGACGACGGGGTCCATGTCCTCAATGGCTACATGGCGCTGCGTGCCAGGCTGGCCGCCGGAGAACTGTGCCCTGAAGACCGATGACCGCGCCGCTAGCACGTTGGTGTGCGCGGCGAAAGCTCGCCCTTGGACATTGAATGTCACGTCGGCTCCGACCTTGGTCTCCAGCAGCTTCGAGAAATCCTGGGACAGGTTTGGCCATGGCATGGTTGGCGCCTCGACAGCCGTGGCGGCGGCGGTGGCGGTGGCGGTGGCAACCACCCATGGTTCCTTGATGACGGTGATGTGGCACTCGATCACGAGGCGGTCGTCCTTGAGGTACGGCGACGCTTCCAACGCCCTCCTCTCCGTGAGATTGCTCTTGAGGATGCCCCAGTAAGTGATCCTGCCGTCGTCCCTGGTGTCGAACAGGATGGGTGCCTTTGAGCACCAGATCTTGGACGAGGACCCGTCCGTTTGGTCAACCAATCTGAGCTCATAGTCCGCCCTCACCTTGGCTTTCTTGCTCAGGAGCTCGAGGTAGACGCCGAAGTAGCCTTTGGATTGCTCCCTGTTGTCTCCGTCCGGGTAGCAGCGGATGCACCATCTGTACCCACCGACATCCATGGCGGCAGACTGGATGAACTTGCCGGCGCCGAGCCCCATGTGCTGGCTGTAGCCGGTGATCTCGAAGGAGAGCACGCCGCGCGCCGTTGGACTGGATGCCCACATATTGCCCATGGCTGAGCCCCAAGTCGATCGACCTAGACCAGTTCAGGGATTCAGAGAAATCTAGGTGATTCTTTGAGGCTACCCAGGAGGCCACGACAAGAGAAAAGATTGCCTGATGTTGACGCTAAAACGCGCCGCGCCAAACACTCACACGCGCGGAATTGCAAGATGCAGATCTGACTGCGCAGAAACCGGTGAAACCGGTTTGGAAAACCGGTGAAACCGGTTTGCTAGGGTTTCCTGCGAAGACCAACGAACGCACGCCCGGGAGGGACCCCGTCAGGGTGTGCGCACCTTGGGTTGTTCTAGGATCGGTCAGGCCACCTAGAACGCCCTCAATCGCCGTGGAAACGAAGGAAGAACAGCAATTAGGGTTTGGAGAAGCTAGGGTTTGAGAAACATAAAATAAAGGCAAAAAGTAAAGACGAATAAAAGATAAATTGTGTTTGATCGATTGGATGATACTCAATCGGCCGCAACCCTTTAAATTTATAGGGTGGGGAGGTCTTGCCCCGCAAGGAAAGTCCAAATACAAGTCGGATCTACAAAAAGAGTCCAAACCTATTACAATTCGGGGAAAACCGGTTCCACCGGTTTCTAGATCCGGTTCCACCGGTTTCCGTTGTCAGACGCAGCACAGTGTAACAAACCGGTTACACCGGTTAGCAAATCCGGTTCCACCGGTTTCCCTGCAGAAACTATTCCTTGCCAATTTTGATTGCTAACATATGCCCTCCTGTTTTCTAGTAAACTTGTGCACTAGAAAACACTTCTAAGATCAAAATTGTTCTTCTGGACGATACTAAACATATAAAGCATCGGCCATGTCATGCGTCTCGCCTATGTTGAAGTTGAAGCAACTTGTTTTGGTCTCCACACCATCCTTGTAGGTGCCGCTGATCTTTGTTCAACTTTTGGCTCCATTGATTGCCTGCGCATTCTTTGTAATTTTCTCTTTTGAGTGCGAGTTAAGCCTGAGGGACACCACCTCGGCTGCATATATTTAGAATCTGATTTGCTACTGTTCTCACACTGCTTAGGATCAGTACATGCATCTTTTCTAACCGGATTACCATTATAAGCAATCGGTTGTTGGAAAATACCATAATTTGGATAAGAAATAATATGTGGTGGCATGTACATACTACTATAGTCACTAGGAGCATAATAACAAGGATATGGCCAAGACAACGGCATATATGATCCACCAAAATAATATGGCGCAGCAGCATAATTACCTTGGTGTCGGTGAAATTTTTGTTCACCTTGATGTCTTGGTATTGAATCTGCATCTCCAGTGCTATGTGATTGATTTTTCTGCTTCTGGACAGCTCCCTTCTTCTTATATTTTTCCAGAAGATCTTCAAATGTCAGTTTCACCTTTTACTTTGATCCACCAGAACTTCCAGGCGCAAACCGGTTATACCGGTGTGAATAACCGGTTACACCGGTTCTACCAGAATCAGCATGTTTGCTCTTGGCTTGCCCCCCGAGTGTTGAATTCCTTTTTGCAACTTGAGGGTCTTTTTTCTGCCATACCTTCTTGCTCCTTTTCTGTTCTGGTCGTGCTTCACCAATGATTACATTTTTTCCTTTTGTTGTATCGGCTTGATGTGGCCGGATCAACACTTTATGATTCTGTAATTCAATGGTATGGACATAGAAATTCTTAGGAAAAGGATCAGAATCAACCTTCATTTCATGCAAAGTCAAATGGCCTTCATTAAGGGCCGATTGAATTCGCCTACGAAATACATTACAATCATTAGTTGCATGTGAAAAAGAATTGTGAAATTTACAATATGCACGTCGCTTCAACTCATCAAGAGATGGTAAAGTATATGCACACTTGATGTATCCATTCTTATGTAACTCATCAAATATCCTATCACATTTGGACACATCAAAAGTAAATTTTACTTCTTCTTGCCGATTTTTGTGGATCGGCTTAAGTGAAAGGCAATTATATGATTGAGACTTGCTTGGCCATGTAAATTCAGCAGCACATACTTCTCCATTCTCATCGTCCACTAAATCATTGTTTAACATATGCATGTTAGGACGATCAGATTTTGGCCTAGCATCTTTACTTCGGCTTTCTTGAACCAAAGCTTTTTGTAATACTTGATTAAGGGTAAGAAACTCATAGCCTTCTAATTTATCTTTGATATAAGATTTCAAACCTTTAAAAGCTAATTCGGCAAGATCTTTTTCAGAAATAATCAAACTATAACATCAGTTTTTTGTATCTCTAAATCTTCTAATGTAATCAGCAACAGATTCATCATTCTTTTGAATAACCGATGTCAAGTGAGATAGCCTCAATTCATTATCACCACTATAAAAGTGCTCATGGAATTTATGTTCTAATTGAGACCATGTATGAATAGAATTAGGAGATAATGCCGAAAACCATGAGAAAGCAACACCAGATAATGACAAAGGGAATAATCTAACTTTCAAATGATCAACACTTCCATGAATACCCATTTGTGCATTAAATTGGCTAATATGCTCCCATGTAGTCCTATTGTCTTCCCCAGTAAATTTGACAAATTCTGGCACTTTAAAACCTTGAGGATAAGGCATAGTATCAAAAACTGGAGGATAAGGTTTCTGATATACTAAAGTTTTATTCTTAACCTCTACGCCAAAAGTATCCTTAATCAAAATAGCCAAATCTTTTTTATATTCTTCCATCAGACTCTGAATATAAAGATCATTTGAGCTTTGCTGATCATTGACATTTGGCACATTTTGTGACATTTGGTTCGGTGATGCATGTAATGGTTGTTGCAAATAACTCGAACTTTGGGAAGACATAGGATTTGTAGTATATGTCATTGGAGTACATGTAGATACATTACCAGAAACACCATTAACTCGGCCAGGATTAGCCTGAGCAATTGACGTATTAGTTACAAGCTCAGGTGTTGTCTGATATGCAGCAACAGGGTAAGAACCGGTAGGACCGGTTTTGGAACCGGTTGAACCGGATTTTGGCCGTACTGAGTATTAGGATTAAAACCGGTAGGACCGGTTACAGAAACCGGTTTTACCGGATTTGCCTGGCCAAATCCCTGAGAATTCTGTCCTGTCAAATGATTTAACGGCATCCCATATTGTGGATTTCTGGGTGGTACTGCTGCCGATAAATTCTGAGGTACAATTGCGTGCTGTGAAGTACCCACTATATCAGAATTAATAGCATTACTAGTTACGGTCGAAGGTTGTTTTCCTACGGATTTATCAATCATGCCTTGAACAATCGTAAGAAGATTCTTTTGACCAGAAAGTAATAAGCCATTAATTTGCTCAAGGGTAACAGGCGCGGATGCAACACTTACAGTGGGTGTTACCTCATCTTTTTCTTCTTCTCCCTCTGAAAGAACAACCACCTCCTTGTCCTTGGAGATAGCACCTTTTCGATCCTTGGAGAAGTGCGAGAGGAACCATTGCGCCTTATCTTCAAGTTTCTTCTTGGCCCGTTCCATCTCCTCCTTTTCTTGCAACAGGAGTTGCTCGAAAAGATGACGATCCTCAGCCGAAAGCTCATTGGCAGTCGGCCTTTGAATATTATCAGGATCCACCTCGCCTGGCTTCGGTAGACTCGACATGATAGTAGATTCCTTTTTTCTTGTCCCCAGCGGAGTCGCCAAAAAGTGTGTTGACGCTAAAACGCGCCGCGCCAAACACTCACACGCGCGGAATTGCAAGATACAGATCTGACTGCGCAGAAACCGGTGAAACCGGTTTGGGAAACCGGTGAAACCGGTTTGCTAGGGTTTCCTGCGAAGACCAACGAACGCACGCCCGGGAGGGACCCCGTCAGGGTGTGCGCACCTTGGGTTGTTCTAGGATCGGTCAGGCTACCTAGAACGCCCTCAATCGCCGTGGAGACGAAGGAAGAACAGCAATTAGGGTTTGGAGAAGCTAGGGTTTGAGAAACATAAAATAAAGGCAAAAAGTAAAGACAAATAAAAGATAAATTGTGTGTGATCGATTGGATGATACTCAATCGGCCGCAACCCTTTATATTTATAGGGTGGGGAGGTCTTGCCCCGCAAGGAAAGTTCAAATACAAGTCGGATCTACAAAAAGAGTCCAAACCTATTACAATTCGGGGAAAACCGGTTCCACCGGTTTCTAGATCCGGTTCCACCGGTTTGCGTTGTCAGACGCAGCACAGTGTAACAAACCGGTTACACCGGTTAGCAAATCCGGTTCCACCGGTTTCCCTGCAGAAACTATTCCTTGCCAATTTTGATTGCTAACACCTGATACAAATAAGCACGGACGGATCGGATCTGCTAGTTATCTGGGAAGCACGCACACAAATCTCTTCACCGTCGGACTCAACCAATGGACTCCCGGAGTAAAAAAGGAAGGAAAGATTGAGAACCCGTCTGCAGCATCAAGGTCTTCCTATTTTATGGTGCAAGCATTCTTTTCTAATGTTTTTACCCTACCAATTTTCTTATTGGCTCAAAATTTATATAGCTTCCCTCAATGCGGAATAATTCTATAAAATCTCTCAACTATGAATCTAAGATCTATCCTCTCGATGCATGCCATTCCGTACATATTTCCATCCAAGTATCGTTAATTGTGGATGGAACAGACAATTTTGCCCCAATATTACAATAGAGAGCATAACCGCTAGTTCGTAAGGCCCCATCACCACCGGCGGCGGCGGTGAATGTATAGGTTTTCAACGCTGGATTGCAAACCGGCGGTGAAAAACAGCGTAAAAAATATCAAACGGTAAATCTAAACAACGTGACTATTTTGCGTGGCCGACTTGTGGGGCCCGGATGCCATTGAGACTTGAGAGTCTGTAAGTATTTTGGGAGCCGCGCCATTCTTTGGAGGCCCGTCTTCTGGACTCTGGAGCCGTCGTCTCATTTCCAACCCGCCGCTCTTCTTCAAGGTCCTCTCCCAGGTAGGATTTTGGGTTGGGTTTGGTGATTTGTATAGCTCTTCATCCGCCCAGTTTAGGTTTAGTTCATTCGCCTATGTTACAATCGTATTCATGTTGTGGTGGTTCCTATTCTTCTAATAGGTATATGTGTGTACTCGATCCTCCTTAGAGCGTGTTTGGCACAGCTCCAACTTCAAAAAAATAGCTCCACTCCAGTGACTCCAGGTTTTTTCTGCCAAATACGTCCAGCTCCAGAAACTCCAACTCCGGAAAAAACATGGAGTTGGGGGCTAACTCTATATTTTTCTTGGAGCTCCTCAAGGAGTGCTCCAAAAATACATGTTACAAACATTCTTATGAAGTTGGGATAAAATTATCCATCATTGCCACTGATTACACGACTTACCAGTTCACGAAAAAAAAGAAAGAGACCGACGCCGCGCACCGCCGCAGTCGCGGGCGAGCTTCGCTCTGGCCCTGGAAGCCTTGGGCCAGTGCCGCCACTGACCGTCTTGCCGCGGGCGTGCACCGCTCCGGCCATGACACCGCGGGCTGAGTGCCATCGAGTTCACGAGTCAGGTGGTGGCGCCGCTGCCTACCTGTTCGACGGCTGCCCCAGCCCTTTCCACGCGGCCGCCGCAGGCTGCCTGTGCCTGCTGCCGACTCTCGCTGCCCCAGTATTGGTTGATAGAGAGATAGAGCAGAGAAGACAGAGAAACGAGATGGAGGAAGAGAAACGGGCACACCACCGGAGCGAAGAGATAGGAGCGGAGATCGAGGACACACGGCCCTCCGCGGATGCGAGCGGTGGCTTTAGACACAACGTGCTGGGCGGTCCTTTTTTCTTTTTTTCTTTCTGTTTTCCTTTTTCTTTTATGTTGCATATTTTTTATAAAATATAAAAGAGGAAAGGGTAGACACTGACATGCGTAATTCTATGGGCACAATAGATTTTTCACAACAACATTTGCCATTTCTGGAGCTGGATTTATGATTTTTGCCAAACATATAGATAACTCCAATATTTTTATGGAGTCGGTGGAGTGGAGCTGCAATAGCTAGGAAAGTTGAAGTGGAGTTGTGCCAAACACGCCCTAAGTGTTTTGAATCCCCCGTCATTGAAATTGTTTTAGTATATTAGATGAGTTCGTTGTTATTATTTGTTTCTGATTGTCGTTCTATTTGGTTGCTGATTATGTGGATTGCATCCCTTTTTATGATTTATGTAGTCAATTAGTCTACTTTTTTGATCACCCAGCGTAGTGTTTTGATTTTGGCCCCAAATCATTTTTGGTCTCAGTGCGATTGGTGGGATTTGAAATGATTTTATATGTTTGTGGGTTAATGTCGTTCAAATGAATTAATTTACATACTTGGTAACCATAGAAACAAATCTGTTAAATCTCTTTGGAATCATTATTACTCCACTATTTTTAATGTATACTATGAATTATTCCTTTGTGGAGTTACTTTAGTATACTATGAAATATACATGACTTTAGAACTATTATTACTCCACTATTTTTAATGTAAATTATATTATTTTGAAATGTATATTCTATTATTTTAAAATGTAAATTTAAAATAAGGTTCCTTTCTGCTGTCCATTTGAAACATTTTTTATGTTCCCTTTTTAATTTGTTATTAATTGCACTATATGACTTGTTCAATCTTCTTTAGGTCAATCAGCTATAGGACATAATTTTGCAGACGGCTCACATCTCCATTCTAATGAGGATCAAGGTACATTTTTTCCTTCAGTCAATCATTTGCTGTTATATATTTTACTCATCTCCCTTGTCCTGTCTCACATGGAACAAGGTTTATTTTTGGAGCTACATTAGTCTACTATAAAATTTACACAATTTCAACTGTATTATTACTACATTCTTTGTAGTGTAAATTAAATTGTTTTCAAATGTAAATTTGAAATAAGTTTATGTTGTCCATTTGATGCATTTTCTTTTATGTACCACTTTAAATATGTTAGTAACTGCACTATATCTCAATTTGTGTGCACATTTAGTGACCAATTGGATTCATCTCTCCACTTGCTAACCATATAAATAAATCTGGTTAGTTAATTAATCTGCCATTTGCCTAGTATGCTTTTGTTTGTAGGTTTCCATCACAATAAATAATAATATGTATATTTGGTAACCATATATATAAATCTGGGTAGTTGAGGAATCTGCCATTTGCATAGTCTGCTTCTGTCTGTAGGTTTCCGTCACAATAAAAACTAATATGTATATTTGGTAACCATATAAAATAAGATGGTTAGTTGAGGAATCTGCCATTAGCCTAGTCTGCTTCTGTTTGTAGGTTTCCATCATGATAAAAAAATAATATGTGTATTTGGTAACCATATAAATAAATCTGTGTAGTTGATTAATCTGCCGATTGCAGTCTGCTTCTGTTTGTAGGTTTCCATCACAAATAATAATAATTTGTTTATTTGGTAACCATATAAATAAATCTGGTTAGTTGCTTAATCTTGAATTTGACTATCTGGTTATTAAATTTAAAATCTGCCATTCTTTTGCATTTCTTCTGTTGTTGAGTTGATAGTTGTATGTATTTCTTCTATTTTCATTTCCTCCATTCTTTTGCATTTGGTTTATTTCTGTCAGATCTTCTGTTCTATGGCATAGCTGTTCACTCTAGTACTAGTTATTTACTAAAGCCAAGAATTTGTCAATTTGACTTGCATAGAATAGAATTAGGTAAAAGTTGATCTACCTGTACATATTTATATTTGCATGCTTCTAGAATCAAAATAAAACTTTGGTTATTGACTTCAATACAATCAAAATTGTGATTTTCAGACTACATTTGGTTCCATCTATATCTGTCTATGTGTTTGAAGCAAGGTTTTCCGTATGCTTTCTACTTCTTTGGTTCCATTTATATTTTTCTTTCACTTTGTTTTTGCAGGTGATCTGTTAAATTGTGAACTCAAACACAGTTTTAGATGGTTTTGTCGATGTGTTGAAATGAACTATATTTTTGTGGCATAGATGCAAATCTTTAGATAATGTCTTTTAGTATTTTCAGACAATAAACAATGCTCTGTAATGCTCTAAATTTGGATGTTATGTAATCTTTTGAACCTATGTTATGTCCTTTGTCATATGTTGACTTCAAATATTTTGTCCCCTTTCAGTTCTATTACGTATTTCATTTGATCTTGTTTGTGTCACAATATTTCTGCTAAAGTCATTCTTCTTAAAGCTGTAATTATTGTTCGATGTTAGATGTGATTTAATGGATACAAAAATCAAGTGTCCATGCTCCATGGTCAAAGGAACACTTGATTAGCATAACTGGGCAAAATTGAGTGTTTCTGCCTCTTCTAGCACTCGAGTGCAAGGTAGACAGCTCCATATCAAATGATAAAAAATTATATTCGAATGGGAGGGGCCTCCTAATGAACCAGTCACCCTCTCCTTCTAAAGCCACAATTTTTCGCACTTGTTGCAAAGTGTGGAAACCTCTGCTTTCATGCGTTACTCACCTTACTAGTGCACCATATGATCACTTGTGATTGAATAAGGGATGGAGTCCTTTTATATTAAACTCTCTGAATCTTTACAAATTTCTACAAGCCACAACTAAAGTTCGATCAGGCTATAATTTTTTGTGGGTGTCCGTTACATGCTCCTAACTAAATAAAATATCAGAAAAATAATGTAAAAATTAAAAACTTTGTACATAAAATTAATTTATAAGTACTAAAAATTCATTTAATCTATAAAAAATAGCAAATCATTTCAAAAATAATTCAAAGTTCCTCCCTGTAAACTTATCTACAGCATAACATGTGAAAAAAAATGTTTCCATGTAATTTACTTAAAAATAATGTTTTAGGGTGTGAAAGACTTAAGTTTTCCCTTGAAAATATATAAGAGTGTGAGAGATATGTATGTATTTGTGAACAATGATTAGTCTAATTTTCTAAAAATATGTTGAATTAATATGAGAAGGCTATATGCCTATAAAAAGACTCCATGCCAATTTTCATAATTTTTAGATGCGGTATATTTAACCTTTTTTCTTGTAATATGTTGAACCTTCATGAATTTCTAGAGTGCAGACTGTAAGTCCGATTATACCGAAATTGTTTATGGTCGCTCCTTACATGCTTCTAGTTCAAGAAAAAATATTTAAAAAATAAAATAAAAATAAAAAATCCATGTTACAAACCCGCGGTACTTTCATCTCCGGTTCGTATGACAAAACGGTGGTGAAAGTGGTGCTGATTTTCAATACCGGTTCATGTTACAAACTGCCGGTCAAAGTGGTGCTGAAAATGGAACCGCCGGTGAAAATGTTTCACCAGCGGTTCAGCCAAAACCGGCGGTCAATGTGGTGTTGGGGAAGACCATTTCTATAGTAGTGCCCCATACTATCACTCATGGGGCCCCGCTCTCCCCCTCTTTCTCCCTATTCCATGTGTGCTTTTGCGGCGATGCCATGGCGAGCCTTGACAATATGGAGGGCCTGAACACCGCGCATAGCTGCGACTACCACTGGCCATCCGCCTGCTATGGACCGCCTCCCTGATTGTCACCTGCTCAACCATGGCCTCGACCGCCATGCCATGCTTTCTCCTCTGCCCTTCATTTGTGCCACTTCATCCTCCCACAAGACCGCCGGGCGTCGACGAGTGCCCGTGATGGCATCTAGATCCGGTAGATAGATTGCACGGCCACAAGATGGTGACCACTGGCATCGTGCTGGAGCTGGGGCTCGGCGTCAATCAACACTGCGTTGGGTATAGCCGCAAGTGGACAAATGGAAGAGAGGGGATGGAAGGAGAGATAAATGAGATTGAGATCACTAAAAGGTGGGATGGAGCTGTAAAATTGTATTTCTCAATCACATTTTTGCGAAACACCAAAGGAGACTGAGACGTTGATGCTAACACATGCACGCATAAAGAGACTGAGACGTTGATGCTAACACACACACGCATACTCAACAAAATGAATACATGCACAAAAACTCCACCTCTACATCCATCTCCAGTAGACTAGGCTAGCTATTCTGATCTTTAAATTGATGAGGTCACCACGAGCACCTTATTGTTTATTGAGAGAATATCGCCCGTTAATTCAGAGAAAAAAATTAGGAAAATTTAATAACTCATGCAGAGTGGAGGACTCCAACACAGATGGACAGGTTCCACCAAATGGAACCTAACCTAGTAAGAAACACTCAGTTCGCCTTTTTCCAACCATGGTTAATAGCACCTGGACAAAATAGCACCGAGAGGATAAATCTTAGATTCGATGGCACTAATGGAATTTTGCAGAATGCTGTGGCATTTAGGGAATTTGTATAAATTTTGATTGCAAAGGAGGGAATTGGGGGCTCTTCTTTTTATTCATGTTCTAATTAGGCGGAATATAGTTGATTTTGACCTCAAACTTTTATCCAAGTCTCATTTTGGTCCCTGAAGTACTAAATGGCCTTTTAAGTCCACAAACTTCTTCATATGGCTCAATTTTGTCCTTTGTCTACGAATCTGGCCTCATTGGCATGCCTTGCCAGGTTTGTACACAGCCAAAATGAGTCGCCTTCACTATCAGAAAATGGTTTATCGGTCACCCACATTGGTACCTATTTTTTAAGACCCGGTACCAATGGTAGTCATTGGTACTGGGTCTAAATTTGGTAGGCCCCGAGAACCCTTTGGTACCGGGTGGTAACACCAACCTGTACCAAAGGTCACCCTTTGGTACCGGTTGGTAACACCAACCTGTACCAAAGGGTCATCCACGGATTAATTCAAAAGGAAAGCATCTAGAACTTAGTCAGCTGTGGTGTGTAGGTGAGATGGTAAGAAAGCAACACGCGAAGCAGGAGGTCGTGGGTTCGAACCCTGCGCGCAGTCCACGACCCGGTACCAAAGGAGGTCAATGGTACCCTGCAACTTGCTGCAGTAGCGCCAGTCAGCCAAGGCAAACATGGACGCCACGGTCGCAATAGTGAGGCCTCCACAGAGCGTCTTCTCGCACATGAGCTTGAGGCCTTGGACGTCGTATCGGCCCGTCGCCACGAGTAAATGCTTCATGAATTCCTTGTTCCCATCGCTACCAAGGTCATCGTCAATGCCAAGGCGGATCATGTCGGTGTAGATGAAATGAAGCAATCCTCTGAAGACATCAGGTTGCATGTCTTCAATGGAGATGTGCGGCCGGGGCCCCCTGTGCCTTTCTTCAGGCATGTAACCGTAGAGCTGTGGTAGGGTATTAGCATTGTAGCTCTGCGCTGACATCGGCAGGAAGGAAACCATCGCCGCGTTGTCCACTTGTGTTGCCTAAATCTAGAGGATCGGTGGTGTAGCATAGTAGCATAATCTGAAACATTAAATAACAAACTAAAATAGCAGACTTGCATATATTATGCTAAAGTGTGTTGCATTGTTAAGTTCTATTTATAATTTTTTGCAACATCTGTGAGATAAGCTTTCATAAAAATGCATGAGAGCAATGTATATCTTTGTACTGTCAGAAATATGCCCTAGAGGTAATCATAGAGATGATCATATTTCGTTGTATTCATGATATATTATTTGTTTATTGAATATCCATAAATGGCAAACTTGTATTGATTGACAATTATGTGAATTGTTTGTGAAACTCTTTTACTTGTATGGTTATTCTAAAGTTGTCCCTAGTCAGAGTTGATGACTAGCACATATATTAGTTGATGACTATGTTTCACAAGTCATGGACATGGAGATGTCAAACTAATAATGTGGGCGCATGTATGACATGAGGCTGAATCGACCCAACGTGAGAAATTGTAACGTAGTTCTCTCTTTACACAACGTGTACGCTATGTCCTTAGACCTGAGAGTGTCGCATGGACTTAAGATGTAAAATGACTTGCTTAGGGGCTATCAAACGCTACTCCGTAACTGGGTAGTTACAAAGGTGGTTTTTGGGCTTGTCAGAAAACATGCTGTAAGTCATGGTCAGTCAAGATGGGATTTGCCCCTCTCTTTGAGAGAGATATCTCTGGGCCCTTCGAGTGATCGGATCAAGAAATGTATGGCCATGCTTAGGTTAAGTTTTAACCTACTAAAGGATCCCGATTCACAGTGTCGAGAAAGAGAGGTTAGCTTGGAGCTTGACCAAATATCGTGAGGCAAAGGGAATAGCATGTACGTGACATTGTGATGGTTCGTCTGATATGATCTTTACGTATGCATAGGAGTTGACACGTCTTGCTAGAGGCCGCTATCAACTATTGGGCAGAGTAGGATTACTTCGGCCATGTCTATGTATACGTGAACCCATAGGGTCACACACTTAACGGACTGGAAGCCTAATTCGGATAGGATCCAAACTGAATCAGGTTTAGGAGTTCTAATGGGCCTCAGACCTAGGGGCCTGTTAGGGACGCCTATATAATGAGGGGTGGGGGCATGGCTTAGGGCTAACCCTAATTCGCCCAACAGCTGCCGCACCCCACTCCTGCACCTTTCGTTGCTCCTGTGGACCTAGCAGTCCGGGGCGAGACGCTTCCTCCCTGTACGTGTGGATACCTCGGAGGTGCTACATTTGGAGCACAAGGACGAGCCGCACGAGACGGACGTAAGCAACTGCACGGCACTGCCCCGATGCGCTTCATCTACATCGTGACGTTTCCGCTGCATCTGCGCATCTAGTGATAATCCCGTGATCTATAGCAGTAGTAGTTCCTGGTTTATGGGGTGGAAAATTTTTGTTTTGCGCTAGCGTAGCCTCCCCATATCCCTTCAGTGGATGGAGTTTTTCGGGTTTCAAGTTTAGACGTCGGAACGTCTTACTTGTTTTTGCAGATTCATGTGATCGGTATGGCCCCTATGTGTATGTGATGCATGTATGTAACAAATTCATGACCTGTGTGTCGTAAGTATGGCAATACATCTAGAGCCATATGTATTGTCAATTTATTGTAATGGGCCTGCGTGCCAACATGTGATGATCCAAGGCGAATATGTAATTTACTTTACTAGTTTGCGGTAGTTCTTGGAGGATTCATCACTAGAGGATGGCTCACATGTATCATGTAGATGGAGATCATCATGATGGACAGGTCATGGAGATGAAGATCACCATGTGATAATGGGCCATACCATGTCATAACTATGTGAACGTCATCCTTACGATTCTACTTTCATTTACATGCGACAATGGTTATATTTCTGCATGCGATGATAAAAGTAGAATCATCCCTCGGCAATATTTAAGTTCGAATGCATTCCCAAACCTTGCACTGTCACGGGTCTTGTACAATTGGTGGTGGGTCTATGAAATTAGGGTGCCACCAGTTTTCCTTGACTTGATGGGTTCGTATCGGATACTTACAGCATAAGGCTTGGTTACTTAAACAAAGTCATCTTAATGGTTAAGGACTTTGGGGCATAAAGGTTGGGCACCAAGACATAGAGATGTCACCCAACAACAAGAGTCATATGTGATATGGTTAGAAAGGAGTTGCTTACCGATCTACCTTGTCTTCTAGCGGTGATGCTAAAGCTCACTAGTAGACTTGTTAGTTGTGGGTCTTGAATCACTAAGCATCAATGGAGGGATATTGATTTTAGTGGGAGTAGATTCTATTAAATGTTTAATGTTATTTACTCTTTTATGGATAGTTTGTCTTAGTATTTTGCATTATTATTTTTGTTGTAGATCAATGGCACGTAACAATACTACCACTTTCGCGTTGCGTTCGATCCTTGAGAAGGAAAAGTTGAATGGGACTAACTATACGGATTGGATCCGTAACCTGAGAATTGTTCTCTGGGCTAATAAAAAGGAAGATGTTCTAGACACCTCATTACCAGAGGAGCCTGCTGAAGATGCAACTGCTGCTGTTAAGGCTGCGTACAAGAAAGCATGTGATGCCAATCTTGACGTGAGTTGCCTTATGCTTTGCTTGCATGGAACCCGAGCTGCAGATGCAGTTTGAGACAAACCATGAGGCGCACGATATGATCGTTGCGCTTAAAGACATGTTCCAGACTCAGGCCTAGACTGAAAGGTTCAATGTTTCCAAGGCCTTTGTGGAATGCAAGCTGGCAGAGGGCGCAGTGGTTGGACCACATGTGATCAAGATGGTTGGTTACACACAGATATTGGAGAAGCTAGGTTTTCCAATTGGCCCAGAGTTGGCTACTGATTTCATCTTGGCATTTCTTCCACCTAGCTATGGGAACTTCGTCTCGAACTACCATATGCATGGGGCGAAAAAGGTCCTAAATGATCTGCGTGGCATGCTTAATACAGCAGAGATTGACATTAAGAAAAGTGCTAGCGGCGGCCATGTGATGGCGATCCAGAACAAGCCTACCTTTAAGAAGAAGGGTAATTCTTGGAAGAAGAAGAAGAAGGGCAAGGCTAAAGATGTGAACTCTAAGCCAAACCCAACATCCAAGGCTAAAGCTGGACCAGCTACTGATAAGGAGTGCTTTCATTGTCATGAACTCGGACACTGGAAAAGGAATTGCAAGCTGTACTTAGCCTCCTTAAAGGATCACGGCAATAAGAGTACTTCCACTTTAGGTACACTTGTTACTCATGTTACAGATATATTTCTCGCTGATTCTTATATCAATTCTTGGGTATTTGATACTGGATCAGTTGCTCATATTTGCAATTCCATGCAGGGACTGATAAGAACTAGAAGCGTTGAAAGAGGAGAAGTTGATTTCCGCGTGGGTAATAATGCAAGAGTTGCTGCGTTGACCGTCAGGACGATGCAACTCCACCTCCCGTCAGGATTTATTATGGAGTTGAATAATTGTTATTTTGTTCCAAGTTTGAGTTGAAACATTGTGTCTCCTTCATGTTTGATGAACGAAGGTTATCCATTTGCAAGTGAAAACAATGGTTGTGTGATCTCTTAGAATGGCATGTTTGTGGCTACTGCATCCATTGTGAACAGGTTATTTATATTAAATCTTGATGATTCACCTATCTGTAATATAAGTGCTAAAAGGCCTTGGCCGAATGAATTGAGTCCTACCTTTTTGTGGCATTGTCGTTTGGGTCATATAAGTGAGAAGCGCGTGAAGAAGCTCCATTCTGATCGGCTTTTAAATTCATTTGATTCTGGATAATACGAGATATGTGAGGTTTGTTTGCTAGGCAAGATGACCAAGGCGCCTTTCACAGGTTTTCCTGAGAGGGCATTAGACTTGTTGGAACTCGTACATACTGATGTATGCGGACCAATGAGTATGACAGCTAGAGGTGGATTCCAATACTTCATAACTTTCACTGATGATTTTAGTAGATATGGCTATGTCTACTTAATGAAGCTCAAGTCTGAAACCTTTGAAAAGTTCAAGGAATTTCAGAATGAAGTTGAAAATCAGTGTGGTAATAAAATTAAGGCTTTGCGATCTGATCGTGGAGGCGAGTATTTGAGCCACAAGTTTAGTAATCATCTGAAGAGTTGTGGAATTGTTCCACAACTTAAGTCGCCTGGAACGCCTCAGAGGAAGGGCGTGTCGGAGCGACGTAATCGGACCTTGTTAGACATGGTAAGATCAATGATGAGCCAGTCCGACCTACCGTTATCATTTTGGGGTTACGCTCTGGAAACAGCCGTTTTCACACTAAATAGGGTACCATCTAAATCTGTAGTTAAGACACCATATGAGATGTGGACTGGCAAGACTCCCAGTTTGTCTTTCCTAAAAATTTGGGGTTGTGAAGTTTTTGTCAAGCGACTTTAGTCGGACCAACTAACACCCAATCAGATAAGTGCATTTTTGTGGGATATCCAAAGGAAACTTTAGGGTATTACTTCTACAACCGATCAAAGGGCAAAGTGTTTGTTGCTCGGAATGGTGTTTTCTTAGAGAAAGAGTTTCATAAAAAGGAGAAAATTGGACAAAAGGTGTATCTTGAAGAAGTTCAAGATGAGCCAATCGGGCAAAACTCCACGAGTGATGCTAATGTAGCAGAACAAGTAGAGATACCCATGGCAAGAGAAACACCACCGCAACCACGAAGGTCGGCAAGGCTCCGCGAGGCGCAGGAAATATTATTGTTCGACAATGATGAGCCTGCGACATATGCGGAAGCAATGATGGACCCAGATTCTGAGAAATGGCATAGCGCCATGAGATCCGAGATAGATTCCATGGGAGACAATCAAGTTTGGAACTTGGTTGACCCACCTAATGGTGTTAGACCCATAAGGAGCAAATGGATCTTTATGAAGAGGAGAGATATGGATGGAAATGTTCATGTCTATAAAGCACGACTTGTTGCAAAGGGTTTTTGATAAGTTCAAGGAGTTGACTACGATGAGACCTTCTCACCAGTAGCGATGCTTAAATCTATTCAGATCATTCTAGCAATAGCTGCGTATTTCGATTATGAGATATGGCAGATGGATGTCAAAACAGCTTTCCTAAATGGAAATCTAGATGAGGATGTATATATGATACAAACCCGAGGGATTTGGCGATCCAAACAATGCTGGAAAAATATGAAAACTTCAAAAATCTATTTATGAGTTGAAGCAAGCATCTTGGAGTTGGAATATTCATTTTGATGAGGTGGTCAAAGGGTTTGGCTTCCGACAGAATGAAGAAGAAGCTTGTGTTTACAAGAAGGAAAGTGGGAGCGCTGTCGCATTTCTGATCTTGTATGTACATGACATATTATTGATTGGGAATGATATTTCTATGCTGGAATCCGTAAAGACTTCACTGAAAAATAGTTTTTTCTATGAAGGACTTAGGGGAAGCAGCATACATTTCGGGCATAAAGATCTATAGAGATATGTCGAGAAGGCTTATAGGATTAAGCCAAGAAACTTACATTGACAAAGTGTTGAAACGGTTCAGCATGGAACAGTCCAAGAAAGGGTTCTTGCCTATGTCACATGGTGTACACCTTAGCAAGACTCAGTGTCCTACGACAACGGATGAGCGGGAGCGCATGAGTAAGGTTCCATATGCGTCGGCAATTGGATCTATCATGTACGCCATGATAAGTACTCGCCCAGATGTCTCATATGCTCTAAGTGCTGCAAGCAGGTACCAAACTAATCCGGGTGAGAGTCACTGGACATTGGTGAAAAACATTCTTAAGTACTTCAGAAGGACTAAAGGTGTGTTTCTAGTCTATGGAGGTGAGGAGGAGCTCGTTGTAAGTGGTTACACCGATGCTAGCTTCCAAACTGATCCAGACGAGAGATCAAGATATGCAAAATACACACGGATTTGAATGTTGCAGATCCTTTGACAAAGTCTCTTCCATAGCCTAAGCATGAGGCGCACTCAAGAGCTATGGGTATTAGATATCTTCTAGATTAACTCTAGTGCAAGTGGGAGACTGTTAGAAATATGCCCTAGAGGTAATCATAGAGATGATCATATTTCATTGTATTCGTGATATATTATTTGTTTATTGAATATCCATAAATGGCAAACTTGTATTGATTGACAATTATGTGAATTGTTTGTGAAACTCTTTTACTTGTATGGTTATTCTAAAGTTGTCCCTAGTCGGAGTTCATGACTAGCACATATATTAGTTGATGACTATGTTTCACAGGTCATGGACATGGAAATGTCAAACTAATAATGTGGGCACATGTATGACATGAGGCTGGATCGACCCAACGTGAGAAATTGTAACGTAGTTGTCTCTTTACACAACGTGTACGCTATGTCCTTAGACCTGAGAGTGTCGCATGGCTTAAGATGTGAAATGACCTGCTTAGGGGCTATCAAACGCTACTCTGTAACTGGGTAGTTACAAAGGTGGTTTTTGGGCTTGTTAAGAAACATGCTGTAAGTCATGGTCAGTCAAGATGGGATTTGCCCCTCTCTACTTGAGAGAGATATCTCCAGGCCCCTCGAGTGATCGGATCAAGAAATACATGGCCATGCTTAGGTTAAGTGTTAACCTACTAAAGGATCTCGATTCACAATGTCGAGAAAGAGAGGTCAGCTTGGAGCTTGACCAAATATCGTGAGGCAAAGGGAATAGCATGTACGTGACATTGTGATGGTTCGTCTGATATGATCTTTACGTATGCATAGGAGTTGACACGTCTTGCTATAGGCCGCTATCAACTATTGGGCCAAGTAGGAGTACTTGGGCCATGTCTATGTATACGTGAACCCATAGGGTCACACACTTAAGGGGCTGGAAGCCTAATTCAGATAGGATTCGAATTGGATCAGGTTTAGGAGTTCTAATGGGCCTCAGACCTAGAGGCCTGTTAGGGACGCTTATATAATGAGAGGTGGGGCGTGGCTTAGGGCTAACCCTAATTCGCCCAACAGCTGCTGCGCCCCATGCCTGCACTTTCGTTGCTTCTGCGGACGTAGCAGTCTAGGGCGTGACGCTTCCTCCCTGTACGTGTGGATACCTCGGAGGTGCTGCATCTGGAGCATAAGGACGAGCCGCACGAGAAGGACGTATGCAATTGCACGGCTCTGCCCCGACGCGCTTCGTCTATGTCGAGACGTTTCCGCTGCATCTGCGCGCCAAGTGGTAATCCCGTGATCTATAACAACAGTAGTTCCTGGTTTATGGGGTAGAAAATTTTTGTTTAGCGCTAGCGTAGCCTCCCCATATCCCTTCATGTATTATACTCCCTTTGATTTAGAATGCTACTTTTGACATTTTGACAAACGTCAGATAATTATTCTTATTCTAAAATTTTGTACTGCTATACAAATTTTGAAGAAAATAAATAATACCTAGATAGTTCTTGAATAAAACAAATGATCATCCATCATGTGTAAAAGTCAACGTCAAATATTTTGGAACGAAACAGAGGGAGTAGACAATTTACCAAAGAAGGTCGACCTAAGATAGCTTTAGACCAATCCGTTTTACCCAAGAAGGTCAACCAAAGACAGCTTTACACCAATCGGTTTTACCAAAGAAGGTCGACCTAAGATAGGTTTACACCAATCTAGTTTTAGTTGTACTCGCTATAAAGACAAACTGAGTATTGGGTGCCTAGAGCACCATGACCAAGAGATCCGCCTCATGTTTGATCACCATGGAATATTATTGCATTGCACATTTTCCTAATTTGCCAACTTGTCAGCGCAAAGAGATCAGTGTCGTCAATACCCTTCTATGGCGATTCACGAAGCTGCGGTGTGATGACAGAGTGCTTGTAGAAATGGTGCAGTATTGAAACCCATCAACACATGCGGCTAGAAGATATGCATCTTGCAGAGCATACTGCGTTTCTCCAATATAAGGTTGAAAAGAAATGTACAAGTTCAAGGTAGATAAAGTAAATCATTCATAAGCTACCCGAGATATGTACATTAAATTTTGCGAGACTTGACGGCTTTGTGTAGGACATCTTCCAAGACACCGGGGCATGAACGCTTGAGAAGACTGAATCCTTCACTTGCTGCCACACCATCCCATCTATCTGGGCAAATGATGAAGTCAATGCAAGCATTCTTCAGGTTACTACAATTCTGTTGATCAGCTAGGGCTAATGTCGCAGCCACCGTCTCAACATCAATGCTTTCACAAAGGGCTTTCTCACAGATAGCCTTCAGCCCTTGGACATCGTACCGGTCGGCAGCCACCAGCACCTGCTGAATCAGTTCTTTGGTATCGTCTCTGTCATGGTCAGCCATGCTAGGAAGCATAGAGTCTGTGTAGATGAAGTGAATTAGTGCCCTAAAGGCATCAGGCTGGATATCTTCAATGGTTATAGGTTGTTCTCTCTTTTCCCTCAGGGGGCCGTAGAACTCCGCCTTGAAGACAGATGACCGCATCGCAAGCACGAGGGCATGCGCAGCAATGACCTCTCCATCAACGACGAAAGTCACATCAGCTCCCTCCTTCGTCTTGAGGAGGCTGGCAAGGTCTTGATAGAGGTTTGGTGAGGGCATCTGGATCAGATGTGTCTCATAGGTTTCCACTACCTCTGGCCCTTTGACTACTGTGACATCACACTCGATAACGAGGCGGTCATCGCTCAGGTAGGGCGACTCCTCCAGCTCACTCCTTTCCATGAATTTGGTGGTCCCCAGGTGTCGCTGTGTGCACCGGCGTCCATCGTGCTGAACAACATTGGTGTCGGTGAGCAGAAAACCGACAAATCTGATTTGGTTGTTGCCTGATCGATCAATCTAAAGTCAAAGAGCACTGTTGCCTCTGCTTTCTTGGTTAAAAGCTCGAGATAGACCGCGACGTGGTCTTTTTTGGCCTCCTCCGAGATAGACAAGCTGATGCAGAATTCATAGGCACTGACCTCGAAGGTGGCAGATCGGATAAACTTGCTGGTGCTAAGGAGCTTGATGAGCATGCTGTACCCTGAAATCTCGAAGGCGTGCGTTCCCCGGGCCGTCTGCACGGTGCACCTCGACGCCGTCTTCGTCCCTGGCCTGGGTAGCTGGGACGCCATTGTTGCTCTGATCGGTAGACACGAGGAGCTGTCGCCGGAGCTCAATCAGATGTACACGAGAGGGAAGAGATGAGTCTGATTGGAGGCGGTGGATCGGAGGTATTACGGAGGCGGCAAAGAGATACGGATCTGGAGTCTGGACAATACGTCGGAGGTTGGACCTGATGCTTCAGCGTTAGCATCATCAAGACTACTAAACCCTAGGCGGTTTTGTTTTCGGTCCAAGACGCATTCGGAAAAAAGGAACTTTTAATTCTATCCATCTCCGTCTCGGACCACTCCACGCGAACGACAGCAATGGCGGCCGTTATCGAGGTGGACACCGAAAACGGTGCCGAGAAGGGCCGCCATGTTTCAATGCCGTGTTCAGAGGTGGCTGAATTTCCATGCCTAGGTGGCCAACCCTAGTAGTTACCCAGTTCTTCGAAGTTCGAACATAAAACAGAACGAGTTTTCATATCTTTTTAGGGAATGAAGGAGTTTTAATTTGCTGCTCTGTTCGGAAGCAAGCCAGCTAGGCTAAAACTAAAGTTTAGACACGTCTAAAGTCTGTTTTTTCTTTTTGCCTGAGAAAACGTCTAAACTCTGCTGGAATGTGCCATGGGTTACCATGCATGGGGCATGGGCCGAGGCTTTCCATTATGTGTAAAAGAGACCCAACCAAGGGTCACTACGTAAAAAACCTTTAAAGAAGACGCGGGTTAAGAGTCAAAAGAGACGCTATTTTTTCACGTTTTTGTCAACCCGCGTCTCCAATAACTCTCACATAGGAGACGCGGGTTGATGAATTAAAAAACAAAAAAAAGAACATAGGAGACACTGGTTGCAAACCAGCGTCTCCTATGATGAATTTAAAAAACAAAAAAAGAAAAAGAGGACATAATATACCCTTATATACATCATATATACAAGTTTTATCCATTCTTTACATCATAAATTCACATGATTTATCCACTATTACAAATGCAGTTCTAATCTATTATGTTGCATTTGCAGAGACAGTACAACATGGAAAATGGCTCTGGATGACAGCGGCAGCGGCTCTCACGTGGTTCGGGCATTTCAACGAACATGTTATGGGCGAGGTCATGGGCAGCCATGGTTGGGTTTGTTTGGACTTGGCTTGGTCCTGGGGTAGCGGCACCTGCACAAGAGCACCACGGTACGAAGGCACGCGACATAGAGGCAACAACGGCACCAGGGCCAGTAGCACAGGCAGGAAGGCAGCCAGGCATCACTGCCGCGCACCGATCCACAGCTCGCTGGCGCCTCACTGAGGGACGACATGGTGGCTCACCTATCACTACAACACACCATTTAATCTGCGACGGAATCCTGGCGACGGTTTCAGAAAACGTCAGCATTTTATTCTTAGCCCAGATAAGCCCAGAATCTGTGACGGAATCTTTGCGACGAATTCTGAGAACGTCGCAGATCTACAAATAGCCCATTCGGGCTCAAATTTGGGCCTGATTTCTGTGACGAACTTCAGTAACCGTCGTAGATTGAAAATCAAAATCGTCTTGATTTAATACCGTACCTAAACATAATTTTGACAAACAAATATGTTTATTTTTTATTTACGACTCAGTTCACATCTTATATATATATAGCTTCTTGGATCTAAAAGGAATATTCTCTCCAAATTTGCTTTCCTCACGCCACCTGGTATAGAACCGACGTCTGCAGGTCGGTTGCCCCAGAGACTCGCGCAGCAACGTTTCTGATGGCGGTGGAGCGAAAAAACGGAACAAAACCGGATCCTAGACTCGTGAACCGGCCGTGAACCGTGGCCCTTCTCTCCTGTTCGCACGTCGGTGGAGAAAACCAGGGGAAACCGCCCGCCTGGCCACCTGAACCGCGCCAACCCGCGCAAAACCGCCCGCCAGCCTTTCTCCGCGCGCCATCTGTCCCGGTCGAGCAGGCTTCCCACGCGGCCCGTCCACCCGCGGAGCGCCACGCGTCCCGCCCGGCCGGATCTCCCGCGTGCACCGTGCAAACTCGCTCTGCTTCCACTCGGCTTGCGCCAGCTGTCCTCGGGCACGGGCGCTCTCACGCGCGCAGGTTCGCCCGCGGCTGCCTGCTGGGCCTGTAGCAGAGGCATTTGGGCCGTCCCCCGCCCGAGCGCATGGCTCGGCCCACCTTCTGGTGCCCGCCTGAGCTGGCCTGCTCGGCTCGGTGGTCTTTCTTGGGCCTGGTCAGCGATGCTGACGTCATCATGGTGTCAGCATTGCTTAATTCTTTCCTCTTTCAAATCTTATTCATTTGAGCTCCGAAATATATAAATAATATATTTATTTTGATCGTCTCGACGAGCTCTTCGCAATGGCATACTCCACTTAGAAATTTGAGATAAGTTATGATAATGATATATTCGTATTTCTTTTTTTAATTCGGAATTTAAACTTGTATCTAGTATTTCTCCTTCATGGCTACTCCAAATTTGATGATTTTTTTTCTAAAAATTTCTAAAATCATGCTCATTCAAGTTATAAAACTTATTAATGCTATTATTTTGAAAAATCTTCTCGTGTGAGTCTGTTTGAACAATCCAATTTTTGAATTTCAAAAAATGACAAATACAAGCACGATTTGTTTACACTAAATGATGTCAAATAGAAAAATGATGAATACCAAAGCTTCATATCTCATCAAGATCTACAATCTTTATTTAGGTCATTTTATCATTTTCAAAAGTGGTAATAACATGTAGCACAAATTTGACAAGTCTCTAACATAGTTTCTTAAACTATGTGAGTGAATCTAGGATTAATGACCAATGTATAGTTTCTCAAATGAAAAAATAACCTAAATAAAGATTGTAGATCTTGATGAGTTATGAAACTTTGGTATTCATGACTTTTTCAGCTGAAATCATTTATTGTTCCAAAATCTTGCTTTTAGTTATCAAATTTTGAAATTCAAAATTTGGATTATTCAAACTTTGTCACATGGATTAATGAACTAAATAAAGTTTGTAGATCTTGATGAGTTGTACAATTTTGGTATTTATGACTTTTCATTTGAAATCATTTATTACCATAAAAAAATATGTGAATTTCTCAACTATGTGAGAGATGTACTCATTTGTGAACATCTATAGTTTCACTTTGTTCAAATCGTTTGATTTTTTTATGGTAAGATTATAGACTTAAAAGATGCTACCATGTCAATTTTGTAGAATGTTTAGAATAAATTTAGATATTATTACAATTATATTATGATAATTTGGAGGTTAATGACAGAATCATCCCTAACAAACGATTGAATTCTCCATCTATCTTTTGCACATGGGCTACAATAGAACATATGAGCCTAAATATATTTTTTTCTAATATTTTTTAATCTTATAATGTGTACACGTAGTTCAATTTTGAGCCTAACTACGCGATGAAAATAGTCAAATATTTGGTTAAACGGGCTCAAATATTTAGTTTGGGCTGATTTCTGCTAAGGCCCAACTCATCCTGATCGTACATCTCTGAATCAACGATTCATATTGATAGTCACATGTATAAAAGACCCCAAACCCTAGCTCTCTCCCGTCAGCTCCTCAGATGCGCCGCTGCCGCCGCAGCCCTTCCTTCTCCCTTCCCTTCTCCTCAAATCCAGCGCAGCTTCCTCCCCGTGCAGCGCGGCTCTCCGCCGCATCCCCAATCCCTGCTCCTCCCCTCCCTGCAGCCCTCCTCCTCCTCCTCCCCTCCCTGCAGCCCTCTCTGCCTCTCCCTTCCCTCCGACACCCCTTGGCCCCGCTTGCCAGGCGCGGCGCGGCGCCGCCCGGCCCTAGCCAGCGATGGGCGGGACTCGCGACGAGGGCGCCCGCAGGAGGAAGATGTCGTACCTGCTGCCGCATCTGCACTCCGGGTGGGCGGTGGACCAGGCCATCCTCGCCGAGGAGCAGCGCCTCGTCATCATCCGCTTCGGCCACGACTGGGACGAGACCTGCATGCAGGTACCCGAGCACACACCTAACCCTAGCTTCCGCTCTTTCCTAGATCTGCGTATGATTTCTATATGTTCATGCCTATGGATGCCTCCTGTGGTCTACTTTGGGGTCCCCGTCCATGGGAGTGTGGGAATATTGAATTCCTGGAGGCCAGAGGCTTTGCTGAATTGAGGAAATTGGGGGTAAGGATTTGTGTTGTGGGCGCTGCAGTAGGTTCATGAGTGCAACAGGTTTTGTGCCACTCCATTGTAGTGTTGTAGATGCTTGCAAATTGCCCTTTTTTCCTGAACATTGTGTCAAAAGTTTGTTGTCTCACATATAAACTCAAGATGACCATGCTATAAATGTGTGCAATTCTGATGATAATGGATTGGATTTTTTTGTGGTGGTATATGTGTAGATTTATTGGGACATCTCAAGTAATTTATTGGTTCTGTTATGTTCTTGATTTGACTAATGCTTGATAGCGTTGCACATTGGAATGCCCTCCATCCACTTTCTCCTCTCTTGGCCACGGATGTGAGATTTGGCATTTGGCAAAGTCGGTCAGTGTGCTTTTGAGCTGCTACCTGCTGTCGTTGCGAATGTGGAAGCACGTAGCATTTTATTCCTGGTCTACTCTCCCTCTCTTTTTCTCCAATTGGTTAGTAGGTGAAGTGAAAAACTCACTCATTGCATTCCTGGTGTCATTTTTTTTCTTGGTTATTGGATGAACACTTTCGATTCTTTGCACACTATCTGCTATGTGAACTATGGTTAAGTTGCCTTTGTCAGCTGGGTTATTCTGTGTTTTTTCATTTATTTGACAACACAATGCATGCCCTTGTATTTTTAAGCATGATTGTTTAAGCATGCTTTACTGGAACAGAGGTTTCTTGGTAAGAAAACACATTGTGTATTTTTCCACTTATTTTCTTGATGTTTTGCCCTATGCATGTGCAGAGGTAAATGTTACTGTTCTGTATAGTGATTTGTTTCCTTGGAATGATGCTTTGAGGTTTGAACTTGTAATAATGCTATGTTCTGGTGGCTTCTGTTCATGCAATGTTCTGGTGGTTGCTTCTATTCTTGTAATGTTTTTCTATTCCCTGTTAGTAGCTTGCCTTGTGTATTTAATTCCTTAAGAGATTGCTTGTACCATCCATCTTAAAGATTTCTGTTTCTTTTTTTGCACGGCAACAAGTTGGATACTCTTATTAGATTTAAACTCCTGTGATAAACACTAATATTAAATTTGTTCTCTTAATTTCAGAAAAAAACTGGAGATCTAGAAGTGAGGTAAAGCTCTTGCTGGATGAAAACTTGTATGTGATGTGTTGGAGGAAAGACTTTGTTTTTGATGTAATACTGGATGAACAATTAGATTTTTTTGTGAGGAACAATTAGTTTTTTGATGTGATGCTAGTTGTTTAATTTTGGAAATGAGATCCATGGGTTGGAATTGTAATCCTGAAGTGGGCTGAAAACCCTATTAAAATTGGTGGGCCAAAATTTTTATGGGCTGTACATATTGTGGGCTGGAAATGTGATGACGTAATCATCCACGCAGGCAGCCACGTGTCCACACAGGCAGCCACGTGTCATCCACACAGGCAGCCACGTGTCATCCACACAGGCAGCCACGTGTCATCCACACAGGCAGCCACGTGTTGCCCACGCAGGCAGCCACATGTCGCCATGTAGGCAGCCACGTGTCATCCATGTATGCAGCCACGCCATCATTCACGCAGGCAGCCACGTCATCATCCACGTAGGTGCCACATCATTGTCCATGTCAGCAGCAATCCGCGACGGTTATTTTCGTCACTAAAACTGGGCTTTGGGCTGGGCTAAGAGGGCCTCGGGTTGTTTTGCGACGATCTGAAACCGTCGCGGATCGCTTCAATCCGCGACGATTCTGAAGATCCGTCGGTCGATTTAATCAATGACGCTCAATCAACAACAAATTTCGAAACCGTCACGAACATTTTTTTGCGACGGATTTTCAACGATCTGCGACAGAATGATTCCGTCGCAGATTAAATAGTGTGTTGTAGTGTATGGGATCCATGGTGACAGGGTTGACTCGATGTTGAGGCAAGGCTGGGCGAGCTTGATGCTGTGCAGGATGCGTAGCAACGTCGAGGGAGTCGATCGTGACGCCGGCTCGTGGTTCAAGGCTTTCATCGAACAAGTCACGGGCGTCCAAGGAAGCAACTCGGGGTCATCATTCAGGGGCACGATCTCACATTCCAGCTTGCAAGAGGCGTGGTCAGTGGCAATGGGCATGGGCGCAGGGACTCGCGTCGCAGCTTGGCACTGACGGGGATGGTGGCGCTCTGGTCGTCGATGGTGTACTCCTAATTGTGGTTCAGCTTGACTTGATGACGGCGTCGGCGGGCGAGGCTTCTCGTCGCTTGCTGCAGGTCACCGCCTGCTCACGTGGGCTGCACGCGCTGGGCATGTGCGCCCAGGCCAAGAGCCACGCCGCTTGCCGCTACTCCCATCGCACATCCGCTCGCTGCCGACTGCCGCTCACGGGACGGTCGTCGCCGACCTGCTCCTGACCTGCTCCACTCCAAGCCGCTCGCGGCTCGCCTCCACGGGGTCGCCAATGAATCGGGCCGCCACTCCGCCTTCGAGCCGTGTCTGGTGCAGATCAGAGAGAGGAGAGAGATTGCAATGGGAGAGAAATTGATGGGAGCATTTTTAATCCTCTGTTGCTTGTCTCGTGAGGAGAAAACAAGATCGAGAGAGATAATTTGGAGAGAGAGGGGGGGAGAATTGATTGTTGCTGCTGCTCAGTGGAGGAAAATCAGAGAAGAGATAGGAAGAGTGGATGTGGCGCTGGTGTGCGGTGTGAGGAACAATCAGAGAGAGAGAGAGGAGATGCTTCGGGTGGAAGAAAGAGGCGGCTGCCTTTCACAAGATGGAGAGGGGAGGGCTGTGATACTTATAGGAGGTGGCTAAGGCTAGGGTCAGGAGGGCTTTGGGATGGGTCTAAATTTTGGGCCAGAATATTATCGTTCCACGAAACGCCTCCCACTTGATAAAAAGTTCAGGTCCGGGCACCCGATGATTGGAGATGCGGGTTATAAAAACTGCGTCTCCATTGATGTTGTAACACCTCGCCCTCCAACACCGCATAGCGCCGCCCTGCCGTAGGGGCTCGCCCGCTTACACATAGCACCCTGCTTACACTTTCGTCCTCGCTTCGTGTAAAAGGGTTAACCCGAAGGTGCTATGGCTGGAGGACAAAGGCTTATAAGCTGGTTCCACCCTTGCTCAACTAGCAATGTGGTACTAAACATGTGCACCTGCACTCATGGGCCACAACTGGGCCATATCCAAATTGGGCCGGGTGTCACATACACCCCCTCAAAGAACCCGACGTCCTCGTCGGTCCAGCTCACCCACACTTGGGCAAATGTCCTAGTAGAACGCCCCCTCTTAACACATGACCGTACATCCAGGGCCCGACATATGCCATGCCGTGTGTCCCATCCCAGGGCCACACGCGCCATACGCCATATGCCTGCACACTGCGCCCGTACGCGCAACAGCGAGGGTGGCTCTGATACCACTTGTAACACCTCGCCCTCCAACACCGCACAGCGCCGCCCTTCCATAGGGGCTCGTCCGCTTACACATAGAACCCTGCTTACACTTTCGTCCTCGCTTCGTGTAAAAGGGTTAACCCGAAGGCGCTATGGCTGGAGGACAAAGGCTTATAAACTGGTTCCATCCTTGCTCAACTTGCAATGTGGTACCAAACATGTGCACCTGCACTCATGGGCCACAACTGGACCTTATCCAAATTGGGTTGGGTGTCACAAATGCTCCACAAAGAAGATGCATATTATCAACTTGTGTCTCCAGTGACTGGAAAACTCATAGGAGATGCGGGTTATAAAAATTGTGTCTCTTTTGATGCACCACAAAAAAGACGCGTATTATCAACCTGCTTCTCCACTGACTGGAAAACTCATAGGAGACGCGGGTTAATAATACGTGTCTCCTATGAGTGTACAAAGGAGAGGCGGGTTAACCATGTCCAGTTTTAACAAACTCATAGGAGATGCGTCTAAAAACCACATCTCCTATAATGGTTTTGTCGGTGCAAGAAATCACCGATGAGTGAATTTAGTGGATTGCATGCTAAGGATCAGATGATTCACGAGAGGACACAAGGATTTATACTGGTTCAGGCACGAACGCCCTACATCCAGTTCGAGACGGCTCGTGTTACTCACGTTGCTCGTAGTAGGGGTTACAAGCGGTCAAGAAAGGGAGGGGCTCCCAAGTCTCTGTGAGCGTGTGTGTGTAAGTGTGATCGATTTGAACCCTTGCAAAGGAAGGCCCCCATTCCCTTGTGTATTCCAAGGGAATGGGCCGGGCCGTTTACATGAGAGAGAGAGAGAGAAAGAAAGCTTCGGTCGAAAGAGAGCCGCCTGGCCTCGGTCTTCACCTACTCCTGGGCCCCCTCTTGGGGCACTGTTGATGACGCCCAAGAAGGGTACGTGCAGGCGTGCCAAATAGGGTCATTTTACCCTCCCACGCCGAGTGTCAGCGCTCCGTCCTTCGGCGGGATGGAGTGGTTGAGGACGTGGCAATGAACGGTCATTCGTCAAGGAAGGAATGACCATAGCGTTAGGTACACCGCCCCCACTTCGCCTGTCTGGAGTAATTAATGCTTGTCTCGTCTTATCCACGTCGCGGACCGTGCTTGCCTGACCGATCCGACCCCTCTGGGGCCCTCTTCATGGGTCCTGTCTTCAGCTTGGATGGGGGAGGTCGGGCGAGGCGGAGGGGAAGCTGTGGGACCCGTCGTGACTTGGCCCCGATGGTCGGGCGAGGCGGAGGCTCCTGCCCTACAGTGGTCCCGCTCCCGACGACTCCTTGGAGACGGGCGAGGCGGGGTGGCTTGGCCGAGGCGCACCCTGTTCCCAATCCTTCCTTGGGGGTCGGGCGAGTCAGAGCAGGGCACGCCAGGCCACAGCCGGGCCCTAGCTGGACCGTGTCGGGGAACGGGTGTATCGAGAGGCGTTGTATCCTCTGATTTGTTTTGGGCGGATAACTGATCGATGTATGTCTTAATCTCGTGGGTTTAATTACCTCAGATATTTATATCCGACAGTAGCCCCCGAGTCCTTACGCAGGTTGCGCGACCTGCGCAGATACTCATCACCTTGGCCTGGTTGATTCGTCCGTGGGTACGCACGAGCGCACCCACCGGGTGTAGCCCCCGAGCCTCTGGGTGAGCCGTAGGCTCGTCCAAAGGGTCAATCTGCGGGTTTTCGGTGTTTTCTTCACCGGGGGCGCACGAGCGCACCCGGTGGGTGTAGCCCCCGAGCCACTGAGCGAATAATAGATTCGCTCAGGGGCTGAGATTTGCCTGCTCGAGCAATCCCGTCGCTGCTTCGAGTGGGCCGCTCCTTTTTAGGACCTGGCGTGGGCCTTGATCGCCTGCAGAGGTCTCGTGATCCTGTGTCGAGGTCTACAGCGAGGCATGCCTACCAAGACTGGCCCTAACCCGAATTGTCACGTCGGTCTGGCTTCAGGTGAGCTGCCATTGTTTCTCCAGCGGGGACCTTTGTCCTTTTTTGGACTGATCGCTTGGTCGCGCCGCGTGGCGAGTTCCTCTAGCCCCCCAGGCGGAGCCTATGGGCTGCCCTTTTTTGCTATAAATAGGGGCCTTTGGCTTGGCTATCTGGCATTCAGGTTTGCTTCTTCCATCTTTCTTCCCCCAAAATGGAGCCTGCGTTTGTGGGCTTTGTCCCTGGCCGTCCCCCGGAGAGTAGGGCCGGGGAAGTCGCTTATTGATACCAAAAGAGTCCTAGCGAACCCTAGGAGTCAAGGTGCATGGTGCGACATCCGCATGATGTCGCATCGGCTCTTAGTGCTACCGACTTGCTTCCCGCACCTGCCACTTCGGGGGTGTTGGTGCGGTCGGCTGTCGGGTGCCGCCCGGTGTCGTCGCCGGTCCCTGCCCTTGCCCCCACTTGTACCCATGCTTCGCGAGTCTTTCCAGAAGGGTCCGAGGTCGTGGTGGATCGTGTACATCCACCAGCGTGCTGCTGCTCCCCGTCCTCACTTCTGCGGGTACCCGTTGTCGATGCCAGCCGAATTCGAGGCAAGGGAGGCATGGCGTGCGGCGTGGTGGTTGGCTCGTCGCCGGGAGCTGTGCTCCTGCACATTCTCCCTCTTGGGCGTCATCAAGGGGAGTGATGCCAAAAGAAGGCCAGCGGCCTTGGCTTGCATGACCTCCTACTTGGTTTAGGAGGACTCCTCCCCTTAGATGTCCCAAATCGCCACATAGGAGTGGCGATTTCCATTTGTATTTTCTCATGGCCTCGCGCCGCATGTACTTTGCCTCTATAAAGACATCATTTTGTTCGTGTGTTCTGCGACCGCATCGTCGGTCTCTTATTCGCGATTCCGACCCCCGTGTTTTCTCCGAGTCTCGCACCCGGATGGGCGGTCGTTTCGTCTTGTCTGCGCTTTTCCCCTCGCGCTTTCCTTGCGGTAGGACGGAGGGTTAGAGATGCCTTGCACTTTGCCACGCGGGCTGAAGTACGGCTCTCGCTGAGTTATGACCGGGTAGATTCGAGTGAGGCCCCAACGCCCCTTCGTAGGGGAGTCGCCGGATCAACTTGTGACCGGCCTCAATAAATCCCTGGTGCTCGACCCACTTAGTTCCCGCGATCGTTCGGCCAACCACGGGGCTCGACGCCTCTTTGCGGTAATAAACATGGGGTCGGGGCACGTTTGGGCTCGAACGCGGGTTGGAGTGCCCTTGATGCTCGCGCATCAGGGTACTGGCCGCTAGCGGGCCCACCCATCTCCGCTCCTCACTTGGGAAAGCGTCCTGGAGAAGCCGTCGGACCCTTAGCGGGTCGGCCTTAGAACTCCCGGGCTGTTTAGGCCATATCGGGGCGCCCAAGCCCGGATGTCACTTACCTTTTAGGCCCGTGAGGCCATTCGGAAGTGGAGCGCCTCAGGCGTCGTGGCGGCGGGTCGTGGAGCGAGGAATGAGGAGTCATGGAAGGGGACGTGCGTGAAGGCGCGGCGCGTTTCCTGGGCATGTTCTGGCCCCTCCCACATAAATACAGAGGAGGGCTGGGTTCTTTTCTCCCCACGCCTCCTCCCGTCGTTTTGCATCTAATCTGCCCGCGCGCCGCTCCTCTTGCTCGCTTGCCCTCGCCGCCGCAGCTATCTGGCCCGCCGCTTCCGCTCGCGCCCTCAGGCTTCTTTCTCTCCGCACGCCCCGAGCTCGGGCCGAAGTACGGCTCTCGCTGAGTTACGACCGGGTATATTCGAGTGGTTGAGGCTCACCTCAATGGCTTGGTGGAGCGGGGCCTTCTGTGCCTGAGGACGGAGGCGGTGGAGTGGATCGTCCCCGGCTCCGAGGATCGACCGAATCAGCAGCCCGGCTACATCGTCTCCTTCCTCCCTTTCCCTGAGCGGGGGATGGGGTACCCCCCACATCACTTCCTCCGAGGGGTCCTGCATCACTACGGGTTAGAGCTGCAACACCTCAACCCCAACGGGGTCCAGCACATGGCGGCGTTCGTCGCCATCTGCGAGGGCTTTCTCAGCATCGACCCCCACTTCGCCCTATGGAAGTGGTTCTTCTGCCTTGACATCGTGAAGAAAGACAGAAGGGTGCCGCCGATGGGATGCGCCGGCATTCGTCTTCGTGGGAAACGGGCATCCGGGTCTATCTCGCTCCACCTCACCGACCCCAACAAGGGGTGGCACTCTCAGCGGTTCTACCTGAGAAGTGATCCCACCGTCCCTTTTCCGGCCTATACCGGGCAGATCATTGCCAAGCGCCCCGACCTGTGGTTCTGGGGTCCGGGCGCGGACGAGAAGAAGCTGATTCTCGACCTCCTGAAGGGGATCGGGCGGCTGCGATGTTGGAAGGTGACCAGCGCAGGGGTGATTGCGGCGTACCACGCCCGCCGAGTCCTTCTGCTCATGGCGCGCCGGCTACCGCTTTATGGGATGACGCCTCAGGTGGACTGGACCGAGATGGTGATGTCCCGCGAGGCGTTGTCTGAGGGTGAGAGTCACCGGCGTCTCCATGATGCCGTGGTCCGAGGTGAGGCGGACTACCCGATCCCGGGGCATCCGCCGATGAAGCCCGCCGATGGAGCCGTCGTCGTGGTAAGAGCTCTTGTCCTCCTTTTCCCGTTCTCTCCTATTTGTGGACGTCCTGTTGTTGAGGGAAATTTTTCTCCATGACCTGTAGGGCCTTCTCAGCTACGTCGCATCGCGCCCGCCCCTGCCTGAGGACGCGCAGCAGAGGGCGCAGAACCGTGACCGCGCGGAGGTGGACAGGAGGAGGGCAGAGGCTGCCAAGAAGAAGAAGAAGAAGGCTAGGGTGGTGGTTGAGGAGAAGAAGAGAGAGGAATTCCGCCACCGCCGCAGCCTAGCGATACACTAGGGGCGGTGGAATGAGAACATGGGCCCCTTTGTCGACGAGGAGGCTGCCAACGAAGAGGATGATGATGACAGGTTGTCCGGATTCTCGGATCTGGGAACCAATGAAGATGACGCCGAGGGTTCCGGGAGAGGCGCCGGTGGTGACGGCGACGAATCTCCCGTTGATTGGGAGGAGGTGGCATGGGAGGACGATCCTGTGGGTCAAGATTGGGCGCCGTCACCCGCAGCCGTTGCAGGTGCCAGCACCGGGCACAATCTTCCCCGAGTCTCGGACGCCGTGTCGCCACTAGCCTCCCAGCCTTGGGACCCAGTCGGCGAGCGCCTAGCCCCCGGAGGCTCCGCCGGGAGGGGCCGCTCTCCGCCGGCCCCGGGGGTTGACAAGGGTAAGCGCCCGAGGCCCAAGGGAACCGGCTCGGCGGATGAGCCGCCCCCAAAAAGGTCGGGCTCGGCGCTCCCCATGGCGTCTAGGTGCGTCTCTCTCTTGGCCCCTAATGTCGCCTTTATCCCAACGTTCTTGGACTCTCAGATGTTTCGTGGTGCAGGTTTGGGAGTCGGGCTCTTCCTCTCTCCCTAGCACCCAGGAAGGCGCTCGCGCGGCAAGTGGTGGGCACCATGCTGGGTATGGGGATCAGCTTCACCGACACCATGGCGTGGGCGGCACTTGGGACGGCGGGCGCGGGAGGCCAGTCCGGCGGCTCGCTCGTCACGGGGTCACAACGCCGACCTCGCCAGATCCCGTGTCAAGGTCCGACCCTCATGCTTCGAACACCAAGGGCTCGATCGCGTCCGGCCCTGGGACTCTGAGTGTCGGACTTTCGTCCCCGCAGCCGGCGGAGCCCGAGGCGGTCCTCTCGGAGTCCGGCATCGCGGGTGACCAGGGACTCCCCATTCCGCGCGGGGAAGACGTCGGTTTACACGGCGAGCCCGCGAGTGAGCAAATGGGAACGGCGTCAGTGGAGGCGTCTCCGACCTCGCTGCCTGCTTTGGCGGCCGAGGATGTCGTGGCTTCATCGGCCGCCACCGGGGTCGCATCGGAGACGACATTGGTGTCTTTGGGAGGGCTGGACGAGGCCCCGGGGGAGAGCGTGGTCCGGATCCCCTCCTCGGATGTGGAGGTTGCTGGGAGCCGCAAAGTGCTGTGGTTGGAGAGGGACGCCTCCGCCTTTGTTGGCCGTCGGCTTCGGTGGACTGACCAGCAGAATCCTGACGCCACGATTTTCACCTTGGATGACGGCGCGGAGCAGGATGACTATCGGCGGATTGAGGCCGAGGTGAATTCGGTGGTCGGGGCTCTGCATGCCGCGCTAAACATGCTGCAGAACATGGTTGTTCCTGCCGGCAAGTTAAGCTTCTTCTCCTTTTTTGGTGTTCTTGGCACTTTTATTTGGAAAGAGAGGCTCTTGATCCTCTGTCATTTCGTAGTCCCTGATGGATCGTAGCCGCGACAAGTCCCTCTTCCTCCGCCGGGAGAAGGACGTGTGGGATTGGTCGGCCGCCGAAAGGAAGCGAAGCGCTAGTGGCGCAGCTGGCCGCCGCACATCGCGAGGCAGAAGATGCGCGTGCGCAAGCTCAGGCGGTGTCCGAGGAGCAGTTGGCTGCCGCTCGGCAAGAGGCCAGCGCCCTCCACGCCCAAGCTTGGGAGGTGCTTGTGGCGTAGCCAGCCACCGCTCGTCAAGAAGCTGATGCCGCTCGCATGAATTCCCAGGAAGCACGTGAGGACGCCGAGGAGAAGAAGAGAGACATGCTCGCCTCATGGGCATCCGAGTCGGCTGCTCGAGACGAGGAGCGTCGTCATCTCCAAGACGAGCGCGATCGCCTTTGTGCCGAGCGGGATCAGGCTGTGGGCGCCTTGCAACAGGCGTGTGTGGAGCTTGTGGAGGCTCAGACGAGTCGGGATGACGCACTTCGGCTTGTCAGCGTCCGGGACCAGGACCTAGCAGGTGTCCGTGCGGCTTTGGAGGTTGAGAGGACAGCCCGGATTGAAGCCGAGGGCGTTACCGCCGATCTGGCGACCACAGCAGTGGGGGACCAGGCGGAGATCACCCGACTCCGCATCAAGCTACGGCAGCTTGAGACTGTGCTATAGCTGGAAGTGGATGAGCACGACGACTTTCGTGTTGCTTCCAACACTGCGCTCGGTGACCTCGGGATGAGGACAGAGGTAGGGTCGAGCTCGCTGCCGACCCAAGTCTCCCGAATCCCGACCCGGGCGCGGTCTTTGGCGGCGGACAGGTTGTACCTTGGCGTGTAGCAGGCCTTCGCCATGGCCCGCTCGCACTATGCCGAGATCAGGTTGGAGTTCCTCACGGAGGGTTTCGTGCCGGGATGTACCCTCGAGGAGGTGCTGGCGTTTGAACGACGTGGCTCCCTTAGCGGCGACCCTGGCTGCATCGACACAAAGGGAGAACGGGCCATGGGCCCCTTAGTTTGTTTCTATTCGTGGTACTTTGTGGCTTCGGGCTTATTTTGTAACTTGAACTCGTGATCGAGCAGGAGGTGTTCCTGATTTGGCCGTTTTAAGTTTCATCGTTTTTAGTTTTATGTGTATCGTTTGCGTGTATGTGTGTGCTAGCCCCTAAGCCCTCTTCTTGCCATGTGCCCAGGGTTGAGGCTTGCCTCATAACAGAATGAGCCACGGTGCGATTGGTGAGCATCCGGCCACTGCCTTTGAGGCCTTTGGCTTTTTGCGTTCTGACCAATGTGTTAGAGCCCATGCCGATACGTGCTGCCTTTCCCTTAGCCTATGACAGAAAAGGAACCGAGCGTTGGCCAAGTCCCGTGCTCTAGGGAGGGACCCTGGCTAGCCCTCGAGCGACGCTCGACACCGATTGTTGGGGTCGGAAGTCGCTCACTAGACTGCGAAGAATATGTATGTAATTTGAACAGAGTTTAAGGGTAGAAATGACGTAGTTGCTCGATGTTCCAGGCATTGGTGTATTCCTCGCTGTCAGCGTTTTGCAGCTTGTACGAGCCGGGTCGGAGAACCTGAGAGATGATGTACGGACCTTCCCAGGGGATGAGAGTTTGTGTTGGTCTTTGTTGCTTTGGACTAGGTGTAGGACCAAGTCACCGACTTGGAATGCCCATTTTCCGCACTTGGCGGCTGTGGTACCGCCGTAGTGCTTGTTGGTAGTTAATAGAGTGGGCCAGTGCAACCTCTCGGGCCTCCTCTAATTGGTCAGCTGTGTCCTCCAAAGCGGTTTGGTTGCCAGCCTTATCGTAGGTGCGGACTCGCGGTGATCCGTAGTCAAGGTCGATTGGGAGGATGGCCTCTGAACCGTACACCATAAAAAATGGAGTAAACCCTTTTGCCCGACTGGCTGTAGTCCATAAGCTCCAGACCACCGCGGGGAGTTCCTCGACCCATCGTCCACCAAATTTCTTCAGTCATTCAAAGATTTGGGGCCTGAGGCCCTAGAGGATCATGTCGTTTGTGCGTTCGACCTGCCCGTTCGTGCGGAGGTGCGCTACAGCCGCCCAATCTACGCGGATTTGGTATTCATCGCAGAATCATAGGAATTTCTTTCCAGTGAACTGCGTACCGTTGTCCGTGATGATGGAATTTGGGACCCCAAAGCAGTGGACGATGTCCAAGAAAAATTTGACCGCTTCCTCAGACCAGATTGTCGTGATGGGACGGACCTCGATCCACTTACTGAATTTGTCGATGGCGACGAGCAAGTGGGTGAAGCCTCCGGGCATTCTCTTGAGGGGCCCCACCATATCTAGCCCCCAGACCGCAAATGGCCATGTGATGGGGATGGTTTGAAGGGCTTGGGCCGGCAAGTGAGTTTGTCTTGCATAGAATTGGCACCCTTCGCAGGTGCAAACGTTTTCCATAGAGTCTTTCACCGCCGTTGGCCAATAAAAGCCCTGGCGGAATGCGTTTCCGACGAGATTCCGGGGGGCGGCGTGGTGGCCACACATGCCACCATGGATGTCCCTCAGCAACTATCGTCCCTGCTCAATGGGGATGTAGCGCTGGAGGACTTTGGTGTGGCATTTTTGGTAGAGCTCCTTTCCGATGATAACTGACGAGGGTCTAGATCAGGGATAACCGATCAAGCCCCTAATCTACGACACGACGCCAATCAACCCTTCAAAAACAAAAGCTGAAGACCCAGATCAAGCAGATCTTCCATATCCGAACAGTCTCTGATTCGCCCGGGGAGTCTCCGCCTCCGAGGAGTCTCTGATTCGCACGGGGAGTCTCCGCCTTCGAGGAGTCTCCGATTCGCCCGGGGAGTCTCCGCCTCCGAGGAGTATCCGATTCGCCCGGGGAGTCTCCGCCCCACCCGACTGGTCCTCTCGGCTCCATCCCGCTTTTGCCCATTCCTGGCCGTACCTACTTGGTACCAGCTATGTCAGAATGGGATGGGCGTCGTCCTTCGCCACGGCGGCCACAGGAGCACCCGTCTCATCCAAACAGGAACACTACAGTCCTGGAGCAGGACACATGCACGCCCAGGAGAGGACACCTGGAGCCCAAGGACGACACCTAGAGCCCGAGGAGGACACCTGGAGTCCAAGCAGGCACAGTACAAGTCAACCACGACCTGAAAGCTACTCGGAGACGTACCCGAGAAGCCCCATACTCCAACCACCCGGGCATGTACGATCCCGGGTCAAACGGAGCATCCACCCCGTCAACACCTACTCCACGTACGGCACGGAACGCAAGACGGAGTTGAAGGCCCCAGCATTGTAACTCTTCTTGTAACTCTCTCTTTTTACCCCCCTCCATTTCCTTTCCCCTTGAGACTATAAAAGGGGACAAAGGGAGACCGATGGGGGGGACGACAAATGATCGATCAGTCGATCAATCAACAGTGCACTCACATGCACACACGCTTGCTCCACACCACCACACAGGGACTTGGGGTCGTTTCCCTCTCCCGACTAGTTTGTATCCCCTACCTGGCGAGCCAACTGTCAGGGTTCTCTATCGCCGTCAAGTAATATTTCTACGATCGCGTGTCAGGGCACCGGATGGTGGCTCAAGAGACACAGGAGATTATACTGGTTCGGGCCTCCGGAGAGTAACACCATACGTCCAGTGAGAGCCGGCGTTCGCGTCGCCCATGCTGGCTGTCCCTAGCGGACCGGTGAGGCTGGCCCGACTGGGAACTTCTGTTCTTCCCTGTGTCTGGCCACGGCGACCTCCCTCTCCCGCTGGACCTCGATTTCTGTGCCGAGGGCGAGGCAGTCACCGTGGTGACGGCTCTGGACTTCGCGGGAGGCGCACCCCCGACTTCTTCTTCCTCGTCATCCACATCTTCCGAGTCCCCCTCCGTGGGCAACGATTCGGGGTCCTCATCCTCGGAGACCTTGTCTCCCTTCCCCCTCCTCTTGGCCCGCTCGGCGTTCCTATCCCTCTTGGCCAACTCGCGCTTCTTCCACTTCTCCCGGCGCTCCTTCCTCTTCTTGGACCTCTCGGCGGCAGCTCGGTTCACCGCCCTATCCTCGGGAAGTGGCGCCAGGGAGTAGGTGACGTCTTCGCTCTTCACCGAAAGAACTCGGGGTTAGAGGACAAAAAAGAACTCGGGATCAAACTCTAGACAAGCGAAAGGGCCCTTACGATGGCCTTGGTGTCGGCATTCGTGAGCATTGGAAGAAGATCCGGCGGCGGGTACTCGAGGTGAGACCTCCCCACCGCTGCCGTCACCCGGTGCCGCACCTCGGCCTCCGAGGGCAGGGGATCCGCCGTCACTGTCCCCACAAAAGGGGCCTTGTCCGGGGTCATCTGCCACATCTGGAGGGCGCGTCGCCTCAACGGCACAATACCTCTCGAGAGGTACCCGCCGATGACCTCCGCCAGGGACACGTTCTCGGCCCGGAGTCGGCTGAGGGCTTTCCAGGCGTTCTTGAGGAGCTTCTCCTGGAGCCTCTTCTTGGGCCCGTACGCCCACTCGTTGGGCGCCTTCTCGAACCACCGTCTGGTGTACTCCGGGAGGGGGTTCTGGGTGTCGTTCTTGAGGTAGAACCACCCATGGTGCCAACCCTTGTTCGAGCTCATGAGGGAGCCCGGGATGTAGCCGTCCGACCTTCCCTGCTTCATCTTCAGCACGGCGCACCCGATCGTCGCAGGGGCGCCGCCCTCGGCGGTTTGCAGCACAAACTTGAAGAAATACCTGAAGAGATCCCAATGGGCCTCCATCCCCAGGTATCCCTCGCACAACGCCACGAACACCGCCATTTGCTGGACCCCGTTGGGATTGATGTGATGGAGCTCCAGCCCGTACTCGTTCAGCACGGCCCGGATGAACCTCCTCGCGGGGACGGAAAACCCGCGCTCGTGGAAGGCGACGAAGGAGACGACGTACCCGGGCGGCGGCTGGGGGAAGTCCTCCACGCCCGGCCTCTTCCACTCTTCGGCCTCCGTCAATGGCGGAAGGAGTCCCTCCTTCACAAGCCCCTCCAGCTGCCAAAGCGTCACCTTCGAACGCTACCAGGTCGACATCGTGAGGCCACCAGAGGAAGAAGACGCTGGCCGGGTGAGGAATTCGGTCTCTCACTCCACGAAAGAGTACGAGCGCGGCGGCGGCGGAGGATGCGAGAGGGCAAGCCCAGCAACGGCAAGAGAGATGAAACGCGCGACGGAAGGCGAAAAGTTTGGGATGAAGTAAACCCAAGGCTGCTGCGGCGCAAGGCTATTAAAGGGGCGGAGTGGCGGAGCGGAGCGGCGGCATTAAATGCGCGGGCCCACCATCCACGCTGCTGCGACGTGCGCCCGACGCTTCGTCTGACTTCATCAAAAGACGCGCCCTCCCCCCATGCGACGGAAAGACAGGCCGGCGCCTCCACGCTCGGCCCACCAACGGTCGAGTAATGGCCCGGCCCAACAAGGTGCATCCCCGACAACCTCCAAGGCAAACTACTCGGGCTCAAAGCCTTAACAAGAGCATCTGTTCTTCTCAAGGCTCGGGGGCTACACCCGGCGGGTGCGCTCGCGCGCCCCCACCGGAAGAATCACGGCTCACCACTCCCTCACCGCAACTGAACCTGGGCGCGAGTCTCAAACTCCCCCCAGGCTCGGGGGCTACTGACGAGGGTCTAGATCAGGGGTAACCGATCAGGCCCCTAATCTACGACACGACGCCAATCAACCCTTCAAAAACAAAAGCTGAAGACCCAGATCAAGCGGATCTTCCATATCCGAACAGTCTCCGATTCGCCCGGGGAGTCTCCGCCTCTGAGGAGTCTCCGATTCGCCCGGGGAGTCTCCGCCTCCGAGGAGTCTCCGATTCGCCCGGGGAGTCTCTGCCCCACCCGACTGGTCCTCTCGGCTCCATCCCGCTTTTGCCCATTCCTGGCCGTACCCACTTGGTACCAGCTATGTCAGAATGGGATGGGCGTCGTCCTTCGCCACGGCGGCCACAGGAGCACCCGTCTCATCCGAACAGGAACACTACAGTCCTGGAGCAGGACACATGCACGCCCAGGAGAGGACACCTAGAGCCCAAGGACGACACCTGGAGCTCGAGGAGGACACCTGGAGTCCAAGCAGGCACAGTACAAGTCAACCACGACCTGAAAGCTACTCGGAGACGTACCCGAGAAGCCCCATACTCCAACCACCCGGGCATGTACGATCCCGGGTCAAACGGAGCGCCAACCCCGTCAACACCTACTCCATGTACGGCACGGAATGCAAGACGGAGTTGAAGGCCCTGGCATTGTAACTCTTCTTGTAACTCTCTCTTTTTACCCCCCATTTCCTTTTCCCCTTGAGACTATAAAAGGGGACAAAGGGAGACCGATGGGGGGGATGACAAATGATCGATCAGTCGATCAATCAACAGCACACTCACACGCACACACGCTCGCTCCACACCACCACACAGGGACTTGGGGTCGTTTCCGTCTCTCGACTAGTTTGTATCCCCTACTACAGACTTGGACTCGAGAACGCCGGCTCTCACTAGATGTAGGGTGTTACTCTCCGGAGGCCCGAACTAGTACAATCTCCTGTGTCTCTTGAGCCACCGTCTGGTGCCCTGACACGCGATCGTAGAAATATTACTTGCCGGCGGTAGAGAACCCCGACAATAACGTTGGATTTGGCATGGCGCGCGATGCGCCGTGGTTCAGCCTTGTTTTCAGGGAGCTTTTCCTTGATAAGGCAATCAAGGAAGGGTCGGCACCAGTCTGTGGGGTCGGCCTTGGTGTCTTGGCTCTGGGTTAGCGTGGCCACGGCCAGGTCTAAGAGATTTGTTAGGGCTTGGTCAGTGGGGTCGGTGTCAACCATAGAGTCCTTGATTTCCATGACGTCAGTCATGGTCGGGGTCGGGTGCCATCAACCCCCGGGCCCTGGGTGGACGGCTTTGCCAAGTCCTGGGTGGGCGGCATTGCGCCTGTCGGCTCCGGGCTCGGGATAGTGATCGACGGGCTTCGTTGATCGCTGGCAAAGATGCCGGTCGAGACTGGTTCCCGGCCGGATGCTTTCTTGGCCAACTCATCGGCGGCTTCGTTAAATCGTCATTTGATGTGTTTGAGCTCGAGTCCATCGAATTTGTCCTCGAGCTTTCGGACCTCTTGGCAGTATGTGGCCATGGTCTCGCTTTCGCAGCTTGACTCCTTCATGACTTGCTCGACCATGAGCTGGGAATTGCCTCTGATTTCGAGGCGTCAGATCCCCAATTCGATCGTGATCTTCAGGCCATTGATGAGGGCTTCATACTCGGCCACGTTGTTCGAGGCCGGGAAGTGTAGCCGAACTATGTACTTCATCCACGCCCCTAGGGGGGAAACGAAGACTAGTCCGACCCCTGCGCCAGTTCTGACCAGCGACCCGTCGAAGTACATGATCCAATATTCCTGGTCGGCCGGTGCTAGTGGCATTTGGGTTTCAGTCCACTCGGTAATGAAATCGGCGAGGACTTGGGATTTAATCGCTGCTCGGGGAGCATATGCGATCCCTTGCCCCATTAGTGGCGCAACTTCCTTTTGGCGATCAAGACGGCATACAGCAGCTTTTGGATCTGTAGGGACCGTGTCTTTGTATCGCTGAGTACTTCACTTATGAAATATACTGGTCGCTGAACCTTGAGGGCGTGTCCCTCTTCCTCCCGCTCTACCACGAGTGCCGCGCTTACAACCTACGTCGTGGCTGTGATGTAGAGTAGGAGAGGTTCGCCCAGGGTTGGTGGGACCAAAACCGAAGCCTTCGTCAGGACAGCCTTGATCTGTGTAAGAGCTGCCTGGGCTTCTTGAGTCCAAGCGAATCGCTCAGACTTTTTCAGGAGGCAGTACAGGCGGAGGACTCGCTCTCCAAGCCTTGAGATGAATCGTCTCAATGCGGCAAGGCACCCTGTGACTCGCTGTACTCTCTTAAGGTTCTGGATCGGTCCCATCTTGTCGATGGCCTCGATTTTCTCTGAATTGGCCTTGATCCCTCGCTGGGACACAATGAAGCCGAGTAGCATCCCCTTCGGTACCCCGAATATGCACTTCTCGGGGTTGAGTTTGACTGCGTTCACCCTGAGCTTATCGAACGTTTTTTGCAGGTCGGCCACGAGTTGGTCGGCCTGCTTGGACTTGACTACGATGTCGTCCACATATGCCTCTATGGTTTGTCCGATGAGGTCGTCGAAGCATCTGAGCACACATCATTGGTATGTAGCTCCCACGTTTTTTGGCCCAAACGGCATCATCACGTAACGGTATAAGCCGAACGGGGTGATGAAATAAGTCGCGAGCTGGTTGAATTCTTTCATCGCGATCTGATGGTATCCGGAATACGCATCAAGAAAGCAAAGGGTTTCGCACCCCGAGGTTGAGTCGACTATTTGATCTATGCGCGGTAAAGGAAACGAATCCTCCGGGCATGCCTTATTGAGACTCGTATAGTCAACACACATTCTCTATTTCCCATTCTTTTTTGTACAAGAACAGGATTGGCTAACCACTCGGGATGATACACCTCCTTAATGAATCTGGCCGCCAAAAGCTTCGCGATTGTCGGTTTTTTATACCGGCTAGCCTACTATGGGGCATCCCTAAGTAGTCGAGTTGTTCGTGAGGGCCTCGCCGGAACCAGAAGCATGATGGTGAACACGAGACGATTTAGATAGGTTCAGGCCACCTCGAGTAGAGAGCGTAATACCCTACGTCCTGTATGGTGGATCTTCTCATATTGATGGTTATGATTTTACAAGGGGTCCCTGCCTCACCTTATATACTCGGGAGAGAGGGTCTACAAGGCAAGAAACATAAACTCCTAGTCGGATACAATACACATAGTCCTAACATGAGTAGGCCGGGTTGTTTCCTAGTACCGGACTAGTTTCCTTAAGCTGTACGCTTCTTCCTTGTATCAGTCAGAGTTTGTTGACGGTCCTTATAACATAAAATCCGACCGTCACTAGGCTCAGAAACCAATAAAGATAATGGCATAACTTAGATATTAGTATTCAAATAATAGTATACCATGCATATCTGGAATATATTTGAGTACAGGGACTACGGTGCAAAAGATGGACGAAACTGGGCACAGGCCCAGGTCGGCCGACTTGGCTAGGTCGGGCAACCTGGCCTGAACCCCGATCAAGCCCATTTCCCACACAGGTTAAGAAGCACACTAAGGAAGGATCGTGAACATTGATTCATGGTCGGTGGAAGTTAAGGGTGAAGGATGAGCCACATGTCCATCACATGGATTGAAGGGCCCACAACCAGAGACAAATGTACCCAAACCGACAAAACCCAACTGGAACCGACCTTAGGACCCACATGTAAGCCTCCCAGAGGAAGGTGGGCCCTAATGGCGGTTATGGGGGGTCGGCCGACCTAGCCAGGTCGGCCGATCCTCCTGTGCGCCCGACTCAGCCCTCCTTTGACCTGGAGCTGTAAACCGCCATGGAGATGACATCTGAGCCGTGGAGAGATGAAGACGGTGGATCCAAGGGTCGGCCGACCTAGTGGATTCGGCCGACCCAGGCCCACCTCCTAACTGCTTCAACCGCCTCTGGCCGGCTGCAACCGCCTCTGTGATGCTATAAATACCTGCAAGGGGCGCCGTACTCAAAACACACCAGAAGAAGAGCTCTCCTTTGCTACAAGCTTAGTCTTAGTCTTAGTAGTGATAGTCATAGTGTTAGATCTTCTGAAAGGCTTCCGGAGGAGTCTTAGTAAGTTCTAGAGTCCAGTTCTTGTATTCTCTTACTTACTTGTAATACTCTTAGCTTAATGGAAATACTTTCATACTTATGTTGTATGCCTCAATTATACCTTATCCACTTAGTATATACTACTTATGTCTTACACCTTAATCAAGTGAATGTATGCTATGACATTGCCTCAATATGCCTTTTGGTTGCTCTATTTATTAACGTGATAGATAGAGTTGTATCTCGTATTGCAAACATGGTGTTTGTGAATTGAAATACTATTGAGGGTACCGCTGCCCCATGGATTAGTAGAGGTAGGCGGCAGGTGGTGACAGCTCTGTCCGTCCTTTGTAATCCTCCACGTACGGGAGTGGGTATTAGGCCTTTATGATAACACGTCCTACTGTCGTCCCTTGATGAGGGAGCCACTGGATACCTCGATATGTCCTCTTGCATACGATCATTGAATGAGCTTGTATAGGGTATTGTAGTATATCCAAGTTCCATAAGTATGATGCTAATGAACCCTTATTAATCTTCACTAGTGTACTATACTAACTAAGACTAACATACTGATGAACAATGAACTTCTGTGTGTCAACCCACTCATTCACTTCTATATCATTTACCCCTGTTTAGATTATGGTACATTAATATTGTTGTACGTAAGAGCATTGGATGGCACATCTCTCTTTTAACTAAATGCTTTCCCTGCGGATAAACAAATAACGATACTCTAAAATACTTCCGGATGAAATGCTACAACGTACTTCTGTGCGCTTGCAGAATATCTGTAACGTCTATATTTACGATGAAGTATCTCTAGTACCATTACTACTCTAAGTAGTGATGCTAAGAAATACCAACAAGCATTTCTGGCACCGTTGCCGGGGAAAGCAGTGGTTAAAGAGATTTGATCATCCATGCATTCCGTGCAATAAGATTAATTGCCAGTAATCTGGCAGGTTTACCATTTTTGCTCTATTTCTCTGTGATGTGAAACAGGGTAGTGCATGACTGGTTTCCAACTACCATCCAACTACGTCAAGAACCCAAATACCATAGGAAGGAGGGTACGCTCTCGTGTCGTAATCCCTCAGGTGTTCTTGTCAGAAACCGAACCAGTCATCGGAGAATCCTCCAACCGAGGAGAACAACCCGTTCCCGTAGCACCCCAACCGGAAGAAGCCATGGCCGACAGGACCATTCGTGACTACTCCGCTCCGTCCGCTGCCCAGATTCCTACGGGTCCAGCAGTGGAAGTGGGGGATCATGCTTTTGAGCTGAAGGCTCCGCTTATCAACATGGTGCAGGCTAGCCCCTTCTGTGGGAAAGCCAATGAGGATGCCAGTGCTCACCTGCAGCACTTCCTAGAGGTGTGCAGTACCATCACCATCCGAGGGGTGGATCAAGAGGCCATCAGGCTCCGTTTATTCCCGTTTTCGCTGCTGGGTAGAGCCAAACAATGGTTCTATTCCAACCGTGAGACGGTGAATACATGGATCAAGTGCTCCAACGCCTTTTTGGCGAAGTTCTTCCCCATTGGGAAAACCAATGCCCTTCGGGGAAGAATTTCCAGCTTTCAGCAAGAGTCCGGGGAGACGGTCCCGGAAGCATGGGATCGCTTTCAGGATTACATTCTGGCGTGCCCCCACCATGGCATGCAAGAGTGGCTCCTATTTCAGAACTTCTATCATGGGTTGTCCCAAACAGCCCGTGAACACATGGATGCTGCTGCTGGAGGGGCATTCCTCTCCTTGACCGTGAACGCCGCCAAGCTTCTCATCGAGAATATGGTGTCAAACCTATCCTGGAATGACGACCGTCTTCAGGGACGCAAACGCAGTATGCACACCGTAAAGGAGGTGGACATGCTGGCCGCCAAGATGGATATTATTATGAAGAGCCTTGATGACCACACCAAGGATGGAGGCGCCGACAACGAAGGGCCACTGGACTCACACATGACGTGTGAAGTCTGTGGAGAAACTGGCCACTCGGGGAACAACTGCCCCGAGACACAAGAGGAGGTACAGTTCGTGAACGGCAACAATGGGTACCGGCCTCAAGGGAACTGGAATCAGCAACGCCCATTTTACCAGGGAGGTAACAATAATAACTCTTTCTCCAATCAACCTTCCCTTAAAGATCTTGTCCTTGGTCAGGCCAAGATTAATGAGTCTATTTTCAAGAGGCTTGCTGTTAATGATAAGGCTCTGGAGGGCATAAACTCTAAAATAGAAAGTTTATCCTCCACCTTCCAAAGCCAGCTGAGTTTTAATAAGATGTTAGAAACCCAATTAGCTCAGTTAGCTGCCGCTGTTCCGTCTGGTGATAAGGGACGAATTCCCGGACAACCGGATTCGTCCTTTGAAAATGTTAAGGCTGTGTCCATGAGGAGCGGCAAGGCTACTCGGGACCCGGTTCCCCTAACCATGCAGAGAAAACAGCAGCACCAAGAAAGAAGATTCCCACAGTGGAAGAAGAGCCGGAAGCCGAACTAGCACCAGCTGGACAGACCGCGCCGCATGAGTTCTACGACTCCAACATCTTGTCATTCCCGCAGCGTCAAAAGAAACCATCCGTGGACGAGCAATTCGCCAGGTTCGTAGAAGTTATACAAAAATTGAATATACATGTGCCTTTGCTGGATGCTATGCAGGTACCGACCTATGCAAAGTACTTGAGGGACATTCTCAACAACAAACGTCCACTCCCAAGTACCGAGGTCGTAAAGCTGACTAAGGAGTGCAGCGCAGCGATCTTAAATAAAGTCCCGGAGAAGAAGGATCCAGGATGTCCCACCATCACATGTACAATCGGGACACAACACTTTGAGCATGCACTCTGTGATCTAGGGGCAAGTGTCAGCGTAATGCCAAAGGTAGTTTTTGACCGCCTTAACTATACTACCTTGTCTCCTACTCCCATGAGACTGCAGTTGGCCGATTCCACGGTTCGCTACCCGGAGGGGATAGCCGAGGACATTCCGGTGCGCATCCGGGATTGCTTCGTTCCTGTCAACTTCGTGGTACTGGACATGGACGTGAGCAACGATTCGTCGCTCATCCTTGGGCGACCTCTCTTGAGCACAGCAGACGCTCACATTAATGTGGGTGCTGGAGAGATCCAGCTCAACATTAATGGAAGGAGAGATCCAGCTCACATTAAGGTGGAGCAATGCTCCATGATCAAGATCAAGTACGGGAGAAACAGTCAGAACATCAAAGACGTGGAAGTGACACCTCCAGAGAAAAATAGCCTAATTAAGTTCATGGAGAAGTTCTGGGAGAAGGATTTCCCCATCCGGTATTATGCAAAACACAATAAGAAGTCTACACGAGGTGCAAAAGCACAGACAAAGAAAACACCGGAACAGGCTGTCGACCGCCAGAAAAAGGGAAAACAGGTATGGCGGGTTAAATCATCTGTATCCTTATCTCCAGGGTCAGATGCTGCTTCGTCAAGTTGAATCCTACAAAGGAGACGTCTTTGCTCGACGACGTAAAACACGAGTCCTGCGCCGACAGGTACATCGGTGCTAACAGACTAGCTTGGGGGAGGCCCCTCAATAAGGTAAGATCAGGTAAGTATTGTTGAATAAAGTTTTTTCATTCAAATAAAGTTAGTAAATGAGAGCCATCAATAATAATCCCATAAATGTTTTAAGTCCATGCTTAAATCTTTTATTTTGGATATGATGAAAAGTTGCTCTTATTTCTCTCTTGTACCTATGTTTCAACCCGTTATTCTCTTAAGTTTTGAGTTTGCTGGTTGAGCATAATCTTTTCTGTTATCTTGTCTATCTGTGGGTAGCATAAGCATGCTCTGGTCTAGGTTGTTGTTAGCTAAGATATGATAAGACCTGAGTGCACTAAGATCTTACTAGGCTGGACTTGATAACTAGAGTTTTATCTTTTAAAATAAAACAAAGAGTTCCTTATGGTGATTAAATTCCCTACCAAAGCTCATAATGTTTTAAACCCCTACATAAGCAACTTGCTTTGCAATGAGTTTTGTGAAGGTCACTGTGATTCTTAGAGATTTACTTCATGATTTTAAAACCAAGATCACGTACACACCACCATACACATGTCATACTTCTATTCTGGAAGTAAACATAACACCCATCCATCTACAAAATAAAAGCTCTACATAAGGTTTGGTACTCTTCCCTAACTTTTTTGCAAAAAGAGACATGGAGCTGACGATGAAAAAAAAACAACAAAAAGAGAAGAGAGATAAAAAGAGAGAGCAAATGAAGGCTCTTCGTTCAAAAATAAAAGCCATGTCTCTAAAAGCAACTTTATAAAAAGGGGAAGAGGGACCTGTAAAAAAAAGAGCTATCATTTACTATGCTACTCACACACGTGCACATCTTGGTTTGAAGGTATGATTTATTTCTCCTTGAATCCTGATTTTAACTTTACAATATGTGCATTGCAAGTATGCAATATAGCTCTCCTAGCACAAGCTCCACTCCAATGAGTGACATGAGAGTTGAGAGAGGAAATTGGTAAGGAAATACGCCATGAGTGACTTGAGAGTACCACCTAAGGAACTCCACCTTTTGAAAATCCCAAAACCTCCGGTTTGATTGTCAAGCAAGGTAGAAGGAAAGGTGCTTGGTCTAAGTCGTTCTAGCCATCAACCGCCCAAGACAATGAGAAGCTACAAGCCCCATGAAAGGCCAAGGTAATAAGTGAAGTTTATTTTACCAGCTTATTCAATCCTTGGTAGAATATCTTGCTGAACCACTGGTACTTTCGAGGAGTAATGAGGAAGCAACTCCTGATCCACTGAGCCCAAAAGTTGTAATCTTTGCTCGGGACGAGCAAAGGTTAAGCTTGGGGGAGTTGTTGACGGTCCTTATAACATAAAATCCGACCGTCACTAGGCTCAGAAACCAATAAAGATAAAGGCATAACTTAGACATTAGTATTTAAATAATAGTATACCATGCATATCTGGAATATATTTGAGTACAGGGACTACGGTGCAAAAGATGGACGAAACTGGGCACAGGCCCAGGTCGGCCGACCTGGCTAGGTCGGACGACCTGGCCTGAACCCCGATCAAGCCCATTTCCCACACAGGTTAAGAAGCACACTAAGGAAGGATCGTGAACATTGATTCATGGTCGGTGGAAGTTAAGGGTGAAGGATGAGCCACATGTCCATCACATGGATTGAAGGACCCACAACCAGAGACAAATGTACCCAAACCGACAGAACCCAACTGGAACCGACCTTAGGACCCACATGTAAGCCTCCCAGAGGAAGGTGGGCCCTAATGGCAGTTATGGGGGGTCAGCCGACCCAGCCAGATCGGCCGATCCTCCTGTGCGCCCGACTCGGCCCTCCTTTGACCTGGAGCTGTAAACCGGCATGGAGATGACATCTGAGCCGTGGAGAGATGAAGACGGTGGATCCAAGGGTCGGCCGACCTAGTGGATTCGGCCGACCCAGGCCCACCTCCTAACTGCTTCAACCGCCTCTGGCCGGCTGCAACCGCCTCTGTAATGCTATAAATACCTGCAAGGGGCGCCGTACTCAAAACACACCAGAAGAAGAGCTCTCCTTTGCTACAAGCTTAGTCTTAGTCTTAGTAGTGATAGAAATAGTGTTAGATCTTCTGAAAGGCTTGCAGAGGAATCTTGGTTAGTTCTAGAGTCCAGTTCTTGTATTCTCTTACTTACTTGTAATACTTTGAACTTAATGGAAATACTTTCATACTTATGTTGTATTCCTCAGTTATACCTTATACACTTAGTATATACTACTTATGTCTTACACCTTAATCAAGTGAATGTATGCTATGACATTGGCTCAATGTGCCTTTTGGTTGCTCTATTTATTAACGTGATAGATAGAGTTGTATCTCGTATTGCAAACATGGTGTTTGGGATATGGAATACTATTGAGGGTACCGCTGCCCCACGGATTAGTAGAGGTAGGCGGCAGGTGGTGACAGCCCTGTCCGTCCTTTGTAATCCTCCACGTACGGGAGTGGGTATTAGGCCTTTATGATAAGACGTCCTACTGTCGTCCCTTGATGAGGGAGCCACTGGACACCTCGATATGTCCTCTTGCATACGATCATTGAATGATCTTGTATAGGGTATTGTAGTATATCCAAGTTCCATAAGTATGATGCTAATGATCCCTTATTAATCTTCACTAGTGTACTATACTAACTAAGACTAACATACTGATGAACAATGAACTTCTGTGTGTCAACCTACTCATTCACTTCTATATCATTTACCCCTGTTTAGATTATGGTACATTAATATTGTTGTACGTAAGAGCATTGGATGGCACATCTCTCTTTAAACTGAATGCTTTCCCTGCGGATAAACAAATAACGATACTCTGGAATACTCCCGGGTGAAATGCTACAACGTACTTCTGTGCGCTTGCAGAATATCTGTAACGTCTAGATTTACGATGAAGTATCTCTAGTACCATTACTACTCTAAGTAGTGATGCTAAGAAATACCAACAGAGTTGTCGGCCCAATTTCCGAATGGGCCTACAGCCCATGAGGACTCCCATGGATCTTGGACCGTCAAGCCCCCGAGCGTCTTCATGTCTTCACGTCTTCCGGGTTGTTTCTCAACTGTTCTTGCATCAGCCGAGTTGTTTCCTCGTCGTTTTGCTTGTTGAAAACATCCAGTAGTGAACATGATGTGCTCCTTTGCCGACTTCTTTTGCAGCCAGCCCCCGGGCTTTGGTTTGTAAACCAAAGATGATGCAAAAACTTCCTCATTTACTATAATTGTGTCCAGCTTTTGAAAAAAGATGGACCCATTATGGGACTAGCCCCCGAGCCTAGAAATGTTTTCAAGGATTTAAAGCAATTCTAGGGTCTTTAATGAAAAAACTTTCCCAAAGAAATATACCATTACCCCCCCAGCCCCCAAGCTTAAAGCAGATTACAATAAGCTTGAAGACTTCTGATGAAATAGGTATATTCTTTGATGTGGAAATAAATCCAATTAAGCATCAGACCCCGAGAATGAAAATTCATCGGAAAAATGACCTAGCTCGTTAGGAAATGGCCGCACAAATATGCATCTGGTTTGTAACCGCGAATACACAAGTGTTGGCGTATTTTGGAAAACGGGTTACGGAAAATACGCTTAGGGTTACCACTTCAATCTTATAAGACAGAGGGTGAACCGTTCGTATTCTCCTCCCCGCCGCCGTCGCTTTCACAATTGAAATCCTCAAATCCTTTTCGCCTCCGCGCGCAATCCCCAATCAACACTAGCCCCATGCGAGAGTCAATCCAAGACCTCGTCCGGCAAGATGGATCAGAAACCCACTTCTTCCAAACCTGCTGAGAGCAAAGCCGCGGGGAGCAAAAAGAAATCCAAGATCCATATCACAGATATGCCGGTGTTCAAGAACTCCCCTGCACCCGTGCTGAGATGACGGTGCGCGCGTCTCTGGGCGGCAATTGTTCTCGCAGATCCATATCACGAGATTGCATGCTGATATGTTGCCCCCGCGTTCTTGAGCCCAAAGGACATTGTGGTGTAGCAGTAGGCGCCGAACGGAGTGATGAACGCCGTCTTGATCTGGTCGTCTTTATGCAGGCTTATCTGATGATAGCCCGAGTAGCAATCAAGGAAACAGAGTAGAGAGCAGCCAGCTGTAGAATCCACCACCTGATCAATGCGGGGTAGCCCGAAAGGATCCTTTGGGCAGTGCTTGTTCAGGTCGGTGTAGTCGACACACATCCTCCACTCGTTGGGCAGTGCTTGTTCAGGTCGGTGTAGTCGACATACCTGGACAGGATTAGCAAGCCAGTCAGGGTGGAACACCTCTTTAATGAACCCGGCTGCTAATAGTTTCGCCAGCTCCGAACGGATGGCTTCTTCTTGTCCTGGGCAAAGCGTCGTAGGCGTTGTTTCTTCGGCTTGGCGGCTGGATTGACGTCGAGTTTGTGCTCAGCCAACTCCCTTGGGACTCCCGGTATGTCAGATGGCTTCCATGCAAAGATGTCACGGTCGTCCCGTAAGAAGCTGGTGAGCGCGCTTTCCTATTTGGTAGGCAGGTCAGCACCGATCAGCGCCGTCTTGGAGGGGTCGCCCGTCCCTAGGTCGATTGCCTTGATTGGAACTTCCTGGGAGGGCTTCATGTTTGACGCGGCTGGCTTTTTTGTTGGGATGTCCAACTCAGCCTCGCCGAGTTGTTTCGCCATAGCTGCTACCATTGCTGCCTGGCTCAGTTGCTGCATGCTTGCAGCAATCGTCACTGCCTCGGTGTCACAATCGTAGGAGGTCTTCCGGTCGCCCTTTAGGGCTAGAATTCCCTTAGGGCCTGGCATCTTCAAGACGAGGTAGATGTAGTGTGAAATCGCCATGAATTTCGCCAGAGCAGGTCTTCCCAGGATCGCGTGGTATGATGATTCGAAGTCGGCGACCTCGAATGTAATGTACTCGGTCCTGTAGTTGGCCTCGGTACCAAATGTAACTGGAAGTGATACCTGGCCGAGGGGTACGGCAGCGTTGCCAGGAATGATGTTGTAGAAGGGTGAGTCATTGGGCTTGAGCAAGTTGGTGATGTCCAAGCCCATCTTTTTCAGCGTCTTGGCGAACAGGATGTTGAGTCCACTTCCGCCGTCGATCAATGTCCTTGTGAGTTACGCGCCAGCTACCACAGGGTCCAGTACCAAAGGGTACCACCCTGGGTTCTTGATGTTAGTCCATTGATCGTCGCGAGAGAAGCTGATCGGGACTTCTGACCACTTCAGGAAGGTGGGGATGATAGGCTCAATGCAGGCAATCTCACGCTGAATAAGCTTTTGCTTGCGCTTTGATTCTGACTGAGTAATTCCCCCAAAGATGACATTGACCACACACGAACAGAGAAGAACAAGAACAGGAACAAAAGGAACCGGACCTTCAAAGCTAAATTACTTTCTCCAAACTCAAGGAATCGACGCAATATTTGAGCCACGTGATCACAACCCCAAGGGCTAATAGATCCATCAAGAATCTCACAAAAAGCTAAAGTATTCATCACGAATTTTGGAGACAACCGAAACCCTAAGCAAGAACTCGGTTTTGGGAAAATCTTCAAATTCAAGCCAAATCCGAGAGGGTTTTGAAGGGGAATCACATGGTAAATGCTCACAAGGATCCTAGCAACATATTCCCCCAACAAATCTCACGGGATTTGGGCTCAATCGCGAAGAACAAAAATTCCCCGAAAATACCTCCGAAAATCCGAAAAAGAAAAACACCGGGAACAAAAGATTTGGCACAAGATTAGAGGATGAAATCACTATGAATCACTTAGCCATATCTGGTTACAAGCCACTCACAAGTATTACAAAACTTGGATGGCAAAAAGCTCAAGAACAAGAGCCTCTCCTCTCTTCTCTCCTCTCACCCAAAGGCACCCACAAACAAATGAGCAACCCCCACCTACTAAGCCCAAGAGGTGGCTGAAAATTTCAGCCCCCCAATACATATAGGCATTTGGCCAGAAGACCAAAATACCCCTGAGTCGATACATACCCCGCAGGGGCAAAGTCGTCCAATTTTTCGCAGACACATCGGACGGACACGGGACCTTCACGACTTCGCTTCGTCTCGACGCAAGCTTCGCGATGGCGCCACGTGCCCTCCATTTCGCCATCCGGCCGCACCGGACGCGCCCCCGATTTTGAGGCCCAAACCGGCAAACCCGCTTGCACACCCCGCAGGCGTGACTCACCCCCCAGTTTTGAGGCCAAACTGGTCAAACCCTCCTTGCACGCCGCCGCACGACGTGACTGACCGATGTCGACGCGTGTCCGGCCTCCGCCAAGCCTCCGACGCCCCCAAGTCTTTCGCTCCCGCTCCCGGGCCGCCTACTCGACTCGCCTCCGTCCCGCTTGACTCGACCGACGCCGTCTTCATCCCATCATGTACTCTTGCTCTTCCGCGCACCATGTGGATCGCCCATGACTCCGCCCGGACTCCTCGGGTCCTTCAGTCCAAGCCTACTCGTTCACCCTTCACCGCTCTCGGTCCATCGGCATGAACCTTTCGCGCTTGACCTTCACCGCATGCCGTCGACCGCCATGTCGCATCCTACATCTGCACATCACAAGCCAAGAGACACATCAAACCACACAACGGTTGTCAATCACTCATCATCCAAGGGTGACCACCATTGGTCCACAATGGTGGTGCAGGAGAAGAATATATTGCTTGTATTTCCTTATTGGTAATGAGTGGGATCTTCCAAGGCAGAAAAAAATGGGCGTGGAGGAAAAACTGGAGGAAGAAAACCAGGATGGTAATGGGAGAGAGATGCAAAGGAAAAAATGTGTTCTATGGATAGTTGACGTTTTTATATCCATCAAAAAAAAAGAAAACCCCATTTTGCTAAATATTTTCACAGTAACATGAACGAGAGCCAAAAAAATCATTTTCTAGATAAGCCATAGCCACCATTACAAATTATTATAACAAATTCTTCCTTTCAGACTCAGCATTCTACTTTGCCTGTCCTTGACTGCATTATGTTCTCTTTTCTACAGTTCAGACTATTGATTTGAACGACATTGGTTTCACATGAGAAGATTAATCATGTTTCAATTATTGCCCTGTTGTCAGTAACCTACCTTGAACATTATGTGACCAATGCAAATCCAACCTGAACATTCCCTGCTCTTTTGAATAGAAACATTTGCAATATAAGGAAATTCGACAAATTTTCTCCCCCCAAAGAAAATCTGTTAACAGATAAATATATAGCAAAACTCATAAACTTTAGTATATACCCCTGCTGATTGATACGCTTAGAGTTCGTATCGGAAAATAATCCAATACATACTTGGTTCTGAACTCTGTTTGCACTCTATGTGGGACCACGTATACTGACTACGAAAAACTGGAGGCACTCTAGGTGGGACCTACTGTCAGCCTTCAACCTTCGTGCTGGCTCAGGAAACCCAGGTCGCCGCCGCCGCGAAATTGTCGGCGTGAGCAAGCGATGGCGTCGACATCGCTGGCGCCAGTGAGCACGACAGCGTCGACGTGCACGGCGGAGACGGCGCGCGGCCGGCACACGTTCAAGATCGCCGGGTACAGCCTGCACAAGGGCCTCGGCGCCGGCAAGTTCATCCGCTCCGCGACCTTCTACGTCGGCGGCCACGGCTGGAGCGTCCGCTACTACCCCGACGGCCACACCGGCAAGGACAGCAAGGTCTTCGTCTGCGTCTACCTCGAGCTCATGGCGGAGAAGAAGAAGAAGAGCGCCGCCGAGGTGCGGGCGGTCTACGATCTGAGGCTGGTGGACCAGCTCACCGGGGAATCGAAGGTCCGCTTCAACACGGCGACGCCGAGGGCGTTCAGCGGCGAGAGCCCGGCCTGGGGCACCCGGTCGTTCATGCGGCGGACGGAGCTGGAGGCGTCGACGTACCTGCGTGAGGACCGCATCGTCATCGAGTGCAACATCACCGTCATCGTGGCGAAGCCGGAGGGCGAACCCCAGGCAACCGGTGAGATCCAAGCGCCGCCGCCGCCGGACATGTCGGTGGACTTCGGCAAGCTGCTGCAGATGGAGGAGGGTGCTGATGTGGTGTTCAAGGTCCAAGAGGAGACTTTCCGTGCACATAGAATAGTGCTCGCGGCGCGCTCACCGGTGTTCAAGGCGGAGCTCTATGGACCATTGAGAGATAGGAACAACAGTGGGACAATACTAGTCGAAGATGTACATCCTGTTGTTTTCAAAGCATTGCTTCATTTTATCTACACGGATTCTTTGCCGGCAACGGATCATCTTGATAGAGATGAGAACAAAGAAATCTTCAAGCATTTACTTGTGGCTGCGGACATGTATGCCATGGAAAGGATGAAATTGATATGTGCCAGCATCCTTAGCCAGAGACTTGTTGTTGAGAGTGTGTCGGACACCTTAGCTCTAGCTGACCGGTACAATTGCAGCGATCTCAAAGATGCCTGTATTCAGTATATCATCACTTCAAATAGCATGGATGAAGTTGTGGCGAGCCGAGGATACCAGGAGCTCAAAAGAGCATGTCCTGCTGCCACCGTGGAGCTATGGGAGAAGGCATCCAAATCACGTAGGATTGCGAATGTTCAGCAGCATGAACATGTCCTAGAAGAGGTAGATTAGTTTTCTGCAATGTTAGTTTGATTTATTGACCCTTCAGTCAAAGTTGTTCTCTCCGTTAGTTTTAATTATCTTTGAAGATTTGGAAATATAGATTCTTGATGTATTCTTAGAAAAACTATTTATTTGCTAGCATTTATTTGCAATTTTCTGGCTAGGGTATGCATTTTGTGTTACCAAAATTCTGTTTTGTGTGTTTTCGTTTCACCCCTAGATAGACGCATTGTGCAACTAGATGGCCAAACTCTAATTAACAATGTTTTCATTTTAAATTTATTTGTGGAGAACCCTTTAGTAGCAGGTCTTAAGTCGTAACACCACCCGGTATTATAAACCTAATACTAAAGCCACAAGAAACACTAGTACCAGGTGCCAGTGCCTCCTGGGGCATCCGAATTTTGGACCCAGTACTAAGTGATTGTTTGGATCACAATATTACAAGGACAAGACTAGGCAGAGGGGGCTCTCGCGTTAGTCATACGCGGAGACGCCCTCAGGCCCACGCTCGACGGGACGTCTTTATCCTCATGGTTTTCTTCCTCGTCTCACCTTCTTTTCTTCCCGCAACGCCGACGCCGCCGCCCCGGTCCTCACCCAGGTTCCCCTTCTCTTCCTCCTCCTCCTCCTTCTCCTATCCAGATTTCGTGACCTTCATCTTCTTCGTCTCCGGCGCCCACCCCGCTACCGCCCCCTCCAACCTCCGCCCGCGGCACGCGGCGACCTCGCCACCGTGCCATCCGCCCGCCTCCGGCCCTTCCCCCTCCACCCCGCCCTTTCTAACGAGTATCCATCTTGCCCCCGCTGCCAACCCCACCCACCGGTTGTCCACCACCGCCCGGCGGCCGGCGCCCTCGTCGGCTCGCCTCTGCCGCCCCCAACCGCCTCCTCTGTCAGGCTGGCTGCCGCCCATGGCCATCCCTCTAGATCCGTCGGCCATGGAAGCGTCCCGCCCCAAACCCAAACCCAAACCCACATCCTAACCCTAACCCCGCAACCTCCACCGCCGCCTACGGCCGGCGGCGACCTCGCCACCGGCCACCCCACCCACCTCCCGCCAATGCTTGGTGGTCATCTTCGCTCATGTTACTTTCTTCTGTGTTCTTCTTTGTAATGTTACCTTTTCTCGTATGTCCATGGAAATAACTAAAGGGGTCTCCAGTTACTCTTAAATGAAGAGGGCTCTCTGTATAGTTTTTAGTATATTACAAATCAGTTTTCCTAGAAACAAAGTTTAGGAGGAATTAAGGAAAATTAGTTTTAGGTTGTTAGTTAGATTTTAGGTTACATACTACGGTGTTTGGATGGTGAGAGATGGCATGACGGCATCAGCAACGATAATTTTCCTGAGTCACCTAGCACGATCCATGGATCTAATGAATTAGGAAAGCACAAGAACAAATATCATCTACAATGGATCCTTCAATCACGTGAGAAAAAAAAACGAGATGTAACAGAAGCAATACGAGAAATTTGTGTTTGTTAAAACCGACATTTTGAGTTTTACGGAAAATTACCTTTTCTTATTCCCGGTTTATCTCATCTAGCCAAACACAGTTTTAGGTAGTTATATCCTCTAAATCGAGTTTAACCAAATCTTGTTTTGTTAATACTCTAGATCCAAACAACCGCTAATGTGTTACTGGCGTGCCCTTTGTCTAATATACAAGCTTCCTGTACATGGCCATGTTCTCTACCACTACAAAAATAGTGAAGTTTATTCATGGAATAAGTTAAAAAATGTGCTGAATCGAGAAATTTAATAAAATATTATCCAAAACAAGACAAATTTTTGACACAAGAGACGACACCTAAGAGTACAGTCCACCAACGGTACCTCTAACTTGTCATGATGTGTCATCTCAGTCCCCGAACTAACAAATTGCAAATTTAGGTCTCTAAAGTTAGCTTCAGATGTTATCCTGATCCCTAAACTTGCAAATTACAGATGTAGCCCCTCAAACTCAGCTTTGGGTGTCATCCTGGTCCTCCGAACTCGCAATCATAGTTGCACCATAAATTAACACATGTGGAGTAAGAGTTGTACACCTGCAGAATGTCTACCAATATCTATTTTCCTCACAAAATTAGAACCATCTTGACTTGCAATGGATGAAAGATTTTAGCTCAGGTATATGGTCTCAATATTCAGAATATTATTTTACATAGGGGATTAAAAATTAGATAGTTTCCTATCTCCATTCTGTTAGCCACTCTTGTTTTTTAAATAGATATTCAAATTCAATTTTTCTAGATAATGCATAATAAGTTTGTTATTATTAATTAAATTAAACAAATAAGTTACCAAAACTTTGTATCTACGTAATGGAACTTCACAACTTATCACACATTTGGCCTTATCCAAGTAATCAGTATGGAAATAGTTATACAAGTGTTTTCATTGAACTTATATATGTTAAATATGTATCAATATACTTTGAAAATGCATATATAAGTTTGGGGATCGAGACGACACCCGAAGATGAGTTTGAGGGGCTAAATCTGCAATTTGCAAGTTAATGACCGGGATGACACCCAAAACTATGGGACCTAAATATACAACTTGTGAGTTCACCGACCAGGATGACACATCGTGATAAGTTTAAGGAGCACTGGTGTGGACTTTACTTGACACGTAAATTAGGATTAGCTTTAAGTGATATATTAAATGAAAAAGTGTGTTTTTCATCCCTTAAATATCACAAAAGTATAACTTTCATCCCTCATGTTTCAATAAGGGATGAAAGTCACACTTTTGTGAAATTTAAGGGACGAAAAAAACACTTTTTTCCTATATTATAAACAATTTCGTTGACTCACTGTCTTTTTTGTTGACAAATGGACCCACCTGTCATGCATGCATATGGAGGCACTCCCCCGACGCTAAAAGTCTTGGAAGCCATCCACAAAATTACATCGGCGCAAAACCCTCGTAGCCGCCGCCGCCCACCATGATTTCTACGGCGGCAATGGCGACATTCAAGAGACCAAGAAAGAGGACGGCGTCAATATGCGTCCCACAGACGGACCGGTGCACGCATGTGTTCGAGATCGCCGGCTACAGCCTGCTCAAGGGCCTCGGCGCCGGCGAGTTCGTCCGGTCCGCCACATTCACCGTCGGTGGCCACGACTGGTGCATCCAATACTGCCCTGACGGAGAATATGGGGAGAAATCCAATGATCACATCTCCGTCTTCCTCGAGCTCATGAGCAGGAAGCAAGGCGTGGTGAGGGCGATCTTCAGGTTTATCCTGGTCAACCAAATCACCGGTCTCTCTAAGGTTGTGGACGCGGATGACATGGAGGAACCCAGCATATTTAGCGCTCAAGGAGAGAGACGATGCTGGGGTCTTCGAAAGTTCCAGAGGAGGAGCAAGCTAGAAGGATCACCATACCTGCAGAACGATCGGCTCCTGATCGAGTGCGACGTCACTGTTATCATGGGGACGCCAGTGTCGACAGCATGTGAAATTCAAGTGCCTCCTTCTGACTTGTCTGATCATCTTGGGAAGTTGCTCGAGAAAGAGGAGGGGAAGGATGTGACATTCAAGGTTGGAGGAGAGGTTTTCCATGCACATAAGATTGTGCTTGCGATGCGATCGCCGGTCTTCATGGCGGAGCTCTTTGGACCGATGAAGGACACAGGAAGAGGGAGCATAACAGTTGAGGATATTCAGCCAGCTGTCTTCAAGCTATTGCTCCAGTTCATCTACACGGATTCACTGCCTAACATGGATGGCCTTGATGTAGATGAGAAAAAAGAATTTATTAAACATTTACTCGTGGCTGCAGATAGGTATGCAATGGATAGGATGAAACTGATATGCGAGATTATCCTTTCCAAGAGGCTTGATGCAGAAACTGTAGTGAACACTTTAGCTCTAGCTGATCAGTATCATTGCAGCAATCTCAAAGATGCCTGCATTCAATTTATGCTCTATTCAAGTAGCCTCGACGATATGCTGTCAAGCAAATGTTATGACGACCTTAAGAGGGCAAGTCCCGCTGCCACTGTGGAAATTTGGGAAAAGGCAGCCAAGTTTCGGAAGATTTAAAGGTCAGCTCATCCTGTGCGAACGGTTGAGTTACTGATTTATTAATTTTTACATCCATACATTTGTGTCTTCTTGGTTATACTTTATATTTGTTAACAATATTTTTGGAGAATGGTAGATTTTGCAAACTCTTGTCTGTTATATGGTTTGATCATGATCTTATCCTATATACAATATATTGAGAACTTTACTATGTTGCCTGATATTATCTGAGATGTTTTCATATGTAGGCAAACAAATGAATGTAGAAATACTTCATGTAGAAATACTTCCCTTGAATTTTCTGATTCCATGTGTACAAAGGGCAGGAAACAAATCTATATGGATCTTCATGCATTTGGTTTTTTTTAACATAATGGGAAAAAACGTTCTGCCTTCATTCTTTTCCAAATCATTAAAAAAAGCAGCCTCTTCATATATGCTAGTACTGCATCTTGATGGGTAGGTAAAAAAGGTAGCAAAAGAAAAAAAATCTTAATGGATTTGTTGAAAAATATAATCAGTTTGTAGCAGTTTTTTAGGCTAGACACTGCTATTTTTTTTTCTGAAATGGCCTCAGTGCTTGTTTAATATATTACTTGAATCAGTGATATAGAGTTTCTAATGATGGTCTTATGATGTGTGGATGTCTATTACAGAAACTATTAAATGTCAATTTGGTCTTATATATGAAGAATAGTGTATATAACCAAAACTATTTTTCCATAAGGTAAAATATTGACTTAAATATTGTGTTTCTGAAATATCTGAACTTTCATAACAAATTCTGTCCAGTATTTACAGCATTTGTGGGCAGACAGTGCTATACTTTTACTTGATATGTTGCCTCTGCTACAGTTCTTGCCCTCTTGTCTGCAAATGCATTCAAGGTTCAGTTAGCAAGGTCAAACTAAATATGTTCTGGTCATTTTGAAGAAATATTTTGTATTGTCCACGAACCTTGAACTCCAAATGCAAATAACGAGTTTTGTGCTTTAAAATTTAGAAATGGTTTCAACTCAAATGCAAATAACGATAATGAACCTATCTTTAATTTTCCCTTCTTGATCAACTCAAATACATTTTTTTTGCACAGAGTCCTCAACGTGTGTGGAGGTGGAGCAGCCATGGATTTCAATTCAGATCAAGTCACTATTGTCAAAATGACTTCAGACATGAATCCAATCATAGTTAAAAGGGTCGGATTTGATCACTTTGTATGGATGTGAATGTTATTTTCCCACTTCACAATTACTTTTTCAGGAGGTCTATTTGTTCATGTTGCGTTGAGAAGGCAAAACATTCCCATCAGACCAAGGTCATAGTTATTATAAAGTTGCACTGCAAAATTTTCAGTTTGTATATATGGTGCACGAGTATGGAAGGTTCATCCTTGACGGCCCAAAGCTTCATATGTATAGTTTGGTCAAGTGCATTTCACATTATTCAGTTAACAAGTGTAGTTAATCCAAAATAAAAGAAGTCCAAACTACTCTCCTCAAGTATGACTTATGTCTAGATGACTTTTTCTTGGTTCCATTTACCCACTAAATTAAATCATTTAGTTCAGTTTATCCACCTAGCACAAAATTTGGCTTTTTTGTTTTGCAGCACACAAGTAGAATTTTAATTTAAAATTCAGCATGGTGGTAGTAGGCACCACAACGTATGTGAAAAACATATATTATGAAATCTTTCATCATTATTTGTGTAAAATTTTGTAACACAAAGATTAATTTATTATTAAATATCATACTCTATCAAAATAACAATACAAAAATCATGATGTGTTTTTGTAATAAATCTTATGATGTCCACTGCCAACGGCAAACAAATTGAGACTCCAGTTGTGCATGGAGAAACGAAAAAGACAAACCCTTAAGGGGTAAACCGGTAAATTGAATTCATTGACATAGTTGTGGGAGTAAACTGAAACAAAAAATAGTTTCAGGGGTTATCTAGACTTTCAACATACTTGAGGGGAGTTATCTGGCCTTTTCCCAAAAAAAAAAACTCAAGAGAGTACTTACAATTAATGAATGAACACTATGGTAAAATTTGTCTCAAAAGTTAAAACAGATTGGTAATGTTGCACATAATAAATCAGAATTGGGCCGGCTAACTACATGTTCCTATAACAAAAGAAAAAAGCAACACAAATGTAGTAAAAGATAACATACTAGCTGTATTATTTTGGTCAGTGACGTTCCACCAGTGCAGTAGAATTGATTCAATTAAGTGAACTACATCAATCAGAGATTAGTCACAATCCCACCAGAGATCAATTTGCAAAAAAAATTCCCATCTCCACCAAAAGGATCTTGTTGGTTACTATTTGCATGAACTTACTATCTTCACTTAAACAAGGATCGCATTTTCTCCCACAAAACTACCCATATTGATGGATTTGCTCTCGTGAAGCTTTGGTAATCTTGTTGCCTTTTCACCACATCAGCAACTTGATTCGAAGAATTGGAATATTTCATGCAAACATCATTGGGTTCGCTGCAGTTATGCTGGTCAGCTAGAGCTACCGTGGAAGCCGCAGTCGCATCATCATGACTTTTACACAGAATTCCCGTGCAGATTAACTTCAACTTCTTCATAGCGTACCTGTCCGCAGCCACAGATAAATGCTTGGCCATATCATGAATCTGAACCGCATCAAGGTCGTCAATGGCGGGCAACGAGTCGGTATAGATGAAATGAAGCAATGCTTTAAAGATACCAGGCTTCATGCCCTCAATTGTAATGCACCCTCTATCATGCTCCTCCACTGCCATCCCACAGAGCTCCGCACTGAAAACCGGTGACCGTGCAACAAGCACGATCCGGTGGGCGAAGAAATGCTCATCCTCGACCTTGAATATCATGTCCACTCCATCTCCTGTCTGAAGCAATTTTCTGAAATCCTCTCCCATGTCCGATGGAGGCAAATGGACCTCGAAGCTCTTGGCAGCCTCGGTCACAAATGGTTCCTTGATAACAGTGACATCGCACTCGATCACAAGGCGGTCACCGCGCAGGTACTCCGGCGACGCCTCCAGCAGCTCCCTCTCCTCCATGAACAAACTTGTGCCCCACCCAGCTTCATCAGAGTTCGTGGTGTCAAACACTCTTCGCCCTGTCGTGCAGGGTGCCGGAGACAACGACCCCGCTGTCTGCCCTACCAGCCTAATGTCGTACAGGGCTCTCACCTTGGCGTTCTTGCTCACGAGCCTTAGGAAAACTGAGATGTGGCCTTTGGAACCATTGGTGGCTCCATCCGGGTAGCAGCGGACGATCCAGGAGTAGCCGCCGACGGCGAAGGCGGCGGACTGGACGAACTTGCCGACGCCCAGGCCCCGGTGCAGGGTGTACCCTTCGATCTGGAACACATGCCGCCCGCGCGCTGTCTGCGGGAAGCACGTCGATGTGCTCGCCGCCGGCGCCGGAGGCGGCTGGGACACCGTCTCCGCCATAGCTGTCGAGTGTCGACGGCACACGACCAGTTACAATCTCGGACTCCGCCGTGGATGCTAATTTGTACCAATTTCGGACATGTTTCTCACGCGCGTACGTTTCCTGGACTTCCAATAACTTGATCACGTACGTTTCCAGGACTTACACCCATCACGCACGTTGGTATGTGCATGTTTCACACGGACTCGTTGCATATATAACTCCGAGGTGGCTACATGAACCTGATATATTTATGATTTTCTTTGAATTTTATTTTCAAATAATCGAGGTTTTATTTTTAATATTTTTATATGGCCTAGAGTTTTAAAAGGAACATACATTAAAACATACACGTGGAAAATGTGTACCAAAACCATTAATTAACTTGCCGCTGAGAAACAAAAAAGACAAACTAAAAGAATTAAAAGAAGTAAATATATTTTTAGTTTAGCAATAACAGCGGTAGAACATCGTCACCTTCTTCTCACTAGTTCTTTGCATACAAATGAAAACGACCAACAATTTTCTTTTGCGAAACACAGTACTACGAGCTAATCCTTACAGCCACGCATGCACACTCTTCCGAACAAATAGTGAATATTTGAATTTAGACAAATGCTAGGCTAACCGAGCTACTTTCTCCCATAAGTCTATAAAGATAGCCGGACATGTTTTCTTGAGGTGATGGTACCCAGGGCTTGCCCCCACATCACCAGATCTGTCAGAGAAGGCAATATATTCAGGGGGTGTTTAAATCCGGTGAAAAACTTTGCGAAATTTACTGTAGCAATTTTAAACCGAAGATTAGGACTAAACATAATCTAATTATAAAACTAATTACATAGATGGACGAGAAATCACGAGACGAATCTATTAAGCCTAATTAATCCATTATTAGAGATTGTTTACTGTAGCATGGCATTGTCTAATTATGGCCTAATTAGGCTTAATAGATTCGTCTCCCAATTTCGCCGGGGGTTATGAAATAGGTTTTGTCATCAGTTATCCACATTTAATACTTCTAATTAGTATCCAAACATTCGAATTAATGTAGCGATGAAAAAGTTAGCGAAACTAAACAGGCCCTCAATGCAAGCGTCTCTAAGCTCACTGCAATTGTTAAGGTCAGCTAGAGCTAGCGTGGTTGCCATGGTCTTCTCATCGAGACTCCTGCAAAGAATGCTCGCGCAGACTAGCTTCAGCCTCTCCATGGTATACTTGTCCGCAGCCACAAGTAAATGCTTCGCGATATCGTCATCCTCAAGAATCCCATCTAGCTCAATATCTTTGATTTCAGGCAACGAGTCCGTGTAGATGAAGTGAAGCAGAGCCTTCAAGATACCGGGCTCGATGTCTTCGATGGTGATGCAACATCTGTTGTCGACCCCTACATGCCCCAGCTGCTCTTTGAAGACCGGTGATCGCGCTGCAAGAACATTCCTATGGGCAGCAAAGGACTCGCCTTTAACTTTGAACTAGAACATAATGCACGCTTTGCGTGCTCTATCACAAGTCCATTTAGTGGCTATGCCAACATGGATACGATAGAATGCAAGAAGCCCTATCAAGAGTCTATTTTGTGTCTATGTGGCCAACATGGAAACGATAGAATGCAAGTAATATCAATGAATGGTGAGATCGACTAATTCATTATAATGTCTCGTGAAAATATCTTAGCAACATTTATTCTGCTGACTGAATGCCATCTGCAGCTCGTAGGTTCTATCAACCCATATATTAGATTCGTTGATCAGCATTAGTAGCTACCAAACATTTTAGCAGGTACCTCAAAATACTGATCCAAATAAGTGTGAACACTATTAAAACAGTCAAATGGATATTAAACCATTAGGCAGGAGATCACACAGTTTGCAGCCACGAGTTAACTGATAGTGAGAGAGCATCAGGTAGAGGACTATGCAACTTAGTTGTATATGCAGTCAGCATTTCAAAAGCCTCAAATAGAGATGCTCAATGCACTTACAGTTCGCAGCCATCATGTATTACTCACACATTGGATATTATAGCCAAATTACACAGTAATAAGCTAATTTTCATAATATCAGAGAAGGCATTTTGGAATTAATTTGCTTTTGATAACTGAACATAATGTGACATACTTATGAGAAGTAAAATCAATCAAAACACAACACTCCAATCCTTGAGAGTAAATAGCAAACTAATTTCTAGGTTGGCTGGTCAGACAAAAGCATCTATAGATGATACTGTGCTCTAATTTGCCAAAAAGCCAACAGATTAGTATTTGGTATTGATACACAACTGATGCTTAGTCTTTGTCCTTAAGGGTGACAGAGTAACACTGGATCAGTAGAAGGTTGTACCAAGCAAAGCAGGGAAGGGAAACCTACCCTTGCAGTGTGTTGTAGATTCACATAAGAGAAGGCAGCAGCAGCTCCAAGCTCACTCAGCAGCTCAAAACAATCTGAAACTTAAAAGGAGAAAACAATACTACAAAAGTAAATAGTAAACTAAATTCTGGGCCGACTTATAAGCAACTATACACGGCACTGTTCTTCAATTTGCAAAGAAGCTAACAATTCTTTTCTACTGTCTATTTATCAGGACAACAACCTGTAACATCACCTCTTCCCATTCCAGTAAGTAATATTACACAGATAAATAGAAAACCCCAGTTCTTTATAAAAAATATTAATACATAGATCCTACCTCCATTCAGCCATTTATTTTGCTAATCGCAAGCCTGAACTTGGTCGCCATGCGGAAGAACTTCTGTGTCCTGCAGAGAAAAAAAAAATTGCTCTGAATTCTGAAATAACAATTTGAGTAATGTCCTTGTATATCTTGCAGCCACTCAGTTGCAGTTCTCTCTGAATACTTTGATATTTGGGAGTTGGTACAGGTTGTGGTGCTGCAACCTGATATCGAGGATGTTCACATATGGAGGCTTGAGGCATCAGGACAGTTCTCCACAAAGTCAGCTTATGGGGCCTTCTTCAATGGATCGATCTTGTTCCAACACTGTGAGCTGATTTGGGACACCTGGGCTCTGAGGAAATGCAAGTTTTTCCTCTGGCTGGTTGCACATAACCGCTGCTGGACTGCGGACAGACTCGGAAGGAGAGGCCTCCCTCATCCGGAGCATTGCCCCCTTTGTGAGCAAGAGGACGAGACGATCAACCATCTCCTTACCGCTTGTGTCTTTGCCCGGCAGTTCTGGCATGAAATTCTCTCCCTTTTTGGTTTGCAAGCAATCTGCCCTCAAACTGATAACCAAGATTTCTACACTTGGTGGCAACACTCAAATGACAGATTGCCCGCTAGCCTCCAGAAAGGTTTCAACACATTGGTCGTGCTGGGGGCTTGGAATATTTGGAAGACAAGGAACGATGCGGTGTTTAATGGAGTTGATCCTAGAATTAGTAGGACCCTGCTGCTAGCACAGGAGGAAGCCGAGTTCTGGGTGCTTGCAGGGGCAAAAGGGCTAAATGGCCTGGTCGCTTCTAGGCTTCCCGGCTAATTGCTGGTGTTACGCCTAGCTGGTCATGTTTTATGTATCAGGCGCAAATCTCAAGTGCTAGTCTGATCCCCGGGGGTGTGTGTGGGTGAGTTTTGGGTGCGTGGGGTGTGTGGTGTAAGGCTATTTTGGCCAACCTACTCTCTTCTATTAATGCAATGATATGCAGCTCTCCTGCATATTCAAGAAAGAAATAACAATTTGAACATAGCACAAGTTCTATCACTGTACCTGATATACCTTCGCACGGGCACAGGTAGCATCCAATCCAAGCCTACAACGTTGATTCAATTCTAAATTCTGTGAGATATCCTCATGGTCACCAACCTGTATCAAACACAAATCAATCTAGAATTAGCAATTTAAAGGGCGTGTCGAATTATAAACGTAGAATATGGTCTTGAAAAAGTTTAATTTTAGCAATAAGTGAAAGAAGAATATTATAAAATGCTCAGGCTGTAGGTTGGGTAGTAATGGGTACTAAACTACACATTAGGTAAACTAGTTTGAGATCCATAGGAAATGACAAAAGTAGACCATGGTACACATCGATATGATTGCAGTTGGGATATGCAATAACACATATATGACTCCAGGTGTTGAGCTCTTTGCCTATGGCTCTGAAAGCTTGAGCTAGGAAGTCCATTCATATGTTCTCCTGCATATTTATCTCATCCAATATATGCTAATTCCACCGATGCTACCAATCCAAATGTTAACAAGGTAGAGAGGATGAGCAGCAGAAGGGCTAGGAGCATCCTTAACTTATTAGACTGCAGCACAAAAGCAACACAGTAGCAGGGGAAAGAGATTCAACGCTATCGTCCCTGGGGCGGGGGTGGGGGGCTGTAGCAATGACAGTAGAAGAGAGTAATTTATTATCCAAGAGCTAGCAAACAATTGAAAACAGAGAGAGGAAAAGGAGAGGAGGAATACACCGGGCAGCAAAGCAACATGTTAGGAACGACGCCAAAACTGAAGCAGCTACTTGCCGGTGGCTGGGTCGAGACGCACGTGCGATTCTCGAGATCCCTTCACAGATCGATGGGATGGTTAGAGGCGGCGCCGTCACCTTGTTGAGATCTCGCTAGCCGTTGGGATCCTCACTCATCGCTGCCACCAGGATCCACCATGAATACTCGTAGCATCTCCATGCCATGGACCTGTCGGAGGCCAGCCCTTCCCCGTCCGCCAACGATCTTGAGGTCGCCGTCGCCGGCTGAATCGAACAGCGCCGCCGCCTCCCAGAAGCGGGAAGAGAGAGGCGCTCGGAGACGGAGCAGGCGAAGTGGGCCAGCGCCAGCGAGATGATTTCTATCAAACTAGAGGGGAGTTTTGCAAAATAATGCCAACTGCCAAAGGACAGCTGGCAGCACGGCAGGGCGAGGGTGAGCGACGAGCGCTCGTGGGAGCAGGAGCCAGTAGGCTTTAAGAAACCCCAGATGCCACATCCGTTTCCTCCCCTCCCTTCAGCAACTTTCCAAAATCTTCTGGCAGGTCTGATGGAGGCACATGGATCTCACCAATGGCGGTCTCTGCGAGTCTTTGTTCCTTGATAATTGTGACGTCGCACTCGATCACGAGGCGGTCGTCGTGTAGGTATCCCAAGGCCTCGAGGATGCTTCTTTCCACAGCATTGCCCAGCCGGTGTCATCTGTTTCACGCGTTTGCGTTGTGTCAAACACATCCGGGACCTGCTAATCCACTCCCACGATCGACGACGAGGACCCTGTTGTTTGATTGAGCAGCCTGAAGTCGTAGGACGCTCTTACCTTGGCTTTCTGGGTCAGCAGTAGCGGAAAAACTGACATGTAGATGTAGCTTGTGGTCTTCTCCATGATGTCCCCCTTGGCGTAGTACTTGATGCACCACTCGTAGCCGCCGACGAAGAAGGTTGCGGACCGGATGAACTCGCCCTTGCCAAGGCCCTGGTGAAGACTGTACCTGACGATCTCGAAGGTGTGCGTGTCAGACGCCGTCTGCGGCGCGCACCTCGACATTGTCCTTGTCACCGGCCTCGTCTGTTTCTTCTGGGAGGACAACACCATAGGCACAAGTTGAGCCTTCGGGAGCCTCCAGTCGTGCCGTCCATGGAGCCATGCCCGTCGTTGGCCACCGCCGGCTGGAGCCATGCCTACCGTAGAGGCCTTTGGCTGGAGTCCGTGGCCCGCTAGCCGAGTCCACGCCCCCATTATTGACCGGAGCAGCTGTGGCCGCAATTGGCCAACTCGCGCCCCCACTAACCAGAGCCGCTACGACCCCCACTGTCCGAGTCTGGCGCGTATCCAGACCGCCGACTCACGAGAGATCAACAAGTCAAAATTAGTTAAATATCACAAGCAGGTCAACAATTATGGGATTGAGGTGAAGAGGGCACCTGAGCCAAGCCCGTGCTCATCCGCCTACGTCAGCCGCTGCTCGCCGATGCTCTTCCACCCACACAAGCCCTAGCGTCTTCACCTGCCGTCACCCATGTCGTGTCCGCGCCCTAGCCCCCTGCGCCTGCCGGCCACACCAGTATGCCCTGGAGCTATCAATCGCATATTCGCATCTATGCTTCTGCTGAAACGTAATTGCTCCCAGCTATCTATGAAGCACCAATAAATCTGCAGGATTAACTTTCCATCTGCAATGCTCTTCATATATCATGATTATTGAACACCTTTTCATATTCATTAACATGGGCTCCTTCCCCTCCGATTCAGCGTGTAGCGCGCAGTGCCACCATCTCATGCGTTTCATGTTTGCCTTCATACAATGTCACCACCTGTCCTAAGCAGCCTTCACAGGATTTGACAGCGGTAAATAATACAAAAATTCTGACAAGTCCTTCAATTGGAATCAGCTAATTAGAAACTTCTTATGGAAAAAAAATATTTGATGCGTTGGGATAAGATAGGGTGACCATGACATGACTATATAAATTTATTGATTTCGTTATGTCATCAAGCCTGCACAAAAAAGGCAATTTCGAATACATTTGATACTGAGTTCTTCGTTCGCTTAGCATAACCCAAACTGCAGGTGTTACAATAATGTGCTACAAAAAAAAAGTTGAAGGCAAGAAAAAAAACTAATATATGCTACAAATGATTTCAGTGAAACATGGTATGCTTACTTGAGGGTACAGACATCACAGATGCCAATATCATGTCAAAAGCTGCCTCCTCAA
>CM014275.1:50067672-50087900 GCA_004135705.1 Alloteropsis semialata | reverse complement strand
GCATGTGCCCGAGTGGATTTCCTATAGGAGGCTGATGCCTTCATCGTGGAGGACACACTTCATGAGTATGCCTGTGGAGGCGGCCTTCCTGTACAGGGCGTCGCCGATGACAACGTAGTTTGTTGAGCGCCGAGTCAACTTTTCTATTTCCTCCTTTGTGCCCGGCGACCAGCTCTCCGTGAGAAAAGCGATAAAGGGGACGTGCCAGGCTGCTTCTACCACGAGAACTTCCTTGGTTGCCGGGTCACCCTGGGGCGGCTCGGGATCGGGCACGGGGCTGCCATCCTTAAGCATCTTGATCGATGGAGTGCGTAGATCATTGACGAAAACGCCGACTGGCACTTGAGCTCTGGTGGACCCTAGCTTGGATAGGACGTTGGCGGCGACGTTGTACTCTCGGAGGACATGGTGGAGCTCGAGCCCGTAGAAGTGAGCCTCGAGTTTGCGTACCTCTACGCAGCATGCGCTCATGGTTTCCTTGGTCGTGTCCCAGTTCTAGTTTACTTGCTCGACGACTAACTTGGAGTCGCCGTAACACATCAGCCGCTTGATGCCGGGTGACACCACGATCCGAAGACCGTGGATGAGGACTTCATACTCGGCCCCATTGTTCGTGGCCTGGTAGTGTATCTGAAGAACATACTTTAGGTGCTACCCCTCCGGAGAGATTGTCAGACCCGATTTTGAGGACAAAACTGAATGCATAGCATATGTGTGCCAGGATCCGTTCTCACACATATGTTGACGTCTTCAGTGAAAATATCATAAGACAGTGTTCAAAATGTACAAAAGAGAGTATATAACTTTATTACACTCAGCGATAATAGACACGAAGGTCTTAATCGTTTCACCGATAACTTAACACGTAAAAAGCTTCACGACTTCTCCCACAGGCTTGACTGGTTGACACAAAGCCTCAGAACTCCTCGAAGTCACTGAAGTACTCCACGTCATCATTTTCGTCTGAACAGCAGTTTTAGCAAGGGTGAGTACACTTATGGTTGGTACTCAGCAAGCGGGGAATATGCAAGGCCTTCAAAGGGGTTTCAGGCTCATGCGGTTAGCACTTTTTAGTTGGTCAAGTTTTATTAGTGAGCACCTAATTACTAGGTATAAGTTTATACCAACCCAATTAAGCAGGAGAAAACCCACAAATTATTCAAAAACCAAGGAACCACAATTTAATATCATATTTAGGTTCAATTATCATGTGAGGGTCCAAGCCGCTCGTAACCGTGAGCACGGCTGATATATCAGTTTGACACTCTGCAGAGGTTGTACACTTTACCCACAGCTCATGTTCCCCATGTCGCCCGGGTTTGCAAGTCCCTTAAACACTTCCGAGGTGAGTGGCTAGGGGTTCACTACGAAGCCTTTACAAAGACTCGAAGGCAAACTAGCAGCCCGCTAGAGTTTCGGCAGCGATGAGGTCCATAACCCTCCCTAATGAGGCCGTACCTTAGCAAAGGCTACTCCTCCAAGAGGACCGGGCTATGACCCCTTCACCGGGCCCCTCCTTGCCCTTTCGGTAAGACCACTAGCCAACTCCAAGTCTAATTAATCAGCTAAGATCAGAGCCATATGACACTGTGGTTGCACTGTTTTCTTGGGTGGTTCTCCATGTTCCATTTAATCATGATAATCTTGTAATTAACCATGTATAGCAACAAATAAAGCCATGTTTATCATATTCAAAAGTTTGATATTACCATCCCAAGATTAAGCAACTAAGCATTTCTACCCATCAAGGATGATTAAACCCAGTGTATCAAGGTTGAGGGAATAAAAACTAAGTATATCCTAAAAATAGGCATCCCATCAAATTTATGCAATACATAAAAGTAAATGTGATTAAAATGCTGTTACTGGGTTGAAGAATATGAAGAAGGAGGCCACTTGCCTTCCTCTACAAACTGCTGTTCCTCTTCAAACTGCTGCTCTTGACCTTCCTCGAACGAGACGTCTACACGATCACACAAGCATACAACAAAATAAGTAAAACAGTACAACAAACAGTACCGAAAGCATAAAACAAACATTTAGAACTAAAGGTTACACAGAGACGATCGCGTGAACGCGAAAATTGCCCAAAACGGATTTAAAACGGTGAAGATACACTAATTACAAGGTTCAGGGGCTAATATGCAAATAAACCTATGTTTTCGGGTTGTTTTGTAATAAAACCGAGGACTAAAATATAAATAAACCTAGTCAACAGGGTTAGATTCATAAAAAGAGCAGAGAGGACGGTGGGTTCTAATATCCAAAAGCTCAGGGGTTAAAGAATAAAATGCAGGGGCATGGATACAAATATTTTGTATAGGAGGTGGACTGCAGGTTAATTTGTGGAAAGTGCAGGGGCTCTTTTACAAAACAGTCAGTGTTGACCGGTAAGCTGCCTAATTGACTCGGATTGGATTCGATCTGGGCCATACGTTTGAAAACGGACGGTGGATGGGGGGTTGGGTCGCTGGCGGCGGATTAGGGAGGCGGCGCCGCCCTGGCCGGAGCTTTTGCTCGCCGGCGTAGCTCCTGCTCGGAGCTAGAGAGCACCAGGGGCGACGGGAGATACACAGGAGGAGAGAGGGGATCACGGGAAGCTCACCAAGGGGCTTCGCGTCGTCGGGGAAGCAACGGGGAGGGCCGGCGGCGAGCGGCGGACCTCGGGCTACTCCGGCGAGCTCGAGAGAGGGCTCTGGTGGGTGGTTTTCGAGCGGTAATGGGACGGGGATGTTCGGGGTGGAGTGCCGCGGGTTTTATAGGTACCGAGGTGGGGGAGCGGGGGCATCTAGGGGAGGTGAATCGAGGGTGGCGGCGGCCGGTCCATTGAAAGCTCGGTGGAGCTCGGTGGGCGGCCGTTTGCGGGGGAGAGGGACCGACGGGGTGGGTGCTCCACTGGGCATTGAATGCGAACGCCAGTGGGGAGGGAGAGCGAGCGGGCGTGGGAGGGGAGGAGCCGGCGTCGGGTTTGCCATGGGGAGCTCGGCTCGGTGATGGAAGAGGAGGGGGCCGGCGGGAGGTAGAAGAAGGGCTGACGAGCGGGCCCCGCCTGTCAGTGAGGGAAAGAGGTGGGAGGGTTGAGTGGGCCGGCTGGGCCACTGATGGGCCGAAAGAGGGAGAGGGAGACGGGTTGGGCCAAAAGGAGATGAGGAAAGGAGGAAGGGCTTTTGGATTTTATTTGAGGATTTGAACTTTGAATTGTATAGGAATTTGAATAGTAAAGTTTGAATTGGAATTCAAACTTTGGATGGGATTTTGGAAAACACACACAAACAAAACTCATGCAACCAACATGTATGCAAGCAAGCACTTGTTGAATCTAAAATTAATTCAAGTATTGTTTAAATAATTAAAGGCCAATATTTTAATTAAACAAAAGAAAATTTATTAAACCCTAAAAAGAAAACACAAGGTTGCTTAAGATTTATGTGATGGATTTTGGGTGTTACAAATCCTACCCCCTTAAAGAGAATCTCGTCCTCGAGATTCGGGAAGATTGGAAAACAACTGAGGGAACTCTGCATAAAGCTCATCTTCTCTTTCCCAAGTAGCTTCATCCTCTGAGTGGTCACTCCATTGTACTTTGCACATTTTGATTACTTTCTGGGACGTTTCTAATATTTTCACAGGATGCTCCGAATAAGTCAAGTCATCTTGCACATTGAGTTCTTCCAAAGGTAATTGTTCTTCAGGTACTCTCAGACACTTTTTTAGCTGAGATATGTGAAACACGTCGTGTACATCTGACAATCGAGCAGGTAGTTCCAACTGATATGCCACTTCACCTTTCCTTTCCAAGATCTGAAAAGGACCGATATAGTGAGGTGACAACTTTCCTTTGACCTTGAATCTTCGAAGGCCTTTGATGGGCGACACCTTGAGATACACATAATCTCCTACCTCAAATGTCAATTCTCTTCTTCGGGTGTCAGCATAACTCTTTTGTCGTGACTGAGCCGTCCTAAGATTATCCCGGATTATCTGGACTTGTCTTTCGGCTTCCTGCAGAATTTCTGGTCCAAAGACTTGACTTTCACCTGTCTGACTCCAATATAGCGGTGTTCTACACCTTCTTCCATATAGGGCTTCAAATGGAGCCATCTTGAGACTTGCTTGATAACTGTTGTTATAGGAAAATTCTGCATATGGCAAGCTTTTATCCCAACTACCTCCATGCTTCAAGGCACAAGCTCTTAGCATATCCTTTAGAATTTGATTAGTCCTTTCAGTCTGTCCATCTGTTTGTGGATGGTATGCGGAACCAAAATTAAGCTTCGTATCCATTGATTCATGTAGCTTCTGCCAAAAACGTGATGTGAATTGAGTGCCTCGGTCGGATACTATCTTCCTTGGGACACCATGTAAGCACACAATCCTTGACATATACAGCTCTGCTAACTTGGCTCCCGTATATGTTGTTTTGACTGGTATGAAGTGAGCAACTTTGGTTAACCTGTCCACAATAACCCATATGGAATCGTAGCCATCACGAGTAGAGGTAACCCAACAATGAAATCCATACCGATCTCTTCCCATTTCCATTCAGGTACTTTCAATGGCTGAAGTAAACCTGCTGGCCTTTGGTGTTCTGCTTTTACTCTCTGGCACACATCACACAAAGCCACATGTGTTGCTACATCTCTTTTCAGACCATACCACCAATATTTCTCTTTCAATTCTTGGTACATCTTGTACTACCGGGGTGAATGGAATAAGCTGAATCATGAGCTTCCTTCAAAATAAGCTCACGAAGATGGTCGATGTCAGGTACACAAATCCTTTTCCTGAACCAAATAGTTCCTTGATCATCTTCAGTGAATTCTGGAGCTTTTCCCAAACCAATTTGAGTCTTGATTTCTTTGATCTTAGCATCTGTTAATTGTCCTTTTCGGATTTCTTGTTCTAGCGTAGGCTCAATTTCCATAGTCATAGCTTCAGTGTGAGTGAGAATGCCTAAGTTGAGTCGTTCCATTTCCCAACATAATTCTTGAGGCATTAATCGTGCTGTAGCCATATTAGCTTGACCTTTTCGACTTAAAGCGTCTGCCACAACATTTGCTTTGCCGGGATGATATTGAATATCCAAGTCATAGTCCTTGATTAGTTCTAACCATCTGCATTGTCTCAGATTAAGATCCCTTTGAGTGAAGATGTATTTTAAACTCTTATGGTCGGTGAAAATTCGACACTTATTTCCAATCATATAATGTCTCCATATCTTTAATGCGTGCACGACAGCGGCTAACTCCAAATCGTGGGTGGGGTAGTTCTACTCATGCTTCCTTAACTGTCTAGACACATAAGCTACCACTTTTCCTTCTTGCATCAATACACATCCGAGACCTAGATGTGAAGCGTCACAATAGACATCAAACCCTTTGTGGATATCGGGCATTATCAGAACAGGAGCAGTAGTTAATCTCTTTTTCAACTCTTCAAAACTAGTCTGACATGCTGTATCCCATTTGAACTCTCGTTCTTTTTCTAACAACGAAGTGAGAGGTTTCACTATCTTTGAGAAGACTTCAATAAATCTGCGGTAATAACCAGCTAGTCCAAGAAAACTCCTGATTTCGAGCACATTCTTAGGTGGGTTCCAGTTCAACACATCTCGAACTTTACTTGGGTCAACTTTGATTCCTCCATCGGTGATAACATGTCCAAGAAAAGAAACTTCATTTAACCAAAACTCACATTTGCTCAGTTTGGCGTACAACTGATTTTCTCGGAGCTTTTGTAACACTAATCTTAAGTGCTCTTCTTGTTCTTCTTCGTTTCGAGAAAACACCAAGATGTCATCGATGAACATCACCACGAACTTGTCAAGGTATTCCATGAACACTTTGTTCATCAAGTACATGAAATATGCTGGAGCATTTGTCAATCCAAATGACATCACAGTGTACTCATATAGTCCATATCTAGAGGTGAAGGCCGTTTTGGGGATATCTTCTGGTTGGATTCTCAACTGGTGATAACCTGATCGTAGATCAATCTTGGAGAATACCTTAGCACCTCTCATTTGATCAAACAGATCCTCAATCCTGGGTAGGGGGTACTTGTTCTTGATGGTTGCATCGTTGAGAGACCTATAATCCACGCACATTCTTCTGGTGCCATCCTTTTTATCGACAAAGATAACAGGGGCACCCCATGGTGATGAACTAGGACGGATAAAACCTTTACCTAATAGTTCTTCTATTTGTTTCTTCAATTCATTCAAATCCTTAACATCCAATCTGTATGGTCTTTTAAATATGGGTGCAGTGCCGGGTAAAAGATCAATACAGAACTCGATATCACGGTCGGGTGGCATACCTGGTAAGTCTTCCGGAAAGACGTCGGGGTAGTCACACACAACCTTGGTTTCTTCCAAAGACGTTCCCTTGACCTGATTCACAATTCCTTCTTCTTTGGATGAGTTGTTAACCGTGAACTCAATCTGCTCCCCTTGAGGGCTGGTTAAGAGCAGTGACTTTTTGTCACACTGAATAACTCCTTTACATCCAGATAACCAGTCCATTCCAAGAATCACATCGATCCCACTGGACTTAAGGACTATCAGATTTGCTGGGAAGTCCACACCCATGATTTTCAGATTCACCCGCGGGCATATGTGACTAGCTTTCATCTCACTGCCCGGCGAACTAACTAGCAGAGTTTTCTTCATAAGGCTTTTAGGTATGTTATGTTTTGCCACAAATTGCTCAGTAATGAATGAATGCGATGCACCAGAATCAAACAAAACTGACGCAGGTTCTGAGTTGACGAGAAACGTATCGAGCACAACATCTTGAGCTTCTTAAGCTGATTTGGCCGTCACGTGGTTCACCCTACCACGCATGAAGTTTTGCTGGCCTTTATTGCCCTGAGAGTTCTGATTCCCATTGCGTGCTTGGGATGATTGCTGGACAGACCTCTGAACATTGTTCTTCTGAGGCGTCTGCATATTGCGCTTGGGGCAGTTATTGGCGTAATGCCCCACTTCAACACACTTGAAACAACCATTAGGTTGGACCGGCGTGACTGGATTAGTACGCACTGGTGGACCTGTGGCATTGCCAGAGCGATTCTGCTGGTGGTTGGGGGTACGCTGCACTTGTTGACTGAAGCGCGGCTACTGCTGAGAGGAGTGCTGGAATTGTTGATTCAGTTGATAATTCCCTTGTCCTCCCGAGCGGAACTGAAATCCCTGCTGCGAGTTATAGCGAGGGCGGTTATTGCTGCTGGATTGTCCCTGGGACTGAAACTTCCGCTTCTTTTCGCCAAGTTCCTTCCGAGTATTTTCGAGACCAATAGCTTTATCTAGAAGCTTCTGGAAGTTTGGGAAAGTGTGGCTTTGCAGTTGATATTTCAATGGTCCGATCAGACCATCCAGGAAGCGATCTTGTTTCTTCTCATCATCGTCGACCTCATTCGGCGCGTAGCGGGATAGTTGAGTGAACCTATCCCGATACTCACTGACCGACATGCTGCCTTGCTTCAACGCCGAAATTCATTCTTCTTGAGCTTCATGACACCAGCTGGGATGTGGTGTGAGCGGAAGCTATCACGAAATTCCACCCAAGTAATAGTGTTGGCATCAGCATGTGCGGCTATGTAAGCATCCCACCAGTCAGATGCAGATCCTTCGAGTCGTCCTGCAGCGTACAAGACCCTTTCACGGTCATTGCACTGAGTCATATCAAGCTTCTTACTGATGACATTCAGCCAGTCATCTGCATCCAAAGGATCCACCGAGTGTGAGTAAGTTGGAGGGTGGTGGCTCATAAACTCCCGATGCTTGTCTCTAGGCTGAGGGGGTAGCTGATGCGGTGGTTGGTTCTGTTGAGCTTGAATATTATGCACGGTGTTGGTGAGGTCTTGGAGCAACTGCATCTGAGCCGTAAAGAATTGTTCCATTGCTGGATTTGGAGGTGGAGGTGGTGCTTGATTCTGTTGGTTGATTATACGAGCACGTCGGACACTTGGAATATCTTGTCCTCCGCCTCTCCTGGTATTTACCATCTAATTGTTAGAAGAATGCTTCAGATAAGATTGAACAACTGATAAAGGTAGACAGAACAAAGCCGAGATTGGAACTAAAACAAACTTTAACTTAATTATTTTATTGATGCATTTGTGGCCATCACTCCACAAAACATCCCAGACATTACATAAACTTCAAATCAAACATTTATTCAAACAACATTCATTATTACATCGCGCGTTCTCACAGGAACGGATCTATCGAGACAACTTATTATGGTAGACATCCTATGATTCTAACCAAGAAGACCGGTGCTGGAGCCTGGTTCGCCGTAGCGAAGCCTCTTGCGGGGAGGGGAGTCAGAAGGGCAATGGAAGTCATCCGACTCCTCGGGTGACTCCACTCCTGCAAGCTGGGCCTCAAGCTGGGCAATCCTGGCGTGGGCGTCCATCAGCTCCTCGTGGGTCTAGAAAAGCTCTGAGGTGGCACCCTCCAGATCAGTGTTGAGCCCTGCGACAACCTGAACAAGGTTGTTGACGCGAAGCTCATCAGGCTCTCCCAGCGGCACAACTGTCTCCTCTGTGCCACTGATACGGCGAGGAAGGTGACGGTACTCGGTGATGCTCAACTCCTGGCGGTGGGTGTAGCAGAGAGACCATAGTGCCCTCCTGGCAGCGGCACTCACTGAGGCAGCATAGGTAGCATGAGGTGTAGTGGAGTCGTGCGACGAACGAGTCCTCATGCCACCGGAAACCTCAGGGTGCTCCCCGATATGGACCCGGGTGATGTAGTAGCTGTCGAGCGTCGAGGGGGAGACGCGCTGGGTGACGTAGAGCGGCTGCACCGTGTTGCCAAGCTCCTGTAGCACATCTTGGAGCAGCCTGGAGAAGTAGCCGGACTCGTTGATGGAGGTGCGAGTCTCACAAGTCGGTATGGCTGCTTCAGGACCATCACCCTGGTTTCCACCATCACCGTTGCCGTTGTTGTTGCCGTTGCCGTTGCCATTGCCGTTGCCATGGCCATTGCCCAGACCATTGGCACCATCGGCATCGTTGTCGTTGTCATCATCATCATCATCATCATCTCCGGAGTCATCCGGATCGCCTCCACCAGCTGCAGCAGGTGCCGGAGCATCTGGAGCAGGCACAACTGGCGGTTCTTCAGCTGCTGGTGCCGGTGATCCTACCGGAGTCACCAGATTCCCATCTGGGCCAACCTCCATGATGCGGCCATCCTCCATCTCAACGAAGTAGTAGAGCTCTTCTGGCTCTTCTTCCTCCACGGGCAGGACCGGGGAAACAGGCTGAGCAGGAGCAATACGAATCTGTCCTCCGGTGCTTTTGCGAGCAGTCTTCATAGTCCTGACCATCTGACAGAGCAAGAAAGAAAGCTGAGAACAAGCTCAAAAAGAGGCCAGAGTTTTAACAAAGAACAAGAAATAAAATAAGTTTTTATAAGGAACAAGGACAAATGAAAAAAGCAGATAAGGCTTGCTAAGAAAACGAGTCCCTATTTTCAACCATTTCTATCTAGGCTAGCGTCCTACAGTCAACACAGCTCTGATACCACTTCTGTCAGACCTGATTTTGAGGGCAAAACCGAATGCATAGCATATGTGTGCCAGGATCCGTTCTCACACATATGTTGACATCATCAGTGAAAATATCATAAGACAGTGTTCAAAACGTACAAAAGAGAGTATATAACTTTATTACACTCAGCGATAATAGACACGAAGGTCTTAATCGTTTCACCGATAACTTAACACGTAAAAAGCTTCACGACTTCTCCCACAGGCTTGACTGGTTGACACAAAGCCTCAGAACTCCTCGAAGTCACTGAAGTACTCCACGTCATCATTTTTTCTGAACAGCAGTTTTAGCAAGGGTGAGTACACTTATGGTTGGTACTCAGCAAGCGGGGGAATATGCAAGGCCTTCAAAGGGGTTTCAGGCTCATGCGGTTAGCACTTTTTAGTTGGTCAAGTTTTATTAGCAAGCACCTAATTACTAGGTATAAGTTTATACCAACCCAATTAAGCAGGAGAAAACCCACAAATTATTCAAAAACCAAGGAACCACAATTTAATATCATATTTAGGTTCAATTATCATGTGAGGGTCCAAGCCGCTCGTAACCGTGAGCACGGCTGATATATCAGTTTGACACTCTGCAGAGGTTGTACACTTTACCCACAGCTCGTGTTCCTCATGTCGCCCGGGTTTGCAAGGCCCTTAAACACTTGCGAGGTGAGTGGCTAGGGGTTCACTACGAAGCCTTTACAAAGACTCGAAGCCAAACTAGCAGCCCGCTAGAGTTTCGGCAGCGGTGAGGTCCATAACCCTCCCTAATGAGGCCGTACCTTAGCAAAGGCTACTCCTCCAAGAGGACCGGGCTATGACCCCTTCACCGGCCCCTCCTTGCCCTTTCGGTAAGACCACTAGCCAACCCCAAGTCTAATTAATCAGCTAAGATCAGAGCCATATGACACTGTGGTTGCACTGTTTTCTTGGGTGGTTCTCCATGTTCCATTTAATCATGATAATCTTGTAATTAACCATGTATAGCAACAAATAAAGCCATGTTTATCATATTCAAAAGTTTGATATTACCATCCCAAGATTAAGCAACTAAGCATTTCTACCCATCAAGGATGATTAAACCCGGTGTATCAAGGTTGAGGGAATAAAAACTAGGTATATCCTAAAAATAGGCATCCCATCAAATTTATGCAATACATAAAAGTAAATGTGATTAAAATGCTGTTACTGGGTTGAAGAATATGAAGAAGGAGGCCACTTGCCTTCCTCTACAAACTGCTGTTCCTCTTCAAACTGCTGCACTTGACCTTCCTCGAACGGGACGTCTACACGATCACACAAGCATACAACAAAATAAATAAAACAGTACAACAAACAGTACCAAAAGCATAAAACAAACACCTAGAACTAAAGGTTACGTAGAGACGATCGCGTGTCGGGGGTAGACCCCCAGGGGTACCCAGAAGGCGGATTGGCCCAACCATCAAGGGGCGGCACAATCCGAGTGCTGTCGGGCCGGGTTGTCAGACTGGGTGGCCCACCACTCGGAGGCCCACCAGTCGGACGAGCCGGATGGGCGCGACGGCGCACGCAGCAAGAAACAAGACGGCGTAACCCGCAGAAAGCTCGGAGATCAAGATAAACTAGCCGGAATTATAGGAAAAGATATCCGTAATCGTTATAGGATCGCATCCTTGTATTTCGGGTAGGTTACGATCTCTAGCCGACTTGTAACTCAAGGCAGCCGGACTATATAAGGCGCCTTGAGACCCCCCTCCAGAACACAACGACATCTACAACCCACGCATTCATTCAACCTAGGACAGAACCCAACTACGGAGATCCTTCAGGAACTTCATACACAGCAATACAATCACCCCCAACACAGGACGTAAGGTATTACGTCATCTCGACGGCCCGAACCTGTTCAATCCTTGCGTCTTGTGTTACCATCGTCTTGTGATCCTCGATCTGTCCCTCATGAAATCAACCACGTAGGCTACCCTGTGTGGACTGCCGGGTCCAAACATCCGACAGATGGCGCGCCAGGTAGGGGTTGATCGACGAGGTCAATCTACAAGCTCGATGGCAGATCCATCTACGAATCCCGTCCGACGAGATGAATCTATCGCGGCTGCTACTCTCGGTGGCGAGTTCGTGTGCAGATCGTCCTTGCATTGTCTTCTTCGAGAACCTCGGCATTTAATTCCCGAAGACAGATGCCGAGTTGGATTATCAACGCCCCATCGAGGCGTCGATCGGCGTCCTCGCGGCGACCGGTCGTCGTCACGCGCGTGCACACCCGGCCGGTGCTACGAGGAGTCTACCCATCGGAGCAGTTCGTATCTGCTTCGGATGCAAGAGCATAGAGTTATTCCGTGCAGGTAAGAGGAAATCATAAAGAAAACAGGGAAGAATTTATTTTGTTTCCTCCGTATCCGATAAAGATTTGTGACCTTTCCTTTCTATGGTTATTTAAACCAGGATTATTCTAATCGACTATTCCTTTTTCGTGCATGCAAAAGGATACTCCCAATACTCCAAGTTGGGGAGGAATCCTACACGATCGACAGGGGGGGCGAGTCCCAACTTGCCGGTGACAGCAATATGATGGCCGCCCAATATCGAACTACTCCGCCACGACGGCAACGATGCCAGAGACGTCGTACCAACATTCGAGGGCGACACGCCAATTCTCCAACTTTGACACAAATCAAGCTAAGTTATATTTAAATAGTTTTTACGATATTTCTCGGTCACCGCATATCTCCATACTTCGCCATATTTCTCCATAATCATCGCCGACTACCCTTGGTTTGTTCTCGACTGCTTATACAGCCCGAGCGCTACACAAGCAGTCGGGCAACACCCAACGGACGCACATATAGCATTTTTCCCCACTGTTTATTTCTTTTTCCGCTCTTGTACAAGTCGCTAAAGTACTTGGGAAGCACACGCCTTAATCCGTGAAGCCTCGACTCTTCCGTACGCCTACGCTCCTACGCGTGCATGCGGCCCAGCTCCCTGCGCTACGGACTACGGCTATCGGGGATCAGGTGCATAAACGTAACAGGATAACTACCCGAGGAAATTAATAGACTTAAAGAGCTGGAAGTAGAAATCTTTTTCATACAACGCCGAATGTTTTTCTCCAGAATTAGTATTTGCTACACCATATACTACCTATCCTTTATATCTTCATTGCAGGGCACAGGTTTAGATCCCGAGCTTGCCTGTTACGCTCGGGGCCTGGACCACTCCGGCATCGCCGCCAGCTGAGTACTCGAATCAGTCAGTACTCGGGCTGGTACTACAATCCACGACGGTCGCTAGCCGAGTGCTTTGCAGCACTCGGGCTGGCACTACACTCTACGACGGTCGTTAGCCGAGTGCTTTGCAGCACTCGGGCTGGCGCTACACTCCACAAGGATCGCTAGCTGAGTGCTTTTGAGTACTGGGCTGGCGCTACCGCATGACGAGGAAGACGAAGACTTGACGGACCCTCGACTCGGCCCTCGCGCTCGGGGGCTGGGCGCCGGGGCGACTACTCGGCGTGCCTCGGACGGCTCGACTCGGCCCTCACGCTCGGGGGCTGGGCGCCGGGGCGACTACTCGGCGTGCCTCGGACGGCTCGACTCGGCCCTCGCGCTCGGGGGCTGGGCGCCGGGGCGACTACTCGGCGTGCCTCGGACGGCTCGACTCAGCCCTCACGCTCGGGGGCTGGCGCCGGGACGACCACTCGGCGTGCTCAGCCCTCACGCTCGGGGGCTGGGCGCCGGGACGACTACTCGGCGTGCACCGGCCCTCACGCTCGGGGGCTGGCGCCGGGACGACCACTCGGCGTGCTTCAGCCCTCACGCTCGGGGGCTGGCGCCGGGACGACCACTCGGCGTGGCCCTCACGCTCGGGGGCTGGCGCCGGGACGACTACTCGGCGTGCCTCGGACGGCTCGACTCGGCCCTCACGCTCGGGGGCTGGCGCCGGGACGACCACTCGGCGTGCTCAGCCCTCACGCTCGGGGGCTGGCGCCGGGACGACCACTCGGCGTGCTCCGGCCCTCACGCTCGGGGGCTGGCGCCGGGACGACCACTCGGCGTGCTCAGCCCTCACGCTCGGGGGCTGGCGCCGGGACGACCACTCGGCGTGCTCAGCCCTCACGCTCGGGGGCTGGCAGGCTCGGGGGCTACGGCCAACGGACGCACCTCGCGGCGCATCCGTTGATTGTCTGACGACCTCAGAAGAAGGCTACTAACCCTTGGACCGATTCCTTCGGAATCGCTTCAAGGCTCGGGGGCTACGGCCAACGGACGCACCTCGCGGCGCATCCGTTGGGAAACAGCTCTTTTCTCTCCAGTATCACGCGGTTTCGCTTTCAACTGCAGCAGGCTCGACGCTCATCAGACAGCACGACCTCGCCGACTTGTCTCTCAACCACGTACTACTCGGGGGCTTGTCGGGGGTAGACCCCCAGGGGTACCCAGAAGGCGGATTGGCCCAACCATCAAGGGGCGGCACAATCCGAGTGCTGTCGGGCCGGGTTGTCAGACTGGGTGGCCCACCACTCGGAGGCCCACCAGTCGGATGAGCCAGATGGGCGCGACGGCGCACGCAGCAAGAAACAAGACGGCGTAACCCGCAGAAAGCTCGGAGATCAAGATAAACTAGCCGGAATTATAGGGAAAGATATCTGTAATCGTTATAGGATCGCATCCTTGTATTTCGGGTAGGTTACGATCTCTAGCCGACTTGTAACTCAAGGCAGCCGGACTATATAAGGCGCCTTGAGACCCCCCTCCAGAACACGACATCTACAACCCACGCATTCATTCAACCTAGGACAGAACCCAACTACGGAGATCCTTCAGGAACTTCATACACAGCAATACAATCACCCCCAACACAGGACGTAGGGTATTACGTCATCTCGACGGCCCGAACCTGTTCAATCCTTGCGTCTTGTGTTACCATCGTCTTGTGATCCTCGATCTGTCCCTCATCAAATCAACCACGTAGGCTACCCTGTGTGGACTGCCAGGTCCAAACATCCGACATCGCGTGAACGTGAAAATCGCCCAAAACGGATTTAAAACGGTGAAGATACACTAATTACATGGTTCAGGGGCTAATATGCAAATAAACCTATGTTTTCGGGTTGTTTTGTAATAAAATCGAGGACTAAAATATAAATAAACCTAGTCAACAGGGTTCTAATATCCAAAAGCTCAGGGGTTAAAGCATAAAATGCAGGGGCATGGATATAAATATTTTGTATAGGAGGTGGACTGCAGGTTAATTTGTGGAAAGTGCAGGGGCTCTTTTACAAAACGGTCAGTGTTGACCGGTAAGCTGCCTAATTGACTCGGATTGGATTCGATCTGGGCCATACGTTTGAAAACGGACGGTGGATGGGGGGTTGGGTCGCCGGCGGCGGATCAGGGAGGCGGCGCCGCCCTGGCCGGAGCTGTTGCTCGCCGGCGTAGCTCCTGCTCGGAGCTAGAGAGCACCAGGGGCGACCGGAGATACACAGGAGGAGAGAGGGGATCGCGGGAAGCTCACCAAGGGGCTTCGCGTCGTCGGGGAAGCAACGGGGAGGGCCGGCGGCGAGCGGTGGACCTCGGGCTACTCCGGCGAGCTCGAGAGACGGCTCTGTTGGGTGGTTTTCGAGCGGGAATGGGACGGGGATGTTCGGGGTAGAGTGCCACGGGTTTTATAGGTGCTGAGGTGGGAGAGCAGGGTCTAGGGGAGGTGAATCGAGGGTGGCGGCGGCCGGTCCATTGAAAGCTCGGTGGAGCTCGGTGGGCGGCCGTTTGCGGGGGAGAGGGACCGACGGGGTGGGTGCTCCACTGGGCATTGAATGCGAACGCCAGTGGGGAGGGAGAGCGAGCAGGCGAGGGAGGGGAGGAGCCGGCGTCGGGTTTGCCATGGGGAGCTCGGCTCGGTGATGGAAGAGGAGGGGGCCGGCGGGAGGTAGAAGAAGGGCTGACGAGCGGGCCCCGCCTGTCAGTGAGGGAAAGAGGTGGGAGGGTTGAGTGGGCCGGCTGGGCCACTGATGGGCCGAAAGAGGGAGAGGGAGACGGGTTGGGCCAAAAGGAGATGAGGAAAGGAGGAAGGGCTTTTGGATTTTATTTGAGGATTTGAACTTTGAATTGTATAGGAATTTGAATAGGAAAGTTTGAATTGGAATTCAAACTTTGGATGGGATTTTGGAAAACACACACAAGCAAAACTCATGCAACCAACATATATGCAAGCAAGCACTTGTTGAATCTAAAATTAATTCAAGTATTGTTTAAATAATTAAAGGCCAATATTTTAATTAAACAAAAGAAAATTTATTAAACCCTAAAAAGAAAACACAAGGTTGCTTAAGATTTATGTGATGGATTTTGGGTGTTACAGAGATGAACAGCACCCCTGCGCCGGCTCCTTCGAGGTTAAGGGCACCATCGAAGTACATCTTCCAGTGTTCTGGTCGCTCTTCCGGGGTCGGCGCTTGTATCTCCGTCCACTCGGCTATGAAGTTGGCCAGTATCTGGGACTTGATGGCCTCCCATGGCTCAAAGTTGATGGTGTGTTCGCCGAGTTCGGTGGACCACTTTACTATGCGGCCATTGGTGTCTCTGTTGTGGAGGATGGCTCCGAGCGGGAAACTGGAGATGACGCGAATGACATGTGCCTGGAAGTAATGACGTAGCTTCCTGGCTGTGATCAGGAGCACATAGAGCAGCTTCTGAGGATGAGGGTACCAGGCCTTAGATTCGCTGAGTACCTCGCTGATGAAATATACAGGGCGCTGGACCTTGTATGGGTGGCCTTCTTCTGGTCGCTCGACGACCAGGGCCGTGCTAACTACATGCGTGGTAGCCGAGTTGTATATTAGTAGTTCCTCCCCGGGGGTCGGGCCCGTGAGTACCGGGTGGCTAACTAGGAACTCCTTGAGGTCGGCCAGGGCCTTGCTTGCCTCAGGGGTCCATTCGAACTTGTCCACATTCTTGAGGATCTTGAAGAACGGAAGTCTTTTTTCACCGAGCTTGCTGATAAATCGGCTCAGGGCCGCCATCATTCCTGTGAGCTTCATGATGTTCTTTTTGCATTTTGGTTCCTCCAGGTTTCGTATGGTGTCCAGCTTGACTGGGTTCACCTTGATGCCATGTTGGCTGACCAGGAAGCCCAGGAGCTTTCCTGACGGTACACCAAACACGCATTTCGTGGGGTTGAGCTTCCATCTGAAGCGACGGAGGTTGTTGAAGGTTTCATGGAGGTCGGTGATCAGGGAGTCGGTGTCATACATCTTGATGATGACATCATCTACGTAAGCCTCGACATTTCGCCCGATTTGGCTTTGGAGGCAGCCCTGGATGGCCTTTTGGTATGTAGCGCCGGCTTTCTTCAACCCGAAGGTCATCGTCTTGTAGCAGTAGATGCCATGCGGGGTGATGAACTCCGTCTTGTCTTGGTCAGATGTCTTCAGGTCTATCTAGTGATAACCCGAGTAGCAATCATGAAAGCACAGGAGCACGCAGCCGGACGTAGAGTCAATGACTTGGTCGATTCGCGGAAGAGGGAAGGGGTCTTAAGGGCAGTAGCGATTGAGATCCGTGTAGTCAATGCACATTCTCCATTCACCTCTTTGCTTCTTTACAAGTACAGGATTTGCAAGCCACTCGGGGTGTTTGCATTCTCTAATGAAACCAGCAGCTAGGAGCTTATTCAGTTCTACCCTAATGGCCTCCTTACGATCTTGAGCGAATCGGCGCAGCTTCTGTTTAGCGGGCTTCGCGTTCTTGCTCAAATCCAAGGAGTGCTCAGCCTTCTCCCTTGGGACACCTGGCATGTCTGATGGTTTCCAGGTGAAAATGTCCCAGTTGTCCTGGAGGAAGGAGGTGAGCACATCTTCCTATTTAGGAGTGAGCCTTGGCCTTATGAGGGCCGTCTTGGTTGGGTCATCGAGTCCCAAGCTGATCGCTTTGGGGGCTTCTGCGGGTGTCTGCGCCGTGGGCTGCTGCTTCTGCTTCGGGAGGACAGGCTCACCGGTCGCTGACTTGGGCGCTTCTTCTACCAGCAATGTGCTGTTGCCAAGTTGCCGGGACAACTCGGCTATCTTGATAGCCTCCCCGTCACACTCGAAGGAGGTCTTGATATCCCCACAGATGGAGAGGACTCCGTTGGGTGCCGGCATCTTCAGAACCAGGTACGTATGGTTGGGGATCGCCATGAGCCGGGCCAATATGGGTCTGCCAAAGATGGCATGGTAGGAGCTCTGGAAGTCGGCCACCTCGAAGTATAGGAACTCCGTGTGGTAATTGTCAGCCGTGCCAAATGTGACTAGCAAGGCGACCCTTCCTATCGGGTAGGAAGCTTTTCCTGGCACAATGCCAAAGAACAGATCTTCGGCGCTCAGGAGCCTGCTATAGTTGAACCCCATGCTGTTGAGGGTGCTGGTGAAGATGATGTTCAAGGCGCTTCCGCCGTCAACCAGGACATTGGAGAGGAGGATGCTTTCGACGACGGGAGAGACGACGAGTGGGTAGGACCCTGGCTCGGGAAGGTATACCCAGTGGTCGGCGCGACTAAAGGTGATGGGCGTCTCTGACCACTGGAGGTATTCCACCGGCTTGGTGGAGACGATCTTCACCTCGCGCTTGTAGAGCTTGCCCTTGCGCTGGTCTAGGAAGGCGCCGGGCCCCCAATGATGACGTTGACCTGGCGATCAGCGTGCTGAAAGTCGCCATTGGTAGCACGCCTGGGAGCTTCCGGTGGTGCTGGGGGTCGGCGTTCTTCTTCTGGATGCTGTGGGTCTTCGCGACGGGCCGAGGCCTCATGGTCATGGTATTCGCCGCGGCGATAGTCATCCCTGCGGTCGCGGTCTTCTCTGCGATGGTAATCATCACACCGGTCGCCGTTGTTGCTGTCGCGGCGATAGTTGTTGTAACGGCCGCCGTTGTTATTGTAGCGCTGCTTCTTAGTTGGCGGCAGGGCGCCGAGAGTTCTTTGAGCAACGCATGGCAGTCACGGAGGGTGTTCTTAGCATCCTTGTGAAAGGGGCACTGGTCGTTCAAAGTGTCATGGAACTCTACCGAGACGAAACTGGGTTCCACCCGGTCTGCTTATTTTGCCAAGGCTATGAGGGGCTCAGGGCCTGACTTGCGCCCACACAGTGGCTCGTGGCGCTTGGAGTTGTCAAGCCGGTCGTCGTCCTCAGCCCGCTTCTGTTTGTTCTTGAACTAGGCTTGCTTGGCTTGGTCAGCTGGTACCTCCAAGTTGACCACATCCATCAGATCGGAGACCGTGGTTGGGTTGTTTTTGAAGAGCGTACAGAACAGCTGGTTGTTGATGAGGCCTCGTCAGAATGCGTTGATGACATCCCGATCTTCGACATCAGGGATCTTGTTCCGGTTGTCGATAAAACAGTCGGTGTAGTCTCGAAGACTTTCACCCTTCCTCTGCTTGGCATTGTCCAGATCGAATCTGGAGCCCGGCCGAGTGTAGCTTGCTTGGTAGTTCTTGGTGAAGGCGTGGCAGAGGTCTGCCCAGCTATCAATGGTGTCCTGAGGGATGCCCTCGAGCCACAGTAGCGCCTCCTTGCCTAACATCACTGGGAAGTAGGCGGCGGCTTGATCGTTGGATCCATGAGCAGCTTTGACTGTTGTGTGGTATGTTTTGAGCCAAAGCTTGGGGTCAGAGCGACCGTCGAACTTGTCGACGAGGGCTGGCTTGAAGGACTCGGGCCAACGGATGGCGTGGAGTCAGGCGGAGAAAGCAGCAAAGTCGTCGAACATGTCCTCCTCGTCGTTGCAATGGTCTCGATGGGGAGGTCGGGCATGGTCGGCTCGGGGCCGAGCATCATCACGCCGTTGGCGGCGATTGTCCCGCGGGGGGGCGTACTGTGCATCGTATTGCTCACGCTCCATGAGCTCATGGACGGCGCGGCACTCGTTCTCTTCAGCTTCAACATCACCTGCCTCCCACACTGGCTGGCGGTCGGGTCGGCCATAGTCCCGGTCATACCGTTCGCGGCGCTTGAGCTCGGCTGCATCGCGCTCTCAGTGCCAAGCATCGAGGTCGGCGCGGATGTCATGGGCGTAGTCCCTCAGGTGATCACGGAGATCGTCAGGTTGGTGGCGTCGTTGGCACCTGTCGCGCCGGTCTTGGTGGCGGTCGCGGTGGTGGTCCGCGTTGCGTGGGTGTTGACGTCCAAAAAGTCAGGCGTTGACTCTCGGAAATTAACACTGTGGCCTGGAAGATTTGCTTCACTTCAGCGCAGGTCCAAAATCTCGAGGTTCGTGGCGTGCCAGTCAATTTGACCTGAAATTGACAAGGTAAAGTTTAATCAGTAAACAACAAGGAACTCATCGGCCAAGGCCCCGATTTGTCCCAACAGATCGGATCAACGTAAAACAATAGTCCGATTTGAGAGCATAAACCATCGGCTATGAGTCCGATTTGTAAAGATGTAACAAGTATTAAAACGGACCATCGGCTATGAAAAACCGAATCGTGAGAAAATGACATTAATTTAAACCATCGACTGTGGAAGCCGAATCGGAGACAAACCTGATCTAAACATTTTCTTTAATATACTTCTCTCTAAAGGTGATAAACAAACTAAATTGTATGTCACTAACGATTGGATCGATTGCGAGACAGCATCGCTAGCAGGGCACCAACTAGTTCGTTTATTCCGATAGGTCGATATATATCAAAGAACGTGTTTAAACA
>CM014275.1:50040425-50066672 GCA_004135705.1 Alloteropsis semialata | reverse complement strand
ACATACACGCAGGTGCATGTGGGCACCACGCTGCACCAAAAACTCTTGTCGGGAAAGCTTTCCGACAAGGATTCTACTGGCCGACCGCGGTCGCCAACGCCAAAGGACATCGTGCGCAGTTGCGAGGGATGTCAATTTTATGCACGACAAACCCACCTCCCGGCGCAAGCACTACAGACCATCCCCATCACCTGGCCCTTTGCCGTGTGGGGATTGGATCTAGTCGGGCCACTGAAGAAGGCGCCCGGGGGCTTCACGCATCTCCTCGTCGCCGTCGACAAGTTCTCCAAGTGGATTGAGGCAAGACCTATCAGAAGGGTCCGCTCGGAGGAAGCCGTCCAGTTCTTCACCGACATCATCTAACGCTTTGGAGTCCCAAATGCGATCATCACCGACAACGGCACCCAGTTCACGGGCAAGAAGTTCCTCAACTTCTGCGACGCCAACAATATCCGAGTAGATTGGGCCGCCGTCAGCCATCCCAAAACCAATGGGCAAGTGGAAAGAGCAAACGGCATGATCCTGCAGGGGCTGAAGCCACGAATCTTCAAGCGACTCGAGAAGTTTCGAGCAAGGTGGGTGGCAGAGCTCCCATCCGTCCTCTGGAGCTTGCGGACCACCCCAAGTCGGGCTACTGGCTGCACGCCTTTCTTCGTGGTCCACGTGTCCGAGGCGGTCCTCCCAATCGACCTCGACTACGGTAGCCCGAGAGTTCGAGCCTACAACGATGAAGGGAACCAGGCCTCCCTAGAAGATGCCATCGACTAGCTGGATGAAGCACGCAGCATCGCCCTGCTCCACTCGGCCAAGTACCAACAAGCTCTGCGGCGGTACCACGATCGCAACATCAGAAGCTGCGCGTTTCAAGTCGGCGACCTCGTCCTCCGACGAGTCCAGAGTAACCGCGGCCGCCACAAGCTGTCACCGCCATGGGAAGGCCCTTACATCGTCGACCAAGTCCTCCGCCCGGGGACTTTCAAGCTCAAGGACGTCGATGGCTGAGTCCTCACAAACGCTTGGAACATAGAGCAGCTACGTCGCTTTTACCCTTAAAAGTACCTGTACTTTTCACTTACGACAATGAATAAAGTGCTGCTCCCTCCCGAGTACTTTATTGCGTATGATCGTTTTCCGAAACGCACCCTTCGAGCTCTTCAAACTGACCAGCGGGCGACCCCTTCCCTGTGCAGGGTCGCCCACCACTCGGGGGCTCCACCCGGGGCCCGGTGCCCCTCCTTTTTTCGCAAAAATTCTGGCAAACGATCACTCCCGCGCGTGATCAAGCGGTATACTTTTGCGCTCGCGAGAAAAGAGGAGTCAGCTCGAGCGGCTCTGCGATTGCGCCTGTCCAAGCTCCGAGCGCCTACGCCCCCGCGGCTACGGCGCTACACTTGCGGGCAAAATCCCAGCCATCGGACCGACGTCTTTTTCCCGAGAGCAATAAGGGAACCGTCTCGACTAGTTATTGCTTTTGACGTACCTAGCTGCTGCCCATCATTGTTTGACCTTCCAAAACTGCTCGGGGGCTGCGAGTCTAAGCAACGCCACTGTGCGACTAAGTTGGGCCAAACTCTCGAGTTCCTACGCCCCGGCGGCTACGGAACAGAGTCTGACTAGTGGGCTCCCGCGCCCTACCATCTCGACCGATGACCCTAAAAGCACTCGGAAGATGGAAATGGCAGGCAACAGATAAAAACACGAGCTTTTTTAGCAACAACAAGTCTTTAACAAGGGAATGCCCTTCAAAGGGGAGTTAAGTTCATTACATCGCACGAATGGCTAAAGTCCCCTACTTTTTTACAGCCCGAGATCCTTCAGGGCGACAGCAACCATCTCGTCGGCGAACGAGGAGGACTTGGCTTCAATGGCGTCGTACTCCTGGTCTTCGTAGCCGGGAGCCCATCCACCTCACAGGCAGTCCCGCTCCATGCTCGGGTAGTGCGAGAGAAAGATGGCGACGACCTTCCGCACCACGCTCCGAGTCAGCTCCGAGGCCTGCTCCCGAGTTCTCCCCGGAACAAGGGCGATGCGCTCCGTCAGGGACAAACCGGCATCGACGCCGAGCTCCCCCAGCAAATGCTCGACGGCTTGACTAGGGCCTGGTGGACTTCAGCCTTCTCTTCAAAGGCCTTCTGAGTCCGCTCGGTCTCCTCCCTCGATTTTCGGAGATCCTCGACACCCCTGGAGAAATCACCTCGGCTGAGCTATCACTAAGGAAAGAAAGCAAGAAGAAAGATGAGGGGAAACACGATGCTTACTCGCCATCTCCACCCTCAGTTCGCGGGCAACCTGCACCAGCTCCTGGTATGCAGCAAAGGCCTTGGCAGCCTCGTTCTTCTCCGACGCCAGCTTGGTTTCCAGGTCGACCTTCTGAGTTCGGAGTGCTACACCGGAATGCGGAGTTAAGCAACCTGGGACCACTCGGGAAATGGAAAAAGGAACGGTCTGCCAAAAGTACACGGAAAGACAACTCACCGACGACCTCCTCCTCCCGCTTCTGGGCGACTTCCTTGAGGCGGGCCCCCTCATCTGTTGCGGCCTGCAACTTCCCGGCCAGGTCGACCAGCTGGTTGTTGGCCGTCTTGAGGTCGGTGTCGGCGTGCTGGATGTCCTGCTGGAGATCCGTCACTTCGCTTTCAGGTCCTTGTTCTCCAGAATGGCGTCCTCCCTTTCCCGACCAGCGGCATCGGCAGCCGCTCGCGCCGCCGCCGCCGTCTTCTCGGCCTCGGCCGCCTTCACCCCGAGGGCAACCCTCTCCTCCTCGGCACGGGCGAGCGCCTCTGCACCGGCCTGCCGGGCCTCGGTCAGCTGAGCCTCAAGCTGCTCCTTCTCTGCCTTCAGCTGCTGGACATGCCACAGCCCAGCTTCCCGACGGAGGAATCGGGATTTATCCGAGCTGCGCTTCATGATCTCCTGCGTAAAGACGGAGGCAAATGAGACACTCTCAAAGGGGCGCCATCTTAGGATCAGAAAAGGGAACGAGAAACCCGAAAACTTACCCGGGCAGGCTTGATGATCATTGCATTGAAGATCTCCTTCATGTCGTGAAGGCCCTCCGCGAGAAGCCGACACTGATCCATCTCCGATTTATCGTCGAGATCGAAGATGGGGCTCCCCGGGTTCTGACGGTCGAACCACTTCAGCCGACCCTCGCATGGCAGGTTCGGATCATCCTCGAGGGATACGAGGGCCTGGAAGTTGCGGTCCATCGTCATCATCCCCGGGGTGTCCCTGAAGGAGTCCGGGACCCCCCTCAAGGGGCTCAATGGCCTCGGGGGCTCCAAGCTTGGCTCCCCAGTGGGACGGCCATCGACCCTCCGGGGACTGTCCTCCGGCGAGTCTTCGAGCACGACGACCTCCGACGGGACCCCCTCGGAGGAGGGCTCGGGGGCTGCAGCAGTCGCCGCCGGTATGATGGCGGCACTCGGAAGGGCCCCGGACGTCCCCGCCTCCGCCTCCTCGGGATCGGCCGTTATCTCCGAGGCGGAAGCGGCCACCCGACCGTCCGACGCGGCGACAATCTCCTCGGCGTCGGCTGGAACCGCGTCGCCAGACAGGGCAACCTCCCCTGCCCCGGGGTGACTCGCCACCTCCTGAGGGGCTGGGGGGACCGGCCCCGCCAGCTGCTGCTCCAGCTCGGCCTGGTACGCCGCGACGTCCGCCTCTGAGGGGACAGCTTGCGCGACGACCAGGCCCTCGGGGAGCGCACCTCCCGGGCTGCCACCGCTTCCTTGAGGCACCTCCTCTTCAAGGGAGGGCGTCTCCCTCCGAGTCGCCTCCTCGGCCTGTTCAACCGCCGGCCTCGGCGTCTGCGTTGCCGGGCGCAGCTTCTGCGGCGCCGCCTCGAGTGGCTTGTTAGCCCGGCTGGTGCATCAAAGGCCGAGGAGCCTAGCTAAGGAAAAAAGCAACCACAAAAATAAAAACCACTCGGAAAGGGTAGAGCATTACTCACCTCGACGAGACGGTCCGACTCCGCTTGGCGCTAGTCGGCAAGGGGTCCCGCGGGGACGAGGGCCTCTTGGACCCCACGAGCGCCGTCGGGGCGGGGACCGCCTGTGCAACTTCTGCACCCCTGCCCGAGTGGGGCGCAGCCTGGACAGTCGGGTTTCCTCCCTCGACCTGGGAGGAATCTGGCTGCCCCGCCATGGCCCTCGCCGGGGCAGAAGGAGCCCATGCCTCCACCGCGGGAGGCAGGGGCAAGACGCCGCTCCCGGCAGGATTTGCCTCCGCGGGAGATGCGGGCACGTCCCGCCTTCCACTTTGCGCCCTCGCCGTCTGAGGGGCTGGCGGCGGCCGCCTGTCGTCCCGCGGCAGGGACCTCCTGGGGGAACGCGACGCCCCCGACGATGAACCCCCCGCGTGGGCGCGTTCAGACGGGTCGCGGCTCCTATCCCGACGAGAGGAGGCCGCGTCCCGGCGGGGGTCCACCCGCTCCTCAGACGCGTGACGGGTGGCCGGAGGCGTGCGGTCGCGCCGCCCGTGCTGGCTGTCCCCGGCGGGCCGGTGAGGCTGGCCCGACCGGGAACCTCCACTCTTCCCCGCGTCCGGCTGCGGCGACCTCCCTCTCCCGCTGGACCTCGGCTTCTGTGCCGAGGACGAGGCGGTCACCGCAGCGATGGCTCTGGACTTCGCTGGAGGCTGAAAGCATCTAGGCCCTCTAATTGTGTTTTGGTAATTAATGATAACCATATTGGACTAACTATTTCATTGAGGATATGAGAATAGGTTAGTCCCGTGAGATGATTGAGCTTCAACGGTTAATTAATGATGGATATGTATGTTGGAACCAAGGAAGCTCAAGGCAAAGGTAAAAGATAGGATATTTTCTTTTACCGGTCATGAGGTGCTTAGAGAAGATTTTTGACCAGATTGGTAGGCTAGATAGCCGTACTATCAAGAGGGGTCAATTTCATTTGCATGACGAGTTTCTAGTGCCACTTTGCTCAAATGGTTGCATTGCATGCATGAGAGCTAACACCGTTGAGAAAGTGGAAAGTAAAAGAGAAAAGATCGTGTGCTGATTGTGGTACTGCGGACGGTCCACGGGCTACGGGCGGACAGTCCGCGCGTGGCGGACGGTCCGGCCAGTAGCAAGCGGACGGTCCGCATGCTAACTTATCTTCTGTGATTTTGACTAAGTGTTGGAAGGGTCTGCCGAGACTTTGAAGGCGGACGGTCCGCTGGGGATGGCGGACGGTCCGCCTGTCATTTTCTGTGAAGCGGACCGTGGTGGCGGACCGTTTACGCAGGAACGTGTTCTGGGGGTTCCAGGCCTCTTTTATATTGCGGACGGTCGCCTGAGGGGCGGACGGTCCGCCAGCTGCGTAACGGTAAACTCTGACACGTTTGACTTTTGGTAAGTAGCCGTTGGGGCTGAGGCGGACGGTCCGCCAAGTGTGAGGCGGACGGTCCGCCAGTCCCCTGTTTTCACGGGATTTGAAGGTAACGGCTAGTTACGGGGTGGGGAGTATAAATACTCCACCCACGGGGAAGGAGAGTCTCTCTTGGCACTTCTGAAGCATATTTGACATATTTGAGCCTTCTTCCACCTCTCACTCACTCCTATTGCTTAGAGTTGCATTCTTGTGAGTGTGAGAGAGTTCTAGTGCATTGCATCAAGTGTTTGAGCTTTGGGGCACTAGGAATTCATCAAGCAAGCGTCATCGACTTGTTACTCTTGGAGGTTGCCGCCTCCTAGACCGCTTGGTGGTTGTGGCCGGTTGAAGCACTTCAAAGAAGATTGTGAAGTTGCTCCCGCCTTGATTGTGAGAGGTTTGTGCTCACCTCACCGGAGTGGGAAGAGCAACACTAGTGGAATCGAGGTTTGGAGAGGTTCATTGATTCAAGCCGGCTCATACATCAAGCGAGGTCTTGATAGAGGAGCGGTTGAAGCTTTGGATCCACCTCAACGTGGATTAGGGGTGACCGGCAAGTCATCGATACCACGGGATAAATTTCGTCTCTCTTGTTCGGTTAATTCTTTGCTCTACTCAATTATCGCATTTACTTTGAGCAATTTATCTTCCTAGAGATTGAATTGTATCTTGTCACCCTAGGTTGCAAACCTTGACATAGGACTAGACTTAGTAGAAATAGGTTTCACCTTGTGTTACTAATAAAACTTGTTGAGTTTTGTGATTGAAGTTTAAAACCGCCTATTCACCCCTCTAGTCGGTATCCTAGATCCTACAAGTGGTATCAGAGCCGAGGACTCCATATTTGAAGGATTTAACCATCCCGGAGTAGGATAAAATGGGTGAAGAAAAGCCAATCAACCTCAACAATGTGGGGAAACCACCATTCTTTGAGGGGAACAACTATGATTATTGGAAGACAAGAATGAGGGTTCATCTCAAGGCAATGAACAAGAGAATTTGGGAAATTGTAGATGATGGTTTTGTCATTCTTGATCAAGCCCACAAGACTCCTAAAGATGAAGCAAATGAGTCACTCAATGATCAAGCAATGAATGTGCTTTATGAGGCTCTATCCATTAGTGAGTTCAACCGTGTGAAGAATCTTGAAACCGCTCAAGATATTTGGTTGAAGCTCATGGAAATTCATGAGGGAACATCCACGGTGAAAGAAGCAAAGCTATATGTATACAAAGGAAAATTCAATGAGTTTCATGAATATTGATGAAGATGTGTCCACCATGTTCAACCGGTTGAATGAGATTGTGAATGAGCTCAAAGGTCTTGGATTTGATGTCCCGGATCAAGACTTCTCTCACAAGTTCCTTAGGTGTCTCCCCGAAAAGTATGACACTATTGTGACACTACTTGTGAGATCCGACTTGAAGAAAATGACACCCACCGAGGTGCTTGGTGAAGTGCTTACTCATGATATCTTCAAGAAGTCTCAAAAGGAAGCTCATGGACTAGCAAATGATGACAACAAGAAGAACATTGCTCTCAAGGCCAAGTCAACCAAAGAAGCCAATGATGATGAAGGAGGAAATGAGGTTGAATCCGATGAAGAGATGGCTCTCTTTGTGAAGGTTCAATAGAATTATGAAGAAGAATTATGACAAGAAAGGTCAATCCTCAAAGAAAAATCCTTTTGAAGACAAGAAGTGTTATGAGTGTGATGAAATTGGGCACATAGCTATCAATTGCCCAAACAAGAAGAAGAAGGACAAGAAGAAGAAGGACAAGAAGAAGAGAAAATTCTTCAAGAAGAAGAAGAATGGTCAAGCATACTATGTGGAGTGGGATTCCGATGATAGCTCCGACTCGTATGATGATGATGATGATGATGAGAAGTCCTCCAAGGGAATTGCCGGCATCGCCATCAAGGAAGCTCCATCCCTCTTCTCCAAGCCTTTTTGTCTTATGGCAAAAGGTGAAGCAAAGGTATCAAACGATGATGAACTAGATGATGATATTGATGATGATGATGAAATATCTTATAATGATCTAGTTCAAATGCTTAATGATTCTAATGAACTATTGCGCAAGAAGAGTGAAAAGATATCGGACTTGAAGAGAAAATACTCCTCTCTTCAAGAACTCCATGAGGAGCTAAAGACTTCTCATGAAAATCTTAAGGACTCTCATGATAAGGTTAAAACCTCAAATGAGATACTTAAGGAAAAGCATGAGGAGCTTAAGGAAGCTCATCACACTCTCCTTGCACAAGAGTCCATAAAAGTTAAATATGATTCATGTGCTAAATGTGAAAAACTTGAAAGTTTACATAGTGCTCCTAGTTCATCTAACCCATCTTGTAGCACAAGTGATGGCTCTTGCTCAAGTGACGGACTTTCATGTGATGCTTCTCTTATATTGGAGAATGAATCTTTGAAGAAGGAGATTGATTGTCTATCCAAGGATCTTACCAAATGGTTTGGTAGCCATGTAAGATTCAATCATTGTTGGACAAATCAAAAGTTCACATTGAACAAGAATGGATTTGGATATTTGCCCAAGAAAGGGGAAAAGGCTTTCATCCCCGTAGTGAATGAGTTTGTCAAGTCAAAGGTACTTCGTAATGAAGAAGAAACTCACATGTCTTGCCATATTTGCAAGAAGAAAGTTGATATCAATCACCAATGCAAGAGCAAGAAGCCCGTATCCTTTGATGCATCCTATGTTCTTAAAAAAGATAAAAGGGGTGTAGTTTGTGCTAAATTTGTTGGTCTTCCCATTAGTGGCACTAAGAAGAAAGCTATATGGGTGCCTAAGGTTTTGGTGACTAACATCCAAGGACCCAAGCAAATTTGGGTACCTAAAAGCAAGTGAATTTCTTTTGTAGGTGGATTACAAGGCCGGAGGTAAACATTGGGTGGTTGATAGTGGATGCTCTCAACACATGACCGGCGAAGCAAAGATCTTTACTACTCTTGATGAAGAATCCGGCTATGATGATATTACCTTCGGTGATAATGGCAAGGGTGAAGTAAAGGGATTGGGCAAGATCACTATCTCTAATGAGTATTCTCTCTCAAATGTGTTATTGGTTGATTCTGTCAAGTTTAATTTATTATCGGTGTCTCAACTTTGTGATCTTGGTTATAAGTGCTCTTTCACTAGTGAGACATTTGAAGTGACTAGTAAAGATGAAAGCATTTGCATATTCAAGGGGTTTAGGCATGAGAGTTTATATTTGGTGGATTTCTCATCTAGTCATGCCAAGTTGACCACTTGTTTGTTCTCCAAATCATCTATGGGTTGGTTATGGCATAGAAAACTAGCTCATGTTGGAATGAAGCAACTCAACCGACTTTTGAAGCATGATCTAGTAGAAGGCTTGAAGAATGTAAAGTTTGACAAGGACAAATTGTGTAGTGCTTGTCAAGCCGGCAAACAAGTGTCAAACTCCCATCCTAGCAAGAGTGCTATGTCAACTACAAGACCTTTGGAATTGTTGCATATGGATTTGTTTGGTCCCACAACCTATAGAAGCATTGGTGGGAATTGCTATTGTCTTGTGATTGTTGATGACTATTCAAGATACATATGGGTATTCTTTCTTCATGACAAGGCCGACACTTGTGATATATTCAAGAAATTTGTAACAAGGGCCGAGAATGAGTTTGAGCTCAAATTGAAGAAAGTAAGAAGTGACAATGGTAGTGAGTTCAACAACACAAGAGTTGAGGAATTTTGTGATGAGAAGGGAATCAAACATGAATTCTCAACCAAGTATACACCGGAGCAAAATGGTCTTGTTGAAAGGAAGAATAGAACTTTGATTGATATGGCAAGGTCAATGCTATCGGAGTACAATGTTTCGGATTCTTTTTGGGCCGAAGCAATCAATACCGCTTGTCATGCATCAAATAGGCTTTATTGTCATAGATTCTTCAACAAGACACCATATGAACTTCTCATTGGAAGAAAGCCAAATATTTCATATTTTAGGGTCTTTGGTTGCAAATGCTATATCTTGAGGAAAGGCACTAGACTATCAAAGTTTGAAAGCAAATGTGATGAAGGATTTCTTCTTGGATATTCATCTTGTAGCAAGGCTTATAGAGTGTATAACAAGTCCAAGGGATTTGTGGAAGAAGCCTATGATGTTGAATTTGATGAAACAAATGGCTCACAAGAAGAGAAAGAAAATCTAGAAGATGTAAGAAATGATGAGTTGAGGGAAGCTATGAAGACCATGTCTATTGGTGATGTTAGACCTAGAAGAGAAGAAGATGATAATAATGATCCATCAATTTCTATTAGAGTGGATCCCACTACCTCAACGACAAGTGATAATGTTCAATCTCAAGATGATGGTGAAGCAAGTAATGTCAATACAACTTCATCTAGTGAGCAAATTGGTACTACTATACAACATTCAATCTCTACACAAGAATCTATTGACCAACCAAGGATTCATCATGCCATTGCCAAAGATCACCCCATTGATCAAATTGTGGGTGATATTAGTAAGGGTGTTCAAACTCGATCTCGTGTTGCTTCATTTTGTGAACACTTCTCTTTTGTATCTTGTGTTGAACCTAACTGTGTAGATGAAGCTCTAAATGATCCGAATTGGGTGAATGCTATGCATGAAGAATTGAATAATTTCACCCGGAACAAAGTTTGGGAGCTAGTAGAGAGACCCAAGAATTATAATGTGATTGGTACAAAATGGGTATTCCGGAACAAGCAAAATGAAGATGGCATTGTTGTGAGAAACAAGGCAAGATTGGTTGCTCAAGGGTATACTCAAGTTGAAGGCTTGGATTTTGGTGAAACATTTGCTCCCGTGGCTAGATTGGAAGCTATAAGAATCTTATTGGCCTATGCTTGCTCTCACAATATCAAGCTATATCAAATGGATGTCAAAAGTGCTTTCCTAAATGGCAAGATTAGTGAACTAGTATATGTTGAACAACCTCCCGGTTTTGAAGATCTTGACAAGCCCAATCATGTATACAAGCTCTCTAAAGCTCTCTATGGGTTGAAGCAAGCACCTCGTGCTTGGTATGAAAGGCTTAGGGACTTTCTCATTTCAAAGGGATTCAAAATTGGAAAGGTTGATAATACCTTGTTCACTAAGAAGATTGGCAATGACATATTCATATGTCAAATTTATGTTGATGACATCATATTTGGTTCAACCAATGAAGATTATTGCAAGGAATTCGGTGATATGATGTCAAGTGAATTTGAAATGTCTATGATTGGTGAATTGAGCTTCTTCCTTGGTCTTCAAATCAAGCAAATGAGGGAAGGCACATTTGTTTGCCAATCTAAATATGTGAAGGATCTTTTGAAGAGATTTGGTGTGGAGGATGCTAAACCTATCAAGACTCCTATGGCCACAAATGGACATCTTGATCTTGATGAGGGAGGTAAACCGGTAGATCTTAAACTCTATAGATCTATGATTGGTAGTTTGCTTTATCTTACCGCATCAAGGCCCGATATCATGTTTAGTGTGTGCATGTGTGCAAGGTTTCAAGCCGCACCTAAAGAATGTCATTTGACCGCAGTCAAACGTATATTGAGATATTTGAAGTATTCTCCTAATATTGGTCTTTGGCATCCCAAGGGTGCTCATTTTGATTTAGTTGGATATTCGGACTCGGATTATGCGGGATGCAAGGTTGATAGGAAGAGCACATCCGGTGGTTGTCAATTTCTTGGAAGATCTCTTGTTTCTTGGTCTTCAAAGAAACAAAATTCAGTGGCTCTCTCTACCGCCGAAGCGGAATATATCTCGGCGGGAAGTTGTTGTGCTCAATTATTGTGGATGAAGCAAACTCTTCTTGATTTTGGAGTGGATTTCAAAAATATACCTCTCTTATGTGATAATGAAAGTGCCGTGAAGATAGCTAACAATCCGGTTCAACATTCTAGAACCGAACATATTGATATACGGCATCATTTTCTTAGGGATCATGTGAGCAAAGGGGNCAAAATCTTGTTATGCTACAGTTAAATTCGAAACTAACATGCAGATTGTATGACACATGAATTTTATATTCATTTGACTAATTTACTTTACAGTCTCACACTTTCTTTGCTCCATCCAGCTTTAAGTCTCTAGCCATAATGCTTCAGCAATCAGCAGGATGACAGTACAAGAAACAAAAATGGAAAATGATTAGAGCATGAACGTAACCACATAAAACTAGACACAGTACTATCTTTAACAACTCATCAAATGCTGTTATTAACCACCAAGAATTAATATGTGAATCAGAAACCAGAACTTTATAGGATAAAAGTTCTAAGATGCAAGATTAGAGCACTGAAACTAAGTAATAGAACACAATGACATTACTAAAAAACAATTCAGAGCAAGAACACGATGACATGAGCTGACTTAGCACAAGTCTGATTTATTTGTATCCATCTCAACTGATTAATTTTAGACGTGCACATAGTATAGCACAGGTGAGTTTAACAAGTGTAGTACTTTTCATGTTATATTAGATAATGTTGAAATTGACTTGAATGACTCCAGCAAATCATCAACATGTAAACAATTCATAGGAAGGGGTCAGAGAGCAATGCCAAACAAAAACTCAAAAACTTCAGATACGTAACCATGCAACAACGGGAACAAATTCAGAAACTAAAAGCAGCAGAGAAATTGTCAGACACCCAACCCAAAGTAAAATAGTTACACACAACATCGACTAGGATAGTGAATTATCCACATACAAGTGCCTTATTCTGAACAATAAATTATCTTGAGGAGCATATTAGTCTAAAAAACAATTGTCACTCAAAGAATTTACAATACATTGGAAACCTACAGAAAATGGAATGATGTGACTAATAAGAGTTCAACAATACAAACAAATAGCATGGCAATTAGCAAGTACCGGCAGATCTAAAGCCATTGGCATTAAGAGATTACACAAACAATGGAGTAAAATACATACAACACCATGTACAGGTAGCAAAAAAAATGACCACGTAGCAAAGGAAATAGATACTGTAAGGCTCTTTTCAGGGGAAATCAACTTTTCTACCATTGCGGCATTGCCTATTGATATTTTTGTTTGATTACTTCTACAGCAGTCAGCAGGATGAAATTACTGCATGTTGGAAGTGCTCAAGAACAGGGCTCTGAAACTCGGTGGTTTGTGCTACGGAGAGCCTAAAACTTTTCTATGTTTTCGTTATTTCTTTAAAGCCAGTGATTAGAACTAGATAATCTCATAATCACCAAGTAAACAAGGCCTTAGTGACGCCTAAACTCAGACATGATCATACGTGCAACTGCACTACTAACTTTGACTCTGAACCCTGAACAATAGGACTAACTGACTCATCTGACTCTGACCCAAACTAGACTTGACACTGAACAAACTGACAACCGAAAGACATGGACACATGATTGCATTAACCAGGGAAGCTAAATCAATTCACAGTTCAGGGTAAATAATCTGCAATTAAATGTTAAGGCTTGACAGAAACAAGCAATAACCAGCAATGACTGAATCACCCTATAGCCCTGAAGCATTATGCAAAAATTACTCATGTTTGTTGGACTTTATCAATTTGCCATTCTAGCATCAACCAACTCACAATCGCCCACAAATCTATTACTCCCAATCCGATTGATTGATTTAGGTCATCTTCCGCCCTGAGCCCAACCTGCTGTTCACCAAGATAATCAAAATCAAGAACTCATCTGGGTTAGGGTTTTGAGAAAAGTGGCAGTGGGAACGGATGGGAGAGGACGAGGGAGAGAGAGATGGGGGAAGGGTGATCCTCACCGGCCAGGATGCGGTGGAACGCCGGGCCGGCCGGCGGAGTGTCGGTGCTGTAGATTGCTAGTCACTGGCATCGTCACATGCCTCACCTGTCCTTGCTTGCCGCCGCAGCGATGCCGGCCTGTGGGACCTCCTCATTTGGCATGCCTCACATCGCCTGCCTCTGGATCGGGAGCAGCGGTGCCTCGTCCCGACCCCAGATCCGATGGGGAGAGGGTGTGCGCCGACTTGGGCCGTCGCACGGGCACTCGCCGCCGTGCACCCATGGCGCCGGATCTGGGTGCCAAGGTGCGTGAGGACTGAGGAGGGAACAGGCTAAGGGGAAGGGAGGAAGAGGAATGAATAGGTTAGGGTTTATGCCTTTCTGATGTGCGCGATTATATACAACATGAACGTGATCGGAGCCATCGGATCTGCAACAAACGGCTAGAAATAGTTGGGCCACTTGGGCCAAAACGGGCTTTGTTGTTCCCTCTCTATTTAACATTTTCTTTTTCTTCTTCATTTTATTGTATCATTGTGAAGAAACACATAAAAATAATTATCTTACATGCACCAATATATTTTTTATATACAATAGACTACATATGAGTTATCTTGTAGAAAATTCAATAATTTTCTAAGTCATGTACTATTTTCAACAGTTTAAATGATTTTCTATAGGTTTATTGAAAGTAATTACAATTTGAACTAAAGGTATCTCAAATAGTATACTCAAAAATATATTTCAAGTACCTAAGGTCTATTGTAGCTCGTGTTCTGAAAGTAGATGAAAAGTTCAAATATTTGCTAGGGATAATTCAAACTTTTACTTGCAACCTTATTACGAAATAATGATAATAATACCTAAAAATTCTCTAAAAATTATGTAAATTGGCATAGAATCATTTTATGGATGTACCAGCTTGACATAAAACTTTCATACGATTTTAAGAAAATTAGAGCATGCATTGTTCACAAATGGATACATCTCTTTGTAAATAAAAATGACTCTCATAATAATGTTTTCCAATATCGAGTGCCCGTATTATTCTTCTGCACTTGTCATGTTTACTATGCATATAATTATCCTGTAATTTGCTGATCAAAATTTCAGTTGGATATATAGAATCTGCAATTCTGTTGTCGTATGTGTCAATTATTTGAATGCCATATCAACAAGAGCATTTTTCTAACAACACAAAGGATTTTTTGTTGGGAATCATCTCCTTCCTTTAGATAATGCAAGGATACATAATCTCCAAGGAAAAAGGTAGTCTCAGTTCATAACCAGTATGAAAAGCTGCTGGCTCAACTCACGATAAGAAATAACCATGTTTATCTACTCAATTCAGCTCCTCAAATATTAATGTTTATCTACTCAATTCCTCGAGTTACTAAACCATGTACCTAATAATAAAAGCCCCAAAGTATTCAAAGCAGTCTAAATAATCCCCCGAATTATTTTAGAGGTGTTTTTCTTGCTGATATGACGCGTTATTACATGGCTTCTGATTGGCAGTGACTAAGCAATTTTTTTTTTTGCTCCCTTGGCAATGTCCAGCGGCTATTGGTGGAGCTGGCATTCTTGCGAGCATATATATACACACAGCCTTGTGGATGTGTATTGCATCACTACTTATTGACATCAGCTCGGCAATCTCTTCGATCCTTATTCTAATGCAAATTTTATATGTGTTTCATTCTCATTAAATAACATGCCATGTAAGCAAAAATGATGACATGTGATGGGATTTGTAAGGAAAAATGAAACTCCATTAAGAGGGCTTAAGTTTCATCTTCACATATATATTAACTCCAATCGGTCACTTAGATGATACATTTAAATGCTATTCTAGCATATGAAACCGTGAAATGAAACTTTGTAACGAGAGACCTAGTTTCTTTCATTAAATTAAAAAACCATTAGATGACATGGCACATTTGGTAATTAAGCAATAATAAAACCTTGCACTGAGAATGGCCTTAACCTTAGATGTGTCTCCTCGAGAACGACAACGACCACCATGCATGCCACCTGCTCACTGAACAACATCTGAATTCGTATTTGCATTTGCGTTAAAATATAGTAAAAAATGATCGCTGAATCCGATTCAATTGTCATCCCAGTCTGGAAGCGGGGCCCATTTCTCCATCCTCCGGTGTATTAAGATTGACTCGGACGGTTGGACTCTGCATGCACAGATAGCATCGATGACGAACTCTTAAGGACGGGGCAGCTCGATCTAGTAACCATGGCTTCATCACAAACATCGCGACTCGGTAGCCCTCGACTGAGCCTAGTGTGGGTGCTGCGGCTCTGATCAGCATGCGAATGGGCTCGTCCTGATTGGATAGGTAGACATCATTGGGGCGGTGTACGTATGTAGCATTTGGTGCGGACACCATTGTAGAGATTTTCTTTTGACATTTACTTCTTGTCAATCCATTGAGATCTTGGTCATCCATTGAGATCTTGTTCATCCAGCAATCACTCAAATTTGCACTGAAAATTGAATGGGGAGAGAATTTGGGGTTAGGGTTTGGAGCTTGGGGTTTACCTTATTGCTTGGCTCTAAAGGGAGATTAGGGGAGGCTCGCCAGCCAGTATTGGTGGTGGGAGAGACGGCAGCGGAGTGAAGGCACACCGCCGCTGCTGGAGCTGAGTGGTGGGGGATCTCCGGCAGGTGGCAGAAGTGGCTAGGGCATGGGCCAAATGGATTATTGTTGGGCAATGGAGGAGGGCGGCAGTAGAGGCGGCCATGGCCACCAGAGCTGACTGGAGGCATTTGCGGTGGGGCGCCGTGCTTGCTGTCGTGTTCGATGCCACTTGCGAGAGAAATCGAGGGACCAGGGAGGAAGAATTAAGGATAAGCAGAGGGAGGAGGGGTGGGGATCTGGACTGTTGGATTAGAATCCAACGGTTTTAGACGGTGATTGATGCCAATGTTAAATGTCAATAGATTTAAATGGAGACAGTTCCATTGCTTTTTCATCTAGATGTGGTAGATGCCTCTGTGTGCAGGACAAGGATGACGCGGTAGCAAGTAATAACTCTAAAATGGGCTCGGTTCGGCCTATGTGCATCTTTTTTGATGGTGTGTGGCGAACGCAATCCTATCCTACCCAGTTGTCAAGCTTCGATACGATGAACATGGTCATTTGGGATAGCCATCAATGGGTTAAAGCTCTTCAGTTCAAAATATTTAGATCATATACGAAGGCTAGTTGTAGAACATAGTTCTATTACTAAGACCGAGGACTTGGTAGGTGTGCTAGCTGAGTGTCATGGGGATAAAAGTCCTTTCTCATCTTATGAAACTTCTCCTTCCCTCTTATAATGACCTTGCCAAGTCAGCAAAAGTTGTTGATGTGGTATAGAATTTAACACTCATGAATCTCTGTATGCACATTGAGAACCTTCTAATAGCTATTCTGTCTATGCATTTAACTACCATGCTAGAAAGAGCAACCATGATAAGGAAAGCGAGGCAACAACCGGTGCTCAGGTCCAAGAATGCTAGGTTAGCAAAGCATGCACGATTTGATCTGCCGATCTGGCGCGCTGAGATACAAATCCCTCCAAATTCTCCCAAAGTATTGGTTCTCTCCCAACATGATGCCAATGCGATCTTCATCATATTAACACAACAATAGAAAATACACCAATCAACTACCTGATCACTAGACTCTTGGACGTTGTTGGTCTCTATTGCACCTCCTTGATGAGATGCCATCCTCATTTCCATACAGGCATCTTCCTGTAGTGCAAGTCTTTATTCCTCACACTGCCATCTTGATCTCATATATAATGCTGAGCCCTCTTCTACCCTTATAAAATCATCGGTGATTTGACCTTGAAACAAACTAGCCGTAGCATTCCACATCGTCTATTAAGAGAAACAAAATGACACCAGTTGTTCTTTTCTCTCACTAACAAAACAGACTGCGCACAAAGATGCTATTTGTTGAATCATCTCCATTGTCAAAATCCACATAATATGTCATGCGAGCAAAACTTTCCTCAATACCAACTCGGGGGTTTATTTTGAAAGCTGGGGTTGAATGCTTGGTTTCATAGCTCAAGGTATTAAATAGACAAACCTCCATACATGATGGGGGAGGGAGGGTTAGTCTTCTTCCTAAAATAATTTTGAAAATTTCCCAACATTTCATGTTAATATGGATCATGAATGGAAAAACATCCATTGCATCAAGAAAGGGAACCAAATAGCACTAGTAGAGAAACCACATTTGGTTCGGGGCCTTTAGTCCCAATAACAATTGGGCTCGGGACTAAAGGGAGCATTAGTCCCGGGTCCAATTGGGGAGGGCTTGGGGGGAGGGGGGCTTTAGTCCCGGCTGGTGGCTCCAACCCGGACTAAAAGGTCCCCTTTAGTCCGGCTGGAGCCACCAGCCGGGACTAAGAGGGCGCGACGCCCTTTAGTCCCGGCTGGTGGCTCCAACCGGGACTAAAAGGTCCCTACAAATATCGTCTTCATCCCCCAGCCCGGCCGAGACATGAACAGAGCTCGTTCATGGCGCCGGCCGGAACTAGGGGGGAGGTCATGCCTCAAATATTGAAGATTTAGCTCCTCCAAGTGGTCTAAAAGGAGCATATCTTCATCCTCTCATGTTTCACGGTTAGTATTTCTTGTTTCATCCTTTATACATAGAGAAATTTGAGTTTTAGTGGAATGGAGAGATGGTGAGTTTTGTTTTTTTAGCACAATTAAGATATTGATTTGTTAGTAGTTTGCACTAGTATGTTTTAGTAAATGCAGATTTAGTTTTTAATTCATATTTATACTTTAGTTATTTATCCTAATTCATATTTATACTTTAGTTATTTATATTTATACTTTAGTTAATTCATATTTATACTTTAGTTCATTCATATTGATATATACTTTAGTTATTTATCCTAATTCATAGTTATACTTTTGTTATTTATACTTTAGTTAGTTCATATTTATACTTTAGTTAATTCATATTTATACTTTAGTTAATTTATATTTATACTTTAGTGATTAGTAAATTAGGATGGTAATTTTCATTTATTGCTTAGTGAAATAGGATGGTAATTTTTATTTATTGCTTAGTGAATTAGGATGGTAATGAATAAACGTACTATTTGTTCTACTTATAAAAAATTACCTAAACTTGCAGATGGACCGGCAATGGATGTATAACGCCGACAAACGTTCAGGTGACTTCTTTGAAGACATGCATCATTTTCTAGATGTGGCAGAGCAAAACAAGAAAAACGATTTCATGAGTTGCCCCTGCGGGGTGTGCAAGAACCAGAAGGAGCACAGTTCAAGAAAGGTCATTCACAGCCACTTGATTAGACATGGTTTCATGCCTGGCTACAGTTGTTGGACCAGCCACGGAGAAAGAGGTGTTATAATGGAAGACGGTGAAGATGAGATTGATGACAAAATTCTCGGATTTGTTGAATACCGTGCCTTTGCTGATACTACAATGAGTGATGCTGAGGAAGAGGATGGAGAAGATGTGTCTGCAGATGATCTTGGTTAGGTGTTGCAAGATGCAAAGGACACAAGCGAAACTGAGAAGAAGAGGTTGAAATTCCAGCGCATGTTAGAGGACCATCGCAAACCTTTGTACCCGGGTTACAAAGAGGGACTCAAAAAACTCGGGAGCACACTGGATTTGCTGCAATGGAAGGCCAAAAATGTTGTATCGGACAAGGGCTTTGATAAGTTACTAAAAATCGTGAAGAAGATGCTTCCTACAAATAATGAATTGCCCTCGACAACATACGAAGCAAAAAAGCTCATTTGCCCGCGGGGGTTGGAGGTACAGAAGATACACGCATATACGAATGACTGCATCCTGTATCGTGGTCCCGAGTATGAGAAAATGGACGTGTGTCCGGTTTGCGGCGCCTTGCGGTACAAGATCAGAAAAGACGACCCTGGTGATATAGAGGGAGAGCCTATCAAAAAGGGAGTTCTTACCAAGGTCATGTGGTATTCCCCTATAATACCACGCTTGAGGCATTTTTTTCAGAAACGAAGAGCATGCTCGGATGATGCGATGGCACAAAGAAGTGAGACTCAAAGTTGAGGCACCCTGCCGATGGATCCCAGTGGAGAAAAATCGATCGAACATTCAAAGACTTCACAGAAGATCCAAGGAACATAAGGTTCGCTTTGAGTACGAATGGCATGAATCCTTTTGGTGAAATGAGCAGTAGCCATAGCACTTGGCCCGTGACTTTGTGTATGTACAATCTTCCTCCATGGCTCCGCATGAAGAGAAAATTCATGATGATGTCTATTCTTATACAAGGCCCAAAGCAATCGGGCAATGACATTACCGTGTATCTCAGGCCATTGGTTGAGGAACTTTTACAGCTGTGGAGCAAAAACGGTGTACGTATGTGGGATGAGCACAAACAAGAGGAATTTGACCTACGAGCATTGCTGTTTGTAACCGTCAATGACTGGCCGGCTCTTAGTAACCTATCAGGATAGACAAACAAGGGATATAGGGCATGCACGCATTGTTTAGATAATACTGAAAGCATTTATTTGAAACATTGTCGCAAAGTTATGTACATGGGCAATCGTCGATGGCTTCCTCTCAATCATCCGCTAAGAAAGAAGGGCAAGCATTTCAAAGGGGAGGCAGATCATCGTCCCAAGCCTATGCATCATGATGGAAAGTACGTATTTGCTATGGTAAAAGATCTAAAAGTTTTTGAAAAGGGGCCAGGTAGCGTTGCTGTTCCAAATGATAGTGTTGACGCGGAAAATCGGCGGTCATATTCCCCGCGGTCAGCACACGAAGACCAGGGAGATCTGCTTCACTCCAGTGCCAGCCCACACTCCAGTTCAGGTTCGTAGCGTGCCAGTCAATTTGACCTGAAATTGACAAGGGGATAAAACAGTTAAATTGCTCTTTGATTGTGCCGGCTCTATTTCAGACGATGGAGTAACGTCGAATTTTAGCCAAGACCAAATCAGACACGTGTCGGCCGATACCAATCGGACCTCAAAATCGGACTTCATTGATGACGTCAATCAGACCGAGTAATCGGACCTCAATCAGACACCAAATCGGACCTCAGAATCGGACCAATCAGGATCGGACCTTGATTGATATAACAGATCAGCCTTTGAATAATAAAGTAAAGCATAAAACAAGGCCAATATGTAAAGTAATGGATCAGCTGTGTCTTGAAACAAGATATCAAATAATCAAAGTGTAAGCCGATACATTGTCCACCTTGTCTAATTGCTAGTTTGACTTGTCTTATCGGACCGTCTAACCAACCAATCGGATTATAGCCTTTGTAGAGAAATCTAGCTCCGACGTAGGGAATCTAGATTTCTCCAGCTATGATCAGATCGGATAGCTAGATAATTAGATTCAACTCATCAACCTGTCAATTAAACCAGATGCTCGCACAGGTGTTGATCAGATTAAGCAAAATAAACAGGTAAAACATTAACAGATTCGTTCTGATTCTAAGATATGCTACCAAATAATTAAGCAAGATCCAGCTCCGACGTAGGGAATCTACACCACACTTAACATTCAAATAGCAATAAGGCATAATCAAAGCTTTCTTTGACTAATCAAGATGAATCTAGCTCCGACGTAGGGAATCTAGACCAAACATAGACAATCAAAGATTAATCTAATCGTATTGCAAAGATCCAGCTCCGACGTAGGGAATCTACACCAGTGCAATACTCAAAGAACAACCAGATTAAACCACAAAGCAGGATCGGACCTAGAACGATGCTGTAAGATAAATATTGCTTAAATCGGACCAAGACCAATGCTCAAAGCCGTTGAAGAAGTAGAATTGATTCACATGGCGTAGATCTAAACCAATCTAGCAACTCCAATGAACCGCAAAGACTACCTTTAGTAACCAAGATTACTCTAGCTCCGACGTAGGGAATCTAGACTAATCTTGATACCTAGCTCCGACGTAGGGAATCTAGGCTTAAAGTATAGTCCGATAAACGACAATCTGTTGAATAATCAATATTGATCTAGCTCGACGTAGGGAATCTATATCAATCTTGATTATCCAGAGATAAATCGGTTGAACAGTATAAACGAGAAAGGGCGATGCGCCTCAATTCAAAGCCTATACTAGTTCGATAAAATGACTAACTTACTGGTAAGCCGGAGATCAGAACTGATGCAGCCCGTCCACCAATGAGCTTCGTCGGTAACTACTACTAGGGTTTTGGCGTGAAGCCGGGTTGTATTGATTGTGAGAATAATTTTTACAATGGACGAGGGCTCATATTTATACCCTGGTCATGGAGAGTCCTGATCGGACCAGACTAACTTGCGAACTAAGTAAACTAAGCTTAACATAAAACGGGACTCTCATATGCCTTCTGAAAAGGAAATAGTCCCCGCATCTGATACGCTTCCTTCTTAGCCGACGCGCCCTTCCTCTTTCATCCGTCATTAGATCGGACTTCTTGCCTCTTCAGACTCCTCTTCAGCATCGGCTTCCTTCTCTGTCATCTTCTGTTTGACCATTCAACGGGCCCACTGCGCAGTCTCAACCTCACCACGTCACCATCTGACTCAGCATGTCAGGTGCGAAAATCCGGTGTCAACAGATAGTACTGGGATGGCACCCATTTTTAAGAAGATGAGTATATTTTAGGAGCTACCATATTGGGAAGTCTTAGAGGTCCGCAACGCAATTGACGTTATGCACCTGACGAAGAATCTTTGCGTCAACTTGATAGCCTTTCTAGGCACCTACGGTAAGACAAAAGATACACTGGAATCACGTTAGGATCTGCAACATATGGAAGAACGACATGTACTACATCCAGAAGAGAGGGACAATGGACGAAATTACTTGAGTCCTGCCAGCTTCACTCTTAGCAAAGAAGAAAAGGAAAGCATGTTCGAATGCCTCAATAGTATCAAGGTGCCCTCTGTATACTCTTCAAACATTAAGTGAATAATAAATATGCTAGAGAAAAAATTTACAAACCTGAAGTCTCACAACTGCCACGTGCACATGACACAGCTGCTTCTAGTGGCATTGAGAGGAGTGCTGCCAGAGAATCTACGATTAGCTATCGTAAAGCTATGTGCATTCCTCAACGCAATTTCTTAGAAGGTAATCGATCCAGACAATCTACTGAAGTTGCAGGTTGATGTGGCCCAATGCCTGGTGAGCTTCGAGTTGATATTTCCACCGTCGTTCTTCAACATTATGACACATCTACTAGTTCATCTTGTCAAAGAGATTGAAATTCTAGGTCCTGTCTTCTTGCACAATATGTTCCCTTTTGAGAGGCTGATGGGAGTACTAAAGAAATATGTCCATAGCTGTGCTAGACCAGAAGGATGCATATCAAAGGGCTACGGAATAGAGGAGGTCATCGAGTTTTGTGTTGACTTCATCGACGATCTCAAACCGATTGGTGTCCCTGAATCACGGCATGAGGGGAGACTCGGTGGAAAGGGAACAATAGGAAAGAAGGTTGTTGCTACTTGGGATGATGATTCTTTCAACAGAGCACACTACACTGTTCTACAATAATCATCCTTGGTTAGCCCTTATATAGATGAACACAAGGAGCTGTTACACACTGAATTCTCAGGGAAGTCTGAGGCCTGGATTACACGTAAACACATTGATACTTTTGCCATTTGGTTGCGGAAACATCTAATGCGCAATATGGACATAGATGAGCAGCTAGCATGGTTGGCCAGGGGTCCCTCCTTTACAGTCTTGACATTTCAAGGGTATGAGATTAATGGGAATACATACTACACGGTATCCCAAGATAAAAAGAGCACTAACCAAAATAGTGGCATCCGTGTAAATGCCATAGATAGCGATGGTAACAAGGACACATATTATGGTTACATAGAGGAGATATGGGAACTGGACTATGGCCCGTTATTGAAAGTGCTATTGTTTCGGTCCAAATGGGTGAAGCTCAGTGGAGGAGGGGTGTTAAAAGACAATTATGGAATAACAACAGTGGACCTCAATAATCTTGGTTACAGAGATGAACCATTTGTCCTAGCCAAGGATGTGGCTTAGGTTTTCTATGTAAAGGACATGTCTAGTAATCCGAAGAAGCAAACAGACAAGTCAAATGATGAGACCAGGAGACACATAGTCCTTTCTGGAAAAACAAACATCGTCGGCATCGAGGAAAAAACAGACATGTCAGAAGATTATGATAAGTTTGACAAGATTCCACCATTCGCCGTGAATGTTGACCCAAGCATTCTATTAGCTAAAGAGGATGCTCCTTACGCACGTAGTGATCATAACCAAGGCACATTCGTGAAAAAGAAGACTATTGCTGTTCTAGATCGTGATGTTTAATGTATTATTATAACCATTATGTAAGATATTGAGCATGCACTCTTCTATTATTAATTTATGCTTAGGTGATGGAGTTGTATTCAAATTGTTCTCAACCCACATGTTCATATATATTAGCACATCTAGCTAGTAAATTAACTAAAAAACTAATTGAAATATATATTTTTTTGGCTAAGAATATTTTTTAGTAAATGAAATAAGAAACAAAAAAACAAATTAAAAAATAACTGGGCTTTTAGTCCTGGTTGGAGGCTACAACCGGGACTAAAAGCATGTTTTAGTCCCGGTTAAGGCCACGAACCGGGACTAAAGGTGTCGGTGCCCAACCTTTAGTCCGGGTTCGGGCCACGAACTGGGACTAAAATGTTCTTTTAGTCCCGGTTGGAACCTTCAACCGGGACTAAAAGCCTCCCTCCATTATAAAATGGCCGGCCGCGGCCGGCCACGACCGACACTCGGGCGAGCAGAGCAACTCTGTCTTTGTTGTTCATTCTCCGGCCGGGGGAGCGAGGTGTGCTCCTATTTTTTTAAGATTTTTGTGGGTCGAAGTTTTTTACGGTTAGTGTTTCTTGTTCATTCTCTAGTCTTCCCTAGTTAGTATTTTTTGTTCATTTCTTTGTACATAGAGAAATTTGTGTTTTACCATATTGACGAGATTGACGAATTTTAGCACAATATTGAGTTATGAATTTGTTTGTAGTTTGCATTGATTGATGTTGCTGAGATGAAGATGTTGCTTAGAATTTAGTTATTTAATTTTTAGTTTTGTTTTTCTATTCAGTATATAGTTTTTTTGTGAGTAATATATAGATTTTAGTGATTTATTCATAATAATTAAAGAAAATCGCTTTCAGCTCTTAATTAGTTAGAACAATGCCGAGGAGACAACGTCAGGTACCTCGTCGTGGAGGGTGGGATGAACCTGTGTGGATGCCACAAATAAACCCGCCACGAGAAGCACACGCTCCTGGCCTCATTTTTACCGGAAACAACATTGAAGTGTCCGCGCCTATCAAAGCTCGTTTCAATCGGGTTAATTAATTATCTCATGCTTCAATAGTTACATGTCAATGTATTGATTATTTCATGCAATTTATTAATGTGACTTACCAATATATCAGATTATTTTGCCAATCAAATGGTTTAAAGATGCAGTAATGCACATCGCTCCTCGATGCCCATTGGTTTACAGAGAGGTGAATGAGAACACCAGGAGGATTCTCATTTCTGTTGAGATTAGGCAAAATGCCTTACGTGACCCTAGCTGGGGCCAAGTTGTGCATATCGACGTCGAATCGTGTGCCTGGCAGTAGGAGCATGTTGCGGCTTGTGACGTTGTAAGGCAAGCACTCTACCGAATCTAATTACTGGGTGGGCACGTTTTACCAAAATATAGCTACTTCAAGATAAAAGCTCTTGAGGCGGGTGGCCTCCTCGTGATACAAATGCCTAAATTAATTACCCCTGAATACAAATCCATCTATGTAAGTTAATTATGATTTTTTAATTCCATTATGAATGTTGTGAAATAACATGGTTTTGTTATTTTTTTTATAGGATGACTTGTACTGTGGATACATGCATGTGTACTCCAGGTTAGAACCAATACTAAAACAGGTACTTGATTACCTACGGTTCACATTCACTAAGCCATATTCATATCGCGTTAATGGTGGATTTCAAGTGGACACAACCCTGACACATGTGGACGCAAGTGGAACGACTAGGCAGGCAAAAATTTATGGCGAAGTTTTGGATAAACCCTATAAGGCGGTTGATAGTGCGTTCATATGGGCACTTGATTACGTTGATAGATATCTAGGTGTCGAGATTGTTGACAAACTATCCTTTTTATCTCATGAAAAAGAATGGTGTGGACGAAGATTAATTTAGTGGAGTGCATTTTTATGAATCATGTTGTAATAAGAATTATAATTAAGTTTGTTGGACTAATTTTTATCATGTTGTAATAACACTAATTTTTATGAGGTTAACCTTGCCAATGTATTTTGAACATCATATACATATGCATAATAGGTATGGGACAATACTTGTGAGCATTGTGTCGAATATTAAGAAAATATGTGTACATCACATCAACTAGTTTAATTATAGATTTTTTTCTAATATTTGACAAATATACATTATATAACCCATATTAGTATGTTTATTAAATTTTGTAAACTCTAATATAAGAAGCTATTATTTGTTAATTTTTTGGCAATTTTTATGGTGATAATGATATATAAGAATGAATATTAGTGTATTAGTAAAAGAAATTGAACTAAAACTAAAAGGGCTGGATTTGCGCGGGAAGCCAAAACGTAACCCCCTTTAGTCCCGGGTCGTAACACGACCCGGGACTAAACGGGGTATGCGTTTCGTCTCCCATGCAAAATTACCCTATAGTCCCAGGTCGTGTTACGCACCGGGACTAAAGGATCCCCCTTTAGTCCCAGTGCGTAACATGACCCGGGACTAAAGGAAGGGAGGGGGGTATAACCCCCAAGAACATCTGTCCCCTCTCTCCCGCGCCGCCTGCTCCCTCATAATCGTGCCGACCTCGCTCCCGCACCGCCGCGGCCCCGTCCCGCGGCCTCTTCACCGGCCATCCGGCGGCCTCCTCCCCGACAGCGTCGGCCCCCTACTCCTGGCACCCCGCGCGCCCGCCAGTTGTTTCCCGGCCCCGTGCCGCCGCCTGCGCCCCCCTCCTCCATCCCCACCT
>CM014275.1:50009606-50040330 GCA_004135705.1 Alloteropsis semialata | reverse complement strand
CCCGCTGGAGCAGATGCGGAGGTGGAAGCAGATATAGAAGAATGGAGGGCGCCCATGGAGGATGATTGCGCCATTTGAAACAATTTTGGTGTAAGTTCGAGTGAATGTGAATGGCCACTCGGGAGAGAGGAGGAAGAAGATGAGCAGTACGGGTTCTTGGCGAGGAAGGAGAAGTGTACAGTATGGTCGCCGGCAGTAATTTTATAAGGTAAAAACGGTCGTGGTCCGAAGATCGAGGAGCCGCGCAGTACAGGGATGGAAAGTTTCGGCACGAAAATCGGTGAAGGAGTTATGATGGCAGATACGAATTTTGGAACAAAATGATATTTTATTCCAAAATTGGGGGGCATGTGTTGACACCAGATTTTCGCACCTGACATGCTGAGTCAGATGATGACGTGGTGAGGTTGAGACTGCGCAGTGAGCCCGTTGACTGGTCAAGGCCGAAGATGACAGAGAAGGAAGCCGATGCTGAAGAGGAGTCCGATGAAGCAGTAAGTCCGATCCGATGACGAGTACAAGAGGGAAGGCGCGTCGGCTAAGAAGGAAGCGTATCAGATCCAGGGACTATTTCCTTTTCAGAAGGCGTATGAGAGTCCCGTTCTATCTTAAGCTTAGTTTACTTTATTTAGTTAGTCTGGTCCGATCAGGACTCTCCATGACCAGGGTATAAATTTGAACCCTCGTCCATTGTAAAGAACGATTCTCACAATCAATACAACCCGGCTTCACGCCAAAACCCTAGTAGTAGTTACCGACGAAGCTCATTGGTGGACGGGCTGCATCAGTTCTGATCTCCGGCTTTCTAGTAAGTTAGTCAATTTATCGAACTAGTATAGGCTTTGAATTGAGGCGCATCGCCCTTTCTCGTTTATACTGTTCAACCGATTTATCTCTGGATAATCAAGATTGATATAGATTCTCTACGTCGGAGCTAGATCAATATTGATTATTCAACAGATTATCGTTTATCGGACTACACTTTAAGTCTAGATTCCCTACGTCGGAGCTAGGTATCAAGATTAGTCTAGATTCCCTACGTCGGAGCTAGAGTAATCTTGGTTACTAAAGGTAGTCTTTGCGGTTTGTTGGAGTTGCTAGATTGGTTTAGATCTACGCCATGTGAATCAATTCTACTTCTTCAACGGCTTTGAGCACTGGTCTTGGTCCGATTTAAGCAATATTTATCTTACAGTATCGTTCTAGGTCCGATCCCGCTTTGTGGTTTAATCTGGTTGTTCTTTGAGTATTGTACTGGTGTAGATTCCCTACGTCGGAGCTGGATCTTTACAATACGATTAGATTAATCTTTGATTGTCATGATTGGTCTAGATTCCCTACGTCGGAGCTAGATTCATCTTGATTAGTTAAAGGAAGCTTTGGTTATGCCTTATTGCTATTTGAATGTTAAGTGTGATGTAGATTCCCTACGTCGGAGCTGGATCTTGCTTAATTGTTTGGTAGCATATCTTAGAATCAGAACGAATCTGTTAATGTTTTACCTGCTTATTTTGCTTAATCTGATCAACACCTGTGCGAGCATCTTGTTTAATTGACAGGTTGATGAATCGAGTCTGATTATCTAGCTATCTGATCTGATCATAGTTGGAGAAATCTAGATTCCCTACGTCGAGCTAGATTTCTCTGAAAAGGCTATAGTCCGATTGGTTGGTTAGATGGTCCGATAAGACGAGTCAAACTGGCAACTAGACAAGGTGGACAATGTATCGGCTTACACTTTGATTATTTAATATCTTGTTTCAAGACACAGCTGATCCATTATTTTACATATTGGCCTTGTTTTACACTTTATTTCATTATTCAAAGGCTGATCTGTTATATCAATCAAGGTCCGATCCTGATTGGTCCAATTCTGAGGTCCGATTTGGTGTCTGATTGAGGTCCGATCACTCGGTCCGATTGACGTCATCAATGAGGTCCGATTTTGAGGTCCGATCGGTATCGGCCGATACGTGTCTGATTGGGTCTTGGCTACAATTCGACGTTACTCCATCGTCTGAAATAGAGCCGGCACAATCAAAGAGCAATTTAACTGTTTTATTCCCTTGTCAATTTCAGGTCAAATTGACTGGCACGCTGCGAACCTGAACTGGAGTGTAGACTGGCACTGGAGCGAAGCTGATCTCCCTGGTCTTCGTGTGCTGACCGCGGGGAATACGACCGCCAATTTTCCGCGTCAACAATACTTTTGTTTGATGCTTCTGCTTGACCATTGGCTTGCGCATAATAAGGAGAAGAATTCAATAATTTAATACCCATACTGGAAGTAAAATCTTGAAATTCATTAGACATAAACATAGTTCCCTGATCGGTTGTGATAGTTTGAGGAATACCAAACGATATATAATATGTTCCTTGACGAATTCCACCATATTCTTGGAATCGGCAATCTTCAAAGGAATCGCTTCAACCCACTTAGTAAAATAATCAGTTGCCACCAATATGAATTTATGACCCTTGCTCGACGATGGATAAATCTGCCCGATCAAATCAATTCCCCATCCTCGAAAAGGCCACGGTTTAATAATCGGATTCATGGCTGACGCAGGCGCTTTCTGCACATTCCCAAATTTCTGGCACTCTTGGCAACCTTTATAATATTCAAAACAATCCTCTAGAATCGTTGGCCAAAAACAACCCGCCTTTCGAATAATCCATTTCATTTTATAAGCCGATTGATGTGCACCACAAACCCCTTCATGTACTTCATCCATCATATCTTTGGATTCCAATTTACTCAAACATCGGAGCAAGACACCATCAATCGTCTTATAATATAATCGATCATCAAGTAATACATATTTAACAGCCATGAATCTTAACTTTCTGGAAACCTTTTGTGATGGATCCTTGAGATAATTTATAATTTCATACCTCCAATCTCCGATTTCTGGCTCAATCGTCATGATCTCATGAAAACTCCGATAGCCAGAAGCAGCTTGTGCCAAATTGTTAGCTTCCTGATTTTGAGCCTTGGGGATATGTTCAATATTGACCATCACAAATTCCTTCATCAATAATCGGCATTCATCAAAATATTGGATCAAAACATCATCTTTGCATTCATATTTACCGATTAATTGAAAGATTACCAACTGGGAGTCTCCAAAAATCTCAACAGTTTCAGCTCCGACTTCTAATAACAATTTCAATCCTTTGAGCAATGCTTCATACTCAACTCGATTGTTGGTAAAACTTGGATCCATCGGATAACTGAATTCAAAATTTGCCCCCTGAGGCGAAACAATAACGATTCCGATGCCACATCCTTGACCACATGAAGATCCATCAAAGAACAGCGTCCAAGGCATCGGATCGACCAATTTAACTTCTTTTCCGATATGCTGTGTTACGAAATCGGCCATTACTTGTCCTTTAACCGCTTTAGCCGATTCGTATTTTAAATCGAACTCTGATAATGCCAGTATCCACTTTCCGATTCTCCCTTTTAACATCGGCATGGACAACATATATTTAACCACATCGGTCTTGCAAACAATTGTACACTCAGAAGATAACAAATAATGTCTCAACTTAGTGCATGAAAAATATAGGCATAAACATAATTTTTCAACCGGCAAATATCTTGTTTCCGCATCAATCAACTTCCGACTCAAATAATAAACCACTCTTTCTTTTCCTTCAAACTCTTGTATAAGAACAGACCCGATCGCCAATTCATCGGTCGACAAATATAATCGGAATGGCTTATTTTTCTGAGGTGGAATCAAAACTGGCGGTGTCATCATATATTGCTTTATTTCATCAAATGCCTTTTGTTGATCTTTTCCCCAGACGAATTCTTCATCGGCTTTTAATTTTAGCAGCGGGGAAAAAGGACGAATTCTCCCAGACAAATTTGAAATAAATCTTCTGACAAAATTAATCTTACCGATTAACGACTGGAGACTCGTCTTATCGGTGGGTGGCTCAGCATCTCTTATAGCCTTCATGCTCATTTATCCGACTTCAATTCCTTTTTCATGCACCATGAAACCCAGGAATTGTCCGGCCGATACTCCAAACGCACACTTATTAGGATTCATTTTCAAACCATGCTTCCTTGTACATTCAAGAGTCTCTCGCAAATCGGCCAGATGCTGTTTATATCCATCGGACTTCACTACTACATCATCAATATAAATTTCAACAATCCTGCCGATTAACTTGTGAAATATATAATTCATTGCCCTTTGATATGTAGCGCCAGCATTTTTCAAACCAAAAGTCATTACGACCCACTCGTATAGTCCAAGTGCACCAGGACATCGGAATGCAGTTTTAGGAATGTCTTCTTCTGCCATAAAGATTTGATTATATCCTGCATTACCATCCATAAAACTAATCACCTTATGCCCTGAAGCTGCATCAACTAACATATCAGCAATCGGCATCGGATACCCATCCATCGGAGTCGCCTTATTAAGATTCCTGAAATCAACACAAACTCGCAACTTCCTATTTTTCTTGAAAACAGGAACGATATTAGATATCCATTCAGCATATCGGCAAGGTTGAATAAACTTAGCTTCATATAACCGAGTTATTTCGGCTTTTATCTCTTGGTCTAATTCGGGCTTAAATCGTCTCGGCGCTTGTTTAAAAGGCCGATACCCCGGTTTAATCGGTAACCGATGTTCAACAATAGATTGGCTTAAACCTGGCATCTCGTAGTATTCCCAAGCAAAACAATCACGATACTCTTTCAATAACTTTATTAATTCTTGTTTAAACTCAGGATCCAACTTTGCACTTACATATGTCGGCCGAGGTCTATCTCCTAAACCTATATCTATTTCCTCTAACTCATCGGCGACATAAACCCTTGACCAAGTTTACCATCATCTTCAATAAAATCATCCATTAATACAAACTTTCAGAGCCGACTGCTAGGATCGGCTTTAGACCATCATCGAACACTTGGATAAAATTGCCTTCCCAATTCCTGCCCGATAAACACTCGATTCCTTCAAACTCCCAAACTGTCAAATCGGCGGTAGCGACGCTAACCAATTCGTCAGCCTGGACAGTCTCGATGTGATCCCCATGCCATTGAATAAGGCATTGATGCATGGTAGACGGTACACAGCAATTGGCATGAATCCAGTCACGACCCAGGAGCAAACTGTAGGACCCTTTGCTGTCGATGACGAAAAATGTAGTGGGCAAAGTCTTGTTCCCGATCGTCAACTCAACATTCAATGCCCCCCGAGCCGGCGATGGATTTCCGCCAAAGTCCTTGAGCATCATATCGGTCTTGATCAAATCATCAGGTCCTTTGCCAAGCTTCCGATATGTGGTATAAGGCATCAAATTCATAGCAGCTCCTCCATCAACAAGCATCTTGGTCATCGGCTTACCATCAACATATCCTTTAACATATAAAGGCCTCAAATGCCGATATTTCTCATCAACTGGTTTGTCAAATACAGCTTGTTGTGGTTGTAGAATCAACTGCGCCATAGCCTCCTCAACTTCATCGGTCTCATCATCGGTTGAACTTGCATTGTATTCAGCAGGCAGCACAAACACCATGTTCACCGATGCCGATGGCCCATCATCATCACGTTTAGGCTTAGCTCTCCAAACCTTGGAATTGTCATCTCTTTGACACTTTTCCTTCAACAATTCTTTAAATCGGAGACGCTGAACCCTTCTCTTCTGAGTCTTGGTCAAACCATCAGGACACCATTGCGGGTTGACCCCAGGACGCAAGTCCGATTTGACCTCCTTCTCCGATTCCTGTGCGTCTTCTGGCTCTTGAATAATTTCTTTTTTCCTGTACACCAGACGATCGTACACAGAGAGACGGTCTGCTTTATAATTTAGGCGATCATCATACTTTCGGCGATCATTGTCCCATCGGTCATAACACCGATTTTCGCACTCACGCCGATCATGGTATTCACGCCAATCTTTGCGCTCCTGTTGATAAGCCACCTCATCATGCCAGTTGCATCGGCGTCTGAAATCCAATCGGTCATGCACGGACTGACGCTTCCTTTTTGAATCCCTGTAGTTTTCATATTGATCACTGCATTCTGGACAATCATAAATCGAAGGAAGCCTCAACTTTTCATTCCAACAGAACCTAAAGAACAGACACCCCCAATGATCTTCACTATCAAAACTCCTCATTGGAGGGCTCCGATCCCTTTCCTGTTGGCGCATATACTTTTCAATGAGCTGCCCCGATGCAACCCTAGGTTTCTCGCCACGACAGTGATCATCCCGATAGTACTGATTGTTCCGATTTTGCACATCATCGGCCGTCACTTGGCAATCTGGATCGACAGCTCCCGATTTCTTCGCATTCTCCGACGTGAGGACATTGGCTTTCATTTTCCTGTCGGGTGCTCCAATGTCAACCATATTCTGAGGAAATGGATGCCCATCAAGCTTCATCGGTTTTTTCCCAGTTTCAAATTTAATAATTCCTTTTTCAATCGCCGATTGAATCTCATTGCGGAAAACTTTGCAATCATTGGTATGATGAGAAACTGAGTTATGCCACTTGCAATACTTCTTTTTCTTCAACTCTTCGGCAGAAGGAATTGTATGATTCGGGGAAAGCCTGATTTGTTTTTCTGCTAGCAATAAATCAAATATTTTATCAGCTTTTGTAATATCAAAGCTGTACCTTTCTAGCTCGACCTTCACCCACGGACAGGCAACAGAATTCTTGTTCTTGGTCCACTCAGCCAAATCGACCTCAGCTTCGTCCCCATTGGAATCATATTCAATGTTGGCAATTTTCCTCTGGAACTTCTCTCTCCGATAATCATTACCACGTCCTTCATGCTGAGAGAGCTTTTGAATCATGTGCCCCAAGCCTTCAAAATCTTGACTTGTATATCGGTCCCTGACCTGAGGCAACAAACTTTGAAATGCCAAATCGACCAACTGACCCTCCAATAAATTCAACGAGTAACATCGGCTGCGCACATCTCTGAATCTTTGAACAAACTCACTAACCGATTCACTGTTTCTCTGTCGGAGTGCTATCAGATCGGATAACCTAGTTTCTTGTACTCCCATGAAGAAATAGGCATGAAACTGTTTTTCCAAATCGGCCCAGCTACTAATGGAATTCGGTGGCAATGATGAGAACCACGAAAAGGCCGACCCAGAAAGCGACATAGGAAACAATTTAACTTTCAACGGATCGATTGATGCTACTTCACCACACTGGATCGTGTATCGGCTGATATGCTCAATGGTGGTAACATCTCCCTGTCCAGAAAATTTATAAAAATCTGGAATCCTGAATCGGGCTGGCATAGGTAATGTATCAAACTAGTCCGGATACGGCTTACGATACAGATAAGACTGTCCCTTAGGCTTCAGACCAAACTGATTCTTTATGACATCAGCAATCTTATCTGCCCAATCTTCCTGAGCGTAATTCCCCTGGCTAATCGGAGCACGAGTCATCATCACGGGTGTTTCATTAGGCACGATTGACGGCTCTCGATTGTCAGTTCCCTTGTTTTTTGGTGGATTTTCGGTGTTGAAGAAAACAGGGTACACCATCTTGCCATCGACTACAGGAATCCGGCTGCCAAACTGATCAATATGCTGAGTACCGCCGTATTCCTTGTTTTCCGATTCACCTTCCTGTTCTTCTTCTCCCCCTTCCACTGCTTTGTCTTTTGCCTTTCTGATCTTGGGAGCTTCATAACTCTCAGGGTGTGTTTCTGGTGATGTAGACGAAGCAAATTGTGTCATCTTTTTCTTGATATCCTTAATTGCTGCAGCAGCTCCAGTATCAAAGTAAGCAGGCCCCTTCTGGGCATCTTTTAATATAGCTCCATCCAGCAATTGAGCAATTAGTCCCACCACCATGTTAACCAATATTCCAGATTGGTTAATCAAAGCATGACTCAAACCAGCATCAACAAAATCTTGGAAGAATTTTCTTTCCTCGGCAGTGATTCGATCGAAAGCTTCCTGAGGAACAGGAAACTGATTTTTCTTAATCACCGCGTTGCGAGTTTTACTGAATGAGTCTAGGCACAGGTTCTTGAAGTCTTCAATTTGTGCTTCCACGAGTTTCTTCTGTTCATCACTGAGATCCTCCATCGTGACCGCAGGGACCACAGCTGGTTCTCCAGGTGCCATCGCAGAAGCTTTTTGTCCCACTGGGCGTGCCAAAATGTGTTGACGTCCAAAAAGTCAGGCGTTGACTCTCGGAAATTAACACTGTGGCCTGGAAGATTTGCTTCACTTCAGTGCAGGTCCAAAATCTCGAGGTTCGTGGCGTGCCAGTCAATTTGACCTGAAATTGACCAGGTAAAGTTTAATCAGTAAACAACAAGGAACCCATCGGCCAAGGCCCCGATTTGTCCCAACAGATCGGATCAACGTAAAACAATAGTCCGATTTGAGAGCATAAACCATCGGCTATGAGTCCGATTTGTAAAGATGTAACAAGTATTAAAACGGACCATCGGCTATGAAAAACCGAATCGTGAGAAAATGACATTAATTTAAACCATCGACTGTGGAAGCTGAATCGGAGACAAACCTGATCTAAACATTTTCTTTAATATACATCTCTCTAAAGGTGATAAACAAACTGAATTGTATGTCACTAACGATCGGATCGATTGCGAGACAGCGTCGCTAGCAGGGCACCAACTAGTTCGTTTATTCCGATAGGTCGATATATATCAAAGAACGTGTTTAAACAGATTTATTTGTAACTTGCAGATTAAATCTAAATCAGCTATATAAGCAATAAGAACAGATCTATTATGAAACTTGAATTATGATAAAACAAAATAGATCTTTCTCTGATAGATGTAAGCCGATAAGATAAAACAGCAAGATACGGTAAAAGATGAGCAATCTAAACGAAGAAGGGCGATACGCCTCAATCTAAAGCCTAGAATAACTCGATAAATTGGTGAATTAACTAAACGAAGAAGGGCGATGCGCCTCAATCTAAAGCCTAGATTAATTCGATAAGGGTGTCGAACTTACAGACAAACCGGAGATCAAGATGATGCAGCCCTGCTTGCTGAAGAACTCGATGAAAAAGGTTTGGGTGGCACGTTAGGCCGAAGGTTGTGTTTGATTGAATGGTTGTGTGAACATTTTTTACAATGGCGCAGGGTTTATATTTATACCCTGGAAATCTAACTAAAACTTGCCGGCTACGACAATATCTCTAATTTATTTAAAGCAATCTAATCTTAAACTACTAAAACTATTACAATACTTGATGCGCAATCTGGCCCTGAAGAAGCTTCCAGACGCCTTCCTCTTGGTTAGTCGTACACGCTCCGGCCTCCTTTATCTCGTGTCCAATCAGGACTCCTATCGGAGGAACTCTGATCGGAATCGGACGTCTCCCAGAATCGGACTCGGCCTTTATCTGGACTTTTATCATACACACGCTCAACCGAGTCAAAATCTGGTGTCAACAGTGGGTTACGCCGCTCCTCCTCTTCTTCTTCGTGGTGGTTCTGGCCACTTCTTCTTCGACGACGAGTAGTGGGGGGTTCCTCCGGCGGGGCTGATCCCGATCCGATCTACTATGAGCAGAACGGTTGCTTGCAGAGTGAGCCGAGTTGGTCTGCCCAGATCGGGATCTGGCGCGGTACGATCGCTCAACTTGTTCTTGAGCGGCCACCAAGCGAGTGCGGGCACGTTGCATCTTGGGTTGTCGGGCATATGGTCCAACTCGGCATACGCAGCTGCGATGTTGGCCTGAGGCGTACGAAAGGGTACTCGGGCGAATGCGCCGTCAAGATTCTGGGGCTCAACGCCACGAGGACCCCTGGGATGGGGCTGCTGCCTTGGTGGAGCTCCCGGAGGGATTTCTTCAGCGGCTGCAGCATCCTGGCTGCTGCCTGAGGCAGCGCGGCTTCTTCATTGCGGCGTCGAGCGCGGGCAGCGTTCCGCTCCAGGCGGTGGTCCCTGGCTAGTTCTGTTTCTCCATCCTGAGTAGTTGAATCCTCAGAGACAAAGACTTCACGCCCCGGAGGCGTGGCATAGCTTGAGTTATTGCTCGTGTCGGCCGGAGCCGGCAAGAGCACACTTGTCTTCTCAGATCGGGTGGGCTTGGGCGGGATCTCAGATCGGATCTGTGACATATCTTCTCGGAGCCGGGCCAAGTAGACAGCCGAAGCGTTGCACAACCCTAGCGGGAGCGAATTGCGAGGTCGGCGCAGAGCCTCCTCCGACATGGCGATGCACTCGGCAATGGTGTCCTGAACACGATCCAACCCGGCGAGGAGCTCGCCCGGGGGCGGGATTCTCTGGCAAGCGGTCTGGCCCGGAACCTGATCGTCGAGGGTAACCGAGGCAAGCTGCTGCTGGAGCGGGCGATGGTCGTTGATGAGGTCGGCGAGGAAGTTAGCACGGGGCTGATCGACGTGGCGACATCAGACGACGCGGTGGAGTCGGAGGCGGCGGAGTGGATCTCAGTGAAGAAGCTTATGCCCTCAAGGTGCGTGGGGGCAGTCCTTCATGTTGTCGGGGAAGATGATGGAGCGACCATCTGCCATCGAGCTAGTTGTAATGCCCCGCGATTACCCCAACCTGGCGCGCCAACTGTCAGAGGTTTGGTCCGGCAGTCCACCCGGGGGTACCCAGATGGTAGATTTGTAGGCAAAGGGCAATCGCGAGACTAGGGGCTCGAGGTAACACAGGGACATAGGGATTATACAGGTTCGGGCTACCCGGAGGTATAATACCCTACGTCCTGTGCTCGGGGGTCTTGTATTGCTTTACTTAGCGAAGATCCGGGGAACAACGATGAGCTCCTAGTTACAATGGGGGATCTGATGGCTAAGAGTTCCATCAATGAGGGGGTCGACCTAGGCCACCTTATATAGGCTGACGGCCTATGGTTTACAAGTCAGTTATCTCTAATTGTATCCAGCTACAACTAGGAAACTAATCTGGATTGGTTACAACCAGTGTTGCCGTAAACGACCGTGTAGCCCGTGTACACGCTATTCGACAGTCTACCGTGCAGTTTAGGGCCTAAACGGTCCATTACACGGCTATACCGTGTACACGGTGTAAATGGCTAGAAACAATGGCAGAAAATATTTTTATTAAGCGTGTAGCCCGTGTAATGGGCCGTTTAGGCAATGTGGCCCATGGGCGAGAGGTTAAACCATGTCTAAACTCATGTATTTGGTATTTAGTGATGTACTGATATCATTTAACTTTGAGAACTATGAATAATTAGGTTTCTGTCAATGCTAATGTGTTCATGTGGGATCTTGTACACGTAGTTCACTGATTTGTATGTGTCTATGCCATATTAACATGCCATTTTTACTGGTCTGTACATAACCGTGTTGCCCATGTACACGCCGTGTACACACCGTCTACACGGTCTACTCGCTACTCGAGGGGTGGCCGAACGATTACCGTTTACCCTTTAGGGCAATATTGGTTACAACATAATCTCTGTGATCTTTGGGCGAGATCCAAGTATCCCGCTGAGTACCTTACGGGCTAAGTCTTTATCAATCTTGTCCATCGAGCCCAGGGATCCTCGTGGGCCGGCCTGGGGTCAGCCCACATCGTTGTCAGACGTGGGCCCAAGCTGACTGTCTACCCGGTCAGTAGTGGGCCCAGGGGTACCCATATCCCACACATATATCAAAGAAATAGTATTCAGGTTGATTTCGAACTTACTACTGGTGGAGGACGACTTGCCGAATACTCGGGTACCCGACGCGGCAGCTCTTGCGCCTCCATGAATAGAGCTTGGACGTGTATGGTGACTTCATCTGACGACAAGTCATTGGCGGAGACTCTGGTCGGATCATTGGGGCCGGTGTAATCGTAGCCAGCATGCGCCCGCTCCTGGCAGGGTTGGACGCGACGGTGGAGGAACAAGCTGGCGACCCCAATGGCTGTCAGGCCCTTTTCCTTCAGATCCGAGATCATCTTCGACAACCCGGTGAGTTCAGTACTTTCATCCTCGCCGAGTGCTTCGTTCCAATTGTTCTGTGGCTGAGGCAGGTGGCCAGAATGCTTGGTCAGCCTTGGGGGCTGGTTCTGTACATAGAACCACTTGTCCGCCCAGCCCTTGATTGAATCATTCATCTTGAAGTCAAAATAGACGTTCTTCATTCCTTGGCGAAGCTGGATTCCAGCGCCGCCGATCACCTTGTCCTGGCTTGACTTTACATGGAAAAGAAGCCAGAATAGGTTGAAGTGGGGGTCGATTCCAAGGAAGGTTTCGCACAAGTGGATGAAGAGGGAGATTTGGAGAATGGAGTTAGGGTTGAGATGAACCAACTCTAACTTATAGAAGGCTAGCAGGCCATAGAGGAAATCGTGAGCGGGAAGAGCAAATCCACGCTCATAGAAGGACGTGAAAACAACAATTTCATCGACCTCATCAAATGGCCACGATTTTCCTACATCCATGCGCCAGTAAGAAATAGATTTGTCAAGGAGGTAACCTTGATTGACGAGATCTTGCACCAATTGGTCTGTTGCATTGGATGGCTTCCAGACGAGTACAGGGGCAGGAGCGTTCTTGAAGCCCGGCATCCCGGTAAAAGGGATCTAGGGGGCATTCTTACTCGCCGCCGGCTTGCTCGCCGTGGACTTGCTTCCCGCGGGCTTGGTGGTTGTCGGCTTTCTACCCATCTTGCCTGCCGAGACTCTTGAGAGAGGGATCTTGAGCGGGGCTGGAGTGGATTTGAGGGCGCGCGCGAGTTTGGAAGATTTGAGATTTTGGAGTGACGGCTGGAAAAGATGTGAATATGAAGCGGTTTCCTCCGTTTTTATTAACAGAGCGGTAACCCTAAGCGTATTTCATGAAAGTCATTTTCACTAAATACGCCAACACTTGTGTATTCGCGGTTTTTAACTAGATGCATATTTGTGTGGCAATTTTCTAATGGGCTAAGTCATTTTCTGATGTATTTTCATACTTGGGGGCTGATGCTCAATAGGAGTGGTTTTTTCCTAATCAAAGAATATACTTATTTCTACAAAAAGTCTTCAAGCTTATTGTCATCTGCTTTAAGCTTGGGGGCTGGGGGAATAGTATATTTCTTTTGGAAAGTTTTTCATTAAAGACCCTAGAATTATTTTTAATCCTTGAAAGCCTTTCTAGGCTCGGGGGCTAGACCCATAATGGGTCCATCTTTTTTCAAAAGCTGGACACCATTATAGTAAATGGGGAAGTTTTTGCATCATCTTTGGTTTGAAAACCAAAGCCCGGGGGCTGATTGCAAAAGAAGTCGGCAAGGAGCACACCATGTTCACTTCTGAAAGTTTTCAACAAATAAGTAGGATGACGAGAAAACAACTCGGCTGATGCTGAAACTGTTGAGAAATAACTCGGCAGGTGTGAAGACACGAAGACGCTCGGGAGCTTGACGGACCAAGATCCATGGGAGTCCTTATGGGTTGTAGTCCCGCTAGGAAATTGGGCCGGCAACTCTGACAGATACAAGGAAGAGGCGTACAGCTTAAGGAAACTAGTTAGCTACTAGGAAACAACTCATCCTACTCATGTTAGGACTCTATGTTTAGTATCCGACTAGGAGTTTGTATTTCTTGCCTTGTAGACCCTGTCTCCCGAGTATATAAGGTGAGGCAGGGACCACTACAAGGTTTTCTGTCTAATGCAACATCGAAAAATGGTTGCAATATGGATAAAATGGTTGCAATAGACACAATGGCAACGGAATTTTTTGGTTGCGAGGGGTTGCCATTGTAACCGTAGTCTAAAGTTTGCACCACGGTTTATTTTGGCGTTGCCATTGTGTTTTTCCTATTGCAACACCAAAAATGTTCTTGCAACCCAAAAATAGCGTTGCAAGTCTCTGTATCAGCAACCACCATGGGTGTTGCAATTGTAACTATTGCAACACACCTAGCGTTAGAAGAGCTATCTGTTACCACATACATAAAGCGTGGTAACAGTGACAGTGGCAACGACACTGGGTGTTGCAACAGACCCTATTGCCACGCGTCAGTAGTATTGCAATATATAGACCCTCTATTGCCACACTACTCTCATGGTTGCTATAGGAGGAACCCTCTATTGCCACGCCAAATGCTTTGGTTGCTATAGGTGACCTCTCTATTACCACGCTACGTCAGTGGTTGCTATATGTGGCACCCTCTATTGCCACGGCAGATACTTGATTGCTAGAGGCTTTTCCCTTATTGCCACACTAAATATTGTGGTTGCTATATCACTACAAGAAATGTGTGGCAAATTTGTTATATGACATTTGTATATTTCATGTCACAAGTGTATGACATTGGTTTTTTATCACAGGTCCTTAGCCATGCCATGTTGGCAGCCGACATGGCATTGACGTGGCAGGAGAGAAAAATGTCATAAAAAATTTTCAAAAGAAAGAAAAATGTCATAAAATTGAAATATGGCCTGTTAAGACCCATGTGGTTGGCAGGCTTATAGCAGGCCAAAACAAAAAGCAGCCCACCTGTTTTGTAGATGCTTTTTAATATTTTAATTTCAGCAACATTAGCCATACAAACATTAATCACAACATTGATTCATTCATATAGTGCAAACCCAGAATGTCACATTAAATCGTATCTCAATAGATGATATATATTATACATATCGTAAACACATGTCCTAGCTAAATATACTCATGTTGGCATCCATCGGCGGCTCAGCACTTTGATCAGATTAGCTTCTACCTAGCACCCCCTCCTAGAAGTACCTGAAAATCAAAACTGGCATGCAATCAGTGGCATTCTTCAAACACATTCTCAAAGCATAGAAACAAAGATAAAATAAGATACAGGATCTTAATCACAAATGAATACAGTCAGCTTCAGAATGTCACATTTTTTTCAGAAAGGCAATGACAAATAGAATGTCCATTTACTCAAACTTTAGCAGCCATAGGGTGACACATTTAGAGATATGTATACTCAAGGCCCAGAAAATAACTAAAACTGCCCAATGATCTTTATTTACTAATAAACTACAGTTTTCAAACTGCATATGCAATTATCTTTTAAAAAATGCATGACTGTGTTATCTTCTATTCATTTCAGAATGCACTCAGACCTTAAATTGCTAGTCTTTCCTAGTCTTTTTTTTTCAGAAAGGAAGTTATTATACTTCCAGAATCAATGAAGTGTGTATAGATACACCATAACCGTACAAAAATCAATGAAGTGATCCAGCTACAAAAATTGGGCCTTGAACTACAGCATACATAACCACTTGGGATTTGACAGACCCACCGAGACCAATAGAAAAATGAAATTCTCAATTGAGTTATCAATTTCATCTAGATCTACAAATTGGACATGGAACTACGGCATACATGATTACATGGGCATTCAAAATTCCATACCATTCTGGTAATTATATAGGATGAGACTGCTTTGCACACACGTCGTCCCCTTCAAATCAAGGGGAACTGAAGGGAAAAAAAAGAGTCACAAAGATTATCAAGAAGTGGAGAATAGTACTAGCGTAGAAATTGAATATGTAATACCTATATATATGTGGGTGAAATTTGATAATTGGATATTCCCTGAAATAAAAGAGATGAGATCTTAAATACCTATGTGACTGAAATCGGGAATCAATAAATAGCTAAAAGGATTCTGATTGAAAAAATGGCAATTAGCATAACAAAACAGGAGCGTCGAGCTTACCAGTACCAGCACATAAGCAGCAAACGATTCAGACTGTACATGGCTGGTAGGATTCAGCCGCTCCCCTCGCCGGCCGCTGGGCACGAGCCGCTCCCCTCGCCGGCACAGGGAGTAGGGCAGGAACGACGGCACCTCGGCACCTTAATACCAACAAGAATTAACTAATTACTTGAGGGGAGGGAGGCAGGGGAAGGGGAGGAAGTAACCCCCCACCTCGAGACGGAAGCCAGCTGGGGGGAGGGAAAGTGGGTACCTGGTCCGGCGAGGCCGACGACGGAGGCGGCGGAGGGCTTGGCGGTGATGACGAGGAGGCGGTACTGATACGCCTTGTGCGCCGCTTCACCATGGGACCGCCGGGAAGGGGGTGAGGGAGGTGAGGAGGGGACGCTGCCGGAGTTGGAGGGGGAGGCCAGGCGCGAGCGGTGTCGGGCAGCTGCGCCGCCCCACGTCGACCTTCCCGAAGTTGGCCGGCGGCGCCAGCAGCCCCGCCGGACCCTCCTGCTCCTGCAGGCACCTCCTGGCCAGACCTGACTGGCACCAGGGCGGGGCCCCGCGAGCTTGAGGGCGGAGACGTGGTGAGCTGCGTGTGGATCTGAGGAGGGAAGGGAGAGAGCAAAGTTTGGGAGGGAGTGGAGGCGTCGCCGCCGCCATGATAGGGAAGGCAGGAGGAGGAAGAGGAATTAGGGTATGGAACCCGGCCAGCTCTATTTATATCCTGTGAGAGCTATCCTAAACGTTCGATCGTAGATTGACGGTCAGGAACGATTGGGCCGGGTAAGCCGAGCTAAAAACAGCCCATATGGATCTCAGCTTAATGTTTTTCTTTTTTTCCCCATTTTAAAGCACTCTTGTGAAGTAACTTGCATAAACAAAATATTTTTAATAGCCAATACAGTTTTAAAATGTAATAGACAACATATAAGTTGTTATATAGGAGTTTCAATATTTTCTAAACAGATTTGGTATTTTCTATCATTTAAATGGTTTTCTATGTGCTTATTGAAAGCAATTACCAGTTGAACTATGTGTATCTCCAATAAGTTTTTAAAAAGTGTACATCATATTTAGGCTCATTTGTTCCATTGGAACCTATATCTTGAAGATAGATGGAAAATTTAATTGTCATCTAGGGACAACTCAAACTTCTATCTCCAAATTACCACATAACAATTACAATAATGTCCAAATTTGGTCAAAAAATCTACTAATTGACATGACAATATATTTTTGGTCCATAGTCTTGCCACAAAAAACTTAAAGGGTTTATGTAAAGTGAGAACATAATGTTTATGTAAAGTGAGAACATACATTGTTCACAAAAAAGATACATCTCTCACATAGTTCTTATAACTTAACTCAAACTTTGAGATTTGAATACCTCATAATATATTTGAACTCGTATACACCCCAAATTTTTACACAACATTATTTTTTACCATAATATTAGAAAATATGAAGTTACATTACCAATTGTTATACAAAAATATGTTTTATTCTATTGTCTACTTAGGTGTAAAAAAATAAGCCATATGAAAATGATCCAATAAATTTCAATTTGCATAACACAAATGACATTAAATTAAAGATCATGATTTTAGAAAAATTCAGAAAAAAAATCATCGCATTTGGAGTTCTTATGTGGAATAAATACCAGCTACAAATTTTAATTCCGAATCAAAAAGAGAAAATGAGTCACACATACATTGTTCTTCATCTCAGTTCACGTTGTCTTTAGTTCAAGTAGGTTTAATGCCTCGACCAACCACAAATGCACCATTGATCCAATGGTAAGGGATGCTTTGCTGATCCGTGAGCTCTCGGGTTCGAGTCCCCCAACCCAACCTTTTTGCCATTTTAACGCTAATATTTCTTTTATTCTTCTTTGATTCATACAAAAAAAAATTGTAACGTGCATACTCAACAGTCAACACAAGATGGGAAGCCACTTCTGTATGTAACAGGACGTCATCTTCTGTTCCTTATGTCTAGGTTTGCATTGTTAAACCAAAATAAATAACAGAGCTTCACACAATTGAGAAGCTGGTCTGGTGGTAGATGTGCTCCACTCTTAGTCTTGTGTGCAGGGTTTGAACCCCACCTTTTGAGCAATTTTTTGATGATTTTTGTGGGCTGTGGCTGGGGTGTTGGGCTCGCGGCCGTACGACGTGGCTGAGCGCGGCCGGTTGACATGTCTGCAACATAAACGAGCCGGTAACATATAGATAGAACTTGTTACCATCAAAGTGATACATACATACACCTGGTTTAGTGGTAGTGCAGCTGGATGTCAAACATGTGGTTAGGAGTTCGAATCTGGGGTAATGTTTTTTTTAGCGTCCAAATTTATTTTTTTGTCTTCAATATTTCAGCAAAAATGTTTTTACATTAGCAGTTGTAGTGCAAAATTTTTCCATTTGCGATTTATTTTTTTGGTCTTCAATATTTCAGCAAAAGGTGTCTACATTATTAGCGATTGTTGTGCAAAAAGTTTTAAAAGATCAATAAATATTTTGTGACACACAAAGTCCATCATTGGTTGATGGCATTTGTAAATTAGACTTTGTGACACAGAAAATGTCTCTGTGACGTAGCAAATATCGTCATTGGATGAACTTTGACTACCTATATGATGTTTTTTATGACGTACAACCTTTTATTGTCACAAAGTCAAAGTGCCTAAAATATAATGTCATAAACTGAATGATATAATGTCGAAGTACCTGTTCATGTGAAATTTCTTGACTCTCTGTAGTAGTAGTTACATTTGCTTGAACCATCTTGGTTGCAGCAGCCACCTCTGCAATTTGTTGCCCATCTTTGTTCACCTGCATTTAAAATAGAGAGAGGATATGCGTAGGGCACGGAGTCGGTGTTGGAGGAGTCGGCGTGGGATACAGAAGTGCACGACGATACAGAAGGCGTGAGATAGAGAGAGGATGCCAGAGGCTGGCCCATGTTAGCCCATCTAACATGGTAGTAGTTTGTAGCAACACTCACAAACCGTTGCAATAAGAACGCCATATTGCATCTATTTAGTTGTTTTGTTGCAATAGACAACTTACAATTGCAACGCCAAAGAAGGTTTTTGCAACCCTAAAAAGTCGTTGCAATAGGTTCAAGCTATTGCATCTACATCGAAATTCCTGTTGCAATAACCATCTGTCAATTGCAACACCACAGGAAATTATTGCAACCAAAAAAATTGTTGTAAAAGCACCAAACAAAAGCAACCACTGTAAATATAGTTGCAGTATCATCGCATTATTGCAACGAAAATCAGTGCTAATGCAACTCCAAAATAGCGTAGCAATAACATGAAGTGATTGCAACCATAGCATAGGATAGTTGCCATAGCACACCCCTATTGCAACCCAAAATCATAGCTCAGGCAACCATTTTTGTCCGTTGCATTAGAGGCACATATTGCTACCATTTTGGGCAAAGGTTGCGATTTGGCCCCCCATTGGCAACCAAAATAGTGGTGTTGCAAATGTGTAGCGTGGCATTAGCCAGGAAACCATGTAGTGGACCCCTTGTAAAATCATTACCATCAATACGAAGCGATCCACCATACAAGTTGTAGGGAATTACGCTCTCTACTCGAGGTGGCATGAACCTGTCTAAATCGTCTCGTGTTCACCATCGTGCTTCTGGTTCCGGCGAGGCCCTTACGAACAACTCGACTACTCAGGAACCCCCCTATAGTAGGCTAGCCGGTATAAAAAATCGACACTACTCTGGTTAGGACTCTATGTTTAGTATGCGACTAGGAATCTGTATTATTTGCCTTGTAGACCCTGTCTCCCAAGTACATAAGGTGAGTCAGGGACCCCTTGTAAAATCATAACCATCGATACGAAGCGATCCACCTCATACAGGACGTAGGGTATTACGCTCTCCATTGAGACGGCTCTAACTTGTCTAAATCGTCTCGTGTTCACCATCATGCTTTTGGTTCCTGTGAGGCCCTTGCGAAAAACTTGACTACCTTGGGACCCCCCACGGTAGGCTAGCCGGTATAAAAAACCGATAGCTGGCTCGCCAGGTAGGGGTTCTCATCGAGAATCATCAAGAAAGCTCGATGGCACCAGTCATCATCTCCTGCAACGGTGACATGGCGTTCGGAAAGGGCGCCACCTTCGTCTTTGGCTCCTGGGTCTGCGCGGCGGACGTCGTGGGCAACTTCGATCACGTCCTCAAGTCATCGACTTCGTAGCAACTCGCCGACAAGATCGACGAGATCGCGCTCTCGAGCTCGACCTCAACTCGGACTCGAGGAACTCCAAGTCTCAGTTCGAATCCAACTCTGACTGAGAATTTTTCAAAGTGGACTAGGCAGTCCAAGTCGGTTTCCAAACCATCGGTCCTGTCGAAATCCAACCAATCCAAACCCTAGAAGAAGAGGGGCTTAGCCATAGCTAGGCGCGAGGCCAATACCCCGAGCCAAATTCCCTTTGGCCTCGCGAGAACCGTCTCTGTCTACCAGGCGATGTCATCAAAGCAACTCCAATCTCTGGTCGAATTCGATGAACTCCCCCTGGGCGGGAAACAAGTCGGACTCGTAATCACCGCAACTCTAGAAGGAAGATTCGTCCACTTGTCGGGACGCAAGCCAAAGCTCAGAGCAACACCACAAGAGGACTTGGACATGTCTCACATCATCGTGTGCATTGATCCATTGCCTTTTCGGCACACAGAGATGCTGGACTCCTCGAACGAACGCGGCTCCACTCTCCCTGCATCTTCAAGCACGAGAAGCTCATCACCAGAGCGTCAAGACATGGTGATCATTGGCAACGAAAAACTAGTTTCCAATGATGAGCCATCTATGGCAAACAAAACTGCCAACGATCAGGATAGGTGTAGGCAATGTAATGCTGCTCGCGCAGATCGACGCCGCCGAGCCGACGGCAGATTAGCTTCGCAAAACCTTGAAGAGCGTTTCGTGCAAGTCGTCGGCCAGGATGTCTACATCAACACCGCAGCCAACATTCTGGCTATCGCACAAGGACTAAAAGCCCTAGACCAGACTCCGGAAGTTAAACGGATGATGATGATGCTCGAAGCAGCAGCACTCCAGCATGACACAATGCAGCCGGCTCGATCAATCACCAAGTCCAAAACTGCAAGTCGACAAGGAAGCAGTCGTCAGCCTGAGGGGAGCAAGCACGGCAACCCATCCCATCATCAAAGCAGAGACCGACGAGAAGCAGAGAACATGGGCAGCATAGTAGTCGGCGCCGAAGGTGTAAACCACAACGCTGGACCCAGCCACCGCGCTCCTGCTCAAAGCAACAACGCACCGAACCGTGGGCACAGCGCGAGCCACCACAGCAGGGGCGGAGGAGGCCTTCACGACTACCATGATGATGACAGGGATCTACGACACCAACTGCAAAACAGAGACACACGCACCATCATCTCCGCACGGGCTCATGATCGCCAAGAAGAAGAGCGCAAGTGGCGTCAGGAGTATGACCAGATCTACGGGCCTCCAGGCCAAGGCCATCACAACCTTGGCAAGCACGAAGGGTTCTTGGTTTTTTCAAACCACATCCGAGCTACTGCCTAGCCCAAGAAATTCAAGTCGTCCAGCATTGAAAGATATGACGGGAAACGTAACCCTGAGCAGTGGCTCAGCATCTACTACTCGGCAATCAAGGCGGCTAAGGGCAATACCGACACTATGTGCACGTATTTCCCAGTGGTCCTCGAGCAAGCTCCTCTGAATTGGCTAGAAGGACTAAAGCCCGGCTCCATCGATTCCTAGGATGAACTCTGCAAGGCCTTCATCAACAACTTCCAAGGCTCATGGCAGAAGCCGGGTACTCGCTTTGACCTTGCCAAGTGCAAGCATGGCCAAAATGAGTATTTCAGAAGCAACATCCGTCATTTCTGGGGAAAGTGGGCAACATGCGTCGAGCTCACCGACCATAACGTCATCGACTACTTCTACAGCGGTCTCACTAACCCTGCGCTACACCTAGATTTTGGAAGAAACAGGCCCAAGACGGTTGAAGCCATGCGCGACCTCGTCAGCCGGTGGGCCGACGTTGAAGACATGCAACGTGAAAGATTCAATCGAAACAAGTCGGGAGGAGATCACAACAACAACCAAGACCGCAACAAAGGCAAGCAGGTTGAAAACAGCAGCAAGCGCAACTTCAATGACAAGAAGCGCAAGTCTGAAGACTCAGTCAACGTTGCCGAGCGAGGACCCTCCTGCAAGACGTTCGAGAAGCTCCTTGACAAGCAATGTCCTTTCCACCCAAAAGACAAACACTCCAGTAGAGAATGCATCAGGCTCAAGAAGGCTTTTGGGCCTAACAACAATGTGGAGGACAAGAGCGGCAAAGACACTGGCTATCAACAAGCCGACAAAGTTGTCAACGTCATTTTCGGAGGAATAGCTCAAACGGACTCGAAGCCCAAGCAAAAACTGATCAACCGCGAGATTGGATGCATCGAGCCAGCTATCCCCACCTTCCTGAAGTGGTCAGAGGTCCCAATAAGCTTCTCCCGCGACGACCAGTGGACCAACATCAAGAACCCGAGAAGGTACCCCCTAGTACTAGACCCAGTGGTGGCAGGTGCTCGGCTTACAAGGACGATAATCGACAGCGAAAGTGGACTCAACATCCTGTTTGCCCAGACACTGAAGAAGATGGGCTTGGACATTTCCATCCTCCTCAAGCCCACCGATTCACCCTTCTATGGTATCGTCCCAGGTAACGCTGCCGTACCCTTTGGCCAGGTATCACTTCCAGTTACAATTGGTATCGATGCTAACTACAGGACCGAGTACATCACTTTCGAGGTCGTCGACTTCGAATCATCGTACCACGCCATTCTAGGAAGACCTCCTCTGGCGAAATTCATGGCGATACCGCAATACATCTACCTCGTCCTGAAGATGCTAGGCCCTAAAGGGATCCTATCCCTGAAGGGCGACCTGAAGACCTCCTATGATTGCGACACCGAGGCAGTGACGATTGCTGCAAGTCTGTAGCAACCGAGCCAGGCAGCAATTGTAGCAGCAATGGTGAAACAACTCGGTGAGGCAGAGTTGGAAATCCCAACCAAAAAGCCAGCCACATCAATTATGAAGCCCTCTCAGGAAGTCGCAATCAAGGCGATCGACCTAGGGACGGGCGACCCCTCCAAGACGGCGCTGATCTGCACTGACCTATCCATCAAATAGGAAGCGCGCTCACCAGCTTCTTACGGGATAACCGCGGCATCTTTGCATGGAAGCCATCGGACATGCCGGGAGTCCCAAGGGAGCTGGCTGAGCACAAATTAAATGTTGATCCGAAGCCAAACCAAATAAGCAATGTCTACGACGCTTCGCCCAGGACAAGAAGGAAGCCATCCGGGCGGAGCTGGTGAAATTATTAGCAGCCGAGTTCATCAAGGAGGTGTTCCACCCTGGCTGGCTCGCTAACCCTGTCTTGGTGCGAAAGAAGAACAAGCACCAAGTGTCGACTACAGTGACTTGAACAAGCACTGCCCAAAGGATCCTTTTGGGCTACCTCGCATTGATCAAGTGGTGGACTCAACGGCCAGCTACTCATTACTTTGCTTTCTCGACTGCTACTCGGGCTGTCATCAAATTAGCCTGCAAGAACAAGACCAGATCAAAACGGCATTCATCACTCCGTTCAGCGCCTGCTGCTATACAACGATGTCCTTCGGACTCAAGAATGCAGGGGCAACATATAAATGCGCAATTCAGAGTTGTTTGAAGGCTCAGATTGGCCGCAATGTTGAAGCCTACGTTGATGACGTCGTAGTCAAGACAAAGAACCCGGACAGTCTCATCGCCGAATTGTCCGAGACTTTCTCTCATCTCAGGGAGTTCCAATGGAAGCTCAACCCAACCAAGTGTGTGTTTGGCGTGCTCGCAGGCAAATTGCTGGGCTTCATGGTCAGCCACCGTGGAATTGAGGCCAATCCCGAGAAGATAAATACCATCACCTCCATGAAGCCTCCCAAGTCCTTCAAGGATGTCCAAATGCTGATAGGGTGCATGGCGGCCCTCAACAGATTCATCTCAAGACTGAGTGACAGAGGATTGCCTTTCTTCAAACTCCTCAAGAAGCAGGACAAGTCCGTATGGACTGCGGAAGCTGATGCGGCGTTCGAAGACCTCAAGACCTTCCTTCAGACACCACCAGTACTTACTGCACCAGCTGATCAGGAACCACTACTCCTCTATATTGCAGCCACAACACATGTGGTGAGCACTGCAATCGTAGTCGAGCGGGAGGAACCCGGCCATGTATTCAAAGTACAGGGCCCGTCTACTTCATCAGCGAGGTACTCATAGATTCAAAAATACGCTACCCCTAGGTCGAGAAGCTGCTCTATGCTGTCTTGATCACATCTCGCAAGTTGCGTCACTACTTCGACGCTCACCGAGTTGTGGTAGTTACAACTTTCCCAATTGGTGACATCCTCCACAACCGAGACGCGACCGAGCGAATTTCTAAATGGACGGTGGAGTTGGGTTCTCATACCATCGATTTCGTCCCACGCGTTGCGATCAAGTCTCAAGCTCTGGTAGATTTCATCGCTGAGTGGACACAGATACAGATCGCAACACCCGAAGAACCTCTAGAACACTGGATTATGTACTTTGACGGGTTGATGAAGCTTGAAGGAGCTGGCGTAGGAGTTCTTTTCATATCCCCAAAAAGAGATCAGCTCAAGTATGTGCTCTAGATCCTCTAGAAGGCCAGCAACAACGAAGTCGAGTACGAGGCTCTACTGCACGTGCTACGCCTGGCTGCCTCCCTTGGCATCAACCATATGGTGGTCTACGACGACTCCACGGTGGTCATCAATCAAGTCAACAAAGATTGGGACTGCACCAAGGAGAATATGGACGCATACTGCATGGAGGTCCGCAAACTCGAGAAGCACTTCCACGGGCTCGAGTTCCATCAGTCCTTAGGGGCAACAACATGGCCGCTGATGCACTTTCCAAGCTTAGTTCACACCGAGCTCAAGTACCGAGTGGCATTTTCGTCCAAGAGCTGTTACAACCATCCATCAGGGAGCAGGAAGTACAGCCGACTACAACACCCCCTCATCAGCAAGTCAAGGTGATTACACTCGAGTGGACGAAGCCCTTCATCGAGTACATTCTACATCAGAAAGAACCCGAAGATAAGGTGGAAGCAGAGCAAGTCATCAGACGTAGCAAGAATTACGTAGTAGTCGGCTCCACCCTATTCCGATGTGGCGCATCCTCTAGTGTCTTGATGAAGTGCATCCCTCTAGAAGTCGGACGGGAGATCCTTGAAGAAATCCATGCTAGAATCTGCAGCAATCATGCCGCCCATCGCACTATCGTCGGCAAGGTCTTTCGTTTCGGGTACTACTGGCCGTCTGCAGTAGCAGATGCAGAAGATGTCATGAGGACTTGTCAGGGCTACTAGTTCTTCGCCCGACAAGCTCATGTCCCTGCAGCGGTCCCTAACACCATACCACCCTCTTGGCCGTTCGCATGCTGGGGGCTGGATATTGTCGGACCACTCAAGAAAGCGCCAGGAGGATTCGACTATCTCTTTGTGGCAATTGACAAGTTCACCAAGTGGATTGAAGTCATACCGCTGGTCAAAGACAAGTCAAGCCAGCTAACGGGCTAATCCTACAAATCCTGAAGCCTCGCTTGTATGAACCACTTAAGAAGTATGGCGGCAAGTGGGTGCAAGAGCTCCCAGTTGTGGTCTGGGGGCTAAGGACTCAGCCAAGTCGAGCGACAGGGCAATCACCCTTCTTCCTGGTCTACGGCTCTAAGCAGTACTCCCGGTGGACATCGAGTACAAAGCTCCAAGAATTGAAAACTACTCGGAGGAGGCAGCAGAGCAAAGCAGAGCAGAAGACGTTGACATGCTGGAGGAAGCAAGGGTAGCGGCGCTGATCTAAGGAGGTATCAGGATCAAAACGTCCAAACTCGGTCGTTCAACATTGGCGATCTGGTCCTCCGAAGAATTTAGAGTTCAAAAGATCAGCACAAGCTATCGTCACCTTGGGAAGGCCCATTCATAGTATCAAGGGTTATCGGCCCGGGTACTTACCAGCTACAACGGGAAGACAGAACAGACGTGTCCAATGCTTGGAATATCGAGTACTTGCAGCGTTTTTATGCTTAAAAGTCTTGGAGTCTTTAAAAAGTGTCAATAAAAGTCAGTCCTTTCAATGTACTGATGTCGGCATTATGCCCCAAGTCAATAAAGTGTCTATATTCCATTGTCATCAAGCTTGGAATTCGGATAACTTTTCTATGCTATATTCAATATCGAGTTATGCATACTACTTATGAATCATGCCGAGTTGTTTAAAGCAACTTAAAAAGGCTACATTCATAAATCAAAGCCAACAACTCCTTGTTTCCACACAAAGAGATCGGGCGCCACAAACATAGATTACAAATACTACTGTCGCCAAGACATAAGTATTTACATCTATTACAAGTTCATTACAAAGGTTTCTTTTACACAACAAAACAACCTAGAACTTAAGGCAGGAAACAATCTTCTCCGCCGTGTCCTTCTCTTCTTCCAGATAAGAGTTGAACATGTCTCGAGTACATGCGGGGTTTTCCTTACCCTCTATAATGCTCAACCTCTGGGCAGGCCACCAAGATCGGACTATGCCGAGTACTTGCCTAGTGCAATACTGGGCTATCCTCTGACAATAGGCACGAACCTGCCTAGGAGCTGCTCAAAGACGATCAACTAAGGGAGGAGATGGCCCAACTGCATGTACCCGAGCTACCAACTCCACCAGCGGCATGGCACCTTCTTTTGGGGAGATGTGCTGATAGGGATACCTATAGATATCTCTGTTTCCCCTCCAGCATCATCACCGAGCTCATGTGCCTCTGGTAAGGGAGTCGGCGGATTTTGAGGGCTTGGACACGGTCCTCTTCCTCGCCGTCCGTCTCTTCTTTGCAACTTGGGGGCTCTGGGGCTCCTTCGTGCTCGGTCTCTTCAGGCCTGATCCGCCTTGACCGGCGTCGCCAGGCGAACGCGGCGACAGATCATCATCCGAAGACCAATCCTCCTCGTCTCTCACTCTCAACCTCTGGGCTGGCAGTTTTCTTTCCCCTGTCAGAGCTGCCTGCGGGTTCCTTGAGAGGAGAGGAGGGAGGTGTCTATGGTGATCTGGCTTCAATCTCCACAATTGGCAGTGGAGCTGAGGCGTATCTTGTGCGCAGTTCCTGCAAGACACGGTTACAAGCTATTCAGCAAGATATCAAGACAGAAGTTGGATTCAAGTCAATTGAATTAAACTAATGAAGGGTACTTACTGCTGGTGATGAGCGCTCTACCGAGTACTTAGGTACTCGGACCGGTAGGTCATTGGTGTCCATGAAGAGAGCACTTACACATAGTGCTATTTCATCAACAGACAACTCCTCGGCAGTCGTCCGGGTTGGATCAGTGGGCCTGGTGTACTTGTAGCCAGTGTGAGCCCACTTCTGGCAGGGCCGCACGCGGCGGCGGATATACGAGCTAGCAATGCCTACACAAGTCAGGCCGCTTTTCTTCAAATCCGCAATGAGTTTTAACAACTCAGCTATGCCACTCATCTCGTTCTGGCCTAAAGCTTCATTCCAGTTGTCTTGAGGGCGAGGCAGGTGGCCTGAATGTTTCTTCAGTTTGGGGGGCTGGTTCTCTACATAGAACCTTTTGTCGTTCCAAACTTTGATGGAATCATTAAGATTCAAGTCGAATACTCTTTCTTCATCCCCTGGCGCAATTCAATCCTGGATCCACCAATCACTTTTCCTTGGTTTGGCTTTACCCAGTATAGGAAGCGGAAGAGATTGAAATGGGGGTCAATTCCTAGGAAGGCCTCACAGAGGTGGATGAAGATAGAGACTTGGAGGATTGAGTTAGGGTTGAGATGCACTAGCTGTAACCCATAGAAGGAAAGCAGGTCGTGGAGGACATCATGAACAAGAACGGCGAATCCACGCTCATAAAAGGGGGCAAATATGACGACTTCATCAATCTCATCGAAAGTCCAAGGCTTACCGGCATCAGTTCGCCAGAAGGAGATGGATTTGTCTAAGAGGTAGCCTTGATCAACCAATTGTTGCGCCATTACTCTTGTTGCCTTGGATGGCTTTTAGACCAGTGCGGCGGTGGGTGCAGTCTTAAACACGGGCATCCCAGTGATGGGAATCTTGGGCTCCTTCTTGCTCGCAGCAGTTTTCTTGACCATCTTCCCCAGTCGAGATTCTCGTGTGCACACACGGAGATCTTGGTGTGGCTAGAGCGGATTGGAGGGCGCGCGCGGGTGTGGAGATTTTGATTTGGGAGAATGGTGAATTGGAGCAGATAAGAATGTGAAGCGGTTCCTCTGTCTTTTATTATTGGAAGGGGTAAACCTAGGCGTATATTGGCAAATATGTTTTCACTGGTGGTTAAGCAGTTATGTGCCCGCGGTTTTTACCAGACACATAGTTGTGTAGTCGACTCTGAGGGGCGATTAGTTCTCTAAGTAGAGGCATTGCCATACTTGGGGAATCTCGTTTAGTAGATTAATTTTTTCCAAATCAAAGAATATTTATTTACTACTAAAAGTCTTTAAGCTTATTGACATCAGCTTTAAGCTTGGGGGCTAAGGGGGAAATAGAATTTTTCTATTGAAAAGTTTTTCATTAAAGACCCTAGAATTGTTTTTAATCCATGAAACAATTTCTAGGCTCGGGGGCTAACCCATAATGGGTCCATCTTTTTTCAAAAGCTAGACACCATTATATAAATGGGAAAGTTTTTGCATCATCGTTGATTAAATATCAAAGCTCGGGGGCTGATTGCAAAAGTAAGCAGCAAGGAGCACATCATGTCCACTGCGGAAGGTTTTCAACAAAGTCGCAATATGTCGAGGAAACAACTTGGCTGATGCTCAATTCTTTAGAAAACAACTTGGCTGACAAGAAGACATGAAGACGCTCGGGGGCTTGACGGACCAAGATCCATAAGAGTCCTTATGGGCCATAGGCCCTTAGGGAAATTGGGCCCGCAACTCTGACAGATACAAGGAAGAGACGTACAGGTTAAGGAAACTAGTCGGCTACTAGGAAACAACCCGGCCTACTCTGGTTAGGACTCTATGTTTAGTATCCGACTAGGAATCTGTATTATTTGCCTTGTAGACCATGTCTCCCGAGTATATAAGGTGAGACAGGGACCCCTTGTAAAATCATAACCATCAATATGAAGCGATCCACCTCATACAGGACATAGGGTATTACGCTCTCTATTGAGGCGGCCCGAACTTGTCTAAATCGTCTCCCATCGTGCTTCTGGTTCCGGCGAGGCCCTTGCGAACAACTCGACTACCTTGGGACGAGCGGCAAGCTGTGAGCACCCAACATCAAGCACGCAAACAACAACTATTCTATCAATTTGTGTAATTTGTTAACTTGTTTCGTGGTATATTGCACATCGGACATCATGGTAGGAATGTAGGCAGTAGGACTGATGTACTGTAGCAATAGATCCCGACCCATTCTAGTTGTCCTTCGTCAATCCTCTCACCGCTAGCCAAAACTACCAAAGGAACCAATGAGTGAATCTTGATCTCCCACATGCCTCTCTTTCTTTTGGGCCTAAGCCCGTGTGACTCCCACCTCCTCCATAGCCTGAACACTGAGAAGCCCATTTTGAACTCTGAGCCCAAAAGAGTGTGTAGCCAGTGGTAGACCTGCGACCCAGGCCGCCCAGGCCAAGGCCCTAGTCGTGGCCCAAGGAAGCCCACAACCCCCCTTAGTTTTTGGGCTAAAAACATACCTTGGAGGCCCAAGCCGGTAGTTGACTAGGGCACGACCGTCGATCGCGCGAGGCCGTGACTCGTTCGTGAGGGCTTGAGGGGGGCGACTCCGACTCGGCGACTCCCACGCCGCTGCCTGCCCCGTGCCCCCCCTCCTCTCCCGCTTCCAGCCCCGCAGTGCAGGGCACCCCGCGGCGGCGCGGCCCCGCCTCCAGCCCCGCTCCCAGCGTGCCACGCCGCCACCGCCTGCCACCGGCCCCTGCCCCTGGCCCTTAGTGCCCGACTGTGGGAGGGCAGGAGGCAACTGGCCACTGGCAGCTGGCCCCATCGCCCCATCACTGCACGGCCGGCCCCATCGCAGCACTGGCCACCGGCAGCCAGCTGGATTTGAAGATTGGAACCTGGAAGGAGGAAAGGAAGCAGGTGTTCATCAATTTTCTGTCTTCCCCACTTCTCAGATTTGCAATACATTAATTGGAATTTGGTACTGCAATTTCAGATTTGCAATTGATAGTGAAAATGAAAAGGAGTAGAACATTGACATCTTATTACTCTCGGGCTCCTGCCACTGCCACACAACTGCTGTAGAGTTTAGCCAGCCTCATGTAGAACCAAAAACAATAGGAATTTTCAAGAACTAAAGTCTCGTTTGAAGAAGTTACCTATACTGTCCAGTACTACTAGTGGTATGTTACATACAAATTGTCTAAGAAATATTAGTTGATTATTATTTGATTTGTGATATTTTTTATTTATATTTTAATCTCTATTTTCAGGTGGCACTGATGAGAAAATGGAAGATGTGACTGTGAATGCACCAAATCATCACTAGGCATTTATTTTTGTATGTTCTCTATTCCCTACTGTTCTCAATTGTTGTATCGCACTAATGAACAGTTACTCAGCTTCTTTATCAATTTTGGACCATTTACTTCGCATTTTCTATTACTATATATCATGTCATATATGTGGCACTTTTGGCCACTGAATTTTGGCCCTAGTCATGAGCGAAAGCTGGGTCCGCCACTGTGTGTAGCCTCTATATATGCTGGCTGACTTAGAGTATCGTAAATTGTGTTTGAATTTTAATCAATACTCGTGTCTTTTGGCTCGCTGTTCGTGTTTCAATGCTTATGCTGGTTTTGTGAGTCAGGATGTTGATTGTGAAGAAGTCATGTTTCTTGGTTCTATGGGGTGGTCACTACTACACAAAACACCTTTGGTTCAGCACCTTTATTCCCGGCCACATTTGGCACCGGGACTAACA
>CM014275.1:49978737-50008086 GCA_004135705.1 Alloteropsis semialata | reverse complement strand
GATAAGGCTGGGACGGGGGTGGAGCAGTGGAGGAGATAATGGAGGGGACGGATTTGATCTTAGCCGTCCATTTTGGATCCAACGGTCCAGAAATCCAGGTGTGGGGAGTAAAAAAAATACCCGGGTACACAGTAGACAGCCCAAAAAAAAAAGATGCCGGACGTGATCCAGCTTCTCCAAAAAGCTCTTTGCTTCTCAAAAAAGCTTCGGCTTCTCCAACATTAGACTTAAATTCAAATCAACTTCACTAACATTCGAACATCCACTGACATTCAAACATATGTTTCTTCATATCTGAATAAAACAAAATCGATCAAGATTTGAAAACTAAAATGAAAGCAAAATCAATCACAATACCTGAAAAAACTTAATCACTCAGGTCTTTCGGTCCGCACGTACGGCCACGGTCTTGCTCGTGCGTGGGCCTCGTGCACCCCTGCTTGCCCGCACCCCGCAGGCCTTACAGCGGCTGCGCCGACCACGGCCGCTTTCCCACGTGCGCTGCCCCAAGAGAAGAGAGAGAGGCTCTAGAGTAGAGATAGAAATAGGCTTTCATATTTTCAAGAGGAATGACGAAAGTGGAGATAAAAAGGCAGAAAACGTCGAAGGAAGCAGACGGGAGGAGGAGATAAAAGAGAAATGAAATATTTTTCTAGATCCGGGGCAGAATAGGTATCAGTTGGTGTTTTAGCCCGATACTAATGCTAATCTGGGTCGAGACAAGCCTAGTAGATAATGGGTTGTGGCTTCATCTGGTACCAATACGAGGCTAGCCATTAGACCCGGTATAAATGCTTGAATTGGTATCAGGTTCAACAAATTCGGTATCGATATGGGGAACGGAAACCCCTTTTTCTATTAGCGCATACTAAAAGTTTCTAAGAGAGGTCGTGGAGCTATATACGGAAATCTGTCTATCGTCCCGTATTTTCGCGCGAGTACGTGTCCTGTCTGCACGTCAATTGGGTGCACTACTTCTCGGTACGTACGTCAATTGGCTGCTCGATTGGCCTTGCCGTGCTCATCCAAAAAGTAACGTGCATGTCCTAATGCAGTGTCAACAAAAGTTGACACGGGGGGACCTTCAACTTGCCTTCCTGGATCGGTTTCTCCAAGGCCTGGCTAGTACACTTCGGACTTGGAGTTCCAGAGCACGTGAAGACGCTATAGACTCAGGCCCGTATAATGATGGTGCATGTGGACGACGGCACAGGGCTCTAATGGCTGCATGCAAATTTAGTTGTATGCATGCATGTATGCCGCCCGGTGATTTCCTTCGGTCTTTTAATCTTTCCGCTCTACCGCGCCCTAATAAATACTCCCTTCATATATTTGTAAAAAAGTCGTTTAGGACATTGACACAGTCTCCAAAAACATAACTTTGACTAATGGTTTTTGTTATAAACTATTTATAAAATATATTTCAAGAGTACTTTTATAAAACAATATTTCAATATGAATCTACTTGTACCATTTTCACATTTCTAAACTTAACACATAAAAAAATATTTGCAGTCAAAATTTAAAAGGTTTGACTCAGGACAATCTCAAAACGACTTCCTTTACACTATGGAGGGAGTACACGTGTAAGCATGTATTGCATACAACCTTTCCTCTCCTTGCTTGCTTGCTTCTCTTTTTTTCCTTCATTTTGTTAACGTATAAAATCCAATATGCAATCTGCCATTCCAACTTGACTTGGATCTAGCTAGTTTTTTATAGTAAATCCAAAACAAACTGAAAATACAGCCAGATGAATTACTTGATCACATTATTTAAGTCATTGAAGGTGTCAAATTTAGCTATCCACAACTAGTACTAGTCACTAAGTCAGCAAAGCAAAGTACGTACGTTCATCTAGTCGTCCAATCTGCTGCTGATTCTTTTTTTTTCTCTCTTTCTGGCATCACTCCACCATCCACGCAACAAAGATCAGATTGGCAACAAGATCAGCATATTGGTTCCACGGTCTCGGTTTCACCTTCTCAAGCAGACAAGCAAGGCGAGTCTACTATGTCTCCAAAAGATGAGTCTTGTTCTTTGTTTTCCTCCAATAATCCATCTTGCACTTATGCTGCAACTTACCAATTATCCTACCCTGTCCTCTAACTTGTTACTGTTCCACATGCAACAAGAACTCAATCAAGATGCATTTTATAATCAAATTTACACATTTTGGTTACATATATTTCTTAATGTAGGGGTCCCATTTTATGTTAAATCTTAGGTACGACCCTGTATAGACTCGTAGCAGGCGCGTACGTGCAAATCATTCAAACAGAAAGAGTGCAGCATATGCTAAGCCATCTGAATCCATGCTATCCGCTATACCGTCTATAAATAGAGCCCCTTCTCTGCCACTCTTCAAGTAACTCATGCCATCCTAGCTTGCTTACCATATGGCCTCCTATTATGCAACAGTTGTGGTTTCCATGCTAGTTTTTTGCATCTCTGCAGGACAAGCACTGGATGACAGGAGGTTGCTAACCACCCTATACATCAAGCAGACACCTGCCCAAGACCAAAGGGGTGTGGCAACTGATACCGTCGTCATTAATTGGCGCATAAAGGATGGGCCAGATGAGGCCGCCAATACCATCGGGCATGCGGAGGGCCTGACGGTCCATGCAAATCTGGCCAAGAATTTCTGGGTAACCATAATGGATATGGTGTTCGAGAGTGGAAGGTAAGGAACCTATGCCAACACAATTACTTGTGCTGCACTAATATTTACATATGTTTAGGTTGGTTGTATTATCTGATTGTCCTACAAAAGAAGATGTACTTGGGAGGCCCTAACCGCCTGGACATAGCTTTGACCATTTTTTATTAAAATATATGTATAAATAGAAATAGTATTATATTGTTAATGTAGTTTTCAAGATGAATCTAAATGAATATATAGTTATATACTCATCTCCATACTTTTCAGACTAGATATTCTAATAGAGTTATTGAAGGTCAAAGTTTAAAATTTCTACTGAGACTTTGTCCTAAATGTTGTTTTGAAATACTAGAACTTAGTCATTCAATAGCGAATGCTACATAGCTACTGCTGACCTTTGAAATTATGCATGCATATATTACGATTTTATCAACAATTAAAATAGCCTCGCTGGATCAACACTTGAAGTGATGGGGCTTCATGGTTCTATGAACGACGGAGAAGGACAGTGGAGTGTTATGGGGGGCACAGGAGACCTTAAAATGGCGCGAGGTATCATATATTACGCAATAATCCAAGAAGACAGTGCCAGCAGGACCTTCAAAATACGCACAGACGTGTACTACCCTTCAACGCTAACCAGTCCGCTGGTAAGTGCCAGACGCATTCTTTTGTCATTTTTAAAGGAGATGTAACATTCTTCACTACAAGTATGTTCACAGATTTCAAAACATTTTCCTTGGATACAAAAGAATGATTCTTCTCAGTTTTCCACCAGCTGGGAAGCTAACATTTATATACTTCCCTGCAACGTACGTAGAGTACTTTTAACCAAGATACAAACAAAGCCCTATTAATGTCATGTAAACATTTTTCACAAATGGTGAATGACCACAGTTATAAATTTTTATGCAGCCGCCTGGTCTTATTCCTTGAGGACATTTATATATATTTAGGGGAGACGACGACAATTTTTACAATATATTTCTGGCACTTATCCTAAATAAATGACATCCCTCTATATTATTACAAACCACACATTTGTATTCCAGAGAATTTTCCTTGCAAAATTTGTTCTGTCATTTTATCTAGTATTCTCCTTGTCTTCAAACAAATTATCATCAATGAAGTGTGCCATTTTTGTGAAAACATGTTGCAGGAATATGCTTTGTTGTTTAGGTATCTTATTGTGACTCAAACGACATCTGCCACTACAGGAAACCTATCTTGGTGAAGGAACACTAATAGAAATATGAACCGGGACTGCGCATTGCGGTTGTGATATATACCCAAGTGATACCCATGGGTGTCATGCCCGGTTCAAGAACTTGGAGTGAAAGTAGTCTTTGTCGGTGGCTCATAACCGCCAATACTCTTTCAAGAGTGAAGATGTAGGGGCTTAGCCCACCAGCTAACGATTACCAAACATTACCAATAAATAGATTTGGCTTACAAGATTGCATTTCAAAATTATCAAATGTTTAGCTACATAGATTATTTAAATAAAAATATAGTCAACTATAAATCTGTAGAGATTTCATCGAGAGCAATAATTTTCAAATAAAAATTGCTTCCCTGCATCTAAATTTGAATGAACGTCCAGTATCACCTAAAATTTCACACGAATTGGCGATAATAAAGCCATCCATGGCTATAACGAGACTAAAAGGTTCTTTTCCACGGTCAATTTGTAGTTCATCTTTTTCCAAAGACAAACACGGAATAAATGGTAATAATATGTAGTTTTATTTAAATACTAGGTTTGTGCCCATGTGTCGCTACAGGAGCAAAAAAATTACAAATGCGATAAAAATAGCAAAAAACACATATACACATATATTGAGATCGCCAGAATTAGAATAGAGAATAAAATGATTGTTTGGAGATATGATTTATGCAAATTAACAATATTTTGAATTATGAACAATTGAAACAAACCACCAGTTATCTCAAAAACAAAGGCGGAATACCAAGATTCAAGGTTTGTTTGACCAAATCTATTCTTATATGACCAATGATGCGGCTATGAATTGTTTAATATTGGACGAGAGTTAATTTCATGCAATTTGTCTTAGTCACCAACACATAAGCAAAATGGATCATTTTTATTTATAATATTTATTTACAGAGTTTTAAGATTTTTGAAAAACATATTGAATTTAATAGCTCACATGCCAATTTAAATTTTTTATTTACAATCTAAAGTTACTATCATGCGAGATCATAGCAAAATGGGTCGCTCTTGATTTATAATATCTGTTTACAAAGTCTTACGATTTTTAAAACCATCTTGAGTGTGAACAGCTCAACTCACAATTAAATATAGTTTTTAAAGGGTTTTTAATTTAAAATCTAAATTTACTATCATACCAGATTAAAGAAAAATTTGTCATTTTTGATTTACAATATATGTTTACAAAGTTTTAAGATTTTGAAAACCATCTTGAGTGTAAACAGCTCACACGACTATTTTAATATAGTTTTTAAAATAATCTGTAGTTTGATATCTAAATTTACTATCATGCCCAATCAAAGAAAAATGAGTCACTTTTTATTTATAGTATTTGTTCACAATGTTTTAAGATTTTTGACAATTATCTTCATGGTAAACACTTCACTTGATAATTTAAATATAGTTTTTCAAAATATTTTTAACTAAAGTCCAAATTTAATAGCCACATCAAAGCAAAATGGATTACTTTTGATTTATACTATTGTTTATAAAATTGTAAAGTTTTTGGAAACCATCTCAAGTTGAGATTTTTGAAAATCATCTTAAGTGTAAACAACTCACGTGACAATTTAAATATAATTTTTAGAACAATTTTTAGTTAAAAATTTAAATTTACTATCATGCAGATCAAAGCAAAATGGGTTACTTTTGATTTACAGTATTTACTAAAATTTTTCATAATTTTTAGAATTTTGTATGTATTATATTTTGTTTTGATTGGATTGTTTGTAGACAGTGTGATTGGAGAGGAGATGGGGGCGCTGAGAGGAAGACGTGGGGTCGAGGGTGGGGAAGTTGTTTGTGACACCAAAAAAGTATATGTTTCGTTCTTTTTAGGAGTAGAGAAGTGGTAAGTGTCATTTTTCTATTTATGGCTCAAACCTCTCAACTTAAAGATTTTACATGCTGCCTAACTAGGTAATGGAGAACCGAACCCTTCCATATATAGTTGTCTTACATGAATCATTCTCGCTTTTTGACCCTCACTTCGCTGCTATTGCGCCTAGTGGTGTAGCGAATATGCTCCCCTGAATAAGACCTGCATAAAAGTTTTTTGTTGACATTTATTAAAAACCACATCATTTCTTGTAAGCCAAATGGCCCAGCGCATTGCCACTGTCCATATCAACAAGTGAAGGTTTGGTCTTTGCCCCCCTTGCTTTAACCACTGATTAAATAGATCCTCAATATTCAAATGTGGTGCAATTCCAATAACAATATGTATAGCACGCCAAATAAATCTAGCATAAACACAATAAAAAAAGAGTGTTGAATAGTTTCTACCATGCTACTAAAGCTACACGTTTTGCATCCATTCCAATTTCTCCTAGCTAAGTTATCCCTCATAAGCAATAAATTTTTTTAAAGTACCACAAAAAGATCTTTTTCGTTAATGCTGGCTTTGCACGCCAAATTTCTGGTGTGACTTCTATACTGTGAAGGAACCATTCGCTTGTAAGGACCACTTGAAAGTATCTATATCCTCATGTAAATGGACATTCAACAACCTAGCTACTAGTCGGTGTCAGCCATGTAGTTTATCTCCCACTAAAACTCTCCTAAAGGAGATATTCAATGGTGTAAAGATAAGCACTTCTGCAACTGTAGCATGTTTTCGATGAACAATGTTAAACGGAGATGGAAATTGGGATTTCAATGTCTGGTTACCCAGCTATAAGTCCTCCTAGAATCTTATTTGTGACCCGTCATGAGGAATAAAACTTCCCAAACTAAGAAACTTATCATTCACCCCATTAGACTTATCCAAAAATGTGAATTTCCTGACTTATTAGTAATTTGATCTAATGTCTTATTCTTTAAATATTTATTTCTCAGCAACTCCTACCAAATTTCATTTTCATTGCATAATCTAGAAGGCTATTTACTTCGAAGACACTTATTTTGTATATTCAGGTTTTGTATCCCAAGCCCCCTTGTTCTTTTGGTTACCACATCAAAGTCCACTTGACTAATATGTATTTCTTCTTATGTTGGTTGTTTTGTCACAAAAAACCTAGATCTATAGTACTCAGTTTTCTTAAGTACTCCTCTAGGGACCTCAAAAAGTGACATAGGTAAACCAGACAAGACCGAATTGGCTGATACAATCATTCAAAACTTGACAAATTGCCGACATCTAAGGCCACACATCGGAGGCATCAATGATGCAACCACCCCATCAGAGACATGTGAACTGTTTCTGCAAACCGACTCACCCGACGTCGCTGTGTACTACACTTCGTATATCTGCACAAAACAACAAGCAAGAAAGAGCTTGTGGAAGCAGGTGCGAGGCCGATTCCATCACCACCCACAAACAGAACTACAGAAGCCATAATAACTACGGTTGGAGAAACGTCAAGGGGCAAATAAATGCACGAGCTGCCTTCACATGATGGTCTACAACAGTTATTTTATAAGTGGACAATAGTTTTAGTAGTTTTTAGTATTTTTTTAATTTCTGGAGTCTCCAACAGTTTTTAATTAAGTCTGTGTCTTTTTCCTATTTCAACAGTTTTAATAAGAAAAAAGTTCATTTTACTACCCTCGCAAATTCAATTTGTCTGCTTAACACTAATGAGGTTTCTGGTATTTGTTTCTCTATATACAAGTTGAATTTTAATGTCAGATTTTGTAAGGGAGTGGAAACATTGCACCTTATGTGCAAAAAAATATATTAATAATTTTTCATGGTTATTTAGTGTTTTGGGAATATTAAAATTAATCATAAAGATACAAAACTGCACTAAAAGTAATTCTGAAAAAAATTACAATCTATTTTCTAACATAGGGCATCATGTTATAAGTTATCTTGCAACATTTTAATTTAAAATTCAACTTGTATATGGAAAAAGAAATAACAAAAATCTCATTAGATGTAAACTAGACCAACTAAAATAGTTTGAGGGAGTAAATTGAGCCGTAATTTTGCTTAGGGGGTTAAGCGGACAAACTAAATTGGTGAGGATTAGTAAAATGGATTTTTTCCATTTAACAAATTTCCAACAACATCATTCAAAACAACCATATAACCAACAGTTATGGTGGACAGCTAACATAGTATGAGTACAAACTATTGGCTTGAAAATAAAAAAAACTGTTGATAAAGATTGCAACTTTTGTAACATTTTATCATGTTTACAATGCATCTTTTGTCATAGAGGCCGGAAACAATTCTATTTTCTAAACATAGTTGTATCTTCTAGATTATCCCATCTCTCTACACAAACTGGACAGAGATCTAATTGCCATACAGTCCCGGTGCTGTGAGTCTGAACATACTATGTTGGTGAGCCTATCTTGAAAGAGCATGTGCTAACGGTGCATTAAAAAATTTGTTAGGCCATGCATCCATCGCCATCCAACCGCCATAGTTTGCTCCACCTCACCTAATCTTCGTCCTAAGGAAAAAAAGACGTAAGGAGGAAGAGATCTAGAGGCTTTTTGTTGCGCCAAAAAAGAAAAAAAAAACTAAAAGTAAGACGTGTGTGCATGAGGACCCGAGAAAGGAAGCCAACACGGGCGTACCAACAACTGAGTGTGACAGGTCACGTGAACTGTAGTTGGACTAATAATGTTGATGAGGCGGAACCAAAATACAAAATTAATGTTCTTAAGATATTCCCCAATGTTGTCCCTGATATGATCTCTAGTTCAACCATTCCTGCGATGTAGCTAGTCTGCAGATTGGTGCATGGCGGCAACCTCTTTGTTTTTTTTTATTTTGTGATATTTTGCGAAAAACGACCAGTACAGACGTAGACCTCATTCTTGCGCTACGAACCCCACTCCGCTCTTTGTCTTCGTGCTGGAGTGCCATTACGGCACAAACGGACAATACTTAGTCACCAGCATATGTGACCACCAACATGTTACAACTATACGAGTTGTTTGAATTATGATAGATGTCGTATTAAAATCAATGCCGTATCAAATGCAAATCTATTAATATATACAACTTTTATACTCTAACTATGCATATCACTTGAGTAATCTTTCCTCAAATATAAACTTCATCTTTTAGGTACTAATAAACCATATGAAACGAACAGAGGGAGTGACATTTTAGCTGTGTTCCTTGCAACACCCCTATGATGAATTCATGCAAGCAAACTCTTCTCCTTTGTGCATCCTTTGACGAATCCACTGTAAATAGATTTGATACCTTAGCGGAAAGTTCATGTCTAGAACACAAGTTGGATAGGGTACATGCCAACAAAAACTTAATTAAACTTATGAATTTTTAACTGGTATATACAACCATGTGGTAGCTGCAGGTCTCTATATTTATTTTAACTTTGTAACAAAATGTCCATTGTTCAACTGTGTTTTGAATGTACCTACCCAATTATTTGCTACTGGTGGAATAGTGAAGTGTGCTGCCCCTGTCCCAAAATAAATCAACTTGACAACTTGTCCCACCCCATATTAATCTTGTGTTGTCCCCTGCCGGCACAAGTACGTGGCTCCTCCATGGATCAACTCATCGCTGGGGTTAGGGGTACTACAGAAGCTATTTACGAGTGTAATTTCCACAGCCGGTTCAACCAAACTGCCTGTAAAATATTTTCACAACAAGATTAACCAAATTGCCTATGAAACATTTTCACAACCGGTCGTAATTATGTGGGTACAGTGGCTGTTGGAGCCAGCCTTAAAAATGGTTTTCACAGCGCGTTTGTAGGTGCAATTGGTTATGAAAATCCACCATTTTCAAAGCTATAGTGCACATCTATTCTCATCGTCCATTCTAAGCTATAGCGCACATCATTTATTATTTTTCTATTATTTTTTATTTTGTTTCTTAAACTAGGAGCACATGAGGGATAGCCCCATAAAATTGCAGCCCGATTGGACCAAAAGTGTGGTCTCCGAAAAATTATGAAAATTCAAAAGGGTTAATATAAAATAATTGCATCCCCGATAGCTAGTTTGCACATCATAAAATATTATTTTTTTCAAAAATATTACATGAAAATATTTTTTTTACATGTGTTATACTGCATATAAGTTCCCATGATGGAGTTTCAAATATTTTGGACTGATTTTCTATTTCTTAACGATGAATGAATCTAGTTTGAACTAGGTGTATCTATATCTATCTATATTTATATCTATACTAATCACAAGATCTAAAAAGTATCCCACATTAATCAAAAAAAATTACATCTACCCGTCTATCTGGCTTCTAGACAACATTGTAACGATAAATGAATCTAGTGAAGAATAAATCAAGAAATTGTATGAGCGTTGTTTGGTCACTTTTATTGAACATGATATTTTCTCTAATGTAAGTGAGGATGATATAGTTCACACTTTCGTGGCTATTGGTAAGCATCAAGCAAAAGCCTTAATCTTAGATTGGTGTAATCTTCTATTCATGTATGACTTTCATCGATGTTGGAATCTCTGTATTCTAATTTGTTCGAGTTTTGCAAACTTTTTTTTTATGGCAAAACTGTGGGGGAGTTCCCCACAGCAATCAAAAAGGTATATATATTAAAATATAAAAGGTTACAAGACAGTCCAGAAAGAGGGAAAAAACTTATACTTACAAACAGCAGGAGGGAAGAGAGAGCATAGCAGCTGTGTGTGTGGGGGAGGAGGGGGGGAGGGTGTAAAGTTAAGTTACGGACAAGTCATTGCAAACTAATTTGTTGAGTTGAAACTAACATGAGACACTACTGGAAACTCGAAGTTTGCTGTGTGCCTGGTTGTTTGCCGTGTGTTTTTTATCGGACACACGGCAAAGAGCCTATTCGCCGTGTGTTTTTTTAGCACACGGCAAAGGTTTGGCACACGGCAAAGTCAAAGCCATACTTGGCCGTGTGTTTTTCTTTGGCGCACGGCAAAGTCATGACTTTGCCGTGTGTTTTTTTGAGGCACACGGCAAAGTCATAATTCAAACCATATTTTGAAGTAGTAAATTAATTCAAATAAAAAAGTTTTGAACTACAAAGTTGCTTAACTTCTCAAGATGTACAACTTTTAGTTTGGTGATTTCTTCATTTGACAAAATGATACTAAAATTGTTCACAAAATTCATATGTCTCGTATAGTATCCTGAAACCAGAAGAGAGACATAAGATTCATGAACAATGTCACTACCACAATGTCAGATGAACAAATGACATATATAAAAGTTGTAGATCTTTAGAAGTTATACAACTTTGTAGTTGAACTTTTTTAATTTGAATTAATTTTAACAATGAAAAGTACGTTTGTAGTTCTCAAAATTTGAAATTTGAGTTTTTTCAAACGACCTCGGATGAACAAACAGTCAAAATAAGAGTTGTAGAGCACAATAAGTTATGAAACTTTGTAGTTGACAACTTTTTTATTTGAAGTGATCTTGTCAATGAAAACTAAGTTTGAATGTTCTCAAATTTGAAATTCAAATTTCATAAACGACCTCGGATGGAGAAACTACCAAAATGAAACTTGTAGATTTCAAAAAGTTATGAAACTTTGTAGTTGATAACTTTTTAATTTGAAATCATTTAGGGTCTCAAATAAGCAATTTACATTCGGTTTAGTATAATATGGTAGGAATCAAAACAGTATCTAGTCACATGTGAGAGTGTAGTGCAGCGGTAGAGGAGGTCACGCGCGAGGGGAAGGTCACGGGTTCGAATCACGCCGGCGCGCATAGCGCGCGAATTTTCCGCGAAAAATACCGCGACTTATTGTGACTTATGGTGCAGGAATATGCTTTGTTGTTTAGGTATCTTATTGTGACTCAAACGACATCTACCACTACAGGAAACCTATCTTGGTGAAGGAACACTAATAGAAATATGAACCGGGACTGCGCATTGCGGTTGTGATATATACCCAAGTGATACCCATGGGTGTCATGCCCGGTTCAAGAACTTGGAGTGAAAGTAGTCTTTGTCGGTGGCTCATAACCGCCAATACTCTTGAATTCAAGAGTGAAGATGTAGGGGCTTAGCCCACCAGCTAACGATTACAAAACATTACCAATAAATAGATTTGGCTTACAAGATTGCATTTCAAAATTATCAAATGTTTAGCTACATAGATTATTTAAATAAAAATATAGTCAACTATAAATCTGTAGAGATTTCATCGAGAGCAATAATTTTCAAATAAAAATTGCTTCCCTGCATTTAAATTTGAATGAACGTCCAGTATCACCTAAAATTTCACACGAATTGGCGATAATAAAGCCATCCATGGCTATAACGAGAGTAAAAGGTTCTTTTCCACGGTCAATTTGTAGTTCATCTTTTTCCAAAGACAAACACGGAATAAATGGTAATAATATGTAGTTTTATTTAAATACTAGGTTTGTGCCCATGTGTCGCTACAGGAGCAAAAAAATTACAAATGCGATAAAAATAGCAAAAAACACATATACACATATATTGAGATCGCCAGAATTAGAATAGAGAATAAAATGATTGTTTGGAGATATGATTTAAGCAAATTAACAATATTTTGAATTATGAACAATTGAAACAAACCACCAGTTATCTCAAAAACAAAGGCGGAATACCAAGATTCAAGGTTTGTGTTAGCGATCAAAATTGGCAAGGAATAGTTTCTGCAGGGAAACCGGTGGAACCGGATTTGCTAACCGGTGTAACCGGTTTGTTACACTGTGCTGCGTCTGATAACGCAAACCGGTGGAACCGGATTTAGAAACCGGTAGAACCGGTTTTCCCCGAGTTGTGATAGGTTTGGACTCTTTTTGTAGATCCGACTTGTATTTGAACTTTCCTTGCGGGGCAAGACTTCCCCACCCTATAAATATAAAGGGTTGCGGCCGATTGAGTATCATCCAATCGATCAAACACAATTTATCCTTTATTTGTCTTTACTTTTTGCCTTTACTTTACGTTCTTCAAACCCTAGCCTCTTCCAAACCCTAATTGTTGTTCTTCCTTCGTCTCCACGGCGATTGAGGGAGTTCTAGGTGACCTGACCGATCCTAGAACAACCCAAGGTGCGCACACCCTGACGGGGTCCCTCCCGGGCGTGCGTTCGTTGGTCTTCGCAGGAAACCCTAGCAAACCGGTTTCACCGGTTTCCCAAACCGGTTTCACCGGTTTCTGCACAGTCAGATCTGTATCTTGCGATTCCGCACGTGTGAGTGTTTGGCGCGGCGTGTTTTAGCGTCAACACACTTTTTGGCGACTCCGCTGGGGAACAAGAAAAAAGGATCTACTATCATGTCGAGTCTACCGAAGCCAGGCGAGGTGGATCCTAATAATATTCAAAGGCCGAGTGTTAATGAACTATCGGCTGAGGATCGTCATCTTTTCGAGCAACTCTTGTTGCAAGAAAAGGAGGAGATGGAACGAGCCAAGAAGAAACTTGAAGATAAGGCGCAATGGTTCCTCTCGCACTTCTCCAAGGACCGAAAAGGTGCTATCTCCAAGGACAAGGAGGTGGTCGTTCTTTCAGAGGGAGAAGAAGAAAAAGATGAGGTAACACCCACTGTAAGTGCTGCATCCGCGCCTGTTACCCTTGAGCAAATTAATGGCTTATTACTTTCTGGTCAAAAGAATCTTCTTACGATTGTTCAAGGCATGATTGATAAATCCGTAGGAAAACAACCCTCGACCGTAATTAGTAATGCTATTAATTCTGATCTAGTGGGTACTTCACAGCACGCAATTGTACCTCAGAATTTATCGGCAGCAGTACCACCCAGAAATCCACAATATGGGATGCCGTTAAATTATTTGACAGGACAGAATTTTCAGGGATTTGGCCAGGCAAATCCGGTAAACCGGTTTCTGTAACCGGTCCTACCGGTTTTAATCCTAATACTCAGTACGGCCAAAATCCGGTTCAACCGGTTCCAGGAACCGGTCCTACCGGTTCTTACCCTGTTGCTACATATCAGACAACATCTGAGCTTATAACTAGTACATCAATTGCTCAGGCTAATCCTGGCCGAGTTAATGGTGTTTCTGGTAATGTACCTACATGTATTCCAATGATAAATACTTCAAATCCTATGTCTTCCCAAAGTTCGGGTTATTTGCAACAACCATTACATGCATCACCGAACCAAAATGTGCCAAATGTCAATGATCAGCAAAGCTCAAATGATCTTTATATTCAGAGTCTGATGGAAGAATATAAAAAAGATTTGGCTATTTTGATTAAGGATACTTTTGGCGTAGAGGTTAAGAATAAAACTTTAGTATATCAAAAACCTTATCCTCCAGTTTTTGATACTATGCCTTATCCTCAAGGTTTTAAAGTTTCAGAATTTGTCAAATTTACTGGGGAAGACAATAGGACTACATGGGAGCATATTAGCCAATTTAATGCACAAATGGGTATTCATGGTAGTGTTGATCATTTGAAAGTTAGATTATTCCCTTTGTCATTATCTGGTGTTGCTTTCTCATGGTTTTCGGCATTATCTCCCAATTCTATTCATACATGGTCTCAATTAGAACATAAATTCCATGAGCACTTTTATAGTGGTGATAATGAATTGAGGCTATCTCACTTGACATCGGTTATTCAAAAGAATGATGAATCTATTGCTGATTACATTAGAAGATTTAGAGATACAAAAAACCGATGTTATAGTTTAATTATTTCTGAAAAAGATCTTGCCGAATTAGCTTTTAAAGGTTTGAAATCTCATATCAAAGATAAATTAGAGGGCTATGAGTTTCTTACCCTTAATCAAGTATTACAAAAAGCTTTGGTTCAAGAAAGCCGAAGTAAAGATGCTAGGCCAAAATCTGATCGTCCTAACATGCATATGTTAAACAATGATTTAGTGGACGATGAGAATGGAGAAATATGTGCTGCTGAATTTACATGGCCAAGTAAGTCTCAATCATATAGTTGCCCTTCACTTAAGCCGATCCACAAAAATCGGCAAGAAGAAGTGAAATTTACTTTTGATGTGTCTAAATGTGATAGGATATTTGATGAGTTACATAAGAATGGATACATCAAGTGTGTATATACTTTACCATCTCTTGATGAGTTGAAGCGACGTGCATATTGTAAATTTCACAATTCTTTTTCACATGCAACTAATGATTGTAATGTATTTCGTAGGCGAATTCAATCGGCCCTTAATGAAGGCCATTTGACTTTGCATGAAATGAAGGTTGATTCTGATCCTTTTTCTAAGCATTTCTCTGTCAATACCATTGAATTACAGAATCCTAAAGTGTTGATCCGGCCAAATCAAGCCGATACAACAAAAGGAAAAAATGTAATCATTGGTGAAACACGACCAGAACAGAAAAGGAGCAAGAAGTTATGGCAGAAAAAAGACCCTCAAGTTGCAAAAAGGAATTCAACACTCGGGGGGCAAGCCAAGAGCAAACATGCTAGTTCTGGTAGAACCGGTGGAACCGATTATTCAAACCGGTATAACCGGTTTGCGCCTGGAAGTTCTGGTGGATCAAAGGAAAAGGCGAAGCCGACATTTGAAGATCTTCTGGAAAAATATAAGAAGAAGGGAGCTGTCCAGAAGCAGAAAAATCAATCACATAGCACTGGAGATGCAGATTCAATACCAAGACATCAATGTGAACAAAAATTTCACCGACACCAAGGTAATTATGCTGCTGCGCCATATTATTTTGGTGGATCATATATGCCGTTGTCTTGGCCATATCCTTGTTATTATGCTCCTAGTGACTATGGTAGTATGTATATGCCACCACATATTATTTCTTATCCAAATTATGGTGTCTTCCAACAACCGATTGCTTACAATGGTAATCCGGTTAGAAAAGATGCATGTACTGATCCTAAGCAGTGTGAGAACAGTAGCAAATCAGATTCTAAATATATGCAGCCGAGGTGGTGTCCCTCAGGCTTAACTCACACTCAAAAGAGAAAATTACAAAGAATGCGCAGGCAATCAATGGAGCCAGGAGTTGAACAAAGATCAGCGGCACCTACAAGGATGGTGTGGAGACCAAAACAAGTTGTTTCAACTTCAACATAGGCGAGACGCATGACATGGCCGATGCTTTATATGTTTAGTATCGTCCAGAAGAACAATTTTGATCTTAGAAGTGTTTTCTAGTGCACAAGTTTACTAGAAAACAGGAGGGCATATGTTAGCGATCAAAATTGGCAAGGAATAGTTTCTGCAGGGAAACCGGTGGAACCGGATTTGCTAACCGGTGTAACCGGTTTGTTACACTGTGCTGCGTCTGATAACGCAAACCGGTGGAACCGGATTTAGAAACCGGTAGAACTGGTTTTCCCCGAGTTGTGATAGGTTTGGACTCTTTTTGTAGATCTGACTTGTATTTGAACTTTCCTTGCGGGGCAAGACTTCCCCACCCTATAAATATAAAGGGTTGCGGCCGATTGAGTATCATCCAATCGATCAAACACAATTTATCCTTTATTTGTCTTTACTTTTTGCCTTTACTTTACGTTCTTCAAACCCTAGCCTCTTCCAAACCCTAATTGCTGTTCTTCCTTCGTCTCCACGGCGATTGAGGGAGTTCTAGGTGGCCTGACCGATCCTAGAACAACCCAAGGTGCGCACACCCTGACGGGGTCCCTCCCGGGCGTGCGTTCGTTGGTCTTCGCAGGAAACCCTAGCAAACCGGTTTCACCGGTTTCCCAAACCGGTTTCACCGGTTTCTGCACAGTCAGATCTGCATCTTGCGATTCCGCACGTGTGAGTGTTTGGCGCGGCGTGTTTTAGCGTCAACAGTTTGTTTGACCAGCTCTATTCTTATATGGCCAATGATGTGGCTATGAATTGTTTAATATTGGACGAGAGTAAATTTCATGCAATTTGTCTTAGTCACCAACACATAAGCAAAATGGATCATTTTTATTTATAATATTTATTTACAGAGTTTTAAGATTTTTGAAAAACATATTGAATTTAATAGCTCACATGCCAATTTAAAGATAGGTTTTCATAATAATTTTTTATTTACAATCTAAAGTTACTATCATGCGAGATCATAGCAAAATGGGTCGCTCTTGATTTATAATATCTGTTTACAAAGTCTTACGATTTTTAAAACCATCTTGAGTGTGACACAGCTCAACTCACAATTAAATATAGTTTTTAAAGGGTTTTTAATTTAAAATCTAAATTTACTATCATACCAGATTAAAGAAAAATTTGTCATTTTTGATTTACAATATATGTTTACAAAGTTTTAAGATTTTGAAAACCATCTTGAGTGTAAACAGCTCACACGACTATTTTAATATAGTTTTTAAAATAATCTGTAGTTTGATATCTAAATTTACTATCATGCCCAATCAAAGAAAAATGAGTCACTTTTTATTTATAGTATTTGTTCACAATGTTTTAAGATTTTTGACAATTATCTTCATGGTAAACACTTCACTTGATAATTTAAATATAGTTTTTCAAAATATTTTTAACTAAAGTCCAAATTTAATAGCCACATCAAAGCAAAATGGATTACTTTTGATTTATACTATATGTTTATAAAATTGTAAAGTTTTTGGAAACCATCTCAAGTTGAGATTTTTGAAAATCATCTTAAGTGTAAACAACTCACGTGACAATTTAAATATAATTTTTAGAACAATTTTAATAATTTAAATTTACTATCATGCAGATCAAAGCAAAATAGGTTACTTTTGATTTACAGTATTTACTAAAATTTTTCATAATTTTTAGAATTTTGTATGTATTATATTTTGTTTTGATTGGATTGTTTGTAGACAGTGTGATTGGAGAGGAGATGGGGGCGCTGAGAGGAAGACGTGGGGTCGAGGGTAGGCAGAGAGGGCACGAAGGAAGAAGTTGTTTGTGACACCAAAAAAGTATATGTTTCGTTCTTTTTAGGAGTCGAGAAGTGGTAAGTGTCATTTTTCTATTTATGGCTCAAACCTCTCAACTTAAAGATTTTACATGCTGCCTAACTAGGTAATGGAGAACCGAACCCTTCCATATATAGTTGTCTTACATGAATCATTCTCGCTTTTTGACCCTCACTTCGCTTTTAATTTGAATTAATTTTAACAATGAAAAGTACGTTTGTAGTTCTCAAAATTTGAAATTTGAGTTTTTTCAAATGACCTCGGATGAACAAACAGTCAAAATAAGAGTTGTAGAGCACAATAAGTTATGAAACTTTGTAGTTGACAACTTTTTTATTTGAAGTGATCTTGTCAACGAAAACTAAGTTTGAATGTTATCAAATTTAAAATTCAAATTTCATAAATGACCTCGGATGGAGAAACTATCAAAATGAAACTTGTAGATTTCAAAAAGTTATGAAACTTTATAGTTGATAACTTTTTAATTTGAAATCATTTAGGGTCTCAAAGAAGCAATTTACACTCGGTTTAGTATAATATGGTAGGAATCAAAACAGTATTAGTCACAAGTGAGAGTATGGTGCAACGGTAGAGGAGATCACGCGCGAGGGGGAGGTCACGGGTTCGAATCACGCCTTACGTGTAGCGCGCGAATTTTTCGCGAAAAATACGCGACTTGCGACTGTTGGAGGCCTTTCCACATTGTAATGATTTTTTTTTGCTATTTTTTCGATTTATTTCCGGCCGGCAAAAAATGAACTTTGCCGTGTGCCAAATAGCACACGGCAAAGAGGTTAGCCGTGTGCCCGACAAAAGGCACACAGCAAACTCGGCTTCGCCGTCGGGCCTATATGCCGTGCGCGCTTTGCCGTCAGCCGCGCACGGCAAAGCCTTCACCGTCGGTTTTTGGTCTTTGCCGTGTGCAAAGGAGGGGATTCCGGTGAGACCTTTCTAAATATATTATTATACTTTTGGTTACATTTTACCGTTTGGTAACTGATTTTATTTCAGATTATACTGATTTTTTACTGTTTGGTTACCAAATGATTTAGATTACACCGAATTGTGTTATAAGAATTTTGACGAGGACTACCTAGATCCAAATCCTGGGTCCGCCACAGCCAGAGAGCATACTGGCGTGAGCCGCCAAAGGCGTTAGTGCCCGAAAGAGACGCACAGGGCCGGAGTGGAGAGCCCTCACAACGAGGTTTGAACTGAGAGGAGACATCGCTGATGAAGAACATTGCTCGCGACCCAAAGGTGGGGCTCAAAACGGCTCCGACGGGCTGGGGCGAGAGCGGCATCCACAGAGCTGGTGCCAAGCATGCAAACATGGCAAATGATAGAGACCTCCCATAACCAAGAGAGGAGAGAACTCAAGTTGTTCAACCGAGCGGGTCGCAAGGGCGAAGGAAACAAGTGGCAAATTAAGAGGAGGTAGTAGCGGAGCCAAAACAAACTGCAATGCAAAGGTCACGATGCGTAGACGGAGGCAGAAGTGAAGGGATCTGCATCTGCCCGAGCGGAGAAAATGTTTTATTTTATTCTAGCTCAGCTTTGTTCTGCAGAACTAGATAGACAGACGATTGCGACGACGAAGAAAAGCACCAAATGCCCATCTGAACAAACACAAATATATACAAGTACACCTACGCGCTTACAGCGGGCTGGCCCACCTCCTCTCGCCACCGGCGAGGCCACCGGAGGACGAGAGGAATAGGACCGAAAGAGTCCGAGAAGAGCTACGTTAGGGAGTGAGTGCCGAAGGGTGGTCGCAGCAACCATAGTAACAAGAGCCTACGTGTCAATCGGACGTGGCATCCCTCAGGTAGAGTTATCCCCGCGCTCTGCTTCCACCGAAAACCAAGCCGGCCACATGTGTATATATATAAATGCAACTAAGAAACTCTTCTTCTCGACCACTGCCTCTCAATGGCCACCGCCGGAGATCTTGACGGCAGCGTGGCGCACGTCATGTTCATCCCAAGCGCCGGGATGGGCCACCTGGTCCCCTTCTTCCGCTTCATCACTGATCTCTCCAGCTGCGGCGTGCACTGCTCCGTCGTGACCGTCCTGCCGACGGTGTCGGCCGCCGAGGCCGATCACTTCGCGCGCCTGTTCGTGGCTCACCCGCGCGTCCGCCGCGTCGACCTCAACCTCCTGCCGTTCGACGCCTCCGCCTTCCCGGGCGCCGACCCGTTCCTGCTCCGCTGGGAGGCCCTGCGCCGCTCGGCCCACCTCCTCGGCGGCCTCATCGCCGGCGCCACGCCGCGCGCCTCGGCCGTCGTCACCGACGTGACCCTCGCCTCCCACGTCATCCCGATCGCCAGGCGGGCGCGCGTGCCGTGCCACGTCCTGTTCATCTCCAGCGCGGTCATGCTCTCCCTCGTCGCCTACTTCCCCGTCCACCTCGACACCTTGCAGTCGCAGGCCGCTGGTGGCGCCGTCGGCGTCGTAGGCGACGTCGACATCCCCGGCGTGCGCCGCGTCCCGCAGTCTGCCCTCCCACAGCCGCTCACCGACCTGGACCACCTCTTCACGAAGCAGTTCATCGACAACGGCCGCGAGATCAGCAAGGCCGACGGCATTCTGGTGAACACGTTCGACGCGTTGGAGCCGGCGGTGCTCGCCGCCCTGAGAGACGGCACCGTGGTCCCCGGGTTCCCGCCGGTGTACGCCGTCGGCCTGCTCAAGTCACACACCAGCAGCTCCATGCACGACAGTGACAAGCCGGCGGCGGAAACAGCGGCGGGGGCGTCCCCTGTCGCCTGGCTGGGGGAGCAGCCGGCGCGGTCGGTGGTGTACGTCGCCTTCGGGAGCCGCATCGACGTGAGCTACGAGCAGCTCCGGGAGATCGCGGCGGGGCTGGAGGCCAGCGGGAGCCGGTTCCTGTGGGTGCTCAAGACCACGGTGGTGGACCGCGAGGACACCGCCGAGCCGTCCGACATCCTCGGCGGCGAGTTCCTGGAGCGGGTGAGGGGGCGCGGGCTGGTGACCAAGGGGTGGGTGGAGCAGGAGGCCGTGCTGCGGCACCCGGCGGTGGGGCTGTTCGTGAGCCACAGCGGGTGGAACTCGGTGACGGAGGCGGCGGCCCGCGGCGTGCCGCTGCTGGCGTGGCCGCGCGGCGGCGACCAGCGCGTGAACGCCATGGCGCTGGTGGGCGGCGGCGTCGGGGTGTGGATGGAGCGCTGGAGCTGGGACGGGGAGGACGGGATTGTGAGCGGGAAGGAGATTGGGGAGAAGGTGAAGGAAATGATAGCCGACGCGACAGTGAGGGTGAGGGCGGCGAGGGTCGCCGAGGAAGCTGCCATGGCCGTCGCCGAGGGGGGCACCAGCTACCGGAGCATGGAGGAGTTCATCCGCAAGCTCAAGGCTAGTTAATAATTGCGCGTTGTTAATATGCCGATTACTTTTATTGTTGGAATAATGCTCTGCAGTGCAGGAGCACTGGAGCAGTACTATGCAATCGGAGCAAAGAGATTATTATGTTCTTGCATTTTGTTGTAACAAGCCTCGTCGTCACTTGAATGTAATGTCTGATAAACAGCACATCTTATAGAACTTCAGATAACAGTACATGTATATAAATTGCGTTTGCGTTTCAATCACCATCAAGATCAAGGGATAACATCAAATTCGGGTTTGGAAAGAGGACTTGACTATATGGAGAGGCCTCTCCGGTTAAGCTTAACCGGAGACCTCTAACTTTGTTACCTTTTCCTCTCTTGTTACTTTTTCTTGAACTTGGTGTGCCGCACCTGCCCCCCGCCGCCGCCCACGGCCGGTGGCGACTCGCTGCCATGCCACTCCGCTCTCCACCCACCCCCACCGCGCCAACCGGCCCTTCCTAACTATTGTGGTTGCTCGTCCTCGCACGGCGGGCGGCTCCCCCACTGTGCCGCCTCGCCGCCGTCTCGTCACCACCACCGCCGGTCAACTGGCCTCCCCGAAGATCCCTCTAGACCCGGAGAGCACAAACACCCCCAACCCCACGAACCCCAAAGCACAACCCTAATCCGAACCCGAAACTCTAAGAACTAAACTCACCATGGCCACATCTTGCACTGACTCGCCGGATTTCATCGGTGAACAGAAGGACATGTTCTCCCCCCGTCTCCCCGCCCCACTCTCGGCTCTAGCGGTGAGAACCCGCCTCCGCCACTGCCCTCCACCATGGCCAGCGCTAACCTCATCGTGGACCACTCCAATCGGGTTGCTATGGATTTGAGGAGAGACGAGACAGGAGAGAAGAAGATAAGCTTGTGGGAGGAAGAAGAGGGCGGACGGGAAGGGATAAGGCAGGCGTCGGTGGCTATGGGGCCCACCCACGTGGTGGCTAAGGGAAAAAGGAGAGCCCCCTCCCGTTAGATTTTTCATTGGAAAAATACAAGGGAAAAAGCGAAAGAATAAAAGCAGATTGTTTTTAATCGATTGGATGCCTCTATCATGGTTAGGATTCAGAAATCTTGCAGTACAGCCATCCAACCAACCTAAACCAACTAGAATGGACCGAACCAGTGTCCTGGATTTCCAGCATGTGAACATCTTCTAGTTACCAAAACTAGTTTACACTTGGACTCCAGATCTTGCAATCTGTCCATTTAGATCATCTCGACAACGGCTTGATCGTAGCAGTCATGAATATGTGATTTGGTCTCACCTCATTTTTCTGTTCAAGTGATTCTTCATGTCTCAAAATAGAATTAAACCAAAGTGTTCACAAAAGATGGCCACAAACCTATAGAAAACATGCCTACATAGTAAGCTTGTGAAATACTTAAATTCTAGCTCCGAATTTGGACAGTCAAATTGAATAGTCCGGTTTTGATGAACTTTTCAATTTTGGTTGTACAAAGTATTTCCCCTCTCCTCGAAACTCTCAGTCCTAGAAGGAGGCAAACAGCACCCCTTGCCCTTGGTGGGTACAACAATTACATCAAAAGGTCTATGGATCTTTACATGGAGCTCCATTAAGACATGGGAAGGACCATTTCACTGACAAGATGACAGAAAATGCGAAGCTACTCCTACTTCTAGGTGTTTGAATAATTCCTGAGCACGTAGTTGGTTCTTATCCTTTCCTAGTTTGTAGCTAGATGGCATGCGCGAGTAGCGCGCATCACGCGCATGGAGCGCTTCTTCTGCGGCACGTCCCAGGCCATTGGGATGGCGGTGACCGAGCACGAACGTGCCGCGGTTCTTTCGGCCACAACGGCCATGTAACTCTGCATGTATTTCCCTTTTAATCAGAGTACAATCATCAGAAAACGCTGCCGCTTTGCAGCACCAAAACTGTGTCCACTTTGTGTTCGCGTGTGTTCCATTGTCTCCGGTGATCTCTCGCTGGCGGTCTTCTGTCAACTGGCATCAGAGCCCGGTTCGCCGCCGACATGTCGCAGTCATCGTCGAAGAAGGTGCACCCGGGTGATAACTCCGGCGGGAAGAAGAAGAGCCCGCCTCCATCGCCCCCACCGCGACGCCGCGGCCGATCCCACTCACGCCGTTCGCGCACCCGGGACGCCGGGCCGCGCGTCATCGAGCGAGTCATCGAGAGGTCGCCGCCAACGTCGCGTGGCCGATGCTCACCCGCACCAACTATGCGGAATGGGCGTTGGTCATGAAGGTGAACTTCCAGACGCTCGGCGTCTGGGACATAGTCTGCGACGGTGTCGGTGAGGAGCGCGACGATGTTGAAGATCACGACGATCGGCAGGCGCTAGCTGGCCTCCTGCGCTCGGTCCCGTCCGAGCTCTGGAGCACGCTCGCCGCCAAGGATACGGTGAAGGAGGCGTGGGACGCGGTCAAGAACATGCGGATCGGCGACAAGCGCGCGCGCGACGCCAGCGCGCAGCAGCTTCGCCGGGAGTTCAACAACATCTCCTTCAAGGAAGGGGAAACAGTCGACGAGTTCGGCATCCGCATCACCACGCTCGCCAACAACCTCCACTCCCTCGGCGACAACATCACCGACGCTGAGGTAGTGAAGAAACTGCTGCAGGTGGTCCCTGACAAGCTGAACCAGGCAGCCGTCTCTCTTGAGATGTTCCTCGACCTGAACAAAACCACGATCGAGGAGGTGATCGGGCGTCTGCGCGTCTTCGAGGAACGCGCCAAACCAAGGCAGATCACGGACGCCATGGGGCGCCTGATGCTGTGCGAGGAAGACTGGGAGTCGCGGCGCAACGCTCACCGCGAGCAGGAGAACTCCAGCGGGAGCGCGGCTCCCAGCAACCGCGGAAAGCGCCGTGGGCGCGGACGCGGACGTGGCGGCGCATCCTCCTCATCGCATGATGGCCAGAACACCGGGCTGGGAAGCCTCCCCCCGGCGAACGCTGTAAGAACTACGGAAGAACTGGTCACTGGACCAAGGACTGCCGCGGGAAGAAGAAGGACGCGGCCCACGTCGCCCAAGCTGAAGAAGAGGAGGGAGCACTCATGTACATTGCGGCGGACCATGAGGTAATCACGCCGGCTATGTCCCCTGTCCCTTCACATCCGGCACCGCTCGCGGTCATCCCATAGACCCGCGTCCACCTCGAGGAACGCAAGGTCCTCCTCCACCTCACCGGCGAGGAAGAAAAGGAAGCAGTGGGGTCGAAGCGTTGGGTGCTTGACACTGGCGCGACGAACCACATGACGGGGTCACGCGACGTCTTCGCCGAGCTGGACACCCGCATCACTGGGACCGTCAAGTTCGGTGACGGATCAGTGGTCGCGATTGAAGGAAAGGGGGGCTGTTCTCTTCGCCTGCAAGTCCGGCGAACACCGTCGACTCGACGGGGTCTACTACATCCCTCGCCTTACCACGAACATCGTCAGCATTGGTCAGATGGACGAGGACGGCTTCAAGGTCGACATTGAGTTCGGCGTTCTGCGTCTCTATGATCTGCGACGCCAGCTCCTCGCCAAGGTCCGGCGCTCACCGAGCCAGCTCTACTACCTCGACATGAACATCGCCGCCCCGGTGTGCCTGACTGCTCGTGTCGGGGACTTCGCCTGGCGCTGGCACGAGCGGTACGCACCTCAACTTCCAGTCGCTGCGTAAGCTGGGGCGGGAAGATCTTGTGAGAGGGCTGCCCGTGATCGACCACGTCGAGCAGGTGTGTGAGGACTGCACTCTCGCAAAGCAGAAGCGCACGTCGTTCCCACAGAGTGCCAAGTACAGAGCTCAGGAGGAGCTCGAGTTGGTGCATGGAGATCTCTGTGGGCCGATCTCGCCATCGACTCTGGCCGGGAACAACTACTTCCTGCTCTTGGTCGACGACATGAGCAGATTCATGTGGCTGACACTCCTGCACACAAAGGCGAAAGCACCAGCAGCGATCATCACCTTCCAGGCTCAAGTCGAGCGGGAAACTGGCAAGAAGTTGAAGGTGCTCCGTACTGACAATGGTGGTGAGTTCACATCAGTCGAATTTGGTGAATACTGTGCAGGAGAAGGGATTGGGCGCCATTTCTCGGCGCCATACTCGCCACAACAGAATGGTGTTGTGGAACGCTGCAACCAGATGATCGTGGGGACGGCAAGAAGCATCCTGTGGGCGCGCGGGGTGCCTGGACGCTTTTGGGGAGAAGCAGTGAACACAGCCGTGTTCTTGCTCAACCGTGCGCCGACGAGTGCCCTCAATGGGCAAACCCCATACCAGGCCTGGTATGGGAAGAAGCCCGCCGTCCACTTCCTCAAGGTGTTCGGCTGCATCACGTACGTCAAGCGCCTCCGACCACACCTCGCCAAGCTTGACGACCGCGGTGACAAGGTGGACTTCATCGGCTATGAAGCAGGCTCAAAGGCGTATCGCTTCTACAACCCTGTCACGGGGCGCGTGCTCATCTCCCGCGACGCCGTGTTCGACGAAGGAGCATGCTGGGACTGGGATCCATCGCCAGCTGACGGCGACACGGAACCATTCACCGTCGAGTACGAGGTGCGGCACCAACCCGCAACGACACCGCGTTCAGGCTCTGCGACGCCCATGCCTCCGGAGCAGCACACACCGCCACCAACTCCAGCTACTCCGATCGCCTCCGAACATACTCCGATCGAGTTCGCGACGCCACCAAGCGTGGATGACATCCTGGATGCGGATGACGAAGAGGAGGAGCACCGGTACCGGACACTGGACAACATTCTCGGTGAAGATGTTGTGCCCGGGCTGGCGCACCGCGACGTCGTGCAAGCTGAACTGCACGCTGTCAACGCAGAGGAGCCCAAATCCCTGAAGGAGGCTCGCGACGAACCACACTGGGCTGCTGCAATGGAGGAGGAGATGAAATCGATCCGCGACAACAACACTTGGAAGCTGGAGGATCTCCCACACGGACACCGTGCCATCGGCTTGAAGTGGGTGTACAAGGTCAAGCGTGATGAGAACGGCGCCATTGTCAAACACAAGCCCGTCTTGTCGCAAAAGGCTATGTGCAGCGTCCCGGAGTTGATTTCGAAGAGGTATTCGCCCCTGTTGCTCGCCTTGAATCAGTGTGTTTGCTCCTCGCCATTGCAGCGCATTTTCGGTGGTCCGTTCATCATATGGACGTGAAGTCGGCATTCTTGAATGGGGAGCTTCTTGAGGAGGTATATGTCCAGCAGCCACCTGGTTTCGTGGATGACAGCAACAAGCATAAGGTGCTTCGCCTATACAAGGCGCTGTATGGCCTGCGTCAGGCCCCACGAGCATGGAATCAGAAGCTTGATGCATCCCTGTTGTCGCTCGGGTTCAGTCGCTGCACCAACGAGCATGGGGTGTACACTCGGGGAAGAGGAGAAGGACGCCTGATCGTGGGCGTGTACGTCGACGATCTGATCATCACCGGCGGTGACGCAGGTGCATTGGCGAAGTTCAAGGCGCAGATGAAGAGCACATTTCGCATGAGCGATCTTGGTGCACTCTCCTACTACCTCGGGCTGGAAGTGACCCAGGGAGATCAAGGGATCACGCTGCAGCAGGGTGCTTACGCCGAGAAGATTCTTGAGAAGGCAGGGATGACCGGCTGCAATCCTTGTGCCACTCCCATGGAGATGAAGCTGAAGCTGCTGAAGGAGGGGAACACACCGAGCATGGATGCCACGGAGTACCGCAGCCTCATCGGCAGCCTCAGGTACTTGTGCAACTCCAGACCTGATCTGGCGTTTTTGGTTGGATATCTCAGCCGGTTCATGGAGGCACCGTGCCAAGAGCATTTGGACGCGGTGAAGCGTGTACTTCGCTATGTTGCGGGGACGACGCACTGGGGTGTGCACTATCACCCAGCAGGGAGGAGAACATCTGCACCAATGCTTCTGGGGTATTCTGACAGTGACTTGGCAGGAGATGTCAACGATCGGAAGAGCACCAGTGGTTTTATCTTCTTCCTTGCTGGAGGGCCGATTGCTTGGCAGTCGGCAAAACAGAAGGTGGTCACGCTCTCTTCTTGCGAAGCTGAGTACATCGCGGCTGCTGGAGCTGCGTGCCAGGGCGTTTGGCTAGCTCGTCTGCTGGCCGAGCTCATCGGAGGAGAAGCCCGGGCGCCCAAGCTCCTGGTGGACAATAAGTCCGCCCTCGCACTGATGAAGAATCCTGTGCATCACGACTGGAGTAAGCATATCGATGTTAAATTTCATTTCATCCGCGAGTGCTGTGACAGGAAGCTGATCGACGTTGAGTTCATCGGTACTGAGATGCAACTGAGTGACATTCTCACAAAAGCACTTGGGCGTGTTCGGTTCCAGGAGCTCCGTCACGGGATCAGCATGGAGAACTTAGTGTAAGTGCTCTAGGATTTAGGAGGAGATTGTTTGAATAATTCCTGAGCATGTAGTTGGTTCTTATCCTTTCCTAGTTTGTAGCTAGATGGCATGCGCGAGTAGCGCGCATCACACACAAGGAGCGCTTCTTCTGCGGCACGTCCCAGGCCATTGGGATGGCGGTGACCGAGCACGAACGTGCCGCGGTTCTTTCGGCCACAACGGCCATGTAACTCTGCATGTATTTCCCTTTTAATCAGAGTACAATCATCAGAAAACGCTGCCGCTTTGCAGCACCAAAACTGTGTCCACTTTGTGTTCGCGTGTGTTCCATCGTCTCCGGTGATCTCTCGCCGGCGGTCTTCTGTCAACAGGCAGGATAGGAAGAACATGAAAGATAGGTTCAACTTCTGACCTGCTTTCCCCTTCCGGCTGGAATCATATCCTCTGCCCCTTCTAGTGAATTTCACTCAGGATTTACTAGTTTCCACCTTTACTGTTCCATTTCCACATTACATCATAGTACATGGTAATAATTTCCAGTGTCTGATCCACGATAAGTGATACGCATTGAATCTGGCTTACTTCAGTAATGGAACCCGGACAGGTGCACACACACTGCCTCGGGCGTAGGCGAAGGAAAGAAAACCAAGATATTGTAGCAGTGTGGTTTTTGATCCCTTATGACATGAGCCTCCAGCTACACTAAAACAGAGGGAAAAAATCGATGCTTCATGCATTCCAAACGCTCAGTAAACTTTCTTTTCTGTACTTCTTCGTTCCTTCAACTTTCAAAGGAGATACATTAATCCAAATGGGGCATCAGTCTTTTATCACCAATATATCTTTTCCTCGACAAGTATAGATCCTGTGAGATGATCTTATGCCAGGCAGCCAAAGAGCCTATAGGCCGGAGTTGAGCATCTTGCTGAAGAGTGACATCAAGCTTCATTTGCCTGTGAAACATCCCTGAAATTCATTCAAAAAGAACAGAACTTCAGGTGCAAGCAAGAGGGCAAGAAGTACAGAACTAACATACAGCTTACCGAGTAAAAACAATGTTATTTATCTCCAAAAGCAGAACTGTAAAAGATATAACATTTACTACACTAATAAAAGTAGAGTAGAATGGGGCTGACTGCCTGAAACACCTGTAACTACCGCACAGATGGTATTCAAAAAGCTTTTCTTTCTCAGATGTGACTCCTAAATTAGCCTCAAATGAACAAACAGAGTTGCAGTTCCAACATATATCTCAAACTGCAGAAATAAACAGAGTAAGCCCACCAAGACACACATCTGAAACTGTCACTTAAATCCCTAACGGAGATGTTGGGGATTTGGCCCGCCGACAAACGCCTTCTACTTGTTTTGCTTTATCTCACACGTAAGGGCAGCAATGAACGAAGGAGATAGAGCCAATTTAGCTTCATTTTGCTCTACAGATCTCTAATTCGGCTTCGGTCGGCATGTCTTGCTGCATACAAAGGCCAATCGGCTTCGATGAGCATGTCTTGCTGTATACGAAAGCCAATCGGCTTCGCTCGTCACGTCTTGCTGAATACAAAAAGCCAATCGGCTTCGGTAATCACATCTCGCTATATGCGGAAGCCAATCGGCTTCGGTGATCGTGTTGCAGGAAGCCAATGTGGCGTTATCGGAATCAAGTTAGAAGCCAATTCAGTGAAATATTGATACTATTGAATGTCAAAAGCTATGAATAAGTTAACAGCAAGCTTCAGTTCGCTCTAAACTGCAGGTTCTTGCAGGAGCCATCGGCTTCCTGGACGCTGGGAAGTGGCTTAGGGTCATCTCGACTCAGAAGAAGCCAATTCCAGGAGCTACAGAGCCTTTGGAAGCGGGCGAAGCAGACATGGACCGAGTCCAAGGAGACCAAGTCCAAGCCAAGTCAAACACGGAATCACAAGTCTACGCATTCACATT
>CM014275.1:49917077-49977737 GCA_004135705.1 Alloteropsis semialata | reverse complement strand
TAAGAAAAAGCCCTCTCTAAAACATAGCGAAAGGGGCTTCGGTCCAAAAGCGCTTACTCCAAACAGATCAAAAGGGGTTTTGGCTAAAATATATATTTTAAATTAAAATCATCTTCGGCTATCAGTATTTAAATAATAGGGGCTTCGGCAAACCACGCAAAGCATATCTCCGCACAAAGCTCAAAGGAGTCAGGACGGCTCCGAACCAAAAGATCGAAACACTTGAACGAATAAAACCCCGCTTTGGGGGGGAGGAGGCGTTTCTTTCGCAACGAAGCCAAATCGAGCTTACATTCATTCAAGTGTTTCGAATCAAAACAATGACCAAGCGAATTACAATGTGTTTCACACAGAGATGACTCAGAACATCTCAAAAACATAGCCGTCAAAAAGCTGGCCAGATCTCCTAAATCTAGGAGCATTGTATACATAAGCAAAATCCCTATCATTATCTAAATCTTCTGGCTCCACCTTAACTGGAAGCAGACGAGCAGCTTCGGCATTTCTTGCACGAGCGAGTTCAGCATGAGGAGAACATCGAACGATGAAGGAGTTAAAAAACTCAAACACATCGAATTCGCAACGACTAAAGAACTCATGGCAAAATTCCCAGAAATCGTCGATTCTCTGGCTTGGACATAACTTCCGATATTGCTCCCATGCGAAGCCAGACACACACAAGGGGCCATCGCGCATAGTGATGGGCATGATTTCAAGACCTCCCTCATCAGGGATCTGAGTATATACAAATTTACAAAGTTTTAACATCTCTCAACAAAAGAATCAAAGTCATCAGCTCTATTGAAGCTAAACCTTCGGATCAGCATCAGAGGCTCCGGCATCAGCACCATCACGACTAGCTTTGGCAGCAGCCCTTGAAGTTGAGACTTCAGCAGTGGCGGCGGCAGCAGCGGCTTCGGCTCCGGCTCTCTGCCACTGCTCGAGACTGAGCTCCTCCTTATACTGAAATTAAACAAAACAATCAATACTGAAAACAAAGCTAACAGGATACGCCCGAAGCCAAAATAAATAGACGAAATGATAAAAGAAGCTAACCTTAACCAAACGATCATACGCAGTGCGCCGAGCGCACTCCCTCCCTGTTACAGACCAAAACTTCCTGAGAAAGAGGCCGCGAGTCGCCAGAACAGCCTCGTTGAAAAGCTCTTTTCTATCAGGATTCAAAGCCGAAGGAAATTGAAAATCCCTCCTTAAAAAGCCCTTGAAATGAGAGCATCCGTCATCTACCAGCATCTTAAAGGCGTTAGTGATGCATGTCCGGGCAGCGTAATCACCAACTCTGGACAAGACGTCTGGCAAAGACTTGAACTCATCATCAAGCCAGTCAAAAAGCTTCCCAACGCTAAAGTCATCAGAGGGGAAGGGCAGCGGCTCGGCTCCGTATTGTTTCAGAGCAGCTTCGTATTCAGCATAAATGCCCAAGCTGCGACTGAGCAATTCAGAATCTAAACTCTCCTTGTCCGTCCTAAGCTGCTCCACTTGAGCCTTAAGCTGACTGGCTTCGAAAACAAGGGAGTCCTTTAAGTCAACGGCAACTAGAAGCTCCCTCTTGTACTTTTCAGCATCTGACGTCGCTTTCTCCTTATCAGCCTCGAGAGACTTGACTTGATTCTTCAGGTCATGCTCCAAGGTGGCAGCATCGATTACCTTACCCCGAAGCCCCTCAATTGTCTGAGCGTTAAGTGCACGCATAGACTCCAGCGAAGCGACCTGCCTTTTGAGCGAAGCAACTTCTGATGAGGCAGACTCATGCTCAAGTCGAAGCTGCTCTTTCTCATCGTTCAAAGATCTCTTAAGTAGCAGAAAGCCCTCGCGCTCCTTCCTTAGAGCCTCAAGCTCAGCCCGCTCGTTCTCAACATCATTGAGACGAAGCGGAAGACGAGCGAAAAGCTCCTGCATGGACATTATAGACTAAAACAAGAAAAGCATAAGTATCAAAAAGCCGAACAACAAACTCAATAAAGAAGAAAAGGAACAGACCTGGATGCCACCACTAAGGCTTGAAATGGAAAGCGTGTCCAAATCCAAGGATCTGACACGAGTCTCAAGCTCTGAAAGAGCGAAACCAATGTTAAGGCAAAAAGCTAAAATCAAACAGCTTCGGGTGAGCAGATAAAAATTACCAACCATTTGGAACGATAACAGGAATATCGTTGGGAGGACGAAAGCCGCTCTGTCGAAGCCGATCTGCAAGGAGGCCATACCCAGCATAACTTGTTTCTGAAGCAAAATAATCAACATATCAAGAAAAAACATCATTTGAGCTAAAAACGCAAGTATAACTGCTTCGTGAAACACACCTTTTGATTCAGGAGCTGGCCTCTCAGGAGTTGGCCTCTCAGGGGCTGGTTCAATGTCCTTAGCAGGGGCAGATTGCTCGGCGATAGCTGAAGGAACCAACTTAACTGGCTCAGTTGTGCGTGGAGCCGAATCGACAGGGCCCCGCCCAATCTCAAGAAGAGCCATTTGTACAGGTTCTTCAACGTCAGCCGAAGTCAACCGGGTCGGCTCTTCAGTGTTATCTGCAGTCGTTCGCGGAAACTCATCAATATTAGCCGAAGCTGGCTCTGCAAGCCCCTCTATCTGAAGGGACTTCGCAGCGGCACCAGCCAGTAAATCCAAGGATGATGGCTAGAGGGGGACAAATGACACTTCGGCGTCACCAAGCGTAAAATCCTTTGTCTCATCCTCCCTCAAAAGACGACTGTAGCTCACTTCATCTTCGTCGTCGATGCAGTCAAGTACACGCTCGCGACGAAGAGGTTGAACAGCAGTTTTAACTGCAATAAGATGACAAAAACAAATAAGCAAACCGAAGCTAAATGCAAACCGAAGCTAAAAATAAAAAGACAAGCTATACAAGAAACAAACCTCCAGAAGAAGGCGCATCAACTTGCTTAGGGGCGACGGCGGTAGGCGCTTCCACAGCCGAAGCAATGGGACGAGGAGGGGCGCTAGCAAGCGGAGTGATGGGAAGAGCTTTCCCAAGCTTTTAACGCTTGGAGGACTCCAAGGCAGAAGTACGCTTGGAAGTTTCTAAGGAAGCAACCCGCTTTTTTGAGCCAGTCACCTTAGAGGGGGCTCCGGCTTGGCTGCCCCCAGCCTCGTCACCACCCTCATCCGACTGACCACTTCCACGGCCCCCACCATGACCTTTCCTTCCACGGCCACGACCCGGCTTCGGGGCTGGTTGCAGGCTGGGATGATCCTGATCCATGAACTTCTTCGATGGCTTGGACGGGGCCGAACGCTGAGGATAGCTAACGCCCATCTCATCGAACACCCTGTTAAGCCGGACCCCATCCACCAAAGCCAAGCAACTCTCATGTTCCTTGGTAGTGTACTTCCCACAAATAATTTCAGCCATTAACTCAATGGACTGAACGAAGGCGAAATCAGACATATTCTCTGGCTTTTTCACCCCAAACTTGGGAAAGCAAACATGAGGAATACCTCTGTACATCCTAGTCTCAACAGCGAACAGCTTCCATGAAGCAGATAATATATTTACTCCAGCAGCAAGCCCTTCCTCAATCAAGTCCCGGCTACTTGAAACCCGACTAGCCTTGAAAAAAGCACTTTCACAGCGATCAAAGCCGGGGGCATTTCTGTCGAAGGAAGGGCAAGCCACAAAATCACAAGGACCAATAGAACTACGCAGAGGAAAAGCCATCAGCTTCGTTCCATCATCCAGCACATTTTCCAGCGCGGGCACCTTGACATAAAGCCAATAGTTTTTCCAACTCTTGTCCCACGTGTTTCTCTGACAAAAGGTAAGTTCTACTTTCTGCTTGTCAGTCTGCCTCCACCGCGCGCAAAAAGTAACACTACCATAGTCCGGCTCATAATCAAAACCGTCAACCTTGACGCTTTTTGTCTGCCGATGCCCCTCAAAGTAACGGACGAAGCAGTCCACATTAACATCCGAAGCGTTGGTCTTCACGGCCCAAAAGAAGCGAAGCAAGTGAGTAATAGCATTGGGGGTAAGATGATGAAGCTGTAAGCCAAACTTCCCCAAGATATCAGCAATAATATTATCCACGGGCATCCGAAGCCCGGCAGTGAAGAACTCCTTGAATACCACAGCTTCGTCTGCCTCAGGCGTCGGGGTAGTCTCTGAGCCAGGGGCTCGTCCCTGACCGGCTTCAAAATACCCCTTCTCCTCATAGAAGCGAATCAATGAAGGGGTAACACGAGACTCACCAAAGACAGTGGTCTTTGGCTTCCTCCGATAATCCAAGAGATCAGAAGCATCGGCTTCTACGTCCTCAAGGGCATCCTCGGCTGTAGATCCAGCATCCTCTGTATCGTCACCTGCAGCAAGATCTTCCTCGGCAGGTCCCTTCCCTCGATCATCAACAATCATAGCACCTCCGGCTTCGGGGTCCACGGCCACGTTGCCCTCAATTTCCTGAGCAAACTGCGCAGCTTCGGCAGCATCCATATCCATGCCGTCTGAGTTGTCTTCGTCAGAGACGTAGCCAATCAGACGAGCGGTTTGCTTCGTACGAGCCGCTACAACAAACAGAAAAAAACAATAAGCAAACAAAGCAGCAAAAGACAAAGGAAAAAACAAAGGAAATAGTAGAGCACAAAAAGCAAAACTTACTTGTGTCGAGAGAAGAAAGCCAAAGCTTGAAATCAAGAGCTTCCAAAAGCCAGAGAAAGCGTCAAGCTCAAGCCAAGCAAAACGAAGCAAGCAAAATTGACCCCCCTTCGGTCCTATTTATAGGCCAGTAAAATCTGACCGTTAAAATCTCGAAAAACGAACCGCCGTTTCAAATTCGGTCAAACCGAAGCAAAAGTTACAACAACGGATAAAACAATTCAACCAGTTTCTAATAAACGAAGCCAAATAACATGACATGTCAGACAAACGAAGCAAAAATAGAACAATCACGACAAAAGATTAAAGGGCTTTCTCCAACAAGGAGGAGGCGTTTCTCTGGCTGGCAAGCAATCCTAGTTTCGTGGAGCTCGGCCTGTTGAAGAAAGCCCTCGTCCTCGAGGGGCTACTGTTGGGGATTTGGCCCGCCGACAAACGCCTTCTACTTGTTTTGCTTTATCTCACGCGTAAGGGCAGCAATGAACGAAGGAGATAGAGCCAATTTAGCCTCATTTTGCTCTACAGATCTCTAATTCAGCTTCGGTCGGCATGTCTTGCTGCATACAAAGGCCAATCGGCTTCGGTGAGCATGTCTTGCTGTATACGAAAGCCAATCGGCTTCGCTCGTCACGTCTTGCTGAATACAAAAGCCAATCAGCTTTGGTAATCACATCTCGCTATATGCGGAAGCCAATCGGCTTCGGTGATCGTGTTGCAGGAAGCCAATGTGGCGTTATCGGAATCAAGTTAGAAACCAATTCGGTGAAATATTGATACTATTGAATGTCAAAAGCTATGAATAAGTTAACAGCAAGCTTCGGTTCACTCTAAACTGCAGGTTCTTGCAGGAGCCATCGGCTTCCTGGACGCTGGGAAGTGGCTTAGGGTCATCTCGACTCAGAAGAAGCCAATTCCAGGAGCTACAGAGCCTTTGGAAGCGGGCGAAGCAGACATGGACCGAGTCCAAGGAGACCAAGTCCAAGCCAAGTCAAACACGGAATCACAAGTCTACGCATTCACATTGGGAGGAGTAAATGTACCAAAGTGTCCATAGGCTATTTGTATTGTATAGTCTAGAGGATGATGCCTGATCTCAGGGGTACAATGGGAATGTAAAGACCCTTGGTCTCCCTATAAAAGGGGACCCCTCCCCTCCATGTAAAGGTTGTTGATTCCCGGATACTGTAGATAAGTAATTTATTGTTGCTTGTCTCTGTTGTCCCGTTTCAGCTGTTGTTTGGGACCATTGGCTTCGGCTACTATCCCAACAGGAGATACATGGTTCCTAATGGAGTTTGTGGGGAGACTTTCTAGGTTTCCATTCAGTCAAATCATCAAATAATCGATAATCAAGAAATTTGGACATGATATGATTCAGAGAATAATGCAGCAACCTTCAATAGATAGGCATCACACAAATCTGTGGTTTTGCTGATGTGGTGAAGCACTAATGCCCTAAGTCAACATTCTTCAATCGCCTTATATCAGATGGCTCAGTTCATATTTTGAGGCATGCAACTTCGATTGACCAAATGTACTTCAGTGTTCATACTGTAGTCTCTGTTTGGCCAATCACATATACAGCTTGACAGGTAACAATACTTGGAACTTAAATTGAAGTTCAGATTTTGTCAAAGGAAAGCCAATTTATAGTTAAAAATATTTACTGAGGGTAACAGGCACAAAAGATTTCAAAGACTGCTTGAAATACTAATAACCAGATATTCTGTAGTGTAAGAAAATAAATATATCTTCTCATCAATATCTATTGCTAGCCCTTGCTATCAATGTATTGAACAGCAGAACTCCTGCCATTTCAGCTTTCAAAAGAATATCTATTGCTGCGATACTTTTGCTTTCCATCAACAACACATAATTGCAATGCTTCTATTTTTCCATCCAGTAAAGCACCAGTTAATACAGCCATGAAAACAATTGATATCTGAGTTGTTAATTGCTTGTTTTGGGAAAGATGCACAGAGAAGGAAAATTAAAGTTCAAAATGTTCTGAAGCAAAAGGAGAATGCATATTGATTCATCAGAAACTCATAATAAACAATATTAGATTATTAGTTTAGGTTCCTGGTAGACCTTGGAGAAGATCTATCACAGCCTCATAGTCTCCAAGCATGCCATCATCTGTACTAGTTCAGAATTTGTGAAGAAGAAAAAAAAATTGCCACCTTTAGTAAGCAGAAAGTTAGAGCTCCAGCCTCCAATGAGTTGAACACTGATAATCAATCAAAATTACTGTAGAATATCTAACCAATGGCAACATAGCACAAACCAAGTTGCTCCAAGTGATGGGCTTGGCTACTCCCTTGGATCTGGGGGCTAGAGAGAGGGAGAGAGGGGGCGCCTGACGCCCATGGTGGTGGCATAGGGGGAGGCGGTGGTGCAGGGAGAGAGGCGGTACAAGGAGGAGAGGGAGCTGGAGAGCTTTAGGGTTTTACCCCTTAATTCTTTACTTGATTTGTTTGGTACATGGGGCCGGGCCTCTATTATATAGAGGAGACACGACTTGGTTCTCAAGGAACCCAAACTTACTTAGCTTGCAAGCCATCCCAATATCTAGATCCTTCCTAATCCCTAACTTCCTAATTTCTAACTTAGAAAGATGGACGGCGGCTGCCATGCTACAGTACCATAGCCATATGGGCCCTCTAGGCCCATAACATCTCCTCCCCCATTTATGAGCAGCGTGTCCTCACGCTGTGGTTGCATCCTTCCTTTGATTCTTGTTGGCGGGAGTGGGTCATGCAACTCTGTAGCCATGCCACATGTCTCTTATTGAAGATGAGGTGGGGGCCATGGCTGTTGTCCAAGGTAACCTCATGGTGATGCTGAATCAGGGTGGTGCCTTGATGTCTTCATCTCCATGTTGGTGAAGAATTGCCTATAAGGAGTAGCCTGGAGGTGTTGATGGTGATGCAACATGTTGTCACGCGGATTTTGTTGATGTCAATGTAGGCGCTGGTGCCTACGTGCTAATGGAGATGAAGCTGATGCTGCATTGGTAGTCGCCGAAGTGATGAAGATCAACCAAGCAGGATGACGAGGACGTCGCCGTTGTAGTGGGTTTTGTTGGTGTCGTTGATTATGTGGAATTTGTCGCCAATGTCGAGGGCAACATGTTGATGATGTGTTGTTGATGTTGTAGCTGCTCCTGATGATGCGGTAACTCCGGCTGCCAATGTCCTGCTCATAGGTGCGCCCATCCATAACAAAGATTGAGGCGCCGGCCTATTGTTGCTCTCATCGATTGCGTGGGAACGGGGCAGTCGATCCTCCCAACTTGGATGTTATGTGACACTGTTGTTGATGTAGCCCTGAATTTGTGTGTCTCAAGTTGTTGTTGGGGTAGTTTCTAGATACGTTGCCATTGGCGAAGGTGTGGTCATGTCTTGATGCCCGGTAGTGCTGGCACCTTCACTCGCCATTGTCGTTGAGGTTGCCGGGGAACTGCTATGTGATAAATCGCTTTAGATTTTTAAGGTTTATGATTCGAGCGGTTGCCAACTTGAGGATGTCCTATTGTAGGAGGTCGTTATCTCATGGGCATCTGTGGTTGCTGTACATAGACACTCCGCCATTGTTGATGCTGATGCGGTAGTGCCTTGCCTCTTTGCAAAGATGACCAACCGGGAAACCTTCTTGTTGAGGGAGAAGGTTGCTGAGCGAAGACTGAAGGCCATTGTTGAGGATGTACTGGAGGTGGGCCAAGAATCGACCCAGCCACTTTTGGTGGAGGAGGTCGAGTTGGCCATGCTTCCTGTTTATTAGAGTCGTCGAAGGAGGAGGGAGTCGGCGATGTGGTTGTGGAAGCCGTCGTCCTAGGGCCCTTTGCCCAAGGCGTATTGGCTACTAGAGTTGGCGAAGTAGGCGTGTGTTGTTGGTTCTCTAGTAGTTGTCGCATCGCCGAGTTGGTGGAGGACGATGTTGATGGAGTCGATGTCGATCCGTCGTCCTTAGAGTCGTCGGGGTTGGATGGTCTGGGAGAGAAGAATTCCTGCAGAGCCGTAGCGCCAAAGTCTGTTGAAGGCGTAGTGTCGGCAGGTGGCGCCTTGACGGAGGCGTTCACGATAGGAGAGGTTGCCGACGTAGATGTGGTGGCGCAGCTCATCGTAGTGGTCCTCACGGTTGATTTTGTAGTCGTCGTTGGGCAACAAGGTGGTGACGGCATTGTTGAAGATGTGGCCGTGCTAAGAAGGTTCAGCCCAGAGGAGGGGCTGGCAATCGGCATGCTGTTGACTACCCCGTTTTTGCCGATGCAGATTGATGGTGTCATGGTCGTTGCCGATGGAGGGTTGGTGGGAAGTTCCGCTTGATCAGACGCCTTTTATGATGAAGTGATGTAGCAAGCCGTAGTAGATGTGTTTGGCTTGACAGCCAATGTTGATGGAGTTGCTACTGGCAATGGCGTTGATGTTGGGGTGGCAGTTTTGATCGCGACCATTGATGTAGACGTCATCGAGGTAGAAGATAATGACGACGTAGTTGGAGATGTGGTCGTAGTGGATGCCTTCGGTTGATAATCAGGAACTAGTCTGGATACTAGTTCATCCACCTCTTGCTTGATCTGATCCCACTGCCTAGGATCCTGAGATGCATCTGCAATTATTTTAAGGCTGACCTGGGTGTCGGATACGGAGGTTGTTGATGCAGCATGTTGATTCTCCGCGTCGTTGATGGTGTCACCCTTCCAATCTGCAACCACGCCGACATGGTTCTGTTCACGCCATGAACAGTAACACCGAAACTGTACATGTAGTTAACCGTCGCGTGCAGGCTGTCTCGTCGTTGATTCCATGGTGCCGTCTGTTTGTAGAATGCGTAGTGCCAATCTGCAGCCTATGGATTCTTGTTGGCCATGAGGATCGGTAGCCAGGTCTCTGAATACCAGATGTGATGGGCTTGGCTACCCCCTTGGATCTGGGGGCAAGAGAGAGGGAGAGAGGGGGCGTCCGATGCCCATGGTGTGCCCGACGCCCGTGGTGTTGGCGTAGGGAGAGGCGGCGGCGCAGGGAGAGGGGTGGCACAAGGAGGAAAGGGAGTTGGAAAGCTTTAGGGTTTTACCCCTTAATTCTTTACTTGATTTGTTTAGTACATGGGGCCTCTATTATATAGAGGAGACACGATTGGTTCTCAAGGAACCCTAACTTACTTGGCTTGCAAGCCATCCTAATATCTAGATCCTTTCTAATCGCTAACTTCCTAATTTCTAACTTAGAAAGATGGACGGTGGCTGCCGTGCAACAGTACCACAGACATATGGGCCCTCTAGGCCCATAACACTACACGATATGTTCACCTCCAATCATGTCACAAAGAAGAAGCATGCGAGCCAAGTTTATATTATCTCAATCTCTCACCATTTGTACCAAAGTTATGGGTCTACAGCCATGATGAGACACGAAAAGAGCTATTAACCATTACGAATATTTCAACCATATATGAAGGGACACTACCAAGGTTTTTCCAACACAAAGAACTAGGCAACTTATGAACATGTGACCCGTTCACCAGAGGTACATCACACAATATTTCATCAAAGAATAGACGTGTTCAGATCACTCTCTGAATCTTGAAATTCGACGAGAAAGGAACAACTGAAAGCACTACTGTTTTGTAAATGTCTTTTATCTTAGAAGGCAGAATCAGAATTCTGGAAAGGGTAGCATATAGATAAGCCACAATGATAATGTTCATGCATAAATTAAACTGAACGTAGAACATGAACATGTTTTGGTCTGGAAGCTTGGATGCGTTAGGATTCCTTCAAAAAAGAAACCAAAAAAACGACGAAAGCATCTGCTATCAGATCTGTGATTGTATATTAAGCTTCAAACACCTTGTTAAGATTTTTTATACTGTGAAAAGAATTGTTTTTCTACGATGATAAATTATAAAAGTAGCATTTTGATACCATTAAAATTCGATACAAATAAAATTACTTTGCTCAACAAAATGCAGGTTGCTATTTGCTATTGTTTCATCAAAACTGAAACAGAACATTGCAAGGACTAAGATGGCATCCTTCAAATATGTTAGACATGCTAATAGTTGTTTTCAGAAATGACTGAGTACAAACAGAAACAGGAGAAGCATTGCTTAGCCTGCAGAATTAAGGAGGAAAATCAATGAGAAAATTAATGTGCCACTATCATCACAAACCATACACACATTTCACAAAATCTATCTTTGTTCGAAGTACAAGCCACAGGAAATTCAACTCCCAGCGACATCAACTAAACAAGAAATTGTTACGCTAACCCATAGTGAGTTCAGCATCCTAAGTCATGCGGGCCACAGCTGATTTCTCCCATATTTCAGCAATGACTGAAGGACATGATCTTTTGAGGTGCGCATACCCTGGGCTAGCAAGCACACCACCCATTTGATTCGAAAAGTTCATAACTTGGATGCAAGCTTCTTTGAGCTGACTGCAGTGATGCTGGTCAGCTAGCGCCAAAGTGTTTGATACCCTCTCAGCATGAAGTCTATTTCCAAGGATGCTCTTGCACATGGCTTTCATCCTTTCGATGGCATACCTATCTGCAGCCACAAGCAGATGCTTCACCATTTCTTCAATCTCATCTACATCAAAGTCCTCCATCGAGGGAAATGACTCCTTGAACATGAAGTGAAGCAATGACTTGAAAACAGAAGGCTGGATATCCTCAATTGTTATGGTGCTCGTCATTTTGTTACTCAGGGGTCCATAGAGCTGTGCCTTGAAGACCGGTGACTGCATCGTGAAAGGACCTTGATGTCACCTAGAGGGGGGTGAATAGGCGAGACCTAAAAATATTGCCACTTAAAACAAATTTATTAGTGACAATTTGGGTATTCCAAATACCACTTTTAGAAATTCAGTAAATGAACTTCTAAAAGGATCTTTAGAATCTCCAAATAAAAGAATAGCACGCCTAACGCAGCGGATATAGAACACTGCCTCCAAAACCGGTGCCACCGGTTTTGCTCGGGCAGTGAACCCCCAAATTAGATTGAATATGTTAGGGAGCTCAGAATCAAATCAAACTTGGAGATGATGATTGAAATGTCTTTCTAAGGTATATCTCCAAGTTCCTGCACTCAAAAGCACATATACAACAATATCGAGCAATTCCACCAATTTGCAATATAAACACAAAGAAGCTCAAACAAGCGGGGAGACACAAGATTTGTTTCCCGAAGTTCGGATTCACCGCTTGCACCAAGCAGCCACCAAGGCACGGTGAATCCTACTCTCCGTTGAGGAAGCTTATGCGACCACACTAGGTCAAGCTATCTCCTCCTTCCACTAGCTTGCTTCTTCTCTTTCGGAGGTGAAGCACAACCAGCACAAACTTCCCGCAGCTCACCACACCTTGGTAGCTCACGGGCAACACCTAGCCGTCTAGGAGCGAAGCTCCAAGAGTAACAAATGAATCACACGAACTTGATGAAGTCCAACAGTGCTCAAGGTGCTTTGGTGCTCTCAATCTTCTCACAACGCTGCTCTCTCTACTACCCAACTCAAAGATCTCACAATATCAAGCAATCCTCACAAAGAGGGGTTGGGGAGAGCAAATATGGCTTTGGCTTGGCAAGGAAGAGCCAGTGAGTGTAGTCTTGTGGTTCTCTCGCTCCTTGACTGGTGTCACTTGAGACTCATAGCAGATTTTTGGTGAAGCTGAGCACTCCTCAGGTGACTCCTTCTTGCTCTTCATCATCACTTTCCATATCTTCATATGTATCCGTGATGAGAGACCAAATGTGATGGGCATCTTTTCGGATTTCTTCCTCGCTAGCGATGACATCCCATACAGCTTTACACACAGATCTTTGCAAGAAGTTAGTAACACAAGTATTGAGTTGCACGCAAGCTAACTCCTCTTGAGGGATGTTTGATCGATCAATATTATTTGCATCACACTTAGGAGGTAGAATGCTAGCAACTAAAACATGTTCAATAACAGGATCTACTTTTCTAAGAGCATTATGAACATTACCAACCCATGAAGCATAGTTTGAGCCGTCAAGCTTGAGAGGCTCAAAGTTTACCTTAAACGACATCTTTTCTTCACGGCGGATAAGCTTAGATGTGAAGCCAAGCTCTGATACCAATTGAAAGGACCTTGATGTCGCCTAGAGGGGGGTGAATAGGCGAGACCTAAAAATATTGCCACTTAAAACAAATTTATTAGTGACAATTTGGGTATTCCAAATACCACATTTAGAAATTCAGTAAATGAACTTCTGAAAGGATCTTTAGAATCTCCAAATAAAAGAATAGCACACCTAACGCAGCGGATATAGAACACTGCCTCCAAAACTGGTGCCACCAGTTTTGCAAAACCGGTGCCACCGGTTTTGCTCGGGCAGTGAACCCCCAAATTCTAAGGTATATCTCCAAGTTCCTGCACTCAAAAGCACATATACAACAATATCGAGCAATTCCACCAATTTGCAATATAAACACAAAGAAGCCCAAACCAGCGGGGAGACACAAGATTTGTTTCCCGAAGTTCGGATTCACCGCTTGCACCAAGCAGCCACCAAGGCACGGTGAATCCTACTCTCCGTTGAGGAAGCTTTTGCGACCACACTAGGTCAAGCTATCTCCTCCTTCCACTAGCTTGCTTCTTCCCTTTCGGAGGTGAAGCACAACCTGCACAAACTTCCCGCAGCTCACTACACCTTGGTAGCTCACGGGCAACACCTAGCCGTCTAGGAGCGAAGCTCCAAGAGTAACAAATGAATCACACGAACTTGATGAAGTCCAACAGTGCTCAAGGTGCTTTGGTGCTCTCAATCTTCTCACAACGCTGCTCTCTCTACTACCCAACTCAAAGATCTCACAATATCAAGCAATCCTCACAAAGAGGGGTTGGGGAGAGCAAATATGGCTTTGGCTTGGCAAGAAAGAGCAGGGAAGCACTATAGCAACCTCAGAAACAGCAGCTTGCCACTGTGGAGGTCGTGGGGTATAAATACACCACTCCCCAAAAACTAGCCGTTACAGACCCAGTGAAAACCGGTGCCACCGGTTCCTAAAACCGGTGCCACCGAAATTTCAAACCAACTAGCCGTTGGAGCTATCTGACACAAAACCGGTGCCACCGGTTTCCCAAAACCGGTGCCACCGGTTTCCCAAAACCGGTGCCACCGGTTTTGCCCTGGCAAAACCTGTAAGTGTGTACGTGAGGGTTTTGTGTCTCTCAACAACTCACATGGGTTTCTTGAGCACTTAGACAATTTCAAGACTACATGTGATGCATCCCTCTTGATAGTACGGCATACCTATACTCAAGATCAAATATAAATACAAATGATGCACTTGAGCTTCTTCACTTTGAGTCATGCCATACTTGATCAACATATTCACTTGAGAGTTGCATCCAACCTTGTCTTGAATTGAGCACTTCAACCTTGAGCTAGTGACTTGAACCATTGTCTTTGAATGAAATCCACTTCTAGTTCAATTCACCTTTTCACAACTTACTTCTAGAAAGATTGATACTTGCCAATATGAATACTAAAAGTGACCAAGATTCATCAAGTTGAAATCCAAAGAAAGTTTCGTCACCCTAGCAAAGATACATGACTCAAGTCCGCAACTTGATCACACATTGCTTAGTACCTAGAAGCACTATCCCGAATTCCACCTCTTCATCCTTGCATCGCATATAGCTTCACATTAGTGTGTATCAACAATGAACACCATTTCTTGATATGCAATATATCCACTTTACTTTGACCTTTCATTTCTATCAAAGTCATCATGTCTTGTTTGCCATTTCTTGATATGCAATATATCCACTTCACTTTGACTTTTCATCTCTATCAAAGTCATCATGTCTTGTTTGCAAGTCATTCTTTAAATATAGACCAAGAATTAGCCATATCACCATGTCTCTTGTCCATTCATCCAATCTTGCAATATACAACATTTTTATTCAACATGATCTAAGATATCCCATATCAATATTAAACAAGCTTATATCAATTTAGAGACCAATATATCACACATGTCATTATGTCTCTTTCTTTATTGCACCATAGCTTGCCATCTTTCATATTCATATATAATAGGAGTAACCACTTATTTATTCATGTCAACATGAGCCATCCACATTGGATTCAACCAATGACCAATAGTGAATCATCAATATACAATTTAAATCCTGCTCATAATCTTTAACAAACACGTTAGTCCTTTAATCGTTTTGTCATTCAATTCACCAAAACCCACAAGGGAGCCTAGATGCACTTTCAATCTCCCCATTTTTGGTGATTGTTGACAACTTGATTAAAGCTCACAATAGATATATCAATAAAGCTTTTGAATGTTCAGATTTAGTTTGAGCTCCCCCTTAATATGTGCTTTGAATGAAATTCAATAACTTGGCTTAAAATGACAATTTGCACATTTTCAAGAAAACATGGAGCTCCCCCTAAATCCCAGCATCCGTGGGGTGCAAGAACATGTGTGTGAACAATTAAAACGTGATGCATGCAGCACTAAACAATAAAACAAAGAAACAGTGCTTCCCAGACAAAAATCGGTGCCACCGGTTTTCACAAACCGGTGCCACCGGAAATTCTCTGGAAAGCGCAGACATTCAACAAACAACACGGCCCGGAATTTCCGACACAATGGATCAGAACTTCCGGCCCCAACCCGTGGCTACCGGAGCTTCAAGGCCAGAAGTTCCGGCCCAAACAGAAGTTCCACACATAAAAATAAGTGCAACACACAGAATAGCACTCATTACAAATGTTCTCAAGTCCAAAAGAGCTAAGATAGAGTTGAATATATTACAAAGAGGCCTGTTGCATACAACAGCCAAAACCGGTGCCACCGGTTTTGGAAAACCGGTGCCACCGGTTTTGCCAGACAGCCAGCAGACAGAACTGATCAACAGCGCTTTAATCGCTCCAATTTCTCCCCCTTTGTCATCCATCACCAACAAAGGTCCTGGGGGCTTCTCCTGCTGTCCCTACTCATCATCTTCTTCATCATCATCTTGTCCTTGGCCTTGAGTTGGAGGAACAAATGGAGGTTGAGGTGCAAATTGAGTTGGAGGGAATGTACCAACATATGGATTGACATTGCCAAAAATCCCTCCAAAAATATCAGCTTGAACAGACCCTGAACCTCCAGCTGCATAAGGATCAACCTGTGGCATACTAGAGGAGCCACCTTGTCCTTGAGTTCCCACAAATGGCACCTCAGAAAATGAAGCACCTCCACTTTGCATGCCCTCATATGACGGATTGTAATATGTGTTGCCTATGGATCGATCACAATAATCCTTTTGATTAACTGGATCCGCTTCTTGAGATTTAGTCCAAATTTGATCAAATCCCTTCGGTTCACTTTCCTCATCATCAGACTCTGCACGGGGGATAGGAGGCCTATTGGAGGGATCCTCATACATTTGCCTAATCATCCTCGAATCCCTCTTCCTCCTTTGCCTTTCCTTGTGAGCAATTGCATTTGTGCTCATACAAGACCCACACATAAAGTTGAACAATTTTCTAAGTGGTGAAGGGGGCTTGTGCACATCTCTTTGCCCACGTCCACGTCCACTCCCGGACGCCTCCCTTGCTGCCGTAGAGGGTGCAGCAGCTGTAGGAGCACCTTCGGGTGCATCTCCACCCTCTACATTTGCCTCCATGCTTGCCGCTTGAGCTAGGGAAGGGCCTCTTATGTCATTCTTCATGTGGAACACCTCAATCTCATGATCATAGTCAAATCTGAAATTTGTGGCAGCTTCAATAACATGCATGAGATAGGGAGCATACCCACAACTCTTTTGTGGAGAGCTAGCAATATTCTTCATTTCTTCCCATATATAATCCATCACACTGAACTCTGGCTCACTATGTGTCATATAGTTAATCAAATCACGAAGATAGAATGAGATATTGCTTTGATCACCTTCCCTAGGAGCAAGTGTCTTCCTAAACATGCGGTTGAGATATGCATAGAAGGGTAGCATGCCATTAACTCTCCTAAAATAACCCTCATGTCCTGGTAGATACATGTGTTTCATATCCTTCTTATCCATATATGCAGCATTATGAATATGAACTCTATCATCATCCTCAGTACCAAAACCAAGAAGAGAGGCAAACTGAGAATAAGACACTCCAAACCAATTATCTTCTGTCATCCAATGCACAATCCTTTCATCATTTCTGGTGGTGAAGTAGCAGGTGGCATAGAATTGTGCAATTACTTCACTATTCCATGACTTGGCAAACCCCATGATTTTGTACACATTCTTCCTTTTGCATTCTCTAATGATCTCATCAATCCTAGGGTCCTTAAAAGCTCTCATGTACTTCCAATCAATGAACTGAGCTTGGGCAATAGGAATATCTTTTGCAAGAATGGCACTCTCATAAAAATCTTGATGAAAAGCTGTGGCAAACCTGTAGTCAATGTGCCTCCCACCAACATCCTTGGGATTCTTTGCTCTCTCAACTCTGGCCTTTTCTGTCATTCCTTTAGCCTTATAGTTGATTTTGACTCTATGTGGAGGAGCCATTGGAGCTCTAAAAGTCACATCATTAAGATGTGTGGGAGGAGCATTGTGAGATGGCATTGGCCCAATTGCTGAAATGATATCCTCCTCATCATCACCATTACCACTGCCACTCCTGTCACCACTGCCTGTCCCCTGACTGTGCTCATGGCTCTGTGTGCGAATGGATTTGCCCTTTCTTTTGCGCTGAACAGCTGAGGGAGAGTCTGCTGCAATAGACTCGGAAGGAGTGGGATCCCTCTCATAAGGACTCTCCTCATCATCATCACTAGAGGTGTCCTCGGCCTCAGAATCTTCAATGCGAATATCACCCCTAGGAAGATTCACTCTTCCTGCTGCCCACTTGGATCTTCTAGGCTGTGCTGGTTCAACATCTTGCCCACTTGTTTCCGCATCTCTTGCCCGAAACTCAAATTGGGCATTCTTTGAGCGCGATGGCCTCCTTTGATAAGAAATGTAATTGCTTGGATCTGTAACAAATACATGGAGAAAACATCCCTGAGACTATGATCCTCGATAGAAATATTGATTTAGAGATTTTTGAACCGAGTAGAACCATTGACCAGGGTTCCTGCGCACAAACCGGTGCCACCGGTTTCTGCCCAGAAACCCTAGGTCATGGCCCCTATCAATGCCACCAAGGAAAGTTTGATTTCTTTTACTGAGAAGATTCAAGGGCCTAAAACATGATGTTCTACCAAGGGAATCCGAGAGGAAACTTCTAAGGAAATAGATCGGGCAAAAACATTGATTTGAGTACCTCCCGACATGGTGGAAGAGTTGCTGCAGCCCTAGAACGGAGGGGAATCCGGTCACACCGGATTGGAGACTCCAAATCTTGCCTCAACACTTGAATCCCACGGTGGAAAGTTGAAATCGCCAAGAAAACGCCTCTAGAGCCTCTCCCTCACTGTTTCTGGTCGGGGGTGAGAAGAGGGGGTGAAATGTAAATGTGAAGGGGTAAGTCACGGGTAAATAGTCCTCAGCCGACAGAAACCGGTGCCACCGGTTTGGGAAAACCGGTGCCACCAGAAATTCTTGACCCTGTGACTTTTGTCCATTTTTGCACTTCAGCCCTTCCCCTTTTTCCTCTGCTCCATTTTTGAATCCATTTATCCATTTGTCACTGCCTTTGACTCATATGAAGGATATTTGACAGATATTTGATCAAGATAAGGAGATCCAAGACACATAGCCCCTGAGATGAGATTGGATAGATCTAATGGACTTGAGAGTGTTTCACCATTTGTAGTTAGCCAGCAATCAAGCAAGGATAACAATAACCACAAATGGATCAACGTGGCCACAAAGACCAATACCAAATGATTTTCAAAAAGCACACTTCCTACACATGCTAGTTAATTTTGAAAAACTATCCTATGTCATACAAGGCATGCATCCATCTCAAGTCAATGACCATCTTAGCATATTTAGCTCATATCTTGCAAGAGATGACACCAAGTCAATTCTTAATGAAGATATCAACTAAATATCTAGATTTGAAGCTCAAAATGACTTAAAACAATTAAATGAGGAAGATTCAAAGGCCTAGATGCAAAAGATAAGAATAAAAGGTTCATGAAAACATACCTTTGCCTTAAGCCCATTCAACTTGTGCATATTTCAATTTAGCATAGTGCTAGCTCTCATAATTATTTTTCTTATTCAAGTATTGAGTTAGCACAAGGTACACTAGCACATGAGACTACAAGTTCACTAGAAGAAAAAGTTAGTCCCACAAGTGACACAAGTATTGGAATAAGCTCCCCCTTAATTAGTGCATAAGAATTTGTATTTCTTTTGAGTTGCACTTTATTCAATTATGAATATAAAGGAGTTCATTCATAATCTTGGTCAAGGCATATAGAAGGTAATAAACAAATTGAAATTGTGCCAAGAATCTCAACATCATAGATGTAATATCATCAAAACCTTTTTTTCATGCCAAACACACTAGCATGAAGGAAGGCCTAGATGCATTGAAATGAATACATGAATTTGAAAAACATACCTTGGTCTTGAACAAATAAATTCTCCATATAGAGGAACACATATATCCATTAACTTGTGCTTTGATTTCTTTTCATCTTGTCATTTTAGTGTGATCTAACCATAGTTTTAATAAAATGACAACACAATACAAATATTAGTAGCACAAGCTCTAGTCTCATGTTTGGTGACTCTTTAAGTGTGGCGGGGAGTGAGTCACAAAATATGAAACCTCATAACATGGATTAGATTTCTCAATCATATGGTGTACACAAGATTATGTGGAAGTCAAGCATATGTACACCATCTTGGTCAATTAAGTCCAAACAGGGAATCTAAGCTATGCTATGGAGAGTAGCTATATATGAGAAACTCAAACCAACTTAAATGAAAAATTGATACAATTACCATGTTGGTTTGTTGACCTTGTTGTCATGTAGCTTACAAATCACCAACACATTTGCATTGGAGTTGCTCAAGTGTACTATATGAATATAAGTATGATCCTCACACTTGAACTATAAACATGGAAACTTGCAAATGATGTTAGTACCAAGAGACACAAAATATGAAGTGAGCTCCCCCTAAATATGTGCATCAAGGATTCAAATCTTGAGACTTGCACTTCTAGCTCAATTAAGGCACTAGGGTAGCTAGCTTCATATTGTGGTCATATTATAAATAAACTCATGAATAAGTGAATGTGATCAAGACAGGCTTACAGACATTTGTATGAAGCTTCAGATATAATTAGAAGAGTATTTCTTGAGATATTCCAATTTAGATGGAGCATGACAGTTGAACCTCTGCCGGAACTTCTGGCATAGATGACCGGAACTTCTGATATGAGACAGAGGCTGCCGGACTTTTGGGTCGGAAGATCTGAAGCCGGCCGGAACTTATTCTTTTGCTACCTACTAATTCTGGCAAAACCGGTGCCACCGGTTTTGTCAATCCGGTGCCACCGAAATTTACTGAACCAGCCCACTTCACCATTATGATTATTCTGTTGCTCCTTGTCTTGATGCCTTTCTTTTTATCTTCATTACTCATTCATTGTTCTGCATTTATAAACACTCAAAACTTCTTGATGAAGCGGTTAGTAGCATCAAATGTCATTTGTCATAACTTTAAGTTATCAACAAATATAGCTTGTCCACTACACATGCTTGGAAACAACAAGTGTATAGATAGATATATATGAGTGGACAGCTAGAGAGATACTTATCATGGGAGAAGCATTGGATAACATTTTCTTCCATTGATCTCACTTGGTTCATTTATGATATGAAATTTCTCTTGAGATGCAAATGATATAAGATGGAATTCTTCTCAAGTGAACCAAGCATCCAATGCAACTCCTAGTACCTACAAATCTCTTTTAGGCACATTTTGGTACCCAACGTGTGTTGGGTCCTACAAGGTTAGCAAGCAAGGATTTAGGAACCCAAATGGTTTTTGTGCTTGTCCTAGGTGAACCGATCACATTAGTTGCACAAGAGTCAGTTGAGTTCCTCCTAATCTTAATAAACTTATTATTGACAAGATCAAGATTAGGATTTTCACCATTTGGACAATCCTTACCAAAGTGTCCCTTTTGATGACATGTGCAGCAAATCTTGTGCTTGATGTTGCTACTTTTATGTTTCTTGCTTTCAGAACATTTCTTCTCTTGAATACTTGCTTGTGCCTTCAGACCATGCCTGTTCTGCTTGACTTATGGTTTCTCAGTGGAAACCGGTACCACCGGTTTATCCAAACCGGTGCCATCGGTTTTACCTGAGGGCACTTTTGACTGGTTGACACAAGCTTCAATTTCGTGCCCTTTCTCACGACATCCATAACATCTTCTCTGTGAAAGACTTCTCTTCCTTTTTGATTGTTTTGGCTTGTTTTCTTTCTCGAAAGAGCACGTGGAGGCACAACGTCCCATTTGAGAGCACTTGAGACATTTGATGTGATCAAGTTTCTTCTTCTTGTTGTCTTGCTTCTCTTTTGGGATGGACTTGAGAGAATTCTTGCAGGAGCTTTGCGACGTTGATCCCTTCTCAAGCTTTTTCACCATGGAATCACGGTTATCTTGAGAAGATTGCGCAAGGCCCTTGCCTTTTAGCTTTGACAAGTCCATCTTAAGCCTTTCCACCTCTAGCTTCAGATTATCATTATCTTGTACAATGTGTTCATGATGTGACTCTGCAAGAACTTGGTCATACCATGAAGTTTTTGCTTGCGAGTCGCAAGGGTTAGCACAAGATGTATGAATTTTGGCTAGAGAACATTTACACTTATGAATTTGAGGTTCTAAAGATTTCATAGTAGTAAGCATAACCTCATGATTCATTTCAAGAAATGTGTGTGAATCTACAAGTTTCTCATAGGAGCACTCTAGTTCCTTATGAGTGACCTGCAAGTTCACATACTTACTAGAGAGCTTCTCAAGCTGATCCTTGAGACTTCGATTTTCTTCCTCCAATGAAATTGTCAAGGATTCATTTGACTCTTTGACTTCCTCTTTGCTTTCAGCTATATGACAATAAGAAATGTTAGCATTCAAAGAGGAATGAATGGGAGCAGTAGATACCTCACTGAGCTGATGAGTCGTTGAATTTTCACTTGAGGAAAACTCATTAGCTAGCTCCCGGCCGAAACCGGTTCCACCGGTTTTAGAAACCGGTACCACCGGTTCTGCCTGAGCAGAGCCAGTGAGTGTAGTCTTGTGGTTCTCTCGCTCCTTGACTGGTGTCACTTGAGACTCATAGCAGATTTTTGGTGAAGCTGAGCACTCCTCAGGTGACTCCTTGTCTTCTTGCTCTTCATCATCACTTTCCATATCTTCATATGTATCCGTGATGAGAGACCAAATGTGATGGGCATCTTTTCGGATTTCTTCCTCGCTAGCGATGACATCCCATACAGCTTTACACACAGATCTTTGCAAGAAGTTAGTAACACAAGTATTGAGTTGCACGCAAGCTAACTCCTCTTGAGGGATGTTTGATCGATCAATATTGTTTGCATCACACTTAGGAGGTAGAATGCTAGCAACTAAAACATGTTCAATAACAGGATCTACTTTTCTAAGAGCATTATGAATATTACCAACCCATGAAGCATAGTTTGAGCCGTCAAGCTTGAGAGGCTCAAAGTTTACCTTAAACGACATCTTTTCTTCACGGCGGATAAGCTTAGATGTGAAGCCAAGCTCTGATACCAATTGAAAGGACCTTGATGTCGCCTAGAGGGGGGTGAATAGGCGAGACCTAAAAATATTGCCACTTAAAACAAATTTATTAGTGACAATTTGGGTATTCCAAATACCACATTTAGAAATTCAGTAAATGAACTTCTGAAAGGATCTTTAGAATCTCCAAATAAAAGAATAGCACGCCTAACGCAGCGGATAAAGAACACTGCCTCCAAAACTGGTACCACCAGTTTTGCAAAACCGGTGCCACCGGTTTTGCTCGGGCAGTGAACCCCCAAATTCTAAGGTATATCTCCAAGTTCCTGCACTCAAAAGCACATATACAACAATATCGAGCAATTCCACCAATTTGCAATATAAACACAAAGAAGCTCAAACCAGCGGGGAGACACAAGATTTGTTTCCCGAAGTTCGGATTCACCGCTTGCACCAAGCAGCCACCAAGGCACGGTGAATCCTACTCTCCGTTGAGGAAGCTTATGCGACCACACTAGGTCAAGCTATCTCCTCCTTCCACTAGCTTGCTTCTTCCCTTTCGGAGGTGAAGCACAACCTGCACAAACTTCCCACAGCTCACTACACCGTGGTAGCTCACGGGCAACAACTAGCCGTCTAGGAGCGAAGCTCCAAGAGTAACAAATGAATCACACGAACTTGATGAAGTCCAACAGTGCTCAAGGTGCTTTGGTGCTCTCAATCTTCTCACAACACTGCTCTCTCTACTACCCAACTCAAAGATCTCACAATATCAAGCAATCCTCACAAAGAGGGGTTGGAGAGAGCAAATATGGCTTTGGCTTGGCAAGAAAGAGCAGGGAAGCACTATAGCAACCTCAGAAACAGCAGCTTGCCACTGTGGAGGTCGTGGGGTATAAATACACCACTCCCCAAAAACTAGCCGTTACAGACCCAGTGAAAACCGGTGCCACCGAGATTTCAAACCAACTAGCCGTTGGAGCTATCTGACACAAAACCGGTGCCACCGGTTTTGCCCTGGCAAAACCTGTAAGGTGTACATGAGGGTTTTGTGTCTCTCAACAACTCACATGGGTTCCTTGAGCACTTAGACAATTTCAAGACTACATGTGATGCATCCCTCTTGATAGTACGGCATACCTATACTCAAGATCAAATATAAATACAAATGATACACTTGAGCTTCTTCACTTTGAGTCATGCCATACTTGATCAACATATTCACTTGAGAGTTGCATCCAACCTTGTCTTGAATTGAGCACTTCAACCTTGAGCTAGTGACTTGAACCATTGTCTTTGAATGAAATCCACTTCTAGTTCAATTCACCTTTTCACAACTTACTTCTAGAAAGATTGATACTTGCCAATATGAATACCAAAAGTGACCAAGATTCATCAAGTTGAAATCCAAAGAAAGTTTCGTCACCCTAGCAAAGATACATGACTCAAGTCCGCAACTTGATCACACATTGCTTAGTACCTAGAAGCACTATCCCGAATTCCACCTCTTCATCCTTGCATCGCATATAGCTTCACATTAGTGTGTATCAACAATGAACACCATTTCTTGATATGCAATATATCCACTTCACTTTAACCATTCATTTCTATCAAAGTCATCATGTCTTGTTTGCCATTTCTTGATATGCAATATATCCACTTCACTTTGACTTTTCATCTCTATCAAAGTCATCATGTCTTATTTGCAAGTCATTCTTTAAATATAGACCAAGAATTAGCCATATCACCATGTCTCTTGTCCATTCATCCAATCTTGCAATATACAACATTTTTATTCAACATGATCTAAGATATCCCATATCAATATTAAACAAGCTTATATCAATTTAGAGACCAATATATCACACATGTCATTATGTCTCTTTCTTTATTGCACCATAGCTTGCCATCTTTCATATTCATATATAATAGGAGTAACCACTTATTTATTCATGTCAACATGAGCCATCCACATTGGATTCAACCAATGACCAATAGTGAATCGTCAATATACAATTTAAATCCTGCTCATAATCTTTAACAAACACGTTAGTCCTTTAATCGTTTTGTCATTCAATTCACCAAAACCCACAAAGGAGCCTAGATGCACTTTCACATCGCCAGCACAAGCCTGTGGGCATGGAAAACCTCGCCTTTGACCTTGAATGTGACGTCTGCTCCCTCCTTAGACTCCAGCAATTTTCCAAGATTATCCAATAAGACTGAAGGGGGAACTTGGATGTCACAGATTATCTCGGATTTGGAGACTGGAGCCCCCATGTAAACAGTGACATCGCACTCGACGGCGAGGCGGTCATCCCGCATGTACGACGCTTCCAGCTCGCTCATCTTGAACTCTACAATGCCCCAGGTGCGGTCTTCAGTGCTGAACACTCTAGTTTGGTTGAGCACCGACGACGACACACCGGTGGCCGGATCGACTAACCTGTGAAAGGAATCGATGCTCGTGATAGCCTAAGAGGGGGAGGGGGTGAATTAGGCTTTTTAAAAACTTAACCTACCACATGCCTTCTAATTGCACAATATAAAACTGAGACAAGATATCTAGATGTGCAACTAAGGTTTTCTTCTAGTGTTTGCACCCACCCAAAGAGTTTTGCAACCTAGAGCCAATCCTATCAAGATACTACTCTAGAAAGGTAAGGCACACAAATTGCAAGTATGAAATGCGAAAGCTTAAATGGTTAGAAGGATGCAAACTTGACACGAAGATTTATCCCGTGGTTCGGCTTACGCCTACTCCACGTTGGAGCTCCACAAAGGATATGCTCCCGGTCGCCAAGTCTTCTTCCCGGTCAAGACCTTGAGCTCGCCACAAAGGCTCCCCAAGAAGGATGATGAGCAAGTCACCAAGACATTGCTCTCATCAACCTACCCTCCCGGAGATCTTGACGCCGTCTCCACTACGGAGCTTCTCCACCAAGGAAGGGGTCTCCTCTTCCCCCGCACAAAGGCGTCGTCGTCTCTCCACACCAAGCCGGAGGGTCGAAGACTTGCCGGCGAGTCTCCAAGACTCCAAGGGGCCGGCACACCGAGATTACAAGAGGTGGCTCACTCTAGAACCAAACACAAGGCTCAACACCTTGCAACTCACTCACTAGGGCTATCCTAGCTCTCTCACTCACTATGGATGATCTATATAGCACAAATGGTGGCTCGGATGTCTTGTAGGTGTAGATGAACTTTTCTGGACTCCAGCACCTTGAAATGGCCGAATGGGGGTGGTATATATAGCCCAAAGGGTTGGACTAGCTGTTGCTCAAAAGCTGCTCAAAAACTGTGAACGCCGTATATTCCGCCGTGCCCCAAGCCCCCATCGGCGTACTATACGCCGTATAGCTTTTCCAACGGTCATTTTCACTTTTCCAACGGTCAAATACGCCGTATATTCCGCCGTTCATGCAAACAGTTACACCGGATAATACGTCGTACCTTTGTTTTCCTCAGATACCTGAAAACTGTGAACGGCGTATATTCCTCCGTGAACGGCGTACATTTCGCCGTACCTTTTGTGCAGAGACGATGTTTCTTGGAGTTCTTAGTTCTACACGGCGTATATTCCTCTGTGAACGGCGTACAATACGCCATATAGAAAATTCGGTCATCTTCTCTTGGCCATAACTTTCTGCTCCGAACTCCGATTTGGATGATCTTGTACTTGATGGAAAGCTTATGAAATTCTCTACAGGATTCTGCTATTAACCATCCATTTTGAGCAAATCTTCACACCGTTATGTACGCCGTACCATACGGCGCTCATCGGCGTACATTTTCCCATGCAGAAAACAAGATCTTCATATTTTGGCCATAACTATTTACTACGAACTCCGATTTGGATGATCTTGTACTTCATGGAAAGCTTATGAAATTACCACAGGATTTTGCTGTCAACCATCCATTTTGAACAAGTGTGCACGCCGGAACATACGCCGTAACATACGGCGCTATTATCGACGGATCTTCCTCCGTGTAGAAATCAGAGTCTTCGTATTTTGCCTATAACTTTCTGTTTTGGACTCCGATTTAGATGATCTTGGACATTATGGAAAGCTTGTTAAATTCTCTACAAGATTGTACAGAAAACCCTCACATTTGATCTTATGATGAATAATGGGTCAAGTCCAATTCATCCCTCTCTTTGACCCGGCCTCAATAATTTCTTTCTTGATTTGGATGCAATAACTTGTAATCATCATTGGACCTAAACTCCTATGAAAATCACTTAACAAATATGTTAGTTCCAAAGACTATATTGTCATCCAATCACCAAAATCACAATATAAATGGCACAAGGGCCATTTTCGTTACAATCTCCCCCTTTTTGGTGATTGATGACGCCACAATCAAAGCAAGTATAAAACATGCGAAAATTGACCAAGTTGAAGCACTTACACTTGCTTGAATGCTTACCACTCTTCTCATTGGATTAGGGAGCCAACTTCCTTACAATTTTCCCCATATAATTTTGAAGTAGCACCATGGGTGTGGCCTCCCCCTAAGTCCATCATCTCCTTCATGACTTCTCCCCCTACATGTATCCTCCCTCTTTCTCATGGCTTCTCCCCCTATCTCATGAGGTCTTGTATATTAAGCTTGCTTTGATCCAAACTTCTCCCCCTTTGGAATCAAATCACCTAAAAGGACCTATCAAAAGCATCATAGCTCATGGAGGGAATTAGTAGCCTAGGGAGTTAGTCAAGTATCACTTGAAAATAGATGACAAGGGAGAACAAGTGTGATACTTAACCAATTGGAAATGTATGAGCACATAGCCTATGAATTTAGATATGTAGATCATAAACTCGATAGGACATGGCTCAATTATGCATGAAAACACCAAAATTTCTATAATCATACATATAGAGTTGTAAGATCACATTGTGAGTGAAGCACATTCTCTATGTATGATATGCACGGCATAAGGAGACAATAAGAATAAGCTTGATAGACAAGTTAGTCTCCAAAATCACAATCCATAAGCTAAGCTCTCCCTAAATGTGTGCATTTAGTGTTTGAATCACTATCAAGTGTATGCACATTGTTTTAAACAACAAATGGGAAGATAAGCTTATAGCTTGTGGTCATGGTACTAAATTTATACCTTATGAAGCTAATGTACCATGAGGGTAACCAAGTGTAGAAAACCTACATACCTTTGCAAACCATGTAAGTTGCTCATGAGTTAGAGTGCATGACACAAGCAACTCACCATATGATAATTACACTAGATATTGCATGAGATACCACATATGAAAGCAAGAGATATGAAAGGTAGCATATGCAAATCTAGCAAGGTAAATAGGCAAAGAATTTGAATTGCATTACCATTACCTTATTTACCTTAGTGTGGGGGATTTGGGCAAATGATGTCCAATCTTGCAAGCTTGGCTACTTGATTTGATCTTTCTCCTCTTCTTGTGAGCCGAGCCTCCAAATCCCCCGAAGCCTATCTTGGGTTTCAAGTATCTTTTGGAATCCAAACCTTTTGGGGCCCCTTCATGTTGGTGATGACCTCCTTGGGCACTCAAATGGGTTTGTTCCATCCCCACTCCTTCATCTTGGGCTTCCCAACCGTGCTAGCACCAACCTTGCCATTAGCTTTCTTTTTAAAGACATAGGTATTGGCTTTTACCTTGTTCTTGCGATTGGGCTTGGTGTAGATGAGGGAGCTCTTGATGGTGGTTTTGGCCTTCTTCTTCTCACTCTTGTGCGTCCCCTTGACAAGTGGGCATTGATAGAACTTGTGGCCTTCCTTGTAGCACTTGAAGCAAGTCACAGTTTCACCCTTCTCAAGCTTGTTCACCATGTCATCACGGTTATCTTGAGAAGGTTGGACATTGCTCCCAATGCACTTGCCCTTCAAGTTTGCCAAGCTTTGCCTAAACTCTCCAATTCTTGCTTGAGCTCTTCATTCTCCTTGGCAATGAGATCATCTAGAGTTTCTACAACAATTTTCTCAAAGCATTTCTCATTGCAAGGGGGTGAGCAAGATTCATCAATTAAATCAATGCAAGAAGTAGAGGCATCAACCTTGGAGATAGAAATATTACAAGGAATAGATTGCTCCAAGTTCAACAAAGGTTCCTTAGATTGATTGTTAAGGCTCCCAATTTTGAGTTCTTCATGCTCCTTGCTAAGCAATTGGTATTTGCCTAATAAATTATCAAAATTTGAAACAAGGAGTGCATTAAGATCATTGAGAGCCTTATTATCATTGGTTAATTTCTTAAGGCCCTTTTGTTGTTCATGAATCAAGGTGAGAAGCTTAGCGGGGGATTCATCATCGGAATCGGAATCGGAATCGGAGTCATCACTTACATCGCTTTCCATACCTTTGGCCATGAGGCATAAGTATGATGAGGGAAAGGAGCTCTTGTCGTTGAGTGTATCATCACTTACCCATTCTCCAAATGTGGTAAAAGCTTTATGCTTGGGCTCCTTCTCCTTCCTCTTCTTCTCATACTTGATCTTCTTGATCATCATGTGTTGATGATGCTTTCTATCCTTGATGTGTACCATGTACCCCATCGAGTTGATCTTCTCCATGCTCTTGATCAACTTCTTGACTTGTCTTTGGAGCTCGGGGGACATCTGTTCACCATCACTATCACTTGAGGAGGCTTCTTCTTCTTCTTTTTCACTCGAGCTCTCCTCTTTTTTCGTGCTCTTCTTCTTCTCTTGGTTGCTCACAAGAGCAATACTTGGAGTAGGTGAAGAAGATCTTGGCTTTGGCTTGATTCTATTGCGAAGCTCAAAAGCCATCACCTTGTTGAGGACTTGATTTGATGTGCTCTTAGTGAGGTCTTTCTCATAGAGGATGGCAATCATCAAATCATAGTCCGGCTTGCGAAGGCTATGGAGTATCAACCGAATGATGCCCATGTCGTCGATATTGTTGACTCCTAAAGAATTCATCTCATTCACAAGCATGGTTAGGCGTGAGTACATTTGTTCGGCATTCTCATGCTCAAGTTGTTTGAAGTTGTTTAGCTTATCCTTGAGAACATGATATCTTTCATTTGCCACATCCTTTGTGCCCTTATGGTTCTCAAGGATAGCCTTCACAACTCATGAGCATCTTTGCAAGTGAATACACGATTGAAGATATCATTACTAAGGGAAGATAATAAAATGCTCCTACCAGTAGAATCATGTTGCATTTCACCTTTGGAGTCACTTTTTCTACCTTCACTAGTCACACGCCAAACATCGAGGCCCTTTGCTTGAAGGAAAGCTTCCATAAGCACTTTCCATCTTTGAAACCCCGTGCCATCAAAACGTGGAGCAGTTCCTAAGAGATCCATCCTCTCCACAACGAGCTAACTCACTAGGCGGTAAAGCCGAACCGATCAAATGAGCCGGTTTCACAAATTGCCAATTGAATGGGCATTTCTTGTGAAAGATGTGAGTCCCGGCTCTAATACCACTTGAAAGGAATCGATGCTCGTGATAGCCTAAGAGGGGGAGGGGGTGAATTAGGCTTTCTAAAAACTTAACCTACCACATGCCTTCTAATTGCACAATATGAAACTAAGACAAGATATCTAGATATGCAACTAAGGTTTTCTTCTAGTGTTTGCACCCACCCAAAGAGTTTTGCAACCTAGAGCCAATCCTATCAAGATACTACTCTAGAAAGGTAAAGACACACAAATTGCAAGTATGAAATGCGAAAGCTTAAAGGGTTAGAAGGATGCAAACTTGACACGAAGATTTATCCCGTGGTTCGGCTTACGCCTACTCCACGTTGGAGCTCCACAAAGGATATGCTACCGGTCGCCAAGTCTTCTTCGTGGTCAAGACCTTGAGCTCGCCACAAAGGCTCTCCAAGAAGGATGATGAGCAAGTCACCAAGACCTTGCTCTCATCAACCTACTCTCCCGAAGATCTTGACGCCGTCTCCACTACGGAGCTTCTCCACCAAGGAAGGGGTCTCCTCTTCCCCCGCACAAAGTCGTCGTCGTCTCTCCACACCAAGCCGGAGGGTCGAAGACTTGTCGGCGAGTCTCCAAGACTCCAAGGGGCCGGCACACCGAGATTACAAGAGGTGGCTCACTCTAGAACCAAACACAAGGCTCAACACCTTGCAACTCACTCACTAGGGCTATTCTAGCTCTCTCACTCACTATGGAGGATCTATATAACACAAATGGTGGCTCGGATGTCTTGTAGGTGTAGATAAACTTTTCTGGACTCCAGCACCTTGAAATGGCCGAATGGGGGCGGTATATATAGCCCAAAGGGTTGGATTAGCCGTTGCTCAAAAGCTGCTCAAAAATTGTCAACGCCGTATATTCCGCCGTGCCCCAAACCCCCATCGGCGTACTATACACCGTATAGCTTTTCCAACGGTCATTTTCACTTTTTCAACGGTAAAATATGCCGTATATTCTGCCGTTCATGCAAACAGTAACACCGGATAATACGCCGTACCTTTGTTTTACTCAGATACCTGAAAACTGTGAACGGCGTATATTCCTCCGTGAACGGCGTACATTTCGCTGTACCTTTTGTGCAGAGACGATGTTTCTTGAAGTTCTTAGTTCTACACGGCGTATATTCCTCCATGAACGGTGTACAATACGCCGTATAGAAAATTTGGTCATCTTCTCTTGGCCATAACTTTCTGCTCCGAACTCCGATTTGGATGATCTTATACTTGATGGAAAGCTTATGAAATTCTCTACAGGATTCTGCTATCAGCCATCCATTTTGAGCAAATCTTCACGCCGTTATGTACGCCGTACCATACGGCGCTCATCGGCGTACATTTTCCAGTGCAGAAAACAAGATCTTCATATTTTGGCCAAACTATTTGCTACGAACTCCGATTTGGATGATCTTGTACTTCATGGAAAGCTTATGAAATTCTCTACAGGATTCTGGTATCAACCATCCATTTTGAGCAAGTGCGCATGCCGGAACATACGCCGTAACATACGGCGCTATTATCGACGGATCTTCCTCCGTGTAGAAATCAGAGTCTTCATATTTTGCCCATAACTTTCTGTTCCGGACTCCGATTTAGATGATCTTGGACATTATGGAAAGCTTGTTAAATTCTCTACAAGATTGTACAGAAAACCCTCACATTTGATCTTATATTGAATAATGGATCAAGTCCAATTCATCCCTCCCTTTGACCCGGCCTCAATAATTTCTTTCTTGATTTGGATACAATAACTTGTAATCATCATTGGGACCTAAACTCCTATGAAAATCACTTAACAAATATGTTAGTCCCAAAGGCTATATTGTCATTTAATCACCAAAATCATAATATAAATGGCACAAGGGCCATTTTCGTTACAACCTGAAGTCGAAGGAGACATTTACCTTGGCGGTCTCGCTCATGAGGCTGAGGTAGACGGAAGCATAGCCTTCTTTCGCCTCATCGCCGTCTCCGTTAGGGTAGTAAAGGATGCACCAGTCGTGGCCGCCGACGGTGAAGATGGCGGACTGTCTGAACTCGCCGGCTTCGAGGCCCACGTGCAGGCTGTATCGGGAGATCTCGAACACGTGCGTGCACTCCTCCGTCTCCGGGTTGCACTTGCACCTCGACATATTCCTCCTCGTTGGCCTCCGGGATGACGCCATTGCCAACGGCGGCGGCGGAGAGGGGTTATCTGCGTTTTTCCAGTGAAGAAGGTGGACTAGTGGAGAGGACTTGTGCCGGAGGAGGAGCGGCTAATGCCAAAGCGGTGGAGGGGATCAGGCGATGGCGATGGCGGCGGCGGCGGCGGCGGCGGCGGCCGCGGCCGGAGAGGTAATCGGGGATCGGAAGGCCGGCGAATGGAGAATTGGGGAATACTTTTCTTTTTTTATTGGATCTGTCCAATTTCATTTATGGCCTTTCGAGATACGGCCCATTATAATTTTCCATCAACTTTTCCATCATTTACGGCCTTTGGACAGCAAATTCAGGCCGCCTACCCCTACTTCTACATGGAGAAATACTTTGAATTTAATATTTGAGCCCAGACTAAAGAAAGCTTGATTTGTTTCAGGCCTAAATTGACTGTCCAATAGCCTAACATGGCACATAAATCGGACCTGATGTGACTTTGCCGTTTAAAATATTTTGAAATATAATATTTCAGGCTAGCTTGCGGCCAAGCTAAAATTTTTTAGGCATATTTTCTGCCCAAGTCCATTCAATATGTTTTTTTTTGGGTGGTCCAAATATGCTAAGGTTGCAGGTTTAAAGGAAAATTTGTGTGGACAAAAGTAACGCTGATTCTCCTTACTATCTCTAGATAACGTAATTTGCCCCATTACTTCTTCACTGGCGAAATGGCGATATAAAACTTGGTCAGGTCACCATATCGCTACATGTGCACAAAACGACTAGCACTTACATCACAACACACGCACAGAAACAGCTCTGCTATCGGACAAACAAATTCATATTTAATATCTCAGGCACGCTTTACCAAACTAATGCACCACCAAACAGGAAAAATAAATGTAGATGTTATGCAGCCATGCTTTCTGGAAGAGGGACTGTAGGCCAAAGAGAAATCCTAGTTTGGAAGTAGGAACCATGGAGAGAAACAACCTCAAATCAGATGAACGTATCTTAGTTCAAGAAGAAGAGAAACTACCACTCATGATGCCCCTTCAAAAGCTTCCCACACTCTGCTCCAGCAGCCTAGCAATCAGGTTGTAGGGATACAGCAATCTGCGAATAACTTGGTTCCCTGACATTCAAAGTTCACCCATGATTCATACAGAAATCACATTTCTGGTGTCCAAAACTGGCTACTTCACTACCCTACAATGCGCCTTGCACAAATGATGAATAACTTTGATGGCCGTTGAAACAGTGAACACAACAATGTCAAGAATTTGGTTTCAACATATCTTCCTCTATCCAAAATGTCGAAGCATGGCCTTTCAATGGCCAATAATCAATTATGGCTCTGATAAATTTACCTAGCAACATACTCCTTCCGTCCTGAAATATAAGGCATTCTAGTTTTGTCCTAAGTCAAACTAGATAACCTTTGACCAACTTTCCAAAAAAGTATAATAATACTTATGACATCCAATGAGCATCAATAGACTCATTGTGAAATGTATTCTACATTTTACTTATTTGATTCGCTAAATATTAATACTTTTCTCTATAAATTTGGTCAAACTTTCAAAAGTTTGACTTAGGACAAACCCATAATGCCCTTTGTTCCAGGACGGAGGGAGTAGTGGTTAAAATACAGATAGCACTACTGGACTAGTTTGCAGGTTCATCCCTAGCAACGTTGCTCAGTACCATAACATTAAAGTGTTGTTATTTGCTAAACTAAACTTTGACCAAAAAGAACATTTATAGGAGTAGATATCGTTTTCAGTCCCAGTATTCAAGCTTCTTAAAAACAACAGAGCAATTAATGGCTCATAAGTTGAGGCTACTTAATAGATACAAGCAACTCACCATTCGCAAAACCTACTCAAATGCAATACTCCCTCTGGGTTTTTTTACATGTCGTATTAGGTATGTCCTAAGTCAAAGTTGTTCAACTTTAATCAAGTTTCTAGAAAAATATAACATCTATAATACCAAATTTGTTTCTTTGAAACCACCATAGAATATATTTTAATAGTACGTATAAATGTTGTTATATTTTTCTATAAGTTTGGTCAAAGTTATCTAGTTTTAACTTAGGACAAATCTAGTTTAAAAAACAAAGGGAGTAGTACCTAGCAGAGAATAGGATGGTTATTTAATATTAGTGCAGGTGCAGATGCCTAATGATTGTTAATTACATGAAATTCATAACTATTAATGCATTATTGGCATCACATAAGCACTATATTGTGTCCGAAGCTCTTATTCAAAGGTGATCAATTTTCAAAAATAAAAAAGATCTGGGGTACCATGCACATAATGTAGGGGCCTCAACAATAAATTTAAATATCTTGACAAAATTTATCCTTGATAGAAGTACTGCCACCTTACTACAACAACACAATATATTCTAATGCTTCTATTTTCGATCCAGCAAAGTGCTTCAATCAAATGAATGTGCCTTGAATACAACTGGTATCATACTTGCTAATAACTTGATTTGGCAAAAAAGTACACACATGAAAAATTAAAGTCCAACCATAATAGATTGAAATAATGAGGATGCACATTACTCCATTTAGAACATAATCTTGGTACGGCTTGTGGCAACTCCTTGCTACTGACGCACTGCCTCGTGGAATTTCTCAACAGTACAAGTCAGCAAGAAATTCATAATTCACAGAATAACAGGGGAGCAAGAAATTTATACATTAAATTAGTCACAGAAGAATGCACTAACCTGGGCAAGAGATAGCCATGAAAGTACAAACCTGAGCACCGATGTGCTCAAACTCATATTCTTCGTGCATGCCTTGAACTATTGAGTTGGATGAGGATTCTCACCGCCTTAACAGAGAATTTCAAGATTGAAACTCTGACTCAGTGCTGCCTCAGTGTTCCCATCTTCAATCTTGGTTTCAACATGATATCTCAACTCTTTCTATATACAGTAGTTCAACAAGTGTGCTTTCCGTCCGAGGGACATTATGACTGGCTACAGAAGGGACTGTGGACCAGACATTGTGAGACACTTGGGTTCGAAACCATCTGAAAAAAACCTCCTCAAATCAGATCTTAGTTCGAGAACTAGAGAAGCCACAACTCAAAAGGAGCACATTTAAAAGCTTTCCACCCTAAGGCCCCAGCAGCCTAACAATCAGGTTATAAGGAATTAGGGATGCAGCAATCTGTCCCCAACATCCAAAGTTCACCCTTGATTCATACCAGAGACATTTCTGGTGTTCAAAAATAGCCACTTCACTACATTAGAATATCCATTGCACAGACAAAAACTTTGATGGTTGTTGAACACAACCATTTCAGGATTTGATTTCAGCATAGCTTCCTGATCTATCTGAAATGTCAAAGCATGGCATTTCAAGGGCGAATAATCAAATTAATAACTGTGTAATCTAAAAAAACTAATCCAAGGATTTCTTCTAATTTCAAATGAAAAGCGAATCAAAGTTCTGTCTAGCAATTTAGTGGTGATTGCAAGTGATGTTGCTTGGCAACTAAACATTACAATGTTCTTATTAGCTAAACTTTGATCTAAAATAACATTTTATAGTAGTAGATATCATTTTTAGGCCTGGTATTCGAGCCCCTTAAGAAAAGCACAGCAATTACTGGCCCATAAGTTGACGCTTATTAACAGATATACACACTGTTTACAAAAATAATTGAAATCCAACAGAAATTAGCACAGAATAGGATGGCTACCTTACATACATGCAGATGGTCAATGACTATCTATTATATGAAAGCGTAACTACTAAAACAGTATATGGCATCACAAAAATACTATGTCAGAAGTTCTGATATATATTTTAAAAGAAATATGGGTAACATGCACAGAATGCAGCAAATATTAAGAACCATATATTGCACTAAAACCTAAAATATCTTCAGAAAACCTACCCTTGCAAGCACTGTCATCTTGCTCCAATAACACATTATTACAATGCTTCTATTTTGAGACACAGCGAAATGCATCAAATAAATAGATATGCCATGAAATCAACTGGTGTCAAACTTGCTAATTACTTCCTCTGTATCGAAATATTTGCCGCCAATGATTTTTTTCTAAAATGTTTGACCATTCTTATTATTCAATTTTTTTATGGAAATATGCAAAAACATAAGTCAAACTTAAAGTACATATAATGATAACACAAATAATAAACAAAATAAATGATATACATACAATATTTTGAATAAGATGAATGGTTAAAGTAGATGAATGGTTAAAGTCGTGATAAAAAGTCAATGGCGACAAATATTTCGATAAGGAGGGAGTGGTTTGACAAAAGTTGCACACATACGGAAAATGAAATCTCAATCATAGTTGTTCGAAAGAATGAGGATGTTCATGTGCATCGCTTGATATGAACATAATCTTGGTACAGTTTGCTGCAAGTCTTCGCCACTGATAGATCCATCAGTGGGATCTGCATACCATGCCACCATCCAAACTAGTTCAGATTCTGTACAGCTGCTTAGAAAACAGAAGATGATGTCTATGCACTGTAGCTAATCAGTTAACAAACTCACCTTTGGCATGCAGGAATATAGAGCTCTCCAGTCATTATTTGAGGTTTTGCAAAGTGGAAACCAATCAATGCATTGTAGAAATCTCTAACTGATAACATCATGGGCATAAGAATGGATCATTCCATGTTATGTTTAGGTCCAATTGCAGTCACAAATGTACTTTGAAGTTAACAGCTATTTCTCTCACAACCTTTACTAGGCAGCCTGTGCAAACCTCCTGAGCATGTGACTTTCAGCTGGGGAACTAATATTCAAGCTTACTAAATTCCCAATATTCTTGGGCCAATCAAACTGCAATTCTGAGGATCTAGTGCAAAAATCAGTATATCGACCAAACGGTAAGGGGAAAATCACACCATAACATTTTAAAGTAGCACTAGGCACTACACCAAGCTTTTCGTTTTTGAAGAATAAGCAACTTACAAACATGTGTCCCATTTACCAATGAGACATAACAGAGCATCTTCTCAAAAGGAATAGAACATATTCAAATTACCTTAGTCACAAAATGTTTAAGGCAAAAACTGAAGCACTAAAGGCTATCAAGATAAATAATTTCCTTATGATCAAAGAAGAATTGTAGATGAGGTAGTATATGTCATACAGCATAGACAGAAGCAAATTTGATGCAAAGGCAAAATGATTGTAAAAGCTGCACATGCTTTTCAGAACACTCAGATCATTCTCAAAAGTGAATAGTTAGTATTTAAGTCTTTACATGACACCCCAAAAAAAGGAAACATCTTGTATCAGAAATGTGAACCATACATTAGTATTGTCATATTTAGATAACTGACTAAGATATTCATACTGTAACAAAATTATGATAACATAAAATTCTACAGAATTGAGTAGTGTTGCTCAAAATGATGCACAAGTATATCTGTTTGCTAACATTTCATCATAATTAACAAAGAATTTGGCTCATGATGCCATCATTTACTGAAGTTAGAGTGGCTAATTAATTGCTCAAAACAATGCACTAGTATATCTGTTGCTAACATTTCATAATTAACAAAGAATTTGGCCATGATTCATGGTGGCATCATTTGTTGATGTTATACTGGCTAATCAATTAATTTTTTTGTCAGAAAAAGAAAGGAACCAACTTGGTTACTGAAACAGTAAGTGCATTGCTTAACCCGCAGATCAAAACATCTGAGAGAATATTACTGAGCATACCAGATATGCATAATGCAGAACCTACCCTTCTATAAAGTATCATCAGACCAAAAGGATGATCAAGCATCCACATAGCAGGCTAAACAGTAAGTGCATTGCTTTTCCTGCAGATCGAAACGTCCAAGAGAACATTACTGAGCATACCAGATACACATTTTGCAGAACCTATACCCTTCTATAAAGTATGATTAAACCAAAAGGATGATCAGACATCCACATAACAGGCTATGTATCAAGGAAACTGACAATTTTCAATCTTGCGAATCTTGGCTGATTTCTCCCATATTTCCACAATGACAGCAGGACATGCTCTTTTGAGGTGTGCATATCCTTGACTTGCAAACACATCCCCCGGTCTATTTGAAGAGCTGATAAATCCAATGCAAGCATCTTTGAGTTGGATGCAGTGATGCTGATCAGCAAGCGCTAAAATGCTAGCCACGCTCGCAACGTCAAGTCTCTTTCCCAGGATGCTCTCGCACATCACTTTCAACCTTTCTAAGCCATACCTGTCTGCAGCGACAAGTAAATGCTTAACCATTTCTCCACTATCATGTATGTCAAGATCATCCATCACAGGCAATGAATCCTTGTAGACGAAGTGGAGCAAAGCCTTGAAAACAGCAGGCTGCATATCTTCAATTGTTACGGTCTTCAACTTGCCATCACTCATGGGTCCATAGAGCTCCTCCATGAAGACCGGTGACCGCATCGCAAGCACTATCTTGTGGGCATGGAAAACCTCGCTTTTAACAATGAACATCACATCTGCTCCCACCTCAGACTCCAGCAATTTTCCAAGATTATCCGATAAGACTGATGGAGGCACCTGAATGTCACACAATGTCTCGGATCGGGACACTTCAGTCCGCATTACAACAGTGACATCACATGATCACACTCGATCACAAGGCGGTCCTCCTTCAGGTAAGTCGCTTGCAGCTCACTCTTCTCCATCAAATTTCCGGAACCCCAGGTGGGGCACCCACTGCTGAACACCGCGTCGTCTCCGTACACCGAGGTCGAGACCCCGGTGGCCGCGTCGACCAATCTGAAGTCGAAGAGGGCCCTCACCTCGGTGGCTTCGCTGAGTAACGCGAGGTACAGGGAGACGGAGCCCTCAAATGTCCCCTCCAGGTCCTCCCACCCGTCTCCGTTGGGGTAGAACAAGACGCACCAGTCGTGGCCGCCGACGGTGAAGGTGGCCGACTCGAGGTAGTTGCTGGGGTCGACGTCCTTGTGCAGGCTGTAGCCGGCGATCTCGAACACGTGCGTGCATCCCTCCGTCTCCGGGTTGCACCGCGACACCGTCTTCCTTGTTGGCCTCTCAGATGGAAACATTTCCACCGCCGCCGCCGGCGATGGAGGAAGCGGAGGCAGCGAAGAGGGTTTTCCCACCGAAGAAGACGGGAGATTGGAATGGATTTCGGCTTGGAGAGGAGAGGCAGCGGCCTGAGCGGCAGAGGAAATGGGAGGAGTCGCGGCGGCGTCCGAGCGGAGCTGGGGAGGAAATGGAGCTAGTGGCGGCGGCCGCCGGGGACGAGGTGGCGGCGCCGCGACGTTTGTGTTAGGGCCACCGAAGAAGACAGATAGGAGGGCTTTCTACCTACAATTTTCTACTGACAATGAGCCCACGGAGGCCAGGTTGGGACTTTTTCTTGCGGTGAGGTCAGTTGGGAAAGTCTTGCCCGTCCCCTCAAAAAAAAGTTGGGAAATTTTTGCACGTCCCCAAGGGCCAGAATCAAAATTAATCAGTTTGAAAAGTTAGTAATAAAAATTAGTTGGATGTATTTTGTCAGAAACACAATTGGATCTTGTCGGTAACCACCAAGAAATCAAGGAAATATGAATTTTTGCCACCCCGCTCAAAATTAATAAGTTGAGAAAGCGTAAGAAAATTAAACTTGAGTAAAGTGCACCCCAGGTCTCTAAACTTCCGCATGTCCATCTAGATTCCTAAACTCTCAATACATATATCCGAGTCCCCAAACTATGTAAAGGGGTTCACCGCAGGTCCCAAACACGCCACGTGAGCTCCTGATGCCGACATGGCATGCCACACTGGCGCAAATATGTAAAAACCCCTCCTAATTTGATCATTCACAATAAATCGTCCACCCCCTCTCTCCCCGTATCCCCTCCCCTCCTGGTTGCCACCGGGCGCCATGGCCAAGCGGCCTCGCCATCTCGACCTCCTTCTTCGTCTTCTCCTCACCCTCCACCCAGAAGAGCAGCTGCACACAACACCAGTAGGCGAGACGGCCTCGGGGCTGTGCCGCGCGCTGCCTTCTAGGACCTCCACACGCCGCGTGCTACCCATGGTAGCTCCGCCGCGAGGATGGGGCCTCCAGCACGGCTCCGGCTCCTCCCCCTTGGCGGTGTGGGGAGGACGCGGCGGAGGCCGCGTTCAGCGAGGAGAAGAAGTAGCGCGGCGAGGTGGGATGGACAGCGATCTGTCTCCGCCAGCACTGGTGGTCGGGGAGGCGAGGTGGGTCGCCATCGCTGATTCGCCAAGGGCCTCTCCACCTGGATGGCTCACGAGATTCCTTCTGGCTATGGCGGCTCAAATCGAATCGGACCACGGGGAGGACGGCGGGGATGGGTGCCGCTGCCGCAGTCGCAGGTGCGTGGGGGAGGGAGGGAGGGCCCGCTTTTGGGATGCTCCCGCTGGTGCTTCGACGCGCCACGCCGCATCTGCTCTAGATTGGCTTGGGAAGGAGAGGTTGCTTGAGGGAAGGAGGCGCCGGGGGAGAGAAATTCCTGCGGTGCCGGTGGCACGGAGGCACACACAAGCACTACTCATTGGAATAGCTTGCCTCGTCGCCCCTTGGGCCTTGCCCACCCGAGATTGAGCCCATTGGAGAAGAAGTGGCCCTCGCCGACGGTGACGAGCGCGGCGCCGAGCCCCGCCTTAGCCACGGCCGCCGCGGTAGAGGTGACAGCGGAGCGGAGGGAGGAGATGAGGGTGTGGTCGCGTCTCCGACGCTGCCGTGCTCTGCTAGTTCCTCGAGGCCCTCATCCTTGTTCTCCGTGGCGGAGGAGCCCAGTGGAGGAGCTCAGAGGCGATGACAGCCAGGCCAGTGTGGGCCCGACGGCGGACGTCGTTGGGTGAGGACAAGGCCTTGGTGTGGTGGCCTCACTGGTAGGTGGGAAGGGCGGTGGCCATGGCGCAGTTGGACGACGGGAGATGATGTGGAGAGAGGAATGTGTGGGGGGGGAGGGGATGCATAGTGAGGGGAATAGAAAATAAGGGGGTTCTTGTAAACTTTTGCTACCGCGGCGCCACGGTTGCTTGCCACATCAGCATAGGTAGCTCTCGTGGCACGTTTGGGACCTGCAGTGGACCCCTTTACAAAGTTTGGGGACCCAAATACACATTTTGAGAGTCTAGGACCTAGGTCAGCATGAGGGACAAGTTTAAGGACCTGAGGTGCATTTTACTCTTAAACTTGAGAAACTAACTTTTTAACGAATTCTACACATTTTCACATTTGTACCGGCATATATCCATTATTCCATTTGTGGTGCCAGGAAACATCTGGCTTCTTTTCATCGAAGTGATTTTGCGGTTATCCTCCATAAATGTGACACAATGAGAAGATAGATAGCCTTCTGTTTTCAAATATGTGATGCTTAATTAGGTTTTTAGCTATATAGATATATCTACAAACAGGAGTATACCACATTCCAATAAAAAGCAACTTCTACATTTTGTTGTATGGAACAACTTATATATCCTTAGTATTATGTTTATAGAGGAACATAGAGGAACTCAGTTGCGCAGAATATTTATGGGGAACACTAATTCAAATTGGAGGAAGTGTTGTTCATAGATGTACAGATTGTCATGAAAGTTGTGAATCAAAATTATGTGCTTTTCTTTTGAGTTAGCAAGTTATTAGCATAAAGGAAGACAGACTACACTTCTCATAAATAACAGAAGGAATGGTGCAAATATTACTTCGGATCCAAAGGCTTGGACAGCTCACCAAAGATACTCCGTACACCTCCATTCCAATAAGCAATTCGGTCATGTGTGTGCTTTTGAAGGACCAAAAAGGCGATGAGAGGGGGGTGAATGGGAGCCTCACAAATTCTCTTCAAGAATCTCGGCCTCAATCACAAAATTAAACCCAAGCCCCAAATCTTCTAGAGAGATCAAACCCGAGTAGTTATAGAAGAGCTACTGGATCAAGGGATCATGCTAGAACCAAACCAAGAGGCAAACGGAAGCAAACATGAACAAACATGTTCAACCCGGGTCAGCTGGGTCAAACCCGGGTCAGCTGAGTCGAACCCGGCTCAGCCAGGTCAGGCTCTCTGCCTTGATAAATAAAATATCCGGCTCAGCCAGGTTGGACTCGGCTCAGCTGGGTTGGACCCGGTTCAGCTGGGTTGGACTCGGCTCAGCCAGGTTAAGCTCTCTGTTTCAGCAAATAATTTATCCGGCTCAGCCGGGTCACCTGGCTCAGCTGGGTCTGCCCAGAAAAACAGCTCGAGATAAAAGTCAACTCTCCAAAAAAGGATCAAACGACCTCCAAATCTCACGAAATTTGCGCCATAGCTTCACCACAACATAGTGAGTCTTTGTCCAAAAGATCTTTACAAAAAGATCAAGACTTCACCTGGATTTCGTAGATCTTGGAGGGAGACAAGAACAAGTGATGAACAACTCAAGAACAACCCCAAATCCAAAACTTGAAAACCACTCAAAAGAGGTCCAAATCCAACGATTTCATAGCTCTAGCATCATTATGCCATGGTGAATCCTAGCCCAAGAGATCCCTACAAAAAGATCAAGCTATCACCTTTGATTTCGTAGATTCGTTCAAGAACACATGAGAAGGGGATTTTCGGGAAAATCCAAAATCCGAAGAGCTCGTGCCAAATCTTGCAAGGGGAACACCCTAGGTGATGTTAGGCATGTCCTAGCTTTGATTTTCCCCAAGAAATTCGCCCCAAAATACTCCGAATCACGAGATAAAAAATCACCCCAAAAATAGCTCTGAAAATGGCAAAAATACCAAGAGAATGAAACTAGAAGGAGGGGAAGATTGGAGCTCGGATTCAAACAACTTCCATTAGCATCACGAGGTATTCACCTATACAAACACAAGAGTTCAAGGTTTCATCTCAAAATCAAGAGCAAAGGCAAGAGATGCTCATCTCCTCTCTACTCTCTCATCTCCTCTCTCTCAAGTGCAAGATGCAAATGAACTAGGGTTTCATGGGGGCAAGAGAACCACCTCTCCAACCAGCCATCCCCCTCAATATATGGAGTCCGACGAAAGACAAAATTACCCCTACTTCTATAACTAAGATACGTACCCACGCAAGGGCAAAACAATCCAACTTTTTGCAGATGAATAGGACGGACACGCCGCCTTCACAACTTCGCTTCGCCTCGACGCAAGCTTTGTAATGGCACCACGTGCCCTCTATCCCGCACCCGGCCGCAACGGACGCGCCCCCGGTTTTGAGGCCCAAACCGGCAAACCTAATTGCATGGTGGTTTTGAGGCGCAAACCACCCAAACTGTCCATCTCCGCTTGGCCGCCATGCGACCTCCTCGATGTCAACGCGTGTCCGGCCACCGCCAAGCCTTTGCCTCCGTCCCGCTTGACTCGACCGACGCCGTCTTCATCACGCCGTGTACTCTTGCTCTTCCATGCACCATGCGGATCACACGTGACTCCGCCCGGACTCTTTGGGTCCCTCGGTCCAAGCCTACTCATTCACCCTTCACTGCCCTTGGTCCATCAGCATGAACCTTTCGCGCTTGACCTTCATCGCGCGCCGTCGGCCACCATGTCGTATCCTGCACCTGCACATCACGAGCCAAGAGACACATCAAACCACTCAACGGTTGTCAATCACTCATCATCCAAGAGTGACCACCATTGGTCCTCAATATCCCCCTTGATGAGTGCATTGACAACACCCAACACAAATGACATGAAGATAGTAAGAGAATGAGAAAATAGAAAGAAGAACTCATCCAAGTGATCAAAAACCAATCAAAGGCAAAGAACAAGATCACTTGAGATGAGAAGTCTCAGTCCCCTAAGACAAGGGCAACGGCTCGACACAACTGAGACAAGAACACATAATCCCTCAAGAAGAGGCAGAAAGGGCTCAACACCAATCTTGTGACAAATGAAAGCTCAAATCAAACGCCGGCTCTTCAAGAAGAGGTAAAAGCTCAACACAACCGACAAAAGAGCAAACTCCCCCTAAACAACTGCATGAAAGTAATGCACTCCCCCTTGCTAAATGCATCCTATCTCCCAAAATGCATGCAATTCCAAGAACATCTCACCTTAAGCATACAACTCTCCCCCTTGTTGGCAATGCAAACATCAAGGATGACATGAGAGAACACAATGCATGCTATGAAGTGCAAAAACTACCAAGATTCTCAAATATATCAAACAGTAGTTTCAGAGGCTACTAGAGAGGTAGTACATGTGCAGATAGATCACAAAGAGCAAATGCATTCGCCTTCAGGAGATATTATGATATGAAACTAGGACGAACACAAGTTGGCAAATTTTAGCAAGTTTATAAATGTATCACCCGAAGAGCAAGCCACTAGGCATGAGCCACTCTATCACGAATTACACTAGGCCATGAAAGCTCATACGAGGAAAACATATTCTCAACAAAAGATCATCGCAAACACCCACATATGCATCCCTTGTCATGTCAAAGCTTGTTGAGACCATGTGACTACTTCTTTGGCAGACAACATGTAACAGCACCCATGGGTATAACAGATTAAGCACAATAACTTGATTAAATGACTGAATGTTTCTCATCTCTTTTTTTTCATCAACACATATTTTTCATCATTTTTCATTCCAAGGTACATGAAGTGCCTTTGCGGCACAAAGAAGCCATGCTCCCCCAAGGGGTGCATCATGGGCTAAACATTTACGATGATACCTAGATCTTTGACCCGATTGAAAAGAACATGGGTCCCAAGCAGAAGCTAACATGAAACTAGCATCCACACAAAAGCAACACACAACTAGAGGCTACTCATGGGTGATAAGAAATTTAGAGTTCATTATTCCGGATTAATATTTGATTCAAAAGCACTAAGCTCAAAAAGATTGTGTCACAAAATCATCAAGAGCTTAACATGCACATTGCCATAGAATCATCAACAAATGCACTAACTCACAAGTAGCATAAGAGACTACAAAAAGATATATAGGAGAAGCTCATCTAGTATATGGATATGAAATGCAATATGATACAAGAGACATGTAAAGAAATGAAGCAGAATGTTACAATATGACACAAGAGAAAACCCCCAGAATCCAACTCAGAAAGGAAAGCACACACCAAGTTCCCCACGCAAGCGGGCAAACGTAGCTTGATCTAGAGGTTTGGTGAATATATCTGCGAGTTGGTTCTGGGTGTCAACGTGGCAAAGATCTATGTCTCCTATCTCATAGTGATCTCTTAGGAAGTGGTAGCACACATCAATGTGTTTGGTTCTGGAATGAAGCACTGGATTTTTGGCTACACTGATGGCACTTGTGATGTCGCCAAGAGAGGAACAATTGAGAAGAATAGGCCAAAGTCTTTCAAAGTGGAAAGCATCCAAAGTAATTGGGAGCAACAACTAGCAGCAGCAACATACTCGGCTTCTGTGGTGAATTGGGCAACACTGGACTGCTTGCGAGAAAACCAAGAAACCAAGGAAGAACCAAGAAATTGACAAGTACCAGAAGTGGACTTGCGATCCAACCGACACCCAACGAAATCCGCATCGGAATAACCGTGAAGTGTGAGTGTTGAGGAGGCAAAGTACCACAAACCAAAGTCAGGAGTGAAGTGCAAATACCTCATGATTCTTTTCACCGCTTGGTGATGAGAAGTTTTTGGTGAAGCTTGAAAACGAGCTCACAGACACACGACGAAGTGTATGTCCGGCCTCATAGCCGTCAGGTACAAGAGGGAGCCGATCATGCTCCTGTACTCCTTCTGGTCCACCGGTTCTCCATCTTCATCCGCATGCAAAGCCGTCGTTGTCGCCATGAAGGTTGACATTGGCTTGGCATCAGCCATGTCGAACTTTCTCAACACATCCTTCGTGTACTTGATTTGGTGAACATGGGTGCCTTCTCGGCTTTGCTTAATTTATAGCCCAAGGAAGAAGGTCAGCTCTCCTATCATGGACATCTCAAATTCCCTGCTCATAGTATCAATCATCTGCTGAGGTGGATGGCGACGCTGAATATGCCATGGAGCCTCACGCTCTAAAGTAGCCTCCCCCTCAACAGCAGCTGTGTCAACCTGATCTTCTTCATCTTGATCATGTAGTGATACATCTTGATGGCCCGGTGTAGTGGAAGTAGGGTCTGGACCATCAAGTGATGTAGTCAAAGTAGAAGGTACAGGTGCAACAGCTGGAGGATGATTTATCACATCCTCATCTTCATCACCACCATCTGCAAGTTCAACCTCTTCCTCAAAGATGCTTTGCCCCATTTCATAGTCACCTGCAAGCTCAAAGACAGGGGTTGTGCAAGGCATAGTTTCATCGAAGGTAATTTCACATGTCTCCATGATCCGGTTAGTTTCAAGGTTAAGTACACGATAAGCACGACTATGGGTAGCATAACCAAGAAAGATACCATCAGAGGATCGAGACTCAAATTTATCCAAATTACCTTGTTTCATGATGAAGCACCTGCAACCAAATACTCTTCGGTGACTCACCTTGGGGGGTTCGATGATGCATTAGCTCATATGAAGTTTTCTTCATGAATGCTCGCAAGAAAATTCGATTGGCAATATAGCAAGCAGTTTTCACAGCCTCAACCCAATATTTCCTAGGAGTCCTATGCTCATTGAGCATCGTCCTAGCCATCTCAACAAGGGTCCGATTCTTCCGCTCAATAACACCATTCTGAGGAGGGACATAAGGCGAAGAAAACTGGTGCTCAAGATCATGATCATGACAGAAGGTATCAAAACGAGCATTCTTGAATTCTGTGCCATTGTCACTGCGAATAGCTCTCATGGCATCATTTGGTCGCTCATTTTTCAACCTCAAGATCAGATCTCGAACAAAAGGGAAGGCCTCCTCCTTAGATTCCATGAAGAAAACCCAAGAATACCTCGAAAAATCGTCAACCACCACAAGAACATACCACTTCTCACCAACTGAACATACGCGAGCTGGACCAACAGTATCCATATACAACAGCTCCCCCGGATGGTCAGTCATCACCTGGTTTACAGGTGGGTGAGAAGCAGCAACCATTTTGCCATGCCGACAGGGAGAACAAACCAGATCTCTCTCAAACTTGAGCTTGGGCAATCCTCGGACAAGGTCAAGAACGCTCAAGCGAGTGAGCAAGTCAAAGCTCAAATGACCCAACCTCCTATGCCACTTCCAAAGCTCACAAGAAGAACCAGCAATAAGGCAATGAGAGAGACCGAAAGACTTCGAAAAGTCAACATGAAAAACCTGACCCTCAGGCGCGATCATACAGACAAGATCGCCTCGAGAGTCCAAGATCTGAGAGGCTCCTTTCTTAAAGCGAACCTCAAAGCCATCATCAAGAAGTTGCGAAACAGAAAGCAAATTGAAACCAACCGAATCAACAAGAGCAACCTGTTTCAACATGAAATTTTCGCTTACTTTGATAGCACCAACAGACAACACCTTACCTTTGTTGTTATCCCCGAAAGTGATGTTCTCCTTGGTCATCACCGGGGTGAGGCTGGAGAACCATATATGATCATCGGTCATGTGATGAGAGCAACCAGAGTCGATGAGCCACGTGTTCTCCAGGCCTCTGACCTGCTCAGAACCAAGGGTAAGGGTGAGGATGAGCAAATGTCTCGACACTGGGGTTAGCATAACCAGTATAGTACCAGTGTCGAGCCATCTGCTCAAAAGTAGGGTCAGACAATCCACAAACTCACGTCTCATCGAAGGACGACGATCCCCAAAAGGAAGGTAACTGAGGTCCGTGGAACCTCCGAGATGAGAAACCAAGACCGTGTTGTCCAAAGTCATATTGAAGAAGACTCGGACCATGCCTGGTAAACGCACGCCCACCCCCACGAGGCAAAGGAGCTGGCCTAGGCTCATGTACACCATGGGAAGGGTGGTACATGTCCTGGTTGCCCCACTCATGTTCACACCTCAAAGCTTTCATCCTGCAAAAGCAGAACTCCTCAAGGTGACCATCCTTGTGACAGAACTCACAGTGAAACCTCACATGCTTCTTTGGCTATTGGTTTGCTCTCGGCTGTGGGTTCACTCTTGGTTGGGGTTTCACTCTTGGTTGAGGGTTAGCTTTGGGTTGTGGATTCACTCTTTATTGGGGTTTTGCTTTTAGTTTTGGTGGGGGACGCTCCCTGGCAAGATCTGGAAGAGTGTATCTAGCTTGTTTCTTAGGAAGTTTGGTTTCTCTACCCAGATAGCTTTCTTAGGTGGGTGTCTTGGTGGCTCAGTGAACACTCCATCCTTGGGATTTTCCTCACTCATGGGACTGGTTTGTTTCTCACTTGGAATGGGTGGCTTAGAGGTGCTAGCTTCTGCTGGTTTCTTGCTCTGAATCACCTCTCGACACTTATCAAGTTTCTCATACAACCAGTTCCACTTGCTATCATGAGGCACACTCCCAACCCCACAACCATCAGCTCTCTTGAATTGCTGAATCATCATACCCAACTGAGGTTTCCTACTTGAAACCCAACTCAGAATAATGCGCAAGAGGTGTTCTCATCCTTAGCAAGACCCAAAGCAAACTTGACATCATTCAATTCAACAAGTTGTGCATGACAGATATCACAAGCAGGAATTTTAGACTTAGATATAGCAACAGATTTCTCAAGCTCTCTAATCCTAGCACATGCATCATCAAGTTTACTTTGCAAAGCAGGGCAAGACTTGCAAGCACCAAGCAACATAGGTCTAGTCCTAACTTCATCAAGAGCGGTCCTAGCCAGATCTAGTTCCTCAACCAAAGAAGCATGCTTAGATTGCAAAGAAGCTAGACTAACCATATGAACTGAGCATTCATCACATTCAGGAACTTCAGAAACAGTAGGAGCAGACCTAAGCAGTTCTAGTTCCATCAAAACACTCAAGTTTGGCCTTCAGCTCGGATCGTTCACGAGCGGCTCTTTTCAACAGCTTGTCTTGATTGATCAAGCAATCATTCAGCTCATTATTTTCAAGGAGGAGTTATTCGCGGGTTAGAGGTACCTCAGTTTTAGACTCGGAGTCACTGTCCTTGTCCTCCTCCTTGTCATCGGTGTTGAGAGCCATGACACAGTACCCACCATGTTTCTTTCCGGAGTAGAAGCAGAGGCCGGTGACGTTCTTGACGTCCTTCTTCTTCACCTTGCGGTCGTCCTCACTTGAGCTTGAATCAGCTTGATCTTCAGTGTCGGAGTCGACATCGCTGAAGGAGGCGATGAAGGCTCGGGCCTTGGCCTTCTTGCGGTCAACGTGCTTCTTCTTCTTCTTGTCCCTCGACCTGTGCTTGCTGTAGTCGTTCTCTTCCTTGGACTTGTGCTTGGAGTAGTCGTACCCACCCTTGGACTTGTCCTTGCTAGAACAGTTGGTGATGAAGTGGCCAGGCTTCCCACGCTCGAAGCAGTTGTTGTGGCCCTTCCGTCGGTTCTTGCGGTTGTCGTTGAAGCGCATGAACCGCCTTGTGATCAAGGCAAGTTCCTCATCCTCCAGCACGTCCAACTGCTCCTCTGAAACAGTCATCAAAGAAGACAAAGCAAACGACATGGTGGAAGAGTTAGTGTTAGCCAAGAAAGAGCACTGTCCAGATCCTGACATGAGAGCCATACTATGAGGATCAGTAGGGTTCACGTGCTTGGATCTAAGCTGTATGTCAACATCTGTCGACTTTAGCTTGGAGAAAAGCTCATCAAGAGTAAGAGTTTCATAGCCTGTGGACTCAATGATAGTGTCAACCTTCGTTCCCCACACACCTCGATCCAAAGCATGTAGGAGCTTTAAAGTTCTATCATGATCGGTATAGGGAAAGACGGCGACATTCGCTTTCATCTTGTTCACAATAGCTCGAAAGTGCTGGAAAAGAGAGTCGGTGGACTCACCGAGAAGATGAGAGAAATTCTCATACTCACGCCGGTAGGTCTCAAACAAACGTGCCTTGACCTGACTGTTCCCCTCATGAGCCTCCTTGAGACGAGTCTAGATTTTGTGAGCGACAGCCAGGTCATCAACACGGTCAAATTCAGCATGACTCAAACTCGCAAGCAGGATATCGACCACCTTGCCAATGGCGTAAAACTTGTCCTTATCCTCTTGAGTAACACGAGCATCAGGAACTTCATAAGTAGTGTCCAGAGTGATCTCCCAGACTAGTGCTCCTCTGTTATTAAGATGGGCTCTCATACGAGTTGACCAATATCGGTAATCAGACCCATCAAAGTAGGGAGGCGCAGTCGAAGAGGAGCGTTCAACGGTTGCCATCTTGGATCACAGATCTGGTTAAGGTGGAGTAATCCTAACCAAAGCTCTGATACCAATTGAAGGACCGAAACGGTGACCAAAGAGGGGGTGAATGGAAGCCTTACAAATTCTCTTCAAGAATCTTGGCCTCAGTCACAAAATTAAACCCAAGCCCCAAATCTTCTAGCGAGATCAAACCCGAGTAGTTATGGAAGAGCTACTGGATCAAGGGATCATGCTAGAACCAAACCAAGAGGCAAACGGAAGCAAACATGAACAAACTTGTTCAACCCGGGGTCAGCTGGGTCGAACCCGGTCAGCTGAGTCGAACCCGGCTCAGCCAGGTCAGGCTCTCTGTCTTGATAAATAAAATATCCGGCTCAGCCAGGTTGGACTCGGCTCAGCTGGATTGGACCTGATTCAACTGGGTTGGACTCGGCTCATCCAGGTTAAGCTCTCTGTTTCAGCAAATAATTTATCCGGCTCAGCCGGGTCACCTGGCTCAGCTGGGTCTGCCCAGAAAAACAGCTCGAGATAAAAGTCAATTCTGCAAAGAAGGATCAAACGACCTCCAAATCTCACGAAATTTGCGCCATAACTTCACCACAATATAGTGAGTCTTTGTCCAAAAGATCTTTACAAAAAGATCAAGACTTCACCTGGATTTCGTAGATCTTGGAGGGAGGCAAGAACAAGTGATGAACAACTCAAGAACAACCCCAAATCCAAAACTTGAAAACCACTCAAACGAGGTCCAAATCCAACAATTTCAGAGCTGTAGCATCACTATGCCATGGTGAATCCTAGCCCAAGAGATCCCCACAAAAAGATCGAGGTATCACCTTCGATTTCATGGATTCGTTCAAGAACATATGAGAAGGGGATTTTCGGGGAAACCCAAATCCAAAGAGCTCGTGCCAAATCTTGCAAGGGGAACGCCCTAGGTGATGTTAGGCATGTCTTAGCTTCGCTTTCCCCCAAGAAATTCGCCTCAAAACACTCCAAATCACGAGATAAAAAATCACCCCAAAAATAGCTCCGAAAATAGCAAAAATACCAAGAGAATAAAACTAGAAGGAGGGGAAGATTGGAGCTCGGATTCAAATAACTTCCTTTAGCATCACGAGATATTCACCTATACAAACACAAGAGTTCAAGGTTTCATCTCAAAATCAAGAGCAAAGGCAAGAGGTGCTCATCTCCTCTCTACTCTCTCCTCTCTTCTCTCTCAAGTGCAAGATGCAAATGAACTAGGGTTTCATGGGGGCAAGAGAACCACCTCTCCAACCAGCCATCCCCCTCAATATATGGAGTCCGATGAAAGATAAAATTACCCCTACTTCTATAACTAATATACATTCCCGTGCAGGGGCAAAACGGTCCAACTTTTTGCAGATGAATCGGACGGACACGCCGCCTTCACAACTTCGCTGCGCCTCAACGCAAGCTTTGTGATGGCGCCACGTGCCCTCCATTCCGCACCCAGCCGCAACGGACGCGCCCCCGGTTTTGAGGCCCAAACCGGCGAACCTGCTTGCATGGTGGTTTTGAGGCGCAAACCACCCAAACCGTCCATCTCTGCTTGGCCGCCACGCGACCTCCTCGATGTCGACGCTTGTCCGGCCTCCGCCAAGCCTTTGCCTCCATCCCGCTTTACTCGATCGACGCCGTCTTCATCACGGCATGTACTCTTGCTCTTCCATGCACCATGCGGATCGCACGTGACTCCGCCCAGACTCTTCGGGTCCCTTGGTCCAAGCCTATTCATTCACCCTTCATTGCCCTTGGTCCATCGGCAGGAACCTTTCGCGCTTGACCTTCACCGCGAGCCGTCGGCCGCCATGTCGTATCCTGCATCTGCACCTCACGAGCCAAGAGACACATCAAACCACTCAACGGTTGTCAATCACTCATCATCCAAGAGTGACCACCATTGGTCCTCAGCTTTCTAGTTCCTACTGTCAACTTCAATCTACATCAAGCAGGTGGCGTCAAACAGAAACAATAAACGTAGTAGAAGCAGGCCAGCAGCCAGCTCCTGAAAAAAAAATTCTGGGCACTCCTTGGTTTACAAAAAATTGTAGCTTCGTGACAATTGCAAATTTAGAGCTGCAGACATTGCAAATTTAGAGCTGCGGACAAACTTCTTCCTGGTAAGCAGAATGTTTATCTTCACACGTTTCATAATGTGACATCACAATCAAAACATGTAAACTTGATTTTAAACTTCAGTCAAACTTAAACATCCTCGATACAGTTTCACATGATACTATCTTTTTTTTCTTCAAGCCTAAGCCCCCTTCAGAATAGAGAATCTGTATATATTGCTGACTACGTAAGGCATCGAGGTCCACTTGTCCTCCTACCCCTTCAAGACAAACATTTTGAGCTGGCCACTTTTCTGTTGATTGTCAGATTGGAACTCAAAAATTTGGAATTTGTCCAATTTGATTATTTTTTTATGTATCTTATAGATCATATGCTGAGATAAACAATTCATCTCTTAAGATTGTGACAATCAAATTGTTGCAATTTCGTCTGAAGAAGAACTGACATGTACTTCATCCCAAAAGTGACTGTCAAATACTATTGAAATTATGTTATGCAGCTAGTGCAACGCTTGTTCATGTTCATGCATAAATTATGTTATGCAGCTAGTGCAACGCTTGTTCATGTTCATGCATATTATTGATATTACATAAATTCACTTGGACAAAGGGCATACAATTTGTCTTCCCAACTCGACAGCTAAGCTAATTAACAAGTTTGTACACACCTCTTTATCTCCTCTATTCATGTAAGTCAGAAATTGTATGCTGATGAATATCAGAGACTAAATCGGAACACCAATTTCTCTTTGAGAAATATTAGCCAATCAGCCATCAAATTATTATGAAAAGTACTGCATGTCTGCATCCGATGGAGGCTCTGCCAGAAAAGGGAAAAAACAGAGCAGATCAATCATGAAGCAGCACTGCATCAGACCATATCTGGCCATGAAGAAAGGATCATAGAGCAATGTACGTGTTTATATAGCATTGGCAATGTTGCATTACTTCATGTCCAATAAATTAAACTTGGAAGCACATTACCTCCTATAACATTTATCCTCTGTCTCCCTCCAGTACAGACCATCCTGCATTACGTGGGGCCAAAATAGACCATAGTAAGTAAGTTCTCTTAATTGCAGTTCGAGCAAGTTCACAAAGAGTAAAAATATAGGGAATGGTAGTACAAAGGACACAAACACTGATATTAGCACTAGTATGGCCCCTATATGGAGTTTCTTCTATATTTGGCTTCCATTCAATTAGTTCAGCAAGAAATTTGTAAACAAGAAACATATACATTGCATGAGTCAAATAAGCAATTTGTCAAGCAGCTAGCGTGAAAGTGATATTAACGAGTGCTCAAATACAGAAGGTACTTTCTTGGAGATATGGAGGCTGATGCGCCAAGCTCACATATTCTTCTGGTTAGCCTTCAGTTACTGATGAAACGAGTTGATCATGCATCAACTCCATAAAAGAGAATTTTATGATTACAATTTCGTCTCGGAATATAATTGTTATGGGCCTAGAGGGCCCTGCGGGAATTAAGAAGTTAGAGATCAGGAAGGATCTAGATATTAGGATGGCTTGCAAGCCAAGTAAGTTAGGGTTACTTAAGGACTAAGTCGTGTCTTTTCTATATAATAGAGGCCCCATGTACCAAATAAATTAAGTAAAGACTTAAGGGGTAAAACCCTAAAGCTCTCAGCTCCCTCTCCTCCTCGCGCTGCACAATCCCTGCACCGCCGCCTCTCCCTACGCCGCCACCATGGGCGCCGGGCGCCCCCACTCTTCCTTTCTCTAGCCCCCAGATCCAAGGGGGTACCCAATCCCATCACATCTGGAATTCAGAGACCTGGCTACCGATCCTCATGGCCAACAAGAATCCATAGGCTGCAGATTGGCACTACGCATTCTACAAGCAGACGGCACCATGGAATCTACGACGAGGCAGCCTGCATGCGACGGTTCACCATGTGAACAGTTACGGCACTATTGTTCATGGCATGCCACTCCTACATCAACGCCATTGCTCGTAGCAACTCCACCAACATTAGCTGTCAAGCCAAATGCATATACCATGGCTTGCTGCACCACTTCATCAGAAAAGGCGTCTGATCAAGCAGAGCTGCCCACCAACGCTCCATCGGCAACGACCACGACACCAGCACTCTGAATCAGCAAAAATGGGGTCGTCAACAGCATGCAAATTGCTAGCCCCTCCTCTGGGCCGAACCTTCTCAACACGACCACATCTTCAACAACGTCGTCACATCCTTCTTCCCCAACGATGACTACAAAATCAGCCGTGAGGACCACTACGACGAGCTGCGCCACAACATCCATGTCGGCAACCTCTCCTATCGTGAATGCATCCATCAAGGCGCCACCTGCCGACACTGCGCCTTCAACAGATGTTGGCGCTGCGCCTCTAGAGGAATTCTTCTCCCCCAGACCATCCAACCCCGATGGCTCCAAGGACAACAGATTGACATCGACTCCATCAATATTGTCCTCCACCAACTCGGCGATATGACAACTACCAGCGAATCAACAACGCATGCCTACTTCACCAACTCCAGTCACCAGCACGCCTTGGGCAAATGGCTCTAGGACGATGGCTTCCACAACCACATTGCCGATTCCCTCCTCCTTCAGCGACTCTAATAAACGGGAAGCATGCGCCACTACCTCATGCCCAGTAATAAGGTACAGATGGCCAACACAACCTCCTCCACCAAAAGTGGCTGGGTCGATTCTTGGCCCACCTCCAGTACATCCTCAACAACGGCCTCCAGTCTTCGCTCAGCAACGTTCTCCCAAGAAGGTTTCCCGGTTGGTCATCTTTCCAAAGAGGCAAGGCACTACCGCATCAGCATCAACAACGGCAGAATGTCTACGTACAGCAACCATAGACGCCCATGAGACAACGACCTCCTACAATAGGACATCCTCAGGTTGGCAACCGCTCGAATCATAAACCTCAAAAATCTAAAGCGGTTTATCACATAGCAGTTCGCCGGCAACCTCTACGACAATGGCGAGGAAGGTGCCAGCACTACCGAACATCAGGACACGACCACACCTTCGCCAATGGCGACGTGTCTGGAAACTACCCCAACAACAACTTGAGACGCACACAGTCAGGGCTACATCAACAACAGCGTCACGTAACATCCAAGTTGGGAGGATCGATTGCCCAGTTCCCACAAAGTCGATCAGAGCAACAATAGGTACCTCTATCTTTGTTATCGATGGGCGCACATATGAGCAGGACATTGGCAACCGGAGTCACCGCATCATCAGGAGCAGCTACAACATCAACAACACACATCACCAACAAGTTGCCCTCGACATTGGCGACAAATTCCACGTAGTCAACGACACCAACAAAACCCACTACAACGGCGACGTCCTCGCCATCCTGCTCAGTTGACCTTCAGCACTTCGGCGACTACCAACACAACATCAGCTTCATCTCCATTAGCACTCAGGCACTAGCGCCTACATCGACATCAACAAAATCCGCGTGACAACAGGTTGCATCGCCATCAACACCTCCAGGTTATTCCTTATAGGCAACTCTTCACCAACATGGAGGTGACGACATCAAGGCACCACCCCAATTCGGCATCACCATGGGTTTACCTTGGACAACAGAAATGGCCCCCACCTCATCTTCAACAAGAGACCCACTCCCGCTAGCAGAATTAAAGGAAGGGTGCAACTGCAGCATGAGGGCACACGCTGCTCATAAATGGGGGAGGAGATGTTATTCTAGAGGGCCCATATGGCTGTGGTACTGTTCATGTGAACAGTACCCCCACAGGTACCACGGCAGCCGCCGTCCGTCTTTCTAAGTTAGGAATTAGGAAGTTAGAGCTTATGAAGGATCTAGATATAATGATGGCTTGTAAGCCAAGTAAGTTAGGGTTCCTTAAGAACCAAGTCGTGTCTACTCTATATAATAGAGGCCCCATGTACCAAATAAATCTAAGTAAAGAATTAAGGGGTAAAACCCTAAAGCTCCCAAGCATTGACATAACAGAACTTTGCACCATGTACCAAGTGATGTCACCAAATAAATTAAAATTACAGTTTTTTGTTATCTTCCCTCAGCCCTCAGGCATTAACATAACAGACAACTGTATTTATTTATTTTGCCTGTTAACCTAACAATGCTTGGATGCAACTTACATCATACTTGCCAATTCCTTGTTCTGAGGGAAGGAAAACACATACCCAACTTGACAATGATAAATTATGACCATGGACACAATAGGAAAATATATTCCAGCAAGTAAAATACTTCTGAGCATGTGATTAACTTCATGGTAACGAAGCAAGTAATCCCAATTTTCTTTGCCTCCTCAGTAAATTAAACCATATCTGACTCTAAAGTCATTTGAACTTTGCTGCCTCTCGAACTAAAATGAAGGAACTGCATGAAGCTACAAACACCCCACCACTCTGCAGCAAAAAAAAAAAAGAATAGGTTCACTTGGGCTCAGCTTGGTTATAGAATGTAGTATGTTGCTGCAAACAAAGTCCTTTATATAAACAGCATATTGCAGAACTGTATAAAAAATAACATGATGCACTAAGGAAAAGCAAAGCAAAGTCCAGATGCACAAGTGGATGTAAAACTCCACAGGTTTGTTGTCTGAAAGGTCATATGTTCCTGAAAGGTGAATCCTAAGTATTCAAAATTTCAAATGTCTACATGCCTTCAAGTAAGCAACAAAAGCATCTGGACTAAAGCTGTGAATTTATATAAATATTCAAACATCTGACTAAGATCTTCATATTGCTACAAATAATTTACGAATCTGCAATATCATAAATTTGCAGGATGATGGCAACAAGATTTGATGCAAACTGAACTATATTTCTCAACAAATTACAAATGTGCTGTTATCTTTTATATTAATGTTTCATCATGATTCACAGTGAATTTTTCCACAAATTGTGATGCCCTCTTTCGTTAATATCGCAAGATGCAGATCTGACTGCGCAGAAACCGGTGAAACCGGTTTGGGAAACCGGTGAAACTGGTTTGCTAGGGTTTCCTGCGAAGACCAACGAACGCACGCCCGGGAGGGACCCCGTCAGGGTGTGCGCACCTTGGGTTGTTCTAGATCGGTCAGGCCACCTAGAACGCCCTCAATCGCCGTGGAGACGAAGGAAGAACAGCAGTTAGGGTTTGGAAGAAGCTAGGGTTTGAAGAACATAAAGTAAAGGCAAAAAGTAAAGACAAATAAAGGATAAATTGTGTTTGATCGATTGGATGATACTCAATCGGCCGCAACCCTTTATATTTATAGGGTGGGGAGGTCTTGCCCCGCAAGGAAAGTTCAAATACAAGTCGGATCTACAAAAAGAGTCCAAACCTATTACAATTCGGGGAAAACCGGTTCCACCGGTTTCCAGATCTGGTTCCACCGGTTTGTCTTGTCAGACACGTCACAGTGACCCAAACCGGTTCCACCGGTTTATAAATCCGGTTTCACCGGTTTCCCTGCAGAAACTATTCCTTGCCAATTTTGATCGCTAACATATGCCCCCCTGTTTTCTAGTAAACTTGTGGACTAGAAAACACTTCTAAGATCAAAATTGTTCTTCTGGACGATACTAAACATATAAAGCATCGGCCATGTCATGTGTCTCGCCTATGTTGAAGTTGAAGCAACTTGCTTTGGTCTCCACACCATCCTTGTAGATGCCGCTGATTTTTGTTCAACTTCTGGCTCCATTGATTGCCTGCGCATTCTTTGTAATTTTCTCTTTTGAGTGCGAGTTAAGCCTGAGGGACACCACCTCGGCTGTATGTATTTAGAATCTTATTTGTTACTGTTCTCACACTGCTTAGGATCAGTACATGCATCTTTTCTAACCGGATTACCATTGTAAGCAATCGGTTGTTGCAAGACACCATAATTTGGATAAGAAATTATGATCCCCCCAAAATAATATGGTGCAGCAGCACAATTACCTTGGTATTGGTGAGATTTTCGACTACCTTGATGTCTTGGTGGTGAATTTGCATCTCTAGTGTTATGTGATCGACTCCTTTGTTTCTGGGCAGCTCCCTTCTTCTTATACTTTTCAAAAAGCTCTTCAAAGGTCGGCCCTGCTTTCTTTTTTGAACCATCAGAGTCTCCAGGTGAAAACCGGTTATACCGGTTTGAGGAACCGGTTCCACCGGTTCTATCAGAACCAGCACACTTGCTCTTGGTTTGCCCCCCGAGTGTCGAATTCTTTTTTGCAACTTGAGGGTCTTTTTTCTGCCATACCTTCTTGCTCCTTTTCTGTTCTGGTCGTGCTTCACCAATGATTACATTTTTTCTTTTGTTGTATCGGCTTGATTTGGCCGAATCAACACTTTAGGATTCTGTAATTCAATGGTATTGACAGAGAAATTCTTAGGAAAAGGATCAGAATCAACCTTCATTTCGTGCAAAGTCAAATGGCCTTCATTAAGGGCCGATTGAATTCGCCTACGAAATACATTACAATCATTAGTTGCATGTGAGAAAGAATTATGAAATTTACAATATGCACGTCGCTTCAACTCATCAAGTGGTGGTAAAGTATATGCACATCTGATGTATCTGTTTTTATGCAACTCATCAAATATCCTATCACATTTGGACACATCAAAAGTAAATTTCACTTCTTCTTGCCGATTTTTGTGGATCGGCTTAAGTGAAGGGCAACTATATGATTGAGACTTGCTTGGCCATGTAAATTCAGCAGCACATACTTCTCCATTCTCATCGTCCACTAAATCATTGTTTAACATATGCATGTTAGAACGATCAGATTTTGGCCTAGCATCTTTACTTCGGCTTTCTTGAACCAAAGCTTTTTGTAATACTTGATTAATGGTAAGAAACTCATAGCCTTCTAATTTATCTTTGATATGAGATTTTAAACCTTTAAAAGCTAATTCGGCAAGATCTTTTTCAGAAATAATCAAACTATAACATCGGTTTTTTGTATCTCTAAATCTTCTAATGTAATCAGCAACAGATTCATCATTCTTTTGAATAACCGATGTCAAGTGAGATAGCCTCAATTCATTATCACCACTATAAAAGTGCTCATGGAATTTATGTTCTAATTGAGACCATGTATAAATAGAATTGGGAGATAATGCCGAAAACCATGAGAAAGCAACACCAGATAATGACAAAGGGAATAATCTAACTTTCAAATGATCAACACTACCATGAATACCCATTTGTGCATTAAACTGACTAATATGCTCCCATGTAGTCCTATTGTCTTCCCCAGTGAATTTGATAAATTCTGGAACTTTAAAACCTTGAGGATAAGGCATAGTATCAAAAACTGGAGGATAAGGTTTCTGATATACTAAAGTTTTATTCTTAACCTCTACGCCAAAAGTATCCTTAATCAAAATAGCCAAATCTTTTTTATATTCTTCCATCAGACTCTGAATATAAAGATCATTTGAGCTTTGCTGATCATTGACATTTGGCACATGTTGTGACATTTGGTTCGGTGATGCATGTAATGGTTGTTGCAAATAACCCGAACTTTGGGAAGACATAGGATTTGTAGTATATGTCATTGGAGTACATGTAGGTACATGACCAGAAACACCATTAACTCGGCCAGGATTAACCTGAGCAATTGATGCACTAGTTATAAGCTCAGGTGTTGTCTGATATGCAGCAACAGGGGTAGAACCGGTAGGACCGGTTCCTACAACCGGTTGAACCGGATTTTGGCCGTATTGTACATTAGGATTAAAACCGGTAGGACCGGTTACAGAAACCGGTTTCACCGGATTTGCCTGGCCAAATTGTCCCTGTGAATTTTGTCCTATTGAATGATTCAACGGCATCCCATATTGTGGATTTCTGGGTGGNGGGTGGTACTGCTGCCGATGAATTTTGATGTACAAAGCGTGCTGTGAAATACCCACTACATCAGAATTAATAGCATTACTAGTTACGGTCAAAGGTTGTTTTCCTACGGATTTATCAATCATGCCTTGAACAATCGTAAGAAGATTCTTTTGACCAAAAAGCAATAAGCCATTAATTTGCTCAAGGGTAACAGGCGCGGATGCAGCACTTACAGTGGGTGTTACCTCATCTTTTTCTTCTTCTCCCTCTAAAAGAACAACCACCTCCTTGTCCTTGGAGATAGCACCTTTTCGATCCTTGGAGAAGTGCGAGAGGAACCATTGCGCCTTATCTTCAAGCTTCTTCTTGGCCCGTTCCATCTCCTCCTTTTCTTGCAGCAGGAGTTGCTCGAATAGATGACGATCCTCAGCCGAAAGCTCATTGGCAGTCGGCCTTTGAATATTGTCAGGATCAACTTCACCCGGCTTCGGTAGATTCGACATGGTAGTAGATCCTTTTTTCTTGTCCCCAGCGGAGTCGCCAAAAAGTGTGTTGACGCTAAAACGCGCCGCGCCAAACACTCACACACGCGGAATCGCAAGATG
>CM014275.1:49888397-49916077 GCA_004135705.1 Alloteropsis semialata | reverse complement strand
TCCACCGGTTTGTCTTGTCAGACACGTCACAGTGACCCAAACCGGTTCCACCGGTTTATAAATCCGGTTCCACCGGTTTCCCTGCAGAAACTATTCCTTGCCAATTTTGATCGCTAACATATGCCCCCCTGTTTTCTAGTAAACTTGTGCACTAGAAAACACTTCTAAGATCAAAATTGTTCTTCTGGACGATACTAAACATATAAAGCATCGGCCATGTCATGTGTCTCGCCTATGTTGAAGTTGAAGCAACTTGCTTTGGTCTCCACACCATCCTTGTAGATGCCGCTGATTTTTGTTCAACTTCTGGCTCCATTGATTGCTGCGCATTCTTTGTAATTTTCTCTTTTGAGTGCGAGTTAAGCCTGAGGGACACCACCTCGGCTGCATATATTTAGAATCTGATTTGTTACTGTTCTCACACTGCTTAGGATCAGTACATGCATCTTTTCTAACCGGATCACCATTGTAAGCAACCGGTTGTTGCAAGACACCATAATTTGGATAAGAAATAATATGTGGTGACATGTACATACTACCATAATCACTAGGAGCATAATAACAAGGATATGACCAAGACAACGGCATATGATCCCCCCAAAATAATATGGTGCAGCAGCACAATTACCTTGGTATTGGTGAGATTTTTGACTACCTTGATGTCTTGGTGGTGAATTTGCATCTCCAGTGCTATGTGATCGACTCCTTTGTTTCTGGGCAGCTCCCTTCTTCTTATACTTTTCAAAAAGCTCTTCAAAGGTCGGCCCTGCTTTCTTTTTTGAACCATCAGAGTCTCCAGGTGAAAACCGGTTATACCGGTTTGAGGAACCGGTTCCACCGGTTTTATCAGAACCAGCACATCTGCTCTTGGTTTGCCCCCCGAGTGTCGAATTCTTTTTTGCAACTTGAGGGTCTTTTTTCTGCCATACCTTCTTGCTCCTTTTCTGTTCTGGTCGTGCTTCACCAATGATTACATTTTTTCCTTTTGTTGTATCGGCTTGATTTGGCCGGATCAACACTTTAGGATTCTGTAATTCAATGGTATTGACAGAGAAATTCTTAGGAAAAGGATCAGAATCAACCTTCATTTCGTGCAAAGTCAAATGGCCTTCATTAAGGGCCGATTGAATTCGCCTACGAAATACATTACAATCATTAGTTGCATGTGAGAAAGAATTATGAAATTTACAATATGCACGTCGCTTCAACTCATCAAGTGGTGGTAAAGTATATGCACATCTGATGTATCCGTTTTTATGCAACTCATCAAATATCCTATCACATTTGGACACATCAAAAGTAAATTTCACTTCTTCTTGCCGATTTTTGTGGATCGGCTTAAGTGAAGGGCAACTATATGATTGAGACTTGCTTGGCCATGTAAATTCAGCAGCACATACTTCTCCATTCTCATCGTCCACTAAATCATTGTTTAACATATGCATGTTAGGACGATCAGATTTTGGCCTAGCATCTTTACTTCGGCTTTCTTGAACCAAAGCTTTTTGTAATACTTGATTAAGGGTAAGAAATTCATAGCCTTCTAATTTATCTTTGATATGAGATTTCAAACCTTTAAAAGCTAATTCGGCAAGATCTTTTTCAGAAATAATCAAACTATAACATCGGTTTTTTGTATCTCTAAATCTTCTAATGTAATCAACAACAGATTCATCATTCTTTTGAATAACCGATGTCAAGTGAGATAGCCTCAATTCATTATCACCACTATAAAAGTGCTCATGGAATTTATGTTCTAATTGAGACCATGTATAAATAGAATTGGGAGATAATGCCGAAAACCATGAGAAAGTAATACCAGATAATGACAAAGGGAATAATCTAACTTTCAAATGATCAACACTACCATGAATACCCATTTGTGCATTAAACTGACTAATATGCTCCCATGTAGTCCTATTGTCTTTCCCAGTGAATTTGATAAATTCTGGAACTTTAAAACCTTGAGGATAAGGCATAGTATCAAAAACTGGAGGATAAGGTTTTTGATATACTAAAGTTTTATTCTTAACCTCTACGCCAAAAGTATCCTTAATCAAAATAGCCAAATCTTTTTTATATTCTTCCATCAGACTCTGAATATAAAGATCATTTGAGCTTTGCTGATCATTGACATTTGGCACATGTTGTGACATTTGGTTCGGTGATGCATGTAATGGTTGTTGCAAATGACCCGAACTTTGGGAAGACATAGGATTTGTAGTATATGTCATTGGAGTACATGTAGGTACATGACCAGAAACACCATTAACTCGGCCAGGATTAACCTGAGCAATTGATGCACTAGTTATAAACTCAGGTGTTGTCTGATATGCAGCAACAGGGGTAGAACCGGTAGGACCGGTTCCTACAACCGGTTGAACCGGATTTTGGCCGTATTGTACATTAGGATTGAAACCGGTAAGACCGGTTACAGAAACCGGTTTCACCGGATTTGCCTGGCCAAATTGTCCCTGTGAATTTTGTCCTATTGAATGATTCAACGGCATCCCATATTGTGGATTTCTGGGTGGCACTGCTGCCGATGAATTTTGAGGTACAAATGCATGCTGTGAAATATCCACTACATCAGAATTAATAGCATTACTAGTTACGGTCGAAGGTTGTTTTCCTACGGATTTATCAATCATGCCTTGAACAATCGTAAGAAGATTCTTTTGACCAGAAAGTAATAAGCCATTAATTTGCTCAAGGGTAACAGGCGCGGATGCAGCACTTACAGTGGGTGTTACCTCATCTTTTTCTTCTTCTCCCTCTGAAAGAACAACCACCTCCTTGTCCTTGGAGATAGCACCTTTTCGATCCTTGGAGAAGTGCGAGAGGAACCATTGCGCCTTATCTTCAAGTTTCTTCTTGGCCCGTTCCATCTCCTCCTTTTCTTGCAGCAGGAGTTGCTCGAATAGATGACGATCCTCAGCCGATAGCTCATTAGCAGTCGGCCTTTGAATATTGTCAGGATCAACTTCCCCCGGCTTCGGTAGATTCGACATGGTAGTAGATCCTTCTTTCTTGTTCCCCAGCGGAGTCGCCAAAAAGTGTGTTGACGCTAAAACGCGCCGCGCCAAACACTCACACGCGCGGAATCGCAAGATGCAGATCTGACTGCGCAGAAACCGGTGAAACCGGTTTGCTAGGGTTTCCTGCGAAGACCAACGAACGCACGCCCGGGAGGGACCCCGTCAGGGTGTGCGCACCTTGGGTTGTTCTAGGATCGGTCAGGCCACCTAGAACGCCCTCAATCGCCGTGGAGACGAAGGAAGAACAGCAGTTAGGGTTTGGAAGAGGCTAGGGTTTGAAGAACATAAAGTAAAGGCAAAAAGTAAAGACAAATAAAGGATAAATTGTGTTTGATCGATTGGATGATACTCAATCGGCCGCAACCCTTTATATTTATAGGGTGGGGAGGTCTTGCCCCGCAAGGAAAGTCCAAATACAAGTCGGATCTACAAAAAGAGTCCAAACCTATTACAATTCGGGGAAAACCGGTTCCACCGGTTTCCAGATCCGGTTCCACCGGTTTGTCTTGTCAGACACGTCACAGTGACCCAAACCGGTTCCACCGGTTTATAAATCCGGTTCCACCGGTTTTCCTGCAGAAACTATTCCTTGCCAATTTTGATCGCTAACAAAGTGCTTAACCAAATCTTCGTTTTCCGCCAAATCAAGGTCCTCCATCGCAGGCAATGAGTCGGTGTAGATGAACCGAAGCAACGCCTCAAAAGCATCAGGCTGCATGTCCTCAACTGTTATACTCTGTCTTTTCTTGTCCTTCATCGGTCCGTAGAGCTCCTCAGGTGTTATACTCTGCCTTTTCTTGTCCTTCGTCTGTCCGTAGAGCTCCGCCACGAAGACCGGCGACCGCATTGCGAGCACAAACTTGTGGGCATGGAAAACCTTCCCTTTAACCTTGAATGTCACATCTGACCTCTTCCCTGACTCCAGCAAGTTTCCAAGGCTGTCCAACATGTCCGACGGCGGCACTGGGATCTCCCAACCTATCTTGGGCTTGGACACTGGCCATGCAAGGACAACAGTGACGTTGCACTCGATCCCGACCCTGTCGTTCCCCACGTATGACGCCTCCATGTCGCTCTTCTTGATGAATCTTGCGGTGCCCCAAAAGGTTCTGAGATGGTCAAACACCAAGGAATAGCTCTGCTCCGGCGAAGACAGGCCGGTGACCGGGTTCACCAGCCTGAAGTCGAAGAGGGCGCTCGCTACGGTGGCGCCACTGACATGCTCGAGGTAGATGGAGATGTAGTCCCGGTTCTCCTCCTCCTCGAGGAGGCGCTCCCGCTCGTCGTCGGAGTAATCCGTGTAGTAGCCGTCGCTCTCGTTGCCGGGGCCCGCGGTGTTCCCGTTGGGCAGGTAGTTGACGCACCAGTCGCTGCCGCCGACGGCGAAGGTCGCGGACCGGACGAACTCGCCCTGGGGGAAGCCCTTGAGCGCGCTGTAGCTGGCGATCTGGAACGAGTGCCTCCCCCGCTCCGTCTCCAGCGAGCACGTGGACGCCGTCACCGCTACGGGCGCCTGCGACGCCGCCATTGCCCGGCGATTCTTCCGCGTGGGGTGCTGGAGCGGCGAGAGGCGGCCGCCGTCAGAGATCTGAGCCGTCGGCGGGTGGGGATTTTATTGGGGAAGCAGAGAGGACCGTAATATGGGTTGGGTTGGGTTGGCTTGTTGGGCTCGGCCTAGTCAACTAGGTTTCTAAGCTGGCCCGTCTAGAGAGATTTTATTATTTAAGTCTAAATTAGTAAGATTTCAGAATTTGACACTCTATCCCACCCACGATGTTCGGTTTGTTTGAGCTGCAAAAAACTTAGATGGTTGGCCTTCTGCACCGCCTGCAGGGATCCGGTCGACATTCCGATTTCGACCATGCCGTCTTCCTCGCGTAATCCTCCTTGCTCCTCCCCTCCAGCTCCTCAGCCTCCACGTCCCGGCCCAACACAAATGCCACTGACAAGGAGGGAGGTGCGCGCGGGGAAGAACGACGAAGAAGGGGGCTAAAAAGAAACGAAAGGAAAAAAAATAACGGTTTCTAAGGTGGGTAAATTTCATGAAGTTGGTAACGAAGGCGTAAAATATGAGATTTCATGAGCCTTTTGCTAGATCCCAAGCTAGCGATGCGTATATATATATAAATCTAAGACTGTTTGAATGGATGCTATTTTCAAATGGACAGGTGTTACATTACCTTTTTGGCTAATACTAGAGCTCATGGTATTATGGTAACAACTAATATCAATAACTTCCATGCTAATCACGAGTGCATCACATCAGTTAGTAACAAGTCGAACCTTCATGTGCACATAAAAAAAACAAACACGTGTCAAACCCCCTTCAACCATGGATGGGCAATGGAGGTAATAACTCATATCCAACACTGGGGACATTAGGTGCGGCGACGCCGTGCCCGTGCCATCATTCTAGTCAATCACATGAAACGCTAATTCAGTGGTCTGTAATAGCCATCCACAAGCATTTACCATGCAGAAAAAGGTAGTCGTCATACTTCGCCACTCAAGCTAATCATGCTGGTAGAGCTAAGAACAGGACAGCACCGGATCTTCAAGAGTAGCTACTTAACATAATTACAGAACCAGGACATCTACATGCTCCATAGGTTGAAGATCCACCTCATATACAGCGTGTGCGATCCCCAGCAGTCTTGGTTTGTCTTGTCGCTCAAGCAGGGCCTAGTGTCAAGAGAAAAGCAACAGAACAAAACACAACCTGATTAGCAACACAGATATAACTACAGTTATGTTAGGCTATATATTTCACTTCATCCTTGAGGTCTTAACCATGTGCAAATTTCTCCCTTAAGTGAGGCAAAATACTTCAAGTATATGTTATGACTCATAGTTGTCACTTAACCATGGTAAAAATTCAGCTACTGCTCTATAGCAGCATACCAAACCGTTTTGCCTGAAATGTGATGGTATGCTAAGATTGTCACTAGGAATTTAACTTCCAGCACTCTCAAATCTATGTGGTCGCTTGTATAATCCACAACAACATGCATGATTACAGCATGAATTAAAAGTTTAAAATGGTACAGTGAATTTCAAATACAGAGGAAATGCTAGCAATGCTCAGATATGAGCTCATGAAGTTGATGAACACAAATGAAATAAATTGCTACTAGGACACACTTCCCAGCTGGTCTCTTTTCTCATTTATATGTAAAATAGAGTTACATGATTCATCGTACAAGGAGATGAGTCATGCTTTACAGTGGAGACCTTACTTCTAGTACTGCTACTGTTATAGGCTATGCTTCATACTCCATTACAAATAGAGCAAGTTGCAGCATGGCTGCTCAAACTCCCTACTCCTTGCAGCCATCAAAACAATGGCTTGCCAGGTTCCAAAAGACTGCTGAGTGATTTGCAACAGAACCAACTAGCACAAGACTTACACCAACAGGAAACAGTACATGGAGAAAATATGGCCATAGAAGAAGCAAAGCAATTTAGTTCAACAAAATGCAAGTTAGCTTTGTGGAAAATCGAAATTGAGAAACATGCAGCCCCAATAATTCTGAATGTCCACAACCCACCTAGGGTGTATGATACACAATTGCATGCAAAAAGAGCCATCGAGAAGACCTACGAAATGTCAAGGCTTGGTGTTTAAGACATAAAAGATCAAGGATGTCCAATGTTCATGCAGTCGAAAGGCGTGCCATCACCAAAACGCATGACTAAATTAATCAACCTACCTTGACATAGCTACTGCATGTGAAGATTCACAATGCATAATGCAAAAACTCGAAATATTTATTTTTGTCAAATGCTAGCCATAATAAGGACTTCGTAGGTAACAAATGAGAGACAAGTGCCTGAAACTAGATATGATTAATTTAGTGCAATCATTTAGATACTACAACACAGACCCTCCAAGAAACTGCAAACAGAGATACACTAGTTTTTATGACCAACTTTCATCAGTCTAAAAGTGTTTTTTTTTTTTTGTAAACACTAAACATGAACAACATAAAAACTGCAACCTTGAGATATTAATGAACAATAAGAAATAAAGTAACATGAATAAAATATAGACATGCATGAAGTCATGAAGGAAAGTGATACTGACCACTTTCAATGATTTTAACTGGTGCAAAAGGGTCGACATCAGAAAAATTTGCTCCTCGTTGAAACATCCAGGGTCTACCTCCTTCAGGACCATTGTTACCACAGACAGCCAGTCCAAATTTTCTGGCCCATCTTGAATCATCCATATTCGAAATAAAGTAACATGAATAAAATATAGACATGCATGAAGTCATGAAGGAAAGTGATACTGACCACTTTCAATGATTTTAACTGGTGCAAAAGGGTCGACATCAGAAAAATTTGCTCCTCGTTGAAACATCCAGGGTCTACCTCCTTCAGGACCATTGTTACCACAGACAGCCAGTCCAAATTTTCTGGCCCATCTTGAATCATCCATATTCTGCAGAATGGAAAACATTTGATCGTCGGATATTCCAGTGACCCTTGTATTGGCTGCTACAACTGTTGCATACTTCAGCACCCGCGCATTCTCGAAGAAAAACTGGAGGAAGGCCAGCTCACAATTAGCCCCTCGGAACTCTTGGATTGCCATCAGCTTGATGCGCAACAGGACACTTACGATGGGACCAGTCTCCTGCCAGAACTTAAAGTTGAGCTTGGCAGTGGGTTCATCACATTTCGCAGACTGCAAATGTTATAAACCAATAAATCATCGAAAATCTAAGCAAGTGATGGATCATAAAGTAGCCAGCTCTTATGCATAAAGATTTTGGAAGGAAGATAAACATAGGGGCCTAAAGCATGTCTACAAATTACATCAAACGAGTAAACAAAATACTAGAATGGATTCTCCACACAGTAATCTGCAATTACAGCCCTTGTTTAGGGCATTCAGACATACAAAATAAAGCACATTGCTAAAGACAAGCACACACAGTGATTGTGACTTAATCATTAAGCTCATTAAAGTATAGACTATAGAAAAGATATCTGTACAGCTTTCCACTGGAAAACAGCTCAGTTTAATACCACATACCAACTTGTTCATTCTATTCCTCTTGTTTTGACTACAGAAGCTTCCAAGGGTAAGTTCATTTCACCAGTTGGCATGTCGGTGTTTCTTGGTCCTCAGAATGTGTCAGCCAAAGCCTGAAGCAAGATACTTTACCTATTCATCTCAACGGGAAAGTAGCTAAAAGTCCCTACTTGTGTTTATAATATACACAGTGTTTATTCTCATCCAACGACAGACTTTGAATGCCAATATTACAGAACAATTCAGTCTAGCAGGCATTGAGGACTGACCAGAAGAGAATTTGAAAGATTGGCTCCCCATTATTATTGAAAATGTTATGGTGACATGTCCGTGAGATAAAAATACTACCGTTGGTTAAGATTGACACAGCTTTGCACACCATGTTAGGCCACTCTATTTGAAGCTAGCGAGCACCGAGCAGTATGAATGTGCAATGAGAGAGAGAGAGAGAGAGTACTTATAAACTATTACCATAATATTCAGCGCCTCAACATTGGGAAAGCATTTGAGGACAGCAGGCACCACCATGGCATCATTGGCTCCAAAACACACTTTCAAGCTCAGGGTCTTCACGCTTGTGAGTGTTGTGCTTGCGCTTGGTGTAATCCCATCCTGAAATTCACCAAATTCAACAAGAATGATCAAACACTGAATTCCACACGGTTGCAAAGTGACCAAAATGGAATGACAAGAGGCAGTAGAAGTACCTTGATGATGGTGCCTCCAATATCTAGCAGGTGTTGAGCTGGATCCAGATATCCCAATAACTGCAGCTTGGGGGCAATTCCAATCTTGATCCTGGTGCGCAAGCCACTTTTAGGGTTGGGAGATCCCCGTACTTCCCACAGGATAAGCCGCTCGAGGCACGGGGTGTGTACCACGGCGATGTTCTCCACCACGGAAGCGCAGATCTGCACGCACCGGAGGCTCCGGCTGACAAGATTCAGCCCCTTCATGCTCCCTTGGATGTTGAGGATCTCCAGGACAGGGCTCCTGGCGACGAGGGAGTCGATGTCCCCGTCCTCCACGACGACGCTGCAGATGCCGAGCTCGCGGAGGTGGGGAAAGGAGGCGCCTCGGAGTTGTGCCGCGTGCGGGAACTTGAAGAAGCCAATGTAGAGGCAGGTGAGGGTGTCGATCCGGAAGAGCGTGTCTGGGAGGGGCAGCTCCCGCGGCGGGGACGGGCGGTTGACGAGGACGAGCTCCTGGACGCCCTTGGCGGCGAGGAGGCGGAGCCAGCGCTTGAGCTGGGGCTGGTACGCGTCCATGCGGCTGGAGACGAGGTGGACGCAGCGGAAGGGTCCCGGGTGCGCGGCGAGGGCGGCCGATACGGAGGCGGTGACGGCCGCCGCGTCGGCGGGCAGCGGGGGCCAGTGGTCCAGGAGGTGGGTGTCGGCGACGGCGAGCGGCGCGGCGAGCCAGACCCCGCGCCAGCGCGTGGCGAGCACGGCGGTGCGCGCGGCGTCCTTGAAGGGGAGGCGGGAGACGATGTCGCGGAGGAGCGCGTCGGAGAGGCCGCTGATGCGGTCGACGCCGTCGGAGGCGGCGGCGCGGCGGGCGGCGAGGCGGGCGGTGGTGGAGACGGGCGGGTCGGGGACGCTGCTGCAGACGTACGACAGGAGGTGCTCCGTGTCCCGCGTGTCGCCCGCCGTCCCGGGGAACAGGTTGGAGAACGGCGCCCCGCGGGCCATGGCCGGCGGCGGCGGCGGCGGCGGTGAGGGGAGCACGGCTAGGGTTCGGCTGGAGTGGCGGCGATTAGGGAGCGAAGGCTGAAGTGTGTGATCGAGTGGCGGCGGATGGTAGGCTTGTGCTTGTCTTTGTGTCGGGTGGATGATGGGCCAAATGTCGGAAGCCGGTTGCTCCTGGGCCCATTTGTCAAATGACAGGAGATATTGTTTTTTCGAAAGGAGAGATATTGTTACGTTTTGAGTACTGTATGGTTTTACGTGCATCTGTTCTTTCATTGTTTCCTCAAAAAGAAAACATATCTGTTCTTTCATTGTTTCCTAAAAACAACATATCTGTTCTTTCCTTGTTGTACGTGTTATTAACAAAATACCTATGCTTTCATACGGCAAAATGATATCGAGAATTTAAAGAACGTTAGATTAGTTGGCATTTCAACTTCTATAGACAAATCATATTTTATTTCAAAAAAGTAAATCTATTGGTCTCCTTGATAAAAAAAATAGAACATTTCAACATCTTAACAAGTCTCGATCAAGTCGTGCTCAAAATATATAACAACTAGGCATTGTTTGAATATGTGGACTAAACTTTAGACCTAAAATTTAGTCCATTATATGATTCAAATAGGAGAATTAAAAGATGGACTAAATTTAGTTTCACCCCAAAACAAATATTAGTCTATTAGCTTCAAATGCCACCTCAACCGGACTAAAAGGAGACGATCGAGTAGTAAAATACCAAAATACCCCCTCTGTCCTCGCACATGTAAGAAGTAGAGGTAAAATAGGCATTGCATATCTCCCGCTTGCCTCCATCTAACTTTTAGTCCATGGATCCTAACAGGGTATGGACTATTTCAAGCTATTGATTCTTTAGTCATCTAAACTTCAATCCAAACAAAAGTTTAGTTCTAGATAATTTAAATAGAGCCTTAGAGTGTTGAAAATATGCGAGTTATTCTACCAGATATTAAATCAAACCAATTTTCCAAAACAAATGCTGCTATGTAAATCAAATAAATAGACGTAAACTAAAAGCATCCTATGTAAACTCCACACAAATGTATTGTCTCGATGTAAACAACAAGAACATCATGAAACCAATAGACATAGCCAACAAACATTACCAAACACATAGCTGCACTATTCTCCATCGATGGACTTACAGAATATTGCTCCGTCCTATGTAGACTCGTTGTAGAGGCCATGTAGAACATAGACTATCAGTTTCGAGCGGGCGCGCAGTTTCACTGCCAAGAAACCTTATTGCCACCCTCATGCATGGTTCACGATGGCAAGGGCTCGAAGTTACCCCTCACCCTCCTCCACGATGTACGCCAAGAAGAAGAGCCGGCGAAACTCGGTAGCTCAACATCATAGCACGCTTCACCCGGAATTAGAAAGTGGAGAAAGAGATCACGGGGATTTTTCACGCGTGTCTGACGTGGACATCTCCTAGTCCTCTTACAGAGGAGACGGTAACCCTCTGATAATCGTTTCATCTCTAATGACACCCCATCAATTGGTTGTAGTAACCGTCCACTTAATTTGCACTTATGGCATTGACTGTGTACTTATACTTTATAATAACTGTTGTCAAAAAGATAATACGCGGATGGCAAAAAGTTCAGACCAACTTGGCTTGGTTGCTCACTGCGTCGCATGGCACAAGTCACACGTTCATTTATGCGATTAGAAACACGAGTATGCATGTGCATGTGCGTGTGTAACCCAAGCCTCATTCTCTCTTTGTGTTTAGGCACAAGAGAGAGAGCTCTTCTATATATCTAATTTGGTTTGCACCAACTCAAACTAGTAGCATAGGACAACTCTATGTCATGCATTCTTGCTTAAGAATTCTATAAATGGGCTTCTCCATGGACCTATTTTCTAGCATAGACTACAAAGTGATAGAATTTACACCCTTTGGTAGTTCGATATCTTGTGATTGACTACCAAACCACAATATCTCTTTCCTTAAAATCTGTACTATATCTAGACCATAAAGAGTGAAATAATTGAATACAATTCTCAACTAAAGCTAACTATATATACCCCTCATGGAGGACCACCTGTCACGTGATTTTGACGAAAGGGGGAGACTTGGTGTGCTGGCCCCTAGAGTCTTGTGACTCGTCGGCAAGTCCCCAACTCCCCGGCTTGGTGTGACGTAGCGTCGACGGTTTTGTGCGAGGGACAAGAAGACCTCCTCTGTGGTGGAGAAGCATTGTAGTGAAGGCGGTGTCAAGATCTTTAGAAGAGTAGGTTGAAGAGCATTTGTCAAGATCATTCTTCTTGAGGAACATTCTTTGCAAGCTCAATGCCTTGACCGTGAAGCAAGACTTGGCGACCGGGAGTGCATCCTTTGTGGAGTTCCAACATGGAGAAAGCTTGGCTTAGTGCCAACCGAACCACGAGATAAAAATTCTCGTGTCAAGTTTGCATCCTCCTACCCACTTCTTTACGCTTCCGTATTTCATACTTGCAACTTATGTGTTTTTAGCTTTTTAGAGTAGTATCTTGATAGGATAGGCTTTAGTTTGCAAAAATTTTGTGGGTGCAACACTAATGGAAACCATAGTTGCACGTCTAGATAGAATGATCTTGTTTACCTTTGTGCAATTAGTTGGAAAATTTTTAGAAAACCTAATTCACGGTTACTTTCATACGCTTATAAGTTTGTATTCAACATACATGTGCCCATGCTACCTATGTATATTTCTTTGAATCAATAGCAGTGATGATGGACGGACAGGGGTTGATCATGTGGGTGTGGACACGAAGATGATGGGGTTATTGTAGCTTGCCAACTGTCTAAGAGCAACTTCAACAATACCCTTGAAACAATTCTCTACTTTTTGTTAGCACACCTATTAGTATCTAATTTAGAATAGAAGGCTCTCTAGAGACTCCGAGCCTGGGGTTATAGGGGGGATTTGGAGCACTCTCTATTTTAGGAGCTGAAACAAAAAGGCCCGCTGGAGTTTGTTTCTGGACTTGGTCTCTAAATTTTGAGCAGAAACCTTTCTAGAGGTTCTACCGGAAGTTGCTCCAATAACACCGAGAGGCCGACTAGTGTGTGGTCGAACAATAGCTATTGCAGCATCTACTTTCTTGCTTAGAGCATCTCCAAGAGACACCCCATATGACTTGCCAAGCCAAATTTTAGCAAGTCAAGTCAAAATTCGTTCTCCAATAGACCTCCCATCATGAGAGCATCTCCAAGAGAGTTGACAACTAACTTGCCAAACCAAATTTTAGCAATTCAATAGCCAAATCATTCTCCAATGGCCTCTCCATCCTCCTCTCCATCCCATCCGACTCTCCAAATCGAACCTCCGGCTGGCCAAACTTGGCAAGCCACTACCACTTGCTAGGCCATCCTCCTCTCCATCACATCCCATCCCATCCCAAGGTGGCGGGATGTGGGAGGAGCGCTGGGAGGAGCCACCGGCTGCTGGCGCGGGGAGGAGGCGGTGGCGGTGGGCGCGGGCGGCATCGGCGGCACGGGCGCGGGGAGGAACCAGCGGCGGTGGGCGCGACGGGGAGCAACCGGCGGGGGAGGGAGGGAACGCCGGCAGAGGAGGAGCTGGTTGGGGAGGAGGAGCTGATCGCGGAGGAGGAGCTGGTCGTGGAGGAGGAGTTGGTCGGGGAGGACGCCGGCGGGGGGAGGGAGGGAGCGCCGGCGAGGAAGGAGGTGCGGGTGGCCTCGGAGGCGGAGTGCGAGAGAGGAGAGGCGAGCGAGGTGAGAGAGAGCAGAACAAGAGGATAAAGGAAGAGAGAAATAAATAGAAAGGAAAAAAGAAAAAAAGAGAATCAGGGAGTAGAAAAAAGAAAAATAAATAGAAAGAAAAAGAAAAAGAGAAAAATAAAGAAAGACAAGAAAGTAAGGGATGGCGTGTGGGACCTGCGCATCAGTGTGTGTGGAGAGGGAGAGTTGAATGTAGCCGTTGGGATTTGGAGAGTGAAAAATGGAAAGTTTGTTGGAGTAAACATCTCAATACAGAGAGGAATCTTTTTGCCAACTCAGATAGAAAGCCATAAAATGGAGAAGTTGTTGGAGATGATCTGTTGCTATCCCATTTGGCTCTCCAAATTGGCCTCTCCACTGGCCAAACTTGGCAAGCCAATCTGGCTTGCCAAAGGTGGGCCCCACACGTAAGAGACTGGAGAGTGCGAAATGGATAGTCTGTTGGAGTGAGCAACTCAGTATGGAGAGGAATCTTTTTACCAACTCAAATAGAGAGCAACCAATGGATAGACTGTTGGAGATGCTCTTACCCACCCGAGTCTAGTGATGCTGAGAGGACAAATGTTTTTATTCTACCTGAGTGGCGTGGTCGAATGGTGTCCACGGGAGCACCGTGATCCGGAGCTCGTAATCGGTTTTTTCCAATTTGAAAAAGAAATAAGATGGATGCACAAAAATAATTGGTAATCGATTTAGATTTTTTTTAGAAGAGCCTCTAATTGATTGGCTCTATATTTTAGGAAATAAAGAAAGAAACAATAATTAGTAATGATTGAGAATTTAAGATTCCAGTAAAGTTGCACTAAGTTGAAGTCTTCTTGCCGATTTTTCCTCTATTGAATCTTAATTTGATGGCTAATGATTTAGAAACATTTAATTTCTTTCAAACACGCAATGGACATGCGCACTCTTATAAAAAATGTTAATCCAAGTGATGCAAAATTGTTGGTTACTTAAACTCATTTTTTTTGCTATAGATAACAAGTTCATGTTTACTAGATTTTCTATTAATATAAATTTTTGCTTACAAGATTTTTTGAAGAAGTGAAAGGGTCTCTAGCCTAGTGGTTAGAGCACCTGAGCACCCAGCAGACCCGGGTTTAACTCCTTGTGGGAGCGAATTAAACGGACGTGGAATAAAAATTATAAAAAATAGCTAGGGGCTTCCCCTGCTGACCCAGTCTAGAACATTCATGCGCTTCACGATTACATTCTCTTCTAGTAAATAAAAGTTTAAACGCTGTGAAGCTCTGATTGAGATCTGCCATCTGCCTAATCATTGCTAAAGCCCTCTGTTGAGGCCATAATACCAGGGTGTCTGATCCCGAGAATTACCGACTACCGACTCGGAATGAAGAAGACTCCGAACAAGACACGACGACCAGATCGCAGAAGGAAGGCCCGATGATAGTTAGAGTCCTACTAGGTTTAGGTTTGTTTTGTCTTGTAAGGCACGTCTCCCTGGATATAAATAGTGGGGGTCCTGTACGTAGAGGGTATTCCCAGTCTTAACCAATCCACCCGAGGGCACTTGTTACACCATTGTAATCTGTACTCGCCGAGATAATACAAGCAGCAACTGGACGTAGGGTTGCTACTCGATCTCGAGGGCCTGAACTAGTATAAAATCCCATGTCACTCTGTTCATCCACTGTGATCAATCTTCGCACGAAGCAGGGTGCTTGCTGGACAAATATCTGCCGAGTACAACCTCGACACCCTTGATCACTGAGAGGCCTTATTCTGCCATAGGGACACCAGCTCTTAGCAATCCGTTTCCAAAGCTAGTTTCTGCACTCCTCATCCTGCGACAAAAACCATTACATTACAGCATGCCTGTACTTCCATCTCCAAGGGGTCCAAGCAGTGTTCATACCATTTCGCACACCCTCCATGACTTGCACCTTCAAGATCGCGAAGCCATGCGACTGTTCTTCTGGTCCCATCTACCTCAAAGAATGCTCCATCAGTCAAGAGAGCCATAGCCATCCATCAAGAGAGCCCTGCGCCCTTATCCCTTCCCCCATGGAAACAAAAAAAATGATTCTTCTCCGATGCCGGCAAGGAACGCCCTTCTCCTTTTCTGTCCCGCTCCCCTCGCCTTCCTCCTCCTCCCCTTCCTCCTCCTTCCCCTCCATACAGATTCATAGATATATACCGTGTATTCTTCATCTTCTTCCACTTAGGCGCACGCCCTGCCACCACCAGCCTCACCCCTAGCTCACGGCGGAACATTGCCAACGTGCGGACCGTCTGCCGCGGCCCCCCTTTTCCGCCTTTCCTGATCACTACTCTGCCTTTTGCCCCTGCCACCAGCCACCCGACGTCCTCCACAAGTACCACCTAGTCGATGATGCCATCACCACCCAATCTCACCACTCGCACCCTTCCACCTCCGCTGGGCCTGTCGTTGTTGGTCATCCTCTAGTCCCGCCGGCCATGGAGACACCCCCCAACCCCTTAACCCAATCTGGCCATGGCTGACGGTGAGTCAGGTTGGGAGTTAACTGGAGGAGGACAAACTTACTTCTTGCTGATATCTACCCTCTGCAGAGATGTAACAGAAGGGGCCCTAGATTATAGGATATTTAAAACTGACACATTGAATGGATATACCCATGAATTTCCTCACTCTCATTTTTCACATGTTTTGGAAAAGACTCTTACAACAATGGCTACCTGCAGCGCGTATGACAAGGTGCAATCCCACAGGAGAAATAATAAGTGCAAGATTCCCACGTCTAATATCAAATTTTCGCACATTCCATTACAAAAGGATCGGTTTGTGAAGGACTGCGATAATGCATGACGGGCAGCTCTATAGGAAGCCGTGTGACGCCGTCCGACCAACCACGTGGGTGACAGTGTGGGGACAATGAGAACGATGCACACACATGTCCAAAATTGGTGGAAGCACTACACATGCACAACCAGCAAAATAAAGGGTCGCTTTCAGCTTAAATCTCCACTGACATCGGCGTTTAAAATTGCTGATGTTTTTTCTTTAAACTAGGTGAATTCCCCATGCTTTGCGGCGGGGTTTTCTAAGTTACTTGTAAAATTTGTTGGAACACACAAAAATATGATATGTAAATGACATGTGATTGCAAAGAGTAATCATCAATGATAGAAATTGGCAGAACTACATTAGTCATACCTCTCCACTATCTTAACCTACCGATTTTAGATGAATTGACACAAACTTAAATAGACAACTGTGAAAGATTCGGAGGGGCGGACAGCAGGTACCCACATGATGGAAGTGATTGAATATTCGAATTTGTGGAGGTGATGACGACTGTGAAGTGTTCGGAACCCACGTGAGGTTGGGCAGTGGGAATGTAAATTGATTTAGGATAATAAATTTTACACATGGTGGTGGATGATGTGACAACTTTTGTGATTAGTGGAAGATGAGGTGGATAGCTTGCATGAAGAGCTTTAGAGCTGGTGGGCTATTAGTGGGTATGAACTTTATAGATATATAGGAGGAGCATAACTCTCATCAAGCATCCGTTTTCAAATCTGTCCACACTATTGTGTTCCTTGCAACGAGATCTAAAACTAGATCCATATTTGAAATGTTTGGAGCTATTTATTTGACTATTTTTGTTGAGTATATAGTAGCATTGTAGCAATATATGTAGAAGCTGTGTGGCAACTTATGTTGTATATTACATACAATAACTTGTCTTACATATCTGGTAATAATTTATGCATAGATATATCAATTTATGTTGTATAGTGTAGTAACTTGTATGTCTTGTAACCCCTTTCATTTATGTGGAGATTTTGTACGAACTTATTGGTATCAAACTATATACAAAATGTGTGATAACTTTTACATTGTTACAACTTATGTAGAGATGATGTAAACACTTGTTTAGATATAATCTATCAACTTATATAGAGATGATGCAATGTAGATTAAGGTATGATGGTACACATGATACAAAAAATATGGAGCCAAGGACCCATGATCAGCCCTGCCATGGCACTCGATCGGTGCCTTGTGCGTATATATCTTTTGTGCAATAGTGCTATTATCTTTGGCATGATATAGTACTATGAACTTATATTGATACTATGTATCAACTTATAGAGACTATGTATAACAGTCCTATATATTAATATTCTTTCTAGTATTATCAATTTATATAGAGACTATGTATCAACTTATATATGTATCAAACTTATGAAAGAGACAATGTATCAACTTATGTAGAGATTATGTAACAACTTATAATGAAGTAATAAACTTTTGTGTTCATCTATGTTCTCTGAGCTTGTAGCAATTTGTAACACTGCTATATTTTTTACAATAGCTAGCTAACTTTTTTGAAATGGTTGCTAGAAAATAGCCTATGTTGCTAAAAAATGTTGTGAAAATTGCAGTATAGTTTTATTATGTTGAATTTAATGTCACACAAGATATAGCAGTCAAACACCTCACAAGAATACTCATTTACACAATGTCCAGAAAATTCCACACATAGTATCAATGTAACAATAACCATGCTTTATTTTGATGCATCAAAAAATATTATTGAATACAACAAAAAAAGTTAGATCGGGTTCCTTTTATCCTAAATACTTCACAATGTTCTAGTTTACCATAGCTTGCATTAGAGGACTCCCCATTTATGGTCCTTCTACCACCAACCTATGTCAAAAACCTACATTTCTCAGATATACAGTTACTTGCAAGCTGGGAAACGAAGTTTCATTCAATGTATTTAAAAAAACATTGATTAATCACTTTTGGGAATCTAATGGAAAAAATATAGGTGCGAACAATGTTCCCTTCCTTAAATCAAACTTTACATTTCTCCTCTTCATACTTAGTTCCTTTCTTGTCATAAAAATCATGACAATACTTAATCATCTATAAAAATTATAGAAATCATATTTGAGATATTAGCAAAATCTCTAAGTAAATTATAGTTTTAGATCTCAATAAAACCTAATACTCCTCCTAACCATAATCAACAGTGGATCCCTTTTACTAATTAAATATCTGAATAAGTAAAGAGGCAAATGGATAAAATAGTACCTATAACTAGTTTCCTTCTTGAATATTACCAAAACAAAAGTCACGATAAAACGTTGCCTGGCCAACTATAATGATGTACTGCACAATTGTCATAATCTTAAATTTCATATTTTAGGATGTGGTTAGGATGAGTCAGTAATGAAATGATTTATTTGTGTTTTATTTTGCAAGGGAATTTAGCATATGAGAACTTTTTTTTTTGAATTAAATCAAACAACATAGGCTTTGAGCATTCTTGTTGTGTTCTTGTTTTAGTGTCTTGTGTTGCTTGGGTACTTCTAGTACTTAAAATGCATTGACATGTCAAATAGGTTCCTCACTGAATTTTTGGACTTTCCTGCAAATTATTTCTATTTTTTTCAGCTAAATCCTCTTTTTGCAAGTTTCTAGAAACCTTTTCACAATCTCCATACATTTTATTTAGGTTCCGAAGATTTTCCCCAAGATTTTTGGGAGCTTTGGGATACTTTTCTTGGTTTAAAAACATTATATAGATTTTTCTAGATTTGTTTTGCAACCAAAATATCCTAGTTCTCGAAAATAGGAAAAAAATGAAATCCTTTTGGATCGGTCCGCAAACCAACTTAACCAGCCAAGATCCTACCCTAAACCAACCCTAGTCCTACTCGGCCCTCACCTTTCTATCCCTGTTTGTGGACCCTACCTATCACCTATCGGGCCTCGCAGGCTCGGACCGGTTCAGACCCAATCCGACCTGGACTGCACGTCTCTCTTGGCTAGCCACAGCAGCGCCACCGCCACTGCTATCTGCTGTTCCGCATGTTAGTAGTGATGTTTTCCATAATTCTTGTTTCTGAAAATTAATTGTAAAATTAATTTAAAAACATATTTTCTTTAATTAAAAGCTACTTAGTGTTGCACATGGTTTTTCCAATAAATGTTAATTTGATTAATGCTTAATTCATACGCGTTTGAAATATAAATCTAATATGTTATATGTCAGCTTTTCATAAATAATGTTTAATTTGATTAATGTTCAATTTAAGTTGGCTTTCCTAAATAAAGTTGATTAGGCTTTTACACTAGCTTTTATAAATAATGATTAACTTGATGAATAACAACATGAATATTTTTTAATAATAATTTGTTTCAGATAAATCATAAAGTATGAGTTTAGATGTTTTCACATAGTTTAGCTTTTCTAAAGTTAAATGTTTAAATGGCATAATTTATAATTCAATATTTTAATTAAAATTTGGTTAAGTTATAACTTAGTTTTTGATAATTATTGTTAAGAGGATTAATGCCAACATGTTTTTGAACTAAAGTTTGTTTAGTCCAACATGACTTAATAATTCAATTAGATGTTGTCAGATGTCTTAATTTTTGAGTTAAATGTTTAATTCATACAGTTCATGTATAAACATTTATGAACAAAATATGTAGTATTTGCATTAATTCTAAACCAGGATATTTTTATCCTACATATAGGCTTCTAGTAAGCTAAATTGAACCCAGCATATAGTTTTTTATGCTCTCAATAAATGCAAATCATTTGATAGCCTCCATGTGTCAGCTTTAGCTCAGTATCAAATCTTCTATAAAATCTTTAGATCTTTTCAATCATAGTTCAAGCTCAGACCCTGTTTCTTTCATGGAGCTAACTAAGACGATCATCTCCAAGCATGTTTGTGTGCCTTGCTAGCTTGCAAGACGATCCTAATATATATGGTTCATTTTATATATGTTCCTGACCTTGGAAATCTTCATTGTTCAAACATCTAGTTTGTCTTAGTTGGTTCTCTGTAACTGTGTGCCTTAGTGAGCCAGATAGTTTGTCTTTGAGTTTCAATTCAGCCTAATAGTTCTGTATCTACCCGAATAGTATTGTGCTGCTCATTTCCCTATCTGAGTAGTCTTATCCTGTTTCTGTTAGAATCCCGTTCATCAGACTCCAGTTCATATCTGTCCTATCTCAATTGTCTCTTTGTAAGTCATCAATGTTCTTTTAGTTCTCTTGGCCAAACTTTTTCTAGCCATCTCTTCAGAGAAAATGTTGTTTGTTTGTTTTCCCCGCAGCATATAAATCATTTCTTGATTATTTTATGTGGCCTTGTTGAGTACCAACCATAAGTGTACTTACCCTTGCTTACTGCTGCTCAAAAGAAGATGCTGTGAAATTGTTGAGGATGGTGCTAATTGCTAAGTGTACGCAACTCCTAGTCGATTGCTTGTGAACCATTGTAGTTTTTGTTAACATGATAAGCTGTATCTCTGATAGAATGCAAGATCTTTTGTAACTCTTTTATGTGATATTGTATCTCTGATGAAGTTGCTATATGTATAAACCTTGATTCTGGTATACATAAAGTTAGCATTCGGTTTTGTAGTTAAAATAGGACGTGGCAACAATTTAAAGGATCATTTAAAAAAATAAGTGCATACATTTCTATATGGCTGATCAACAACTAAAACATGGTAATTAATGGCTGAATCATAAGATAGAAGCATGTAAGTTTGAACATATAAAAGAAAGGAACCAAATACTATTAGCAATTAGCATGCGAGCAGTAGCTTTGCTTATGAAATTGCTTGCAATTCACAAGGGATGCAAGAAAATGTTGAAAGCATACATACATTTCAGCAGCTTGAACAAAGCAGGGCGGATCTTGATGGAGCTGGCTTGGCTTGCGGTCGCCGCCGGGTCGGCTTCGTCCATGGCCGCTGGGTCCGCGGTGATGGGGCGTGGCCATCGGGCGGAGGATGTCACTACGCCGCACAAGGAAGTAACCGACGAGGCGCGCAATGCCAGTGCGCTTCAGCCACCTCCAGAGGTTCACGAAGTGTCTGACCACGACGGTGGTGAGGCGAGCCCGGAGCACCGGTACCTCCGCTAGCGACGCGGGCTCTAGCCGTGCTGGTGCCTCACACCCCTTCGACCTCGGCTTCGTCTTCATCTTCTTTGGCATGCTCCCTATTGCGAACCTTCTGGAATCTGGTGGATGCGTTCTTGGCCGCCTGCCAAAGAACTAAGAACTGTGCCCAAGAATCAAGAACTGTGCCAAGAATCAAGAACCGTGCCTAAAGTAGACGCGAAGAAGCAGGGGAGATGGGTTCTTGCAAGGAGGAAGAAGGAGGGGAGATGGGTTCGGTGGGGAGGATCCTGGTTGGTGGACTTGGTGGAGACAAGGAGTGAGAGGGATGGCAAGCAGGCTGATGCCAAAAGATGGAGCGATTGCGGAGGGGAGGGGAGCGATTGCGAGTGACTGAGGGGAGGGGAGGCATTGCGCGAGTATATATCGGCCGTGGTGGTGAGGATTGGAGGCCAGTGGTTGCTGTGGATGCCATGCCGGCAAGCTATTCTGCTAGGTGAGAGAGGGCGGGGGAAGAACAGAGACGGTGGTAGAACCATTGCAGAGGAGACGAGACTAGTATGCTCTTGGATGGGCCGGTTCGATTTCACCACAACCCATTTCACTGTTTCTTGCGGTGGCCTATATCTTCTTTTTGCCTTCATAATTTTTATTATATATTGTATGGTTTTATTGTACTCCATCTATCCCAAAAAAATGCAACTACGTGTTGCGTGTCAATTCAAGTGGTCCACGTTTGACCAATTTTCAAGCAAATTATATTCATATTTATGGCTCTAAATAAATTTATTATAAAATACCATTTGTAACTAATCTAATTATATTTATGTCATATCATAGATCTTTTTATTTTTTATCTATAATTGGACAAACTTGATATACTAAAACGTGACATTGTACTAGAGTTGCATTATTTTTGGGACGAAGGAAGTAATATCTTCCTTTAAATTAATCTTCATCTTAATTTTGGATACCTTCTACAATATTTTTAAAATAGTAATTTATTGTTTTTATGTAGTTGGAACTTAGCGGGTGTCCATATCTAGACTATGTAACTTAGCTTATGGACAAGGACAATATGTTAAAATACTCATAATGGACCATCAAAGCAATCCAAATAAGCTACATATAGATAGCTTGTTTTAGATGATTTGGTGATGCATGGTGATTTTTTATCATAATATTCTTGATTGCTTAAGTTATATTATATAATCTAAAAGAAGAACAAACAATGTGTAGGTGATGTTTGATGTGCCTTATAAGGCCCAGTTTCAGGGAGCCCAAAACCTATGGGGTTGCATCCTGATGTTTTATTTATCACGCACCCTCTCCATTCGATGTCCACCGCTGCCAATCCGTGCCTCCAATCATGTGTTTATGCGCGTCTCTGTCCTATCCTCACGCCACGGCTAGGACCACTGCCCCTCGTCCCCTTCCCTGCTTGACCAATCTCGAGCTCCGAACGGTTTTGTTTGGATAGAGGTGGATTGGAGGGAGATGGAGGGGATTGGGAGAGAAATGAACTAATTTCTCTTTCAACCCCTCACATTTTCCTTCAATCCACTTGTTTCAAAACAAACCCTACATGGGCTGATCGGTTCTCTTCTATGCGGCGCCAGGTTCGCACGAGAGAGCTTGGTTGCCCATGGCCAGGCCCGACACATCAAGACCTCCATGTTTGGTTGCTAGCTTCATTCTAGCCAGGCCCAGCGTAGCAGAAGATTGGTTGCATGCATGTCAGGCTGCAGCTAGCTACTTTTGCCGTGCTCGCATGCCAGCCAGGCCATGGGGAAACACCCATTTTCCTTGTATCCCCAAGCCTGGCCGAGCCAGGTCATTTGCATCACATGGGCCAGGCCCGATGGCTCCTCGAGGCAACCAATCTTAGGCAAACTGCATCACGAGAGCCTGGTTCCATTATATCTAGGGAACCAATTAGGACCTATAATGGCCGACTATTGGCTTATAGATCCAAGGCCACCCTCCTAGACGATCACCGCGGAGGTGCCCACCAGCCGTCGCTGTCCCGACCTTAAGTCACATAGTTCAGGGTACGGTACATCGTCCCATGAACTGAGAACTTTCATTCCATCATGGTCTACCATTGCGTCCCAAAGCTCCTCCCTCCACGGCCGGCACCACCCGAGCTTCCTGCACCAATAATCACTGCCGTGTCGAGCTCCTTTCATAATTTGCTCCATGAATAAGCAACATGCACTCCATGGAAAAGCAACTTCCATGGAGATGATTGTTGTTGCGGATGCCACACCGGCGAGCTATTCTGCTTGGTGAGAGAGGGCGGGGGTAAGAACAGAGGTGGTGGCAGAGTAGTAGTAGAGGAGACCAGGGATGCTCTTGGAACAACCGGTTCCAATTTGCCATAGCCAATTTCACATTTTCTTGCGGCGACCAATAACTTTTTGTCTTTGTAGTTTTGTCATATATTGTATATTTTTATTGTAATCTCCTCCTTAAAATTAGTATTCATCTTAATTTTGGATACCTTTTTTTGCTCTTGGAACAACCGGTTCCAATTTGCCATAGCCAATTTCACATTTTCTTGCGGCGACCAATAACTTTTTGTCTTTGTAGTTTTGCCATATATTGTATATTTTTATTGTAATATCCTCCTTTAAATTAGATTCAACTTAATTTTGGATACTTTTTTTGCGAAAAAAGGTATCCAAAATTAAGATGAATACTAATTTTAAGGAGGTATTCATCTTGATTTTGGATACCTACTACAATAATTTTTTGTTTTTAGTCACGAAATGTTTTATGTAGTCGGAACTCTGTGATGTTTGATATGCTTTATGAGGCCCAGATTCAGAAGCTTCTAGCTGCTTTTATTTCTATGGAAAGCTCCAAAAGCAAGAAGCTCTCTCAAACATGATGGCTTCTTTAAGCAACCAAAACAAAAGGTCCAAAAGCAATGGTTTGTACCAAAAAGGGAGGAAGCTCGGGTCTTGACACAAGCACTAGCGGTGGCAAACAGATCAAACAGCAAGTGCATGGCTATGCAGTAGCTTTCACCCGAGAATATACCAGGTATAGATTTCCATAGGGAATACTAGGGTACTATCTAGAGGTTCAAGTCGATCGTTAATGATCAACGAGACTAGGATAGGCAGGGTAGAGAGGATGTCTAAGGATTAAGATTGGATACACACAAGGGTATTCTCCTATGTTTACTTTGGGCACCTGTGTATGCTAGATCGTTAGTAAAGATCCGGCCTGCAGCTCTACGTTGCCCGAGCATGATGGATTACGAAGGCCATCTAGTACTGTCAACACCTAGGGGCTACCAACTACTAATCCTTGGGGTTACGAGGAAAATGAAGACAACTGATATCCTAACCACCACGTTTAAGATAGCTTTGCTTTGTTTTCTCCCGTTGGACAAAAATAGGATATTGTATGACTGGTTTCTACATGCCGACAAACTTCATAAAAAATCCGGAGACGCTCTTGAGAAGGGTCCGGCATCATGTCATCCCTTCTCAGATCATCCTCTCGGCAGCCAAACCAGTCAACCCAGCACCATCTACTCCTAATACTATGGCTGAGAAGACTCTTCGCGATTTTTCTATCCCCTCCACTCCATCGCTAATGTGGTCACTAGGCCAGCTACCAAAGTTAGAGATGTGAACTTCGAGCTGAAGACTAGTCTCATCAACATGGTGCAGGCTAGCCCATTCTATGGGAAGCCTAAAGAGGACGCCAACGTGCATCTACAACACTTCCTTGGTCTTTGTGGCACCGTCACCATACAGAGTCACAAAAGATGCCATTCAACTCCGTCTATTTCTCTTCCCCCTCCTTGGGAAGGTGAAGTAGTGGTTCTACAAGGACAATGAAGCTGTCTACATGTGGGACAAAATGTTCCACGACATTCCTTGCCAAGTTCTTCCTACTTAAGAAAACCAATGCCCTTAATGGGAAAATCACCAGTTTCTAGCAGTCAGGGTTGAAATCAATCCCATAAGCATGGGAATGGCTACAAGAGTACATCCTTACCTGCCCACACCATGGGATGAATGATTGGATCGTCCTCCAAAGTTTTTACACAGGCTCATAATGACATCACGTGCCCACAATGACGCTGCTACTGGAGGAGCCTTCCTCGACCTCACCATTCCAAAAGCTATGGCTCTAGTCGATAAGATGGTCTCCAATCAACATTAGAGCGAGGATTGTCTTCAACCTCACACAAAGGGCATGCACACCATCAAGGAGACGAACATGCTCACTGTGAAGATGGACCTCCTGCTCAAGTGCTTGGATGAACGGGAGAAAACTAAGGAGTCGAGGTAGAACCCTATCCGCACTATGGACTCACACCTCACATGTAAGGTCTGCGAAAATGATGGACACTCAGGGAACAACTACCTTGAGACCCGTGAAGAGGTTGCGTATGTGAACAACGACAACGATGGGTACCATCCACAAGGAGGCCAAGGGTGGAACCAGTTGCGCTCACCATTCTAGGGAGGTAATGACAATTATAATTCAAATTTCAATTCAATCCAACCTTCATGGAAACATCTAGTTTTTAGCTAAGCTAAAATCAATGAATCTTTGTATAAAAAGTTTGCTGCCATAAAACCTGGAACACATAAACATAAAAATGGGAAGTCTTTCCTTTGCTTTTGAAAATCAATTGAGCTTTAATAAAATGATTGAAACCCCACCCAGTAAGCTCAAATTGCTGCTATTGTTCCTATTACTAAATTAGAGAGAATTCTAGGACAACCCAAAACTCCTTTTGAAAAAGTAAATGCAGTGACCACGAGAGGCGGTAAGACCACTCGCGATCCACCATACCCTAATATTGCAGGAAAAGTGGTCGAACAAAAGGAGCCAAAAGGGCCATCAGCCCAAGAATACACCAGGTTGTCTGAGAAGGAAATGGCCCCGCAAAGTTCGTAGACACGAGTTTCTTGCCATTCCCTACTCGTAATAGGAAGCTTAATGTGGACGAGCAGTTCGCTCATTTTGTTGAGAAGATCCAAAAGATACATGTCAGCAGTACTCTCTTCAACTAGAAAACCTCGCGGCGTTGCTGCAATGGCCAGTGGGGTACCGGTGGTACGGTATTTATTTATTTGTGTGAGATGATATAAATATGTTGTATGGTAGATTGCTCTATAAATTTTTTGGAGATAATTTGGTCTACGTGATAGTTTGCTGTATGGAGAAGTTTTAGAAATTTTGAGCAACTTTAATATTCGGTACTTTTTAATTTAAAGATGTTTTGGTGTTGAAATTGTAGGTGTACTATATCGCATTTGAATGCTAATGCGAATGAGTTGTATGTTTTAGCTAGTGACTCTTTGGTTCTAAAATTTATTCGTGATGGTGAATTAAGTGTGGTGTGCGCTTTTTGAATAGATGATGTTTAGGCACTTGTCGATGAGTTTTTTTAATTTGAAGATGTTTCGTTGTTGGAATTGTAGGTAGAACGGATCGTATGTAAACATTTATGCGAACGAATTGATAAGTTCGTTTGAAATAAAAAATTTGATCTATGATAAAGTTGTAGGTTTCAAAAGTTTTAACTATTTTTATATTGGATATTTTTTTAATTTGAAGACGTTTCATTTCCCGAATTGTAGGTACAATGTATTTTGTGTGAACATTTGTGCGAATGAGTTGGAGAGCCCATTAGAACTCAAAACTTTGCTTTCCAACAAAGTTGTAGCTTTTGAAATTTTAAGAAATTTTCATTTTGGAAACTTTTTAATTTGAAGACGATGTTTTGGCGTCGGAATCGTAGGTAAAACGGATCCCATGTGAACATATATGCGAATTAATTACGAAAGCTTTTAGAATTTGAAATCTTCCTTTGTAACAAAGTTGTAGATTTCAAAATTTTGAGCATTTTTTGTATTGTACACTTTTTGATTTGGAGATGTATCTTCGTTCGAATTGTAGGTACAGATTAGACTGTACGAAGTAACTGACGTGGAGAACTGTGATTTTATTTTGGGAAAGTACGAGGTTGTTTCATAGAAAATAGCTGAGAGGTGATGCTGGACCGCGGGTTGGTTTGAGTAAACTGAGGGTTTTTTTTTGCAAAGATGCCTAGACAGAAGAATTGGACTTCGGGTTGATTTCCGTCAAATAGGAGGACCTTTTTGCAAAATGTCCTGGTCTGGCATGATCGGTCAAATCCGACTGCCGAGAGAAGCAGGCGAGTATAGAGATGTGATGCATCTACCAATGCACGCCTGGTACATTAAGGACATCATCAACAACAAGCGACCAATGCCCAT
>CM014275.1:49815210-49887397 GCA_004135705.1 Alloteropsis semialata | reverse complement strand
TGCTGCCGTCGTCACGTCGCGCGGTGGCACCGCACGATGTTGCGGCGGTGGCGAGGACGACACCGGAGCAAGCCACGACGGGACGAGCATTGGGCACGGCGAGGATGTCAATAAGGCAGAGGACGACGACGAGGAGGAGGGTATGAGGGCCGCAAAGGAGGAGGAAGCGGTGAGCACCGAAGAGGAGGAAGAGGAGCTTGACGGATTCTGGGTGTCGTACGGGCGGCGTTGCCCGAGGCGCCGGCTGCCCCCGCCCATCCCGTCGCTGGTCGCCCGCGGCGCGCTCAGGCGGACGCACACTCGCGACGGCAGGCTCGTGATCCGGATAGTGCCCGTCGTGCGGCCGGAGTGCATCCGCGCCCGCCGCCGCGGCGACCGCCTCACCATCCAGCTCATCGACCACGAGGACGATTCTCCGATGATGGCGCCCCCGGTCCGGGAACTGCTGCTGAGCAGCGCGCAACAGGATGACATCAGGGTTGCGCCGGCGAGCGACGGCACGGCCACCATGCCCGCAGTTAAAGATGAAAGCGTTGACAACGTAGAGGAGGCACCGGAACCGGAGGCGATGGCGCCGGCGGTGCCCCCGCCGCGGGTGTCCTCCGCGGGATGCTTCGAGGACGTGTTCAAGTTCGACCCGATCGGTGGCAGCTCGCTACGCCCCATGCCAAGCCTAAGGATGGTGCATTGAGCTGTTTGCGATCGAGAAAAGGAAACAAATTTTGTAGTTCTGTGTATATATAGTGGCTTGTAAATCATAATCATGCCCTAGTTTGGCCGATGAAGAGAGTAGCTGATGCATTCGACGTATGCTCGTCGCCGCTTGCAACCGGTATTCGTTCTCCAGGAATTCTCCGGTATTGATACTTTATTTGTGTCGGTGTTCCTCGTTTAATTTCTTGCTCACTGTATTCAAGATCAGAGAGGCGTTGTATGTACAACAATGATTGAAGCAGTACTAGTATGTACAGAATTACAGATCGATTTGGAATTTATATAATGAAAAGATAAATACGAGGCGTTCAAATGACAAATCTGCCGATATCCAAGATAGGCATTAGGCAGGCTGTCCAATATATCTAGTAGTGAAAAAATAAAATAAAACGATGAAGCGTGTGCAAGGACTATTCTCCAGGATACATCCATCTCTCGCAATCCATTTCATTTGCGCATGCAGGTCTGACCTTTAAATTAATGTTAACTAGGTGAATTTCCCGCGCGTTGCTACAGGATTTTGAAAATGGTTTTAGTGAATAGTAGACAGATCATCTAAATATTAATGTAATATACTATAGTGGTATTACAAAGGAGTAAAGAAGATGCTGAATAACATCATGATAATTTAGAGAACAATAAGTCTAATTTATCATCTTATAAGTGTCGACCATGAAACCAAATGCAAGCCTAATTGTTCAAACCATTAGAAAAGATGAAATACTGAGAATACGAAATTAATCGGATGGGTGAAAAGACATCCCCATGCTATTGCATTGTGAATTGCTTTCTGAAATTATCAGTGCCCACAATATAGTCATTGTGAATGGCTTTCTCAGATTACCTATGCCAATAACAAAATAGGTTCCATATGTTATTTTTAACCCTTGACTTGTGTAAATGATGGTTGTAACTTGTGCGTGAGACGTACAGTTTCACGGCAATAACAGCACACACAATGATGGTAAGCTCGGAAACAAAAGTTTGAACGACAAACCTGAAAAATGTTAGGAAATTCTTCGATGTCATGAAAAGAGGGCTGCGTAGACTTCAGGATTTGTGCTCACACATTTGCCCACCTTATTAAACGGGAAACCTATGCCCAAATGTACAGTCGAGAAATGGACAAAAACCACATCACAAATAGAAAATACAAATTGATAACTAATATGTAGGTATGCAGAGGCCGGAGAATATGTCCACACTGTTGGGATGTTAGCTACACGATGAATGACCTGTAGAAATAGTAAAACAATAGGTAAGCTTATGCAATTTTAAATTAAATCGAAGTTCATGAACAATCAGTACCATCAGAACATGTTGCAGAGGAATTGAGATAAGGGGGCATCAAGTGAACCTGATTTGGAAGAGGCCGAGTAGCCGACAACAGAAGATTGGGATCACCGGATCGGAAGCATGGCAGTGGCTGATGGATCGGAATGAGCTGTCCAAGGCACTACAACATGAACCATGGCTGTATATGTAGATGCAAATCGTGGGATCATAGGCAATTCAAGGCTTCAGTTTGAGGTTGGGATCGGTCCGCAAACCAACTTAACCAGCCAAGATCCTACCCTAAACCAACCCTAGTCCTACTCGGCCCTCACCTTTCTATCCCTGTTTGTGGACCCTACCTATCACCTATCGGGCCTCGCAGGCTCGGACCGGTTCAGGCCCAATCTGACCTGGACTGCACGTCTCTCTTGGCTAGCCACAGCAGCGCCACCGCCACTGCTATCTGCTGTTCCGCATGTTAGTAGTGATGTTTTCCATAATTCTTGTTTCTGAAAATTAATTGTAAAATTACTTAGTGTTGCACATGGTTTTTCCAATAAATGTTAATTTGATTAATGCTTAATTCATACGCGTTTGAAATATAAATCTAATATGTTATATGTCAGCTTTTCATAAATAATGTTTAATTTGATTAATGTTCAATTTAAGTTGGCTTTCCTAAATAAAGTTGATTAGGCTTTTACACTAGCTTTTATAAATAATGATTAACTTGATGAATAACAACATGAATATTTTTTAATAATAATTTGTTTCAGATAAATCATAAAGTATGAGTTTAGATGTTTTCACATAGTTTAGCTTTTCTAAAGTTAAATGTTTAAATGGCATAATTTATAATTCAATATTTTAATTAAAATTTGGTTAAGTTATAACTTAGTTTTTGATAATTATTGTTAAGAGGATTAATGCCAACATGTTTTTGAACTAAAGTTTGTTTAGTCCAACATGACTTAATAATTCAATTAGATGTTGTCAGATGTCTTAATTTTTGAGTTAAATGTTTAATTCATACAGTTCATGTATAAACATTTATGAACAAAATATGTAGTATTTGCATTAATTCTAAACCAGGATATTTTTATCCTACATATAGGCTTCTAGTAAGCTAAATTGAACCCAGCATATAGTTTTTTATGCTCTCAATAAATGCAAATCATTTGATAGCCTCCATGTGTCAGCTTTAGCTCAGTATCAAATCTTCTATAAAATCTTTAGATCTTTTCAATCATAGTTCAAGCTCAGACCCTGTTTCTTTCATGGAGCTAACTAAGACGATCATCTCCAAGCATGTTTGTGTGCCTTGCTAGCTTGCAAGACGATCCTAATATATATGGTTCATTTTATATATGTTCCTGACCTTGGAAATCTTCATTGTTCAAACATCTAGTTTGTCTTAGTTGGTTCTCTGTAACTGTGTGCCTTAGTGAGCCAGATAGTTTGTCTTTGAGTTTCAATTCAGCCTAATAGTTCTGTATCTACCCGAATAGTATTGTGCTGCTCATTTCCCTATCTGAGTAGTCTTATCCTGTTTCTGTTAGAATCCCGTTCATCAGACTCCAGTTCATATCTGTCCTATCTCAATTGTCTCTTTGTAAGTCATCAATGTTCTTTTAGTTCTCTTGGCCAAACTTTTTCTAGCCATCTCTTCAGAGAAAATGTTGTTTGTTTGTTTTCCCCGCAGCATATAAATCATTTCTTGATTATTTTATGTGGCCTTGTTGAGTACCAACCATAAGTGTACTTACCCTTGCTTACTGCTGCTCAAAAGAAGATGCTGTGAAATTGTTGAGGATGGTGCTAATTGCTAAGTGTACGCAACTCCTAGTCGATTGCTTGTGAACCATTGTAGTTTTTGTTAACATGATAAGCTGTATCTCTGATAGAATGCAAGATCTTTTGTAACTCTTTTATGTGATATTGTATCTCTGATGAAGTTGCTATATGTATAAACCTTGATTCTGGTATACATAAAGTTAGCATTCGGTTTTGTAGTTAAAATAGGACGTGGCAACAATTTAAAGGATCATTTAAAAAAATAAGTGCATACATTTCTATATGGCTGATCAACAACTAAAACATGGTAATTAATGGCTGAATCATAAGATAGAAGCATGTAAGTTTGAACATATAAAAGAAACGAACCAAATACTATTAGCAATTAGCATGCGAGCAGTAGCTTTGCTTATGAAATTGCTTGCAATTCACAAGGGATGCAAGAAAATGTTGAAAGCATACATACATTTCAGCAGCTTGAACAAAGCAGGGCGGATCTTGATGGAGCCGGCTCGGCTTGCGGTCGCCGCCGGGTCGGCTTCGTCCATGGCCGCTGGGTCCGCGGTGATGGGGCGTGGCCATCGGGCGGAGGATGTCACTACGCCGCACAAGGAAGTAACCGACGAGGCGCGCAATGCCAGTGCGCTTCAGCCACCTCCAGAGGTTCACGAAGTGCCTGACCACGACGATGGTGAGGCGAGCCCGGAGCACCGGTACCTCCGCTAGCGACGCGGGCTCTAGCCGTGCTGGTGCCTCACACCCCTTCGACCTCGGCTTCGTCTTCATCTTCTTTGGCATGCTCCCTATTGCGAACCTTCTGGAATCTGGTGGATGCGTTCTTGGCCGCCTGCCAAAGAACTAAGAACTGTGCCCAAGAATCAAGAACTGTGCCAAGAATCAAGAACCGTGCCTAAAGTAGACGCGGAGAAGCAGGGGAGATGGGTTCTTGCAAGGAGGAAGAAGGAGGGGAGATGGGTTCGGTGGGGAGGATCCTGGTTGGTGGACTTGGTGGAGACAGGGAGTGAGAGGGATGGCAAGCAGGCTGATGCCAAAAGATGGAGCGATTGCGGAGGGGAGGGGAGCGATTGCGAGTGACTGAGGGGAGGGGAGGCATTGCGCGAGTATATATCGGCCGTGGTGGTGAGGATTGGAGGGCAGTGGTTGCTGTGGATGCCATGCCGGCAAGCTATTCTGCTAGGTGAGAAAGGGCGGGGGAAGAACAGAGACGGTGGTAGAACCATTGCAGAGGAGACGAGACTAGTATGCTCCGGTTCGATTTCACCACAACCCATTTCACTGTTTCTTGCGGTGGCCTATATCTTCTTTTTGCCTTCATAATTTTTATTATATATTGTATGGTTTTATTGTACTCCATCTATCCCAAAAAAATGCAACTACGTGTTGCGTGTCAATTCAAGTGGTCCACGTTTGACCAATTTTCAAGCAAATTATATTCATATTTATGGCTCAAAATAAATTTATTATAAAATACCATTTGTAACTAATCTAATTATATTTATGTCATATCATAGATCTTTTTATTTTTTATCTATAATTGGACAAACTTGAGATACTAAAACGTGACATTGTACTAGAGTTGCATTATTTTTGGGACGGAGGAAGTAATATCTTCCTTTAAATTAATCTTCATCTTAATTTTGGATACCTTCTACAATATTTTTAAAATAGTAATTTATTGTTTTTATGTAGTTGGAACTTAGCGGGTGTCCATATCTAGACTATGTAACTTAGCTTATGGACAAGGACAATATGTTAAAATACTCATAATGGACCATCAAAGCAATCCAAATAAGCTGCATATAGATAGCTTGTTTTAGATGATTTGGTGATGCATGGTGATTTTTTATCATAATATTCTTGATTGCTTAAGTTATATTATATAATCTAAAAGAAGAACAAACAATGTGTAGGTGATGTTTGATGTGCCTTATAAGGCCCAGTTTCAGGGAGCCCAAAACCTATGGGGTTGCATCCTGATGTTTTATTTCTCACGCACCCTCTCCATTCGATGTCCACCGCTGCCAATCCGTGCCTCCAATCATGTGTTTATGCGCGTCTCTGTCCTATCCTCACGCCACGGCTAGGACCACTGCCCCTCGTCCCCTTCCCTGCTTGACCAATCTCGAGCTCCGAACGGTTTTGTTTGGATAGAGGTGGATTGGAGGGAGATGGAGGGGATTGGGAGAGAAATGAACTAATTTCTCTTTCAACCCCTCACATTTTCCTTCAATCCACTTGTTTCAAAACAAACCCTACATGGGCTGATCGGTTCTCTTCTATGCGGCGCCAGGTTCGCACGAGAGAGCTTGGTTGCCCATGGCCAGGCCCGACACATGCAAGACCTCCATGTTTGGTTGCTAGCTTCATTCTAGCCAGGCCCAGCGTAGCAGAAGATTGGTTGCATGCATGTCAGGCTGCAGCTAGCTACTTTTGCCGTGCTCGCATGCCAGCCAGGCCATGGGGAAACACCCATTTTCCTTGTATCCCCAAGCCTGGCCGAGCCAGGTCATTTGCATCACATGGGCCAGGCCCGATGGCTCCTCGAGGCAACCAATCTTAGGCAAACTGCATCACGAGAGCCTGGTTCCATTATATCTAGGGAACCAATTAGGACCTATAATGGCCGACTATTGGCTTATAGATCCAAGGCCACCCTCCTAGACGATCACCGCGGAGGTGCCCACCAGCCGTCGCTGTCCCGACCTTAAGTCACATAGTTCAGGGTACGGTACATCGTCCCATGAACTGAGAACTTTCATTCCATCATGGTCTACCATTGCGTCCCAAAGCTCCTCCCTCCACGGCCGGCACCACCCGAGCTTCCTGCACCAATAATCACTGCCGTGTCGAGCTCCTTTCATAATTTGCTCACATTCACATCCACCAAAAAGCTCCATGAATAAGCAACATGCACTCCATGGAAAAGCAACTTCCATGGAGATGATTGTTGTTGCGGATGCCACACCGGCAAGCTATTCTGCTTGGTGAGAGAGGGCGGGGGTAAGAACAGAGGTGGTGGCAGAGTAGTAGTAGAGGAGACCAGGGATGCTCTTGGAACAACCGGTTCCAATTTGCCATAGCCAATTTCACATTTTCTTGCGGCGACCAATAACTTTTTGTCTTTGTAGTTTTGTCATATATTGTATATTTTTATTGTAATCTCCTCCTTAAAATTAGTATTCATCTTAATTTTGGATACCTTTTTTTTGCTCTTGGAACAACCGGTTCCAATTTGCCATAGCCAATTTCACATTTTCTTGCGGCGACCAATAACTTTTTGTCTTTGTAGTTTTGTCATATATTGTATATTTTTATTGTAATATCCTCCTTTAAATTAGATTCAACTTAATTTTGGATACTTTTTTTGCGAAAAAAGGTATCCAAAATTAAGATGAATACTAATTTTAAGGAGGTATTCATCTTGATTTTGGATACCTACTACAATAATTTTTTGTTTTTAGTCACGAAATGTTTTATGTAGTCGGAACTCTGTGATGTTTGATATGCTTTATGAGGCCCAGATTCAGAAGCTTCTAGCTGCTTTTATTTCTATGGAAAGCTCCAAAAGCAAGAAGCTCTCTCAAACATGATGGCTTCTTTAAGCAACCAAAACAAAAGGTCCAAAAGCAATGGCTTGTACCAAAAAGGGAGGAAGCTCGGGTCTTGACACAAGCACTAGCGGTGGCAAACAGATCAAACAGCAAGTGCATGGCTGTGCAGTAGCTTTCACCCGAGAATATATCAGGTATAGATTTCCATAGGGAATACTAGGGTACTATCTAGAGGTTCAAGTCGATCGTTAATGATCAACGAGACTAGGATAGGCAGGGTAGAGAGGATGTCTAAGGATTAAGATGGGATACACACAAGGGTATTCTCCTATGCTTACTTTGGGCACCTGTGTATGCTAGATCGTTAGTAAAGATCCGGCCTGTAGCTCTACGTTGCCCGAGCATGATGGATTACGAAGGCCATCTAGTACTGTCAGCACCTAGGGGCTACCAACTACTAATCCTTGGGGTTACGAGGAAAATGAAGACAACTGATATCCTAACCACCACGTTTAAGATAGCTTTGCTTTGTTTTCTCCCGTTGGACAAAAATAGGATATTGTATGACTGGTTTCTACATGCCGACAAACTTCATAAAAAATCCGGAGACGCTCTTGAGAAGGGTCCGGCATCATGTCATCCCTTCTCAGATCATCCTCTCGGCAGCCAAACCAGTCAACCCAGCACCATCTGCTCCTAATACTATGGCTGAGAAGACTCTTCGTGATTTTTCTATCCCCTCCACTCCATCGCTAATGTGGTCACTAGGCCAGCTACCAAAGTTAGAGATGTGAACTTCGAGCTGAAGACTAGTCTCATCAACATGGTGCAGGCTAGCCCATTCTATGGGAAGCCTAAAGAGGACGCCAACGTGCATCTGCAACACTTCCTTGGTCTTTGTGGCACCGTCACCATACAGAGTCACAAAAGATGCCATTCAACTCCGTCTATTTCTCTTCCCCCTCCTTGGGAAGGTGAAGTAGTGGTTCTACAAGGACAATGAAGCTGTCTACACGTGGGACAAAATGTTCCACGACATTCCTTGCCAAGTTCTTCCTACTTAAGAAAACTAATGCCCTTAATGGGAAAATCACCAGTTTCTAGCAGTCAGGGTTGAAATCAATCCCATAAGCATGGGAATTGCTACAAGAGTACATCCTTACCTGCCCACACCATGGGATGAATGATTGGATCGTCCTCCAAAGTTTTTACACAGGCTCATAATGACATCACGTGCCCACAATGACGCTGCTACGGAGGAGCCTTCCTCGACCTCACCATTCCAAAAGCTATGGCTCTAGTCGATAAGATGGTCTCCAATCAACATTAGAGCGAGGATTGTCTTCAACCTCACACAAAGGGCATGCACACCATCAAGGAGACGAACATGCTCACTGTGAAGATGGACCTCCTGCTCAAGTGCTTGGATGAACGGGAGAAAACTAAGGAGTTGAGGTAGAACCCTATCCGCACTATGGACTCACACCTCACATGTAAGGTCTGCGAAAATGATGGACACTCAGGGAACAACTACCTTGAGACCCGTGAAGAGGTTGCGTATGTGAACAACGACAACGATGGGTACCATCCACAAGGAGGCCAAGGGTGGAACCAGTTGCGCTCACCATTCTAGGGAGGTAATGACAATTATAATTGAAATTTCAATTCAATCCAACCTTCATGGAAACATCTAGTTTTTAGCTAAGCTAAAATCAATGAATCTTTGTATAAAAAGTTTGCTGCCATAAAACCTGGAACACATAAACATAAAAATGGGAAGTCTTTCCTTTGCTTTTGAAAATCAATTGAGCTTTAATAAAATGATTGAAACCCCACCCAGTAAGCTCAAATTGCTGCTATTGTTCCTATTACTAAATTAGAGAGAATTCTAGGACAACCCAAAACTCCTTTTGAAAAAGTAAATGCAGTGACCACGAGAGGCGGTAAGACCACTCGCGATCCACCATACCCTAATATTGCAGGAAAAGTGGTCGAACAAAAGGAGCCAAAAGGGCCATCAGCCCAAGAATACACCAGGTTGTCTGAGAAGGAAATGGCCCCGCAAAGTTCTCATAATAGGAAGCTTAATGTGGACGAGCAGTTCGCTCATTTTGTTGAGAAGATCCAAAAGATACATGTCAGCGGTACTCTCTTCAACTAGAAAACCTCGCGGCGTTGCTGCAATGGCCAGTGGGGTACCGGTGGTACGGTATTTATTTATTTGTGTGAGATGATATAAATATGTTGTATGGTAGATTGCTCTATAAATTTTTTGGAGATAATTTGATCTACGTGATAGTTTGCTGTATGGAGAAGTTTTAGAAATTTTGAGCAACTTTAATATTCGGTACTTTTTAATTTAAAGATGTTTTGGTGTTGAAATTGTAGGTGTACTTTATCGCATTTGAATGCTAATGCGAATGAGTTGTATGTTTTAGCTAGTGACTCTTTGGTTCTAAAATTTATTCGTGATGGTGAATTAAGTGTGGTGTGCGCTTTTTGAATAGATGATGTTTAGGCACTTGTCGATGAGTTTTTTTAATTTGAAGATGTTTCGTTGTTGGAATTGTAGGTAGAACGGATCGTATGTAAACATTTATGCGAACGAATTGATAAGTTCGTTTGAAATAAAAAATTTGATCTATGATAAAGTTGTAGGTTTCAAAAGTTTTAACTATTTTTATATTGGATATTTTTTTAATTTGAAGACGTTTCATTTCCCGAATTGTAGGTACAATGTATTTTGTGTGAACATTTGTGCGAATGAGTTGGAGAGCCCATTAGAACTCAAAACTTTGCTTTCCAACAAAGTTGTAGCTTTTGAAATTTTAAGAAATTTTCATTTTGGAAACTTTTTAATTTGAAGACGATGTTTTGGCGTCGGAATCGTAGGTAAAACGGATCCCATGTGAACATATATGCGAATTAATTACGAAAGCTTTTAGAATTTGAAATCTTCCTTTGTAACAAAGTTGTAGATTTCAAAATTTTGATCATTTTTTGTATTGTACACTTTTTGATTTGGAGATGTATCTTCGTTCGAATTGTAGGTACAGATTAGACCGTACGAAGTAACTGACGTGGAGAACTGTGATTTTATTTTGGGAAAGTACGAGGTTGTTTCATAGAAAATAGCTGAGAGGTGATGCTGGACCGCAGGTTGGTTTGAGTAAACTGAGGGTTATTTTTTTTGCAAAGATGCCTAGACAGAAGAATTGGACTTCGGGTTGATTTCCGTCAAATAGGAGGACCTTTTTGCAAAATGTCCTGGTCTGGCACGATCTGGACCGTTCACAGGTCAAATCCGACTGCCGAGAGAAGCAGGCGACATGGCTTGATTCTCCGGCCATCTTTTGGTGCAGCTTTCGTAGTATAGAGATGTGATGCATCTACCAATGCACGCCTGGTACATTAAGGACATCATCAACAACAAGCGACCAATGCCCATCATGGAAGTCGTCAAGCTTACCGAAGAGTGTAGCGCTGCTATATTCAACTGGGTTCCAGAAAATAAGAAAGATCCGGGGTGCGCCACGATCACATGCTCGATCGGGGCACAATGCTTCAACCACGCCTTATGCGACCTTTGGGCTAGCTTCAGCGCGAGGTCCAAGGCCGTATTCGACCAACTCAACTTCACGCACCTATCGCCGATGCCATGCACCTTCAGTTGACCAGTTCCTCAGTCCGCTATTCAGCGGGGATCGCAGAGGACATTCTGGTGAAAACTTGGGACTACTTCATCCCCATCGACTTCGTTTTGCATAGCAGAGGAGGGAGACACCTCCATGGGTTCTGCAATTTTCATGGCCACCAGAGCTCCAGTGATCTCTGCGACCATCGAGGTTTCTAGGGCCTCCTGCGACCGCAGCCATGACATATTTACCTTTTCTATTCCTTTCTCCACTGCTTATTATTAGGAATAACTTTAACTAGGGTGGCTAAACAGGAAGGTCTCGAACGATACATATGTCTTTTGTTCTCTGCCTTAATGAGTCTTAAAATTGCTAGAATGCCTTGTATTGTAGGAAAGATGGAGTAGTTTGGTACGGTCCTCGAAGACAAGAAGCAACATATTATAGAATCAGTGAGGCACTTCAGTACTTTATCAAACTTTGTACACATGTATGCATTGGAAGAAAGATATAATTCTTCTATTTACTACTTCACTTTATCAAACTTTGTACACATGTATGCATTGGAAGAAAGATATAATTCTTCTATTTACTACTTCTCTTTGAGTTTACATGTAGGCAGAAAGCACCACCACTTTTTTGAGCTGCTCACTTCTTTTGAGATTATTGAGATTGTAAGTTTGTAAAGGGTATCACTTTATATCTATCAAAGTACTTCTGCTAGCTCTGGTAGAAGTTGACTGTGGTGGAATACATTCACACCAAAAGCTAGAAAAATACGAATTCAGTCATATCTATTATTGAATACAGAAATCCAACATCATGTCCTTTCCACATCCAGACCATTTTCTGTTAATTTCCAAACCTTTAGTTTCAGTACACCCCAAAATAAAAAATGTTAAGAAAGTCTCCAAGGCACATTTTTAAGTAAACAGATATATCAAAGTCTAAAAAAGACATGCACACAATAAAAAGTATGTGAAAGCTAGCATCCTATATAAATGAAAGATGACAAGCAGGGATAATCAAGTTAGGAACACAATCTGTCAAAACAATGTTTCCAACAAGAACATTGCTTTAGACATTAAGCAATCTGGAAGTCTCTTTTCTATGAAAATTATAATTGCGGTGCCCAACTTTTCTAAGAAATTTATAATTCAGAGCCCAACAAAACCTGATACTACTAACAAGAGTCAACAATGAATCTGAGCCATATGGATGAATCAGCATCGGTAACTAGTTTGTACTCTTCATTGTGGGCAGAGATAAATTTTGAAATAGTTCTTTGTGCCACTGGTCTATTACCAATGGATGTCAGCTTATAGGACCTCCTTTCTTCAGCATTGCCAAACCAAGATTCATGATCAAACATTGCCTGATCAACTGTGATGTATAGTGAACAATTAGGGTGCATAAAAAGATATGCACATTTTGTGGATCGGTGACCAAAGCTAAAAACATGACATATATAAACATGGTAATTGATACTCCTTAGCAACATGATTCTGACAAAAACTAAATTGAAGCATCAAAGGTTGAAAAAAAAACTAACAAGATTATGCAAGGGATACAACAAAGCCTCACATATCAAGCTTTTTTGAGAATCTTTCCTCTTCAGAAGTCCAAAACAGGCAATAGGGAAACATGAATCTGCTATAACAAAAAGATATCTACACTGGTGTAATAAATTGTTTCATTTCAAAAATAAAAAGAAAACAAGAATGGCTATTCCTTAAACCTCATCAACCTGGCTGGGAAAATTCTGTCATGTGGTCATATTCTACTGATACTTACCAAGTTAATAGCATATGGCTTATTGCACCTCCAACCCAAACCGATCCAACATATAACAAAGAATAGTGAGGTGCAATTTCCCAAACAAAACCGCGCAAAGAACCATCATGCATCATTTACAAAGAGAACCCGAGAACGAGCAAATGGCCTTGCTGTTGTAGGGAAGGGAAATGAAGATCTTGCTCATGTGCTTTTAATCACCTGTCATGTATGACCACTGTCCCATCTGTTCTTTCTGCAGCCCCTAAAAACCAAAAAGGGATACAACATTAGACAAACAAACATCAGAACCAGCAGATAAGCAAGAACACAACATTAGTTATAATCTTAATAGAGATAAATAGTTAGTTTAATACATATATAGCTATAATGAAGAAGAAATAATCATACATTAAAACAAGCTTAAATGTTGAGACTCATAAAGCGCTAGTAAAAAGTCCTTGTGGTTGAGTAACCCATGAAAGGTATCCATAATCTCCAAATTTTGCATCCAGGATTTTGCTTATTCAGCTTTTGTACAATAGTGAAGAAAACTGAAAAGGTGTTCCTTCTACTTCAGCTAATCCTACAATAACATCTATGCCTTTGTGGGGTGTGTTTGTAAGGGTATTTACCTTTTTCTTTCTTCCTCTTAAAACAAAGATACACAGCTCTCCTGCGTGACCAAAAAAATGTGAAGTAGTCACGAGCTCTGTGATCATTATTTCACCAATGTTATGTCATTGCACTGTAGAAATCTATGACCAATGACATCTTAAGCTATAATCAGTTCAAATCATCGATAATCTAATAATTTTGAAGCAAGTTAGCATCATAAGCTCTTACCATCCTATGACATTTATATGACAACAAAAGAAAGCACAAACATATGCAACTGTACAAGTTTAGGTATCTTATAAGCATGTGATTTTCATCTATGCTTTCATTGACAACTCCTAAGATCTAGGATTTCATCTAAACTCTGTTGGTTCTGCAACTACCATTCAGGGCTGCCGTGAATGAAAATAAGCCCTTTTGTAGAACCAAGTATCTGAACCCCATTTTCAGTAAGAAAAAGGAGAAAATTTCCTCGGGTTTAGGCTATCTGAAGTCGTAATGCTATACTGAACCCTTTTTCATTTAATACAAACGAAGAAATTTTTTTCTATGCCAATTCAAGCCATTTTACTATTGAGAGATCATTGAACCTTTCTACAAAAAGAATTAGTTTCAGCTTTGTTTTGGTCATTAAACACTCAAGGTGCTGACAAAAGAAAAAGAGTGGTAGCATAGCACTGATCTCAAGCTTATCAAGTAAATATATCATTTATCTCAAAAGGTAGAAATGTAGAACTGAGCTTCATCAAGCAAAACTAATGTAGAATAAATTGGGTTGACTGCATCAAATGGTTATGCATACCAGGTAAGCTCTCTGTAAATTGGTACTTTTGTGAAAAAGAGTTATCTGCAAGCTTAAGTTACAAAAAAATGGTACTTTGACATATAAGGCTATGCATGAATTAAATTGTCCTTTGAGAAATCAACAAAGGATTGCAAAGATTTAGTTTTGCTATTGCTAGTACTCAAAGTGCAGTGCAAATGAGAGGGCAAGGACTGTCAAATAGATAGTATGGAGCACAAAGCAAATATGAACCCGCAGGACTCAAATGATTGTAAAAGCTCCACAGGTTTTGTTCTTTATTATGAACAGTAGTTTTTTTCCTAGAAAGTGAAACTAAAGGATATAATTTTCAATTCCTGCCATATAAACAAATGAAATAGTTGATATGAAAATATGCGAGCAAGTTGCTGATATTGCAATATTTTTTTTTGTAATTTCCTAATGCTTCAGAGTAGTGTCCATGATGACTTTGGTCACGACTCATGATAGCATCATTCATCCATTGCTAATCTGGCTATGTAGTCTCTAATTAAGAAACAAAAAGGAACACCAAAAGAAAATTGTAACAGGATGCATTGATTGGACCATAGGGCCAAATATCTTAGAGAAATCAGTGTCCTAGAAGTAGCCACATTCTGACTGAGTTTGTTAGCTATCACAGACCAAACATCAGTTATATAAAATCTATCCTTCGCCACAGTATCCCTGAAAACTAAAGGGAATCAAACGCTCCCTTACAAGGCTTCCATCAAGGATAAACTCAGCATACTAGGTCTTGCGGGATTTGCTTCCTTTCTCCCATATTTCCACAATAATATCAGGACATGTTCTTTTGAGGTGTGCATACCCTTGGCTTGCTTGAAAATCCTCTGTTCTATTCAAAGAGTTGATGAAGTCGATGCAAGAATCTCTGAGCTTGCTGCAATGGTATTGGTCAGCTAAAGCTAAAGTTGCAGCCACACTCTTAACATCAAGTCTGTTGGCAAGGATGCTCTCGCACATCACCTTCATCCTGTCCACCCCATACCTGTCCGCAGCCACAAGTAAATGCTTCACCATTTCTTCACTGTCATTTCCACTAAGATTACCGACATCTGGCAAAGAATCCGTGTACATGAAGTAGAGCAGTGTCTTGAAAATAGCAGGCTGCATCTCATGAATTGTTATGTGCTCTCTGTTCTCCTCCCCTAACAGCCCAAAGAGCTCTGCTTTGAAGACTGGTGACCGGATTCCGAGCACAATCTTGTGGGCATGGAAAATCTCCTGGCCAACCTTGAATGTCACATCTGCTCCCTCCCCTGTCTCAAGCAATTTCCCAAGATTTTCTGACAGGTCTGATGGCGGCACTTGGATCTTGCATCTTCTCTGAACTTCCGACACCATTGGCTTGCCTATGATAACCGTGACATCGCACTCGATCACCAGGCGGTCGTCCCGCAGGTACGCGAGCAGCAGGCTCTTCTGCTTGAACTTCCTACAGCCCCAGCACGAATTCACTCCGTTGAAATCTGCCGTCAATCGTCCGGAGACAGCCGGCGGCGAGGGAACCGTAGGTACCATGGTGCCGGGGTACGAGGGAGAGTACATCCGGAAACTGTAGGTGGCCCTCACCTGAGTCAAGGCGGTGGTTGTGCCCACACGCTTCAGGTAGACGGAGACGTAGTCTTCGGAGCCCTCTGCGCCGTCCCCGTCGGGGTAGTAGAGGACGCGCCAGTCGTGGCCGCCGACGGCGAAGGCGGCGGACTCGATGAAGGTGCCGGCGCCGAGGCCCTTGTGCAGGCTGTGGCCGGCGATCTCGAACAGATGCCTCCCCCGCGCCGCGTTCGGCGTGCACCTCGACACCGTCGTGGCTACCGACCCTCGCGACGCCTCCATCGCCGGCGAATTTCGGGGAGAGATTGAGGGCGGAGGCGGCGGAGGCGAGGGTTTTCTGGGCGTTTTTCTCACGGGAGACGACGGCACTCTGCTTCCAGTCCAGAGTCCACTGACTATCTCTTATGTCTCACTGCCAGTGCGGGCCCACTTAAAACACAGTTCATAGCGTCACGCAACAGATACTTCGTATGTAAGGTACCTCCTTTTGCATTTGAATATTCAATTAGTAATCTTGTTTTATTTTTTGTATAAGAATTGTTCTTACCTACTCCCTTCGTTCTAAGGTATTCTTGATTTTGCCCTAAGTTAGAATATTTGTTTGACTCACATTATAGAAACTTCAGTAATATTAGCACATTTACCATTTCAAATGAGTAAACGATAAAAATATATTTTTTAATGAGTGTGATGGTGTTCATCGAATGCCGTAAATCTTATCTTTTTAATAAATTTAATCAAACTTTAGGTAATTAGATTTATAACAAGCTCAGAATAGATTTAGCGTCTAGCGTTTAGCATCTAGGATAACACTGGCAACAAGACAAAACAAAATAGATTTAAATATAAGTTTGTCATACTTTCGACACCAAATTTAATTTTAATGACAAGATAGAAGAATTCGAGCTCACAAACATATGCTCCATGTACATTCCATGCACTTCATTCTCGATATGCCAACATCGTCAGCATCTCGTACTACACACGCCGAACGATCTGCACTTAAGTAGTTGAGACCTGGAAAGGCAAATGAACTGAAACTTGTTCCTGTAAGGCACGAGTGGCTTCATCTTCCCGCTTCTCAGGAATCATCCAAGCCTGAACCTGTAGAATCACAATCACAGTCGCAGCATGTGGATCTGGAACTGGGATAGATCTACCGTGTTCGGTTGGCTTATCAGCCACCAGCCAGCAGTACTTTTCTCTCACAACAAATCAGTACCAGCCACCAGCCACCAGCCAGCCAGCAGTACTTTTCTCTCACAACAAATCAGCATCAGCCACCAGCCGCCAGCCAACCGAACTGGACATTGTCTCAGCACAATAACAAAATTAGGTATGCTGTTAAGATGGAACAGTTGACACATAATCTTGTGACATAAAACAACCTAAATGCATCGTCAAGCAATTGCAGCACTGTTTAAACTTGTGAGAAAACAAGCTACATTGGAGTGGACAATAGTACAAACGAGCTCAGCAAACCATGCACTGAACTAATTGTAGGAAATTCATGGGGAAAAGAATATGCAATGGATATTCTACCAATATATATAGTAATTGAAGTGCCCATCTTTATTGCCGCATTGTGCTCCTGCCGCCTGCCGGGGGTCATGTGTAAGCGCGCGCGCTCTCACTGTTAACTGAGGAAGCAGAGTAGATGTTTGGAAAGTGAATCTTTATTCTTTGGAGAGTGAATCTTTTTGTTTGACAGAGCGTAATGATACTTTTGAGATGGTATGAGCAGAGGTACGCGAGATTGGACACAATCATACAACTCTCGTGAAATGGACTACTTTCTGTATACGTACGTTGACCAGCTTTTGTCGATGTGCACCCACTCCGGAGAACCGAGCTTCCAACTGCTAGACCCGGTAGACGGATTTTTAGTTTCATGTGAAGACTTCATCCGATACTAAAAGTAACCTATTAATACTAGGTATTAACTACACCTGGTACTATATGTCTCGAACACATTAGTATCCGGTGATACTAGTAGTCACATCATTAGTGCCGGGTGGAATTTTCACCAGGTACCCACACTGACCACAAAAAAAAGTCCCCCAAGTGGCCAAGTCCTACGTACCGAGATACCATCTACGTACATATGACCCCACTATTTATATCCAGGGAGGCTTGGTGCGGATACCAATATTTGGGATATGCAACCAAAGGGATTAAACGCATAGTGACTCATAAAACCCTTAGACAATCAGTGGTTAAAACCCCCGATTGGATGTCACCCTCACCCGACCAAGACCAAAGAAAATAGGTGACTTGTTTAGCTACGGAGAAGGGTCTCCGATCCGCCCGACCCCACCCACAAGGGCTCGAGAACACGCTCGACCCTCGGGCGGGATCTCCGCCTCGCCTGTCCCCTTCGAGGGGGGTCAGGAGACTCACCCCACCTCTGCCCCGGAAGTCAAACTTCGGGCGAAGGAATTAAGGTTGAGGCGATGCATTTATTGCCTAGGACGTGCGCCCCAGAGGGGGCACGACTCTACCACGCTGGCTGCTACCACTGTAGCTGGCCTCCACGACGTGACAGAGGCGCTGTCAGGCGGCGCCGCACGGGCGTGCCTACAGGGGCACGATGTGCGCGCGTGCCCCGACGTCATCTACAAGGCCGAAGGGCCCAACAACCGAAGGAAGGCGCAGAGGGGTCGGCAAGATCTTTTCTCTCTCTCTTATGTAACGATCTCCTCTCGAGCTATAAAAAGGAAAGGGGGGAAGGGGGTCTGCCATGCAAGGGGTTCGAACCCTCTCCATCTCACGCTCACATAGTTACGCACAAAGAGACTTGGGAGCTCCCTCCCTCTCTCGTCCGTTTGTAACCCCTACTACAAACTCCTGCAAATAACACGAGCAGCCAGAATTGGATGTAGGACTTCTACCTGAACCAGTATAAACCTTGTGTCATCTTGTGAACCATCTGAACCTAACCCGCAATCCACGAACTTCACTAGCCAGTGATTTCATACACTGACACTTGGCTTACAGGATAGAAAAACACCTAAACAGACTAGGACTCTATCTCCTGATTGAATGTTCCTTTCTTGAATAGGCCTCCATGTCCCGCTTGGAGACTTCTGATCCCCGGATTCCGTGGTCGGGTACCCCAGTATTATGGTCCCAACAGTTGTATTAGTGTTTTATTTTGGTCAAACAAGTTGCAAACGTTGCACCCACTATACATGAAGTTGCATCATTGTTTCACTTTGGTTCAACAAGTTACAAACGTTGCACCACCATACACTAAGTTATCCATTATGTACATATACAATCCACTGTATTCCAGCAGTCTATATTCTTGGATGCCAATTGGCAATCTAGCGCTAGCAGTGTATATCGTGGAACCAGTTCAATGCCTATTGTTGCAACTCATGCAAGATTAGCGTCCGTCCGACCTAAAAAATTTTCTTTGAGGGTGTGTCTAATATTTGTTAGTGCTTTATAGAACCTAAATGTTAATTCAATAGTTGATTATGTGTGCTCAATATTTTTTCTTGTGTGTTTTTTTATACCCAGCAAGCATTTAAGACTGTTCCATGTCCTCACTAGTATGCCAAAATGGATAATACTAGTGTGCTCTATACATGCACACAACAAACAACGTGTTAAACTTCATGTATTGTGGCAACATTTGCAACTTGTTGGACCAAAGTGAAACAATGATGTAGTTTTATTTATGTTGGGTGCAACGATTACAACTTAACTTGTTGGATCAAAATGAAACAATGATGCTACTTTATATATGGTGGTGCAACTTTTGATATTTGTTAGACCAAAGTGAAACAACGACACAACTTCATATACGGTGGATATACTTTACTCGGAATTATTTGACACCAAAGTTTACAATAATTATCTATACTATAAAGAGTGAGAGATTTGATGTCAAATCCTACACAACAATAAACCTACCCTCACCTCACTAGACGCCCATTTGGGCCCACCCGTAAGGCAGGACGAAGACCAAAAGGGGGGGGGGGAGAACGATTCCTTAGTTGTTTCCTAGCTGATTCATCCCATTTTTTCTCACCACGTTTCCTAGCCGTACCCGCCGGACCCACCCCTTCCCCACACTCATCCTTGCCCATAATTATCGCTCACCATTTATCACTGTCAATAATTATCGCTCACCACTTATTTCCGTCCATAATTGTCGCTCACCATTTATCCCCGCCCATAATTATCGCTCACCATTTATCACTGTCAATAATTATCGCTCACCACTTATTTTCGTCCATAATTGTCGCTCACCATTTATCCCCGTCCATAATTATCGCTCACCATTTATCACTGTCAATAATTATCGCTCACCACTTATTTCCGTCCATAATTGTCGCTCACCATTTATCCCCGCCCATAATTGTCGCACACATTTACCTCCTCCGTGATTTCCTGGCGCAGATCCTTGGCACGCAGGGCAATCCACATGTATTTATCCCCTCCATGATTTTCTCGACGTCTGCACCCTATAAATAGAGCGAGGCCTTGCGGCTCCTGCTACCATTCTTGTTCTCGCCTTCCTGCAGCTCGCCGCCCTCGCCTACTTGCACAGCACCGCCGCCATGTGAAGCTTGTGTCAGAAGCCGAGTGCTGCACTGCCGTCCTTTGGCCGCCCGGTTGGGTTCGACGCCTCCATTGTGGACCACCAAAGATGGCGCCAAGTCAAGATTGGGCCCTCCACTAGAGGCCGTCGCCCAGTGCTCCACCCGGCCACCGTGGGCGCCGCGTCCTTGCTATGGCCCCTCCACTTGGAGCCACCACATGCCACCGCCAAGTGCTCCGCCCAGCTGCCATGGATACCTTGCCCTTGCCATGGCCCTTCCGCTCGGGGCCACCAAAGGCCGCCGGTTGGAGCACCACCATGCCCGAACGCTGCGGTTGCCGCCCTCTCGGTGGGGCCCCTACCTCGCTTTGGCGGCTGTCGGCGCCTGGCGTGGCCCATGACCTGGCTCAACGTGGTCGCGCTCAGCGGCGCGGCCCCATGGTTGAGGGCGGCGAGGCCCCGCAGGGCTTGCAGTGCGGCCCTGCGGCTAAGTCTGGCAGTGGCGGAAGGCGCGGCGCCGCCGTGTCCTGGGCGATGCGGCAGCCGCGGAAGCCCGTCACGACGAGGGGGCGACCAGTGTTACCCCATGGTAGAGCAAACCCGGCATCCAGCTGCTCGTCTCTGCGTCCGACAGGGCATCTAGCAGTGTCGCGGCCATTCACAGGCCTGGCCCGGAAGGCAAAGCGGCGGTGCGAGCTGGGTGGCCTAGAAGGCAAAGCGGCGGTGTGAGCTGGGCGGAAGGCAAAGAGGGGTAGCGAGGGAGTTGCGTGCGTTTTTTCTTTCTTTCCAGTGTTTTTTCTCTCTCTTTTTACCCCTCTTTGTACATACCTTTTTTCCATTTTTTGTTCGCTTTCTTTTCCTTTTTTCTCAACCTTTTTCGTTTTTCATTTTTTTTGTTCGCGGGTTCATGTGGTTGAGTTTCACTGCTGTACGTGTTTTCTTTGCTAATGTTGTTTTTAGATTATACATGATAGAACAAAGAGATAAAATGCACTTGAAGCGGGTACTATAGGCATGTACAACGGTGGTGCATAGAATAATTATTAATTTTTAAGGTTGAAAAAAACCACTTGAAGCAGCTATTATAGGTATACTAAATTAGGAGAGAGATCGCAGGTGTATCAAAGAATTGGGATAGAGAGATATATTATTGATGGAACAACTTAGGGAGGAGAAGGAGAGAGAGAGGTGGACGGGGCGGGGGGATGGAGGGGGAGGGGAGAAGGATCGAGGGCTTGGCGGGGAGAGGGAGAGGGAGGGAGGGAGAGAGAGAGGGAGGGTAGAGTGTTCTATTTTTCAATTTATCACGAATCAAAATTAGGAGAGAGATCACAGACGGATCAAAGAATTGGGATATAGAGAGATATTAGTGATGGGACAACTTAGGGGGAGGGAGGGAGGCGGGGCGGAAGGGGGAAGGGAGGGGGGTAGTGAGAGAGGGGCGGGGCGAGGCTAGGGGAGGGAGCGAGGGAGGGATGAGACGGGGAGGGGGCGAAGGATAGGTAGCGAGGGAGGTGCGGGGAGGGGGAGGGAGGGACGGGGCTGGGGGAGGAAGCGGGGCTTGACGGGGAGGGGAGGGGCGAGAGAGGGGTGGGTAGAGGGAGGGAGGGGTGGGGCAGGACGGGGCCGGGGGAGGTTGAGGGGGAGGGGCGGGGAGGGAAGGCGAGAGAGAGAGCGAGGGAGTGAGTGAGAGAAGAGAGAGGAAAGGGAGTGTTTAGATCGGGGGTACCAATTTATACAAATGGAAAATTTAGATATGGTTATATAATCTTTATTTAAAAAGTATATCTCTATTGTAAATATGAAAATACATCTCCATTGTAAATATGAAAATATTTATTACTTGTTTTCTATGAGTACAAGTTTTTATTTACTATGTTCTTTAAAAACACGTGCCTGCGGCACGTGCATCTCCACTAGTCATAATATAATCTGCTAACCACACTCAATTTGATGGAGTAAACACAGAGAGTAGTACTGATAACGACACTTAATTAGACGGAGTAGTGCATATTCCATGTCACATTCCTCTCTCCTTTGCCACCATCATGAGCCCATTCTTCAGTTGCAGAAGGCACGACAGCTTTTTCTCGAAGCTCTGCCCTTGAACCAACTCAATATCAAAGTTCCACAGCACCGCGGCAACGATGGTCTTCATCTGCACAATTGCAATGTCCTTGCCAAGGCACATCCTCGGTCCTGAGTTAAACGCCATGAATTTGTGAGACGGCACATAACGCAGCTTGGCGCCATCCTCGGAGAGCCACCTCTCCGGCCGGTACTCATGGCAATCATTGCCCCACAGGGCTTCCATCCTACCCATGGCGTAGATGGAGATGAGGATGGTTTCGCCGGAGAGCACCTGGTGACCACTTGGGAGTGCGTCGTCGGCAAGCGCCACCTTGCGCTCAAGAGGGCCTGGTGGGTACAGCCTGAGAGACTCGAACAAGGCCGCCTGGAGGTAGACCATGTCTTTAGTCTCCTCTGGATCAAAGACGGCCATGCTGCCGGAGCCACCGGCAGCAAGAGCAGTGGCCTTTGGTGAAGCCACGCGTGCCAGTTCCTTGCGGATGCAAGAGACGACACGGGGGTTCTTGGCAAGGTTGTAGAATACCCACGGTAGCGAGGTACCAACCGTGTCCCTCCCAGCGATCATGTGGACGAGGAGTAACTTACTTCGTAGGAAGTCATCGCTGCATACTGGGTCAGCAGAAATAATGTCCATGGCCACCACCTCGTCATGATCAGCGTACCTCCTTCTGGCTTTCGACTTCTCCGTAGTCATGTCGCTGACGAACCCATGGAGCACTTTGTGCGCCAGGGCCAGCTTCCTCTCTGGGCCAATGTTTAGCCGTCTCATCACCTTCCACAAAGAAGCCGGAATGATGTGCCGGAAAAAGCCGACCTCCATGACCGTGTCCATGGCGGTGGCAACATGCGTTGAGGGCATGCCGATGGACAGGCAACCTGGGTCGACGCCAAAGATTGGCGTGACGGTGAGGTCGAACACCAACCTTGTGATCAAATCCTGCATGTCGAATGGGCCCCTTGTTTTGGCCATGTCGATCAAGAGCGGGATGAGGCCATTTCCTACCTTGTCACGGCAGCACCTGGCCATCAAGGATAGCAACCGTGGATTGCTCAGCATGCACTGGAACATCGCTCGATGCTGGCGCCAGGCCTCACCATCGACAGCGAAGATGGTGCCGCTCACGATGTCAAAGATGTCGGCGAACTCCGGACCCTTAGGGTAGTTTGCGTGGTTGGAGGTGGATATGTGCCGGATGTTTTGCGGGTCACATGTGATGAAGAAGCGCATGCCACTTGCTAGTGGCCCATGCGCCTTGAAGTTGCACCCGTAGGCGGCAAGGATGGCTGTAAGTTCATCGTGAAAATTGTGGAGCGCCATCACAATGGACGGGAGCATGCCCACGATTGGCCAGTCCTTGGGGTACAACGGGTTCCGCAGCCTCCAGAACCTGATGTACATGTACAACGACACAAGAAGGAGGAGTGAGATAACTAGTTCTGGAAAGGAGGACAATGCCATTTCTTGCAATGTCGCCATTGTTTATGTCCAAGCTAGGAATAATAATTGTCTATGGAAATCAATAGAACTTAGGACGTCTATTTATAGACAAGAAATTAAACCTCTCTTCTTCGGGATATATACCTGGAAGCAACCTCACATATATAGTCACATCAGCATCCACAAAGACAGATTTCTGTAACCAGCTCAACAACTTAACTGTAGGGTGTAGGACAATCAAATTAAATATCAGAAAGGGAATGGCAGCCGGGAGGGACACGCCTCCGGGCTAACCGTGCATCTGGTTTTGCTTCTTTTGTATTAGATAAGAAGACCCCCACAAGATAATGGCGCCGCTGAACTGATCATGTTCAGACCATCATACTTTTTGTCAAATAACCACACTTGGCTCCAGACCCAAAAAATTTCAAAATTCTGTTCATATATAACACCTCAGCCAAAGCTTTCCACATACGTTTAGCTACATAGCAGTGGAAACTTCATTGGTCTTTGACACTTACATAAAGATGATACCATCATACTGAGACCCATCATGGCATCTGCAAAGCTTCAATTCACACAGCCTATATACGAATTTGAAGGAAACGGAATCACAACATGACAACACATACATCAGTTATGTCATAGAAAACTGCAATAAACAAATTAATCTTACGATGCGCGTCCATAATGACACCTAGACTAGGAGAAGGCCTCCCCAAAGCTAGCGCCTCCAACAAGGAAATTATTGAACTGATTTCACACTAGATAGCAATTCTTCAAACCCATACAATGTATTCAACAAGGCTGCCACCAGCTGGTACACCTAGCTTAGGTCAGACCTCTAGGATCTCTCTCCGAAGTCAAGGAATCTATACCCTAAGGGTGACACCAAATTGAAGTCCTCCCTTGGTGCTGATTCCCCTTATTTTTGAGTCTTGGCAAACTATGATCGGCCACATAGTTAGCGACTTCCAAACCATCTTTAGACTCGTTGCCCCGCCACGATGATCATGTCATGAAGTACCCACCAATAGGTACGCGCACAACGTCCTCAAGATCCATATGAAGACGGGATGCATCGCCTGAGGATGTGATTTTCTTAGTTGATGCCAAAGTGACCACGGTCTCCACCAGCCAAGTAATAGTCACATGGGTGCCCTCGCTATGCCCTTTTTACACGAAGGCCAAACATGTTGTTCTACTCAAGGAGGCCCAAGTTAGCCAGGAAAAGCATGAGAAGATGAGACGCGAGCTGGATTAAGGAAAGCACGGGGTCGACTAGTTACATCAACGTGCTGACCAGCCTAACAAGCTCATATCAATTCACGGGCTCAGTCTTTATTGGACTTGCCTTGGGTCTCATGGTTTTTTTGAGGCGCAAGAAGAATTATGTTAAATTGTAGCTGAGTACATTCTCATGTTGCAAGCACTCTGTAATACAAAGATTAGAAATGTACTCACGAACCGCTCTTCATCTATATGGTACTCATGCAACATATATTTCCAAATCTCAATTCGAAGCCTGTATGAAAAATCATATAGATGACCGCACAAGCAAACACTCAGCAAACAGGCTGATAATAGGTGCCCAATGAACGGCGGCCAACATTCCTGTAGGCAGACTTGAGCATAATCTTCGATCCGTTATTCAAAAATTCGAATTCATTTCGTGTTTCAAATATTCACTTGTAGCATACCATATCTCAACGGATTGGCGTAATTTTTCTACTGCGTGTACAGCCCCATAATAATAGTGTTTCTCCAAAAGAAAACTCTGTTGTTCCGCGTCTTGGACTAACCATCATTTAGAGGGTATTGTTAAAAGATCCTCGATTCCTAAAGAAATCGATGTAGTAGTGGCTTGCTGGAAGCCCAGAGTCTTTATTTGATCCAGTATATGGGATGTATATCCCATTCTGAAATGATCTATTTAATCTGCTAATAAGTCATTTTATAGCAGTTCCGTCTATCTCTTTATTATGAAAGACCAAGTTGGCCCGTTCCGCCATACATAAGTACCCCCTTTTTCGCTGAGTAGGATTCGACAATTGCTGAGTAGGATTCGACAATGGGCCTGAGTCAGTGATTCGAAAACTTAATTTACTCCCTTTCCTCAATCTTAATCTGGATTTGCCCTTAAGGAGAATTGATCCTAATCTTCCTAGCTCAAAACCAAATGTAATCGTTTTGAGGGGCAGATCTTTTCTCACCAGTCCTTCGTTGTGGCCAGATCTAGCCACAACATCATCCCCGCCTCGATGTCGTAGGCCGAAAACTTAATTCTCCATGCCATCGTGCCAAGGAAGTTGCTAGCGTTGCCGCCATCATCGTCATCGGGGAGACACCAGCAGCAAGCAGAAGGTCAATACCTAGGGTGCATGGTTTCCATGAGAGAAGACGAAGTACCCGCAGAGTCAGAACCGCACCACGCTGACCAGCGTTAGAGCTTCCTAGCTCTGCTCATCCCGTGGCTTGCCTTAACACTCAGTCCTCACATATCAAGTCTGTAGTTTGGTGACTTCTCCATTCCTACCTTCGGGTAGGATTATATTCAACTATGTAAACTCATACGTTAGTTAGTCTGTGCGACGCATGCTTATTCCGGCGATTATTGGGGAATTGTTGCAACTGTGTGGTGGTTAGTCTTCTTCACCGTGACATGATTGTAGTGAATGTAAAGTGGAATGTTAAGTTAGTTAAGCGCCTATAAAATGATGCTTTGCCATGGAGAAAACCGTTGCAATAAATATCGCAATAGATACCAATAGCAACAATTTTTAATATCATTAATTGTCAGTAGTGTCAAACAGGAGTGTGCTGTGATGTTTAGGCCATCATAATCACCACGCAGTTACACATCGCATTCGACAACAGTTGGTATATATGATTGATTTAATGACAATATAGTCTCTATTGCCATGAAAATTTTGTATGCTAGTAATTCTTGTGCAATAAGAAAGGTCACATCAAAATTTATTTCGTGGTAATTTATTCTATTGCGACCAAATTACTCTGTGCAAACAGGTTATATTACCACGAGATTATTCGTGGCAATAAGATAAAGCATGCATCGCACAGACTATTACAACAGTTGCTATATATGATTGATTTCATGACAATATAGTCACTATTGCCACGAAAATTTTGTATGGTAGTAATTCTTGGTAATAAGAAAGGTCACATCAAAATTTATTTCATGGTAATTTATTCTATTGCGACCAAATTACTCTGTGCAAACAGGTTATATTACAACGAGATTATTGGTGGCAACAACTTATAGCGACAAAGTATATGTTGAAAAAAAAAAGTGTTGGTGAGCAATGAAAAAGTTAACCTCCATATGGTTGGTCGCCATTGAGTTATGATTGAAGACAGCTAGTCAGTTTGGCGCGCATGCACGTCTCTGCCAAAGACATTAATGTGAAATTATTATAAGATGAGGATATATTATCTCACCAATTTGAAATTATGCTACAATGTAAATACATTTTATAATATCCATGAATGGACGTGCAAACAACAGGAAAAAAACGACCATCGATATTTATTTACAAAATATATCATGGGTTCCACATAAACTATACGTGGGGCCTAAATTAATATTTTTTTCTAATATATACATGGGTAATACATACGTAGTACATGGGCCCATGTTGGTCCCACTTAAAACCATACGCGGGTTCCGCACAAATAGTACCATGGGGCCCACATAAATAGTGCCATGGGCTGTGCGTGGGTCCCACGTGGATCTGACCCGAACATTATGTGGGTCCCATGTGGGGCCATGATGTATGAGGAGGCTCCAAAATCTTAGAGCTTTAGTAGAGTTTATTTATTGATAGATAATAATTAAATAAGACAGATATCAGTTAGCCACACTTCAGAGTTTAAAGCGTCATTATATATAGGAAAAAGTCTAAATTACCCCCTCAACTGTGGTCATAAGTCTACATAACCACCTGAACTAGTTTTTGGTTCAATTTACTCCCACAATTTTGTCGATTGGTACAATTTACCCCTTAGTAGGATTTGTCTTTTTTGTTTCTGCACGCACAGATAGAGATTTAAGTTCCAGTTTTGTAGGATGATAGAGAACATCGTGTATTATGTTAAAAAAATATCATACAAATTTTTTTACTTAGTTTTTATACAACTTATGATTAATTTATAATTAAATGTACTAGCCTATTTAAATAATACTGAAAAAATCATAATATATCCGTTAAACCACACATCGGAGTTTATGCCTCATCGCTGTTAGTTGCTTGTGAGCTACTATCAATAAAGATATTAATTAACTTTAAAAAGGACAGATATCTGTAAACTGCTAAAACCTTAACCTTGTAGGGCCAATCAGCATCACTTGAAGAGCCGACTCCTTAACTACCATGCCTTCCAAGCCAACGGCGCATCTTGTTTTTCCTTCTGAGCCTGTATATTCAGCCAGCATCAACCGTCCAGCTGATCCCCTCCGGTCAAGGCCTGTTGGTTTATAACCCGAAGGCAAGCAATTAGTTAAAAGTGAAGCCAACAATAAATAAGGAGACCGAAGGTTACAAAATTCACTATTCACTCGGAGAATCAACCTTTTACATGGGTGGAACCCCTTTTATAGTGAGACTAACAGACACTTTTCATACCATATTTGCGCGAGGAAAGGCCGGCGTTTGTTCGGTGACCTATGTACAGAAAAGGCTATATGATAAAATTTCATCTTTCTAGAGACGTGGCACACACGTCTCTCCCTCTGTGAGCTTTGAATGTTGACCAGGTCTCTTCTATAGCTTTGTTGTGAGGTCCATGTCTTCAGAGTAGCTTCGACTTTGACTTCGATTCCTCCCTATCGCCCGCTTCGTTTCCTCTGCCCTAGAGGTACTAGGCCTTCCAAGCTGAGGAACAAAGCCAACAATAATTTTGTCGTGGCCCAGAGCGTCCTGGCCATCACCTTTGATTTACTCTCCGACACCTCTAGTTGGAGTCCAATCAAAGCCAACATATCAATGAGAATCACAACACGAAGGCAAGGGTTATGTCAAACTTTCATCTCTAACTGACGGAGGTTACTTGGTTTTGATCCCCAATAGTAGCCCCTCGTGGCAACGGGCCGAGATACTTGGAAAAATGATCGTTAACACAAACAAAAATGTCACATCCTACCGTTGGAGTTGGAAACCGAGTTTAACCTTATTCCCTTGGTTCATTTTGGCTTCATTATGTTTTGCTACTTTGTTCCTGGCTTGGTTGAGTTTTGCCTCTACCTTTATTTGTTGTTTCTATTTGTTTTTATTGTAATAATCATTTGGGTTTTCGAGATGTAACAGTCATATCTGCTGGTGTCTATATAAAGGGATCGAAGGGGGAGAGGGGTAAAACTTATCTTTGCTTGCTTTTACGGCCCCTTTGCGCCATATGAAGCTCCTGCTTTCAAGCTCTTTCGCGCCACGTGAAGCTATCACTTTCAAACATGCAATTTCTCACTGCTTGGAGGTTCTTGCTTGTAAATCATCGATAAGTATTATGATTGTTTATATCTATGGATTACTACATTTTACTATATTCATTCATGAATTTAGGCCCGATAGAGGTATTTGGTTTCTCTTTTTCTTATTAATATGGCTGACGTGTAAGTCCCCCGGACGAATAGGATGGTGGCAAAGACCTTAGCAGTATCGACGCTAATGTTTCTAATTTAATGGGAAAGAAGAAAGGGAAGCTACCTAAGGCCTTGGTTTTAGGAAGGTTGAAGGTATCCCCAAAGGCTACTTCCCTCAAGGGCATGGTCGAGCCCCCACGGATGAGGATGCCCATCGATAATATCGTGGCTCCCATTCTCACTCGCTATGGGCTGAAGCTTCACCATATGACCCCCAACGCCATCATTCATCAGGAGTGTATTGCCTGCCCTGAGTTCAGTATGAAGGGCAAAAAGTATGATTCTTGCCAGGGTGCGTTCTTTCATGCAACCCAAGTTGGCGACACCCGTGGAGGAGGGTATCGCCGCCGGCGTCAACTCCTTGACTCCAGGTTAGAAGCTCCTGAGCCTCGTGAAGGAGGGTGATTTGTTTGCTATCTTATTATTAGAACTGCAACATACACATAGTCTAGGCTATCCTAGATTGGTTATCTCAGATCTATCTGTTATCTGTCTGCTATCATCTTTTATACTTATATATATATATGATCTATCTTTTAGATTCATGCTTATTGATAATTCTCTGTGATTCATGCTTGATTTTATTCACAAAGCTCTAGGTTATTAATGTTAGTGCTTGTTTCCACAAATAGATAACCATGGGTAAATACTTCTAAAGGAAAAACTACAATAGATCCATGCACTTGTGATCTAATGCTTGGTGTAGCTAGCCGGCACCAACAGGCCTTTCTGGCACCATTGTCGAGGAAGCTAGCTATTAAGCTCTCATTAACTATAGTTCTTGCACTTATGGATCCTGTTCATGATTTTCAGTATTTTTTTATGTTTGGTATTTTGTTTTGGTTACTATGGATTACCATGCATATATATTTGGTTTGCAGTAGCGCTAACAAGAGATGGATGGTCGCCCCTCCAACAAACCAAAAATGTTTTGTGGATGATCCGGAGAACCTTTACAAGCAAAGAAAGTGACCAGCAGCAATCAAAAAGATGAAATACGGAATAGCATCTATGAAGAAAGTGGAAGTCCCACCAGTCGCTTCGGCATCAACTCTGCATGCAGCTCATCCGCCACCAGTAATGACAGAACACAAGATTGGAGAGCTTTGCATCCCCAACATCAATGATCTCTAACTCCAGGAGCTCGAATTAACATGCACTTGTAGATGTTCACTTGAAAGGAGGACGCTAACATGCACTTGTAGATGTTTTTGTGAATTTGCAGGACCTTGAATCTAAATGGAGTCGATAATAACCAGTTGCGCGGAAGGCTTTTCCCATCTCACTGCTTGGAAAAGCACTCCAATGGTTTAATGATCAGCCTAAGGAAGATGTACAAGACTAGGATTGCCTGAGAGCATTCGTCATCGAGTACTACTCACCAAGGAAGACAGATTCTGCGCAAATGGATCTAAAGCTTCACTCAAGCACCTATGGAGACCATAGCTGAAGTTTACGAGCGCTTCAACAACTACATTCTGCCGTCTTCTCATCATAAGTTCCCGCCAGAGACTTGGTCTAGAAGTTGTATGGAGGACTAAAGGTAGTATCCCGCACCATTATTGACTCATCTGCCGGAGGTTCGATCATAGAAATGACTCCTACTCAAGCTGAAGTTTTGTTGAAAAAGGTGGAAGAAAATGACGCTTGGGCGACATAGGAACGACCAGGTTCGGGCCATCGAGGTGATGTCATACCCTACGTCATCTGTTGGGTGTTGTGGTTTGTATTGGATTGCGAGGTACCTGGTTTGTTTTTGGGTTTTGGAGGGGGTCCCAGGGTGCCTTATATAGTTTGGCCGCCTTGGGTTAAAAGTTAGTTGGGGATCGTATCTTATCTGAATTACAAGGATTTGGTTCTATAATGATTATAGAGATCTTTCCCTAAATATCCATCTAGTTTATCCAGATTGGCGAGCTTCTTGAGGACCATGCCATCTTATTTTGTGTCCCACATGCTAATCTCCCAAGCTAGGCTGCCCTGACTGGTATGGCCAGCCTAGAAGCGATCAGACCAGGCTGCCTCCTACTGGTTGGGTTGGTCCGACTTCTGGGTAAGACACGTCTTGGGCCGCCCCCTGCTGGTGGTGCAAGTCACCCAGAAGTCTATTGCAACAAAACAAAAAAATGTGGCCCAAAATTTAGACCACACGACTACTTGCCACGACATTCCACAAAATGATTTCGTGGCATTTGGTAGTTATTGCCACGATATCCCACAAAATGATTTTGTGGCAACAAGTAGATATTGCCACGTTTTCTCACTTGCAATAGACCAAAAATCTAGTGGTGATGCTCCTTGTACTCCAGAACGGAAAAGAGAGTTTATTGACCGGTTCTAGGAAATTGCAATGCCGGAGGACCAGGATTTGTTAATTGTTTGAGATTTTAATCTAATGAGAAAGTCTGAGAGAAGAAATAGGCCTAGGGGAGATATTAAAGAAATACTAATGTTTAATGAGGCTATTAGTGCCCTGACCCAGTTCGGGCGATGGAGCTGCCGCCAGTTTAGAAGCCGCTAGTGGAGGAAGATGAAGAGGATCCCGAGATGGTCGAGATCTATGACAAGGAGGAAGGCGAGTTCATGCCTGTCACCCCGCTAGAAGCACCACCCGCACCAGTCAAACAGGAGGACGACACTGCTAGAGGAGGCCTAGAGGACCCTGATGGTAGTGATGATGATTCAGAGGGACATGACTCCAACTTTGATGACGATAACACTGAAGATGAAGCCGATGGTCACCAGCGTCCAGCTGCAGGATGGAGGGTGGTGGAGAGTACTCGTGATGGAGGTGACTGCTACTTCCATCATCGTCTGCTTCGTCTACTTCACTTCCACTATTGATATGGCAGAGTCAGTGTGGACTACCGCAGTGAGTGGTGGACTCACAGCCGCTACACTGCCTACTGGAAGACTGCGACGTACGTGTGAGTGTCTGCTCAGATACTCGGTGCCGCCAGGACTGAGTCAGAGCACCCCGCACTAGCTCCCAGGGACACTCAGGAGGCCGACATCAGTGATGCAGCTCGCCGGGCACTCTACGCCTACCGTGGACTCTACTACAGCCTTGTCCGTGATGGAGCAGAGCGCTACATTCCACGTGTCCCATGTGGGAGGTGGGCTAGTAGGATCGCCAACCCAGCTGGAGAGTCGAATGCAAGACTAGTGGAGACCGTGGGCTTTGCTACAACCATCAACACTGAGTTCGACTCATTGCTGGATGAGCACTCCAGGATGTGGGAAGAGCAAGAAGCAGCAAGACTCAGGATTGCAGAGCTAGAGCGTCCACACGCCTACCCACCAATGGAGGAGCCAAAGTATATCTGGGAAGCACCGCCGCGCAAGAGGACTCGCTATGGGGCAGTTGTTAGTCGCACCACTATAGATGAGAACTAGACTACCATGAGTTGTAATAAGAACGCTTAGTCTTGCGAGTTTGAGTCATTCGAGTCGTGTGAGTTGTTTGGAGTCTTACTGTTTGAACAATGTCAGTGTGTGCTTGCCTTATTATTCTTGTGAACTTGGTTGATTTTGATCTTTGTAATGAGTGTGATGCATATGAACCTATTGTTCACATACATCTAGAATATTGGTTTAACATCTTAAGGAGTTAATGAATAAATATTTGGGTTCTATAATCTATCTGTCTCATTATGTTGCTCCCATATCATTTATCTACTCTCTACCTGCTGTATTTTCTCAACTTATCTCTACCTTATTACTCATGATCAGTAAGAATGGAATTCATAGTATGGAATTGATAGTAATAGTGGTATCTGTTTGTAACAGATGGTGAACAACAGAAGGAATGCTCGTGGAGGTCAGCCCAACCTGGACCCGCCACCACCACCTCCACTTCCTCTTGATCAACTGCTGGCGAACAAGAACCAGCTGCTGTAGCAGATGGCCAACGCATTCACAGCAGTGTAGCAGAACCTGCAGAATCAACCGCCTCTCTAGCACCAGCCGCAAGTCAGAGACCGACACGGGGAGTTCAAGAAGGGATGCCCGCCGACATTCACTCACGCTAGTGAGCCATTGCAAGCTGAAGACTGGCTCAAGGCTGTATATCGTCAGCTGGAAATAGCTTAGTGCACTGACTGGGAGAAGGTGCTCTACGGATCCGGGCAACTACAAGGTGCTGCTCTGGATTGGTGGGACTCGTACGCTCACCAGGACCCTGACCACATCACGTGGGCAAAGTTCTGCGAGAGGTTCCATGCCCACCACTCTCCAGAGGGTCTTGTGACCCTGAAGCAAGAAGAGTTCCTGGTCTTGAAGCAAGGGTCGATGACTGTCACAACTTACCATGACAAGCAGAAGCAGTTCCTTCGGGGATAAAATGATGGCCTCTAGTACCAGCTGCTCACTCACACCTTCGATAACTTTCACGAGTTGTTCAATAATGCCCTGATGCTGGAGCACAAGCATTGGGAGATGGAGGATAAGAAGAGGAAGTTCCTCAACCAGATGGGTGGAAGCACAAAACGCCCCTGCTTCAACCCGCAGTCAGGCGGCCAGCTTTGTATCCAAGGTACGCCGAATTCTGGGAATCAACAGTAGCGCCAGCAGTATCAGCAACTTCCGCCGTACCAACAGCAACAACAGCAGCGCCATCAACCACAGTACCAGCAGAGGTACCAACAACAGCAGCAGCCGCAAAACCAGGCGCCACGCCTTACTCAGGGCAATACCGTGCTTGTAGCTCCCATAGCAGGCAGGACTTGCTACAACTGTGGTGACCCCGGGCATTATGCTAACAACTGCCCGAAGAGAGGCCAGAACGCTAATGGGCAGAACAAGCTCCAAGGAACAACGGCCAGAACCCCCAGCAGCCTCGCAACAATGGAGGACAGCAGAACGCCGCACGTGGAAAGGTGAACCACCTGTGTGAGGAGGCAGCCCAAGGAGCAACGGAGGTGGTGTTCGGTACGTTTCTAGTCAACTCACACCCCGATCCGTTTTGTTTGATTCTGGTGCTACGCGCGCTTTCATATCTGCTCAATATGTGAAAAAGCATAGAATGACCATGCAATCCATGCCACACACCATGATAGTCAATTCACCTGGAGGGGAATTAAAGGCAACACTGGCATGCCCAGATGTAAGGGTGCAAATAAGGGGGGTAGAGTTTCACGCCACACCTATAGTCCTAAACTCTATGGGGATTGATCTCATCTTGGAAATGACTTGGTTGGGAGCCTACAATGCGATGATCAAGTGCGCTCAGAGGGCAGTGGAACTGACAACCAAGACTGGGAAAGATTGAGTTTCAAGCAGATCTGTCTACACTGGGAACCTATCAGATCAACCAGATGAAAGGAGCAGCCATGGAGGAAATCAGAGTTGTGGGGAATTTCCAGATGTCTTTCCAGAGGAGTTACCAGGTATGCCACCAGAACGCGACATTGGGTTTCTCATTGAGCATAAACCAGGAACTACGTATATAGCTAAGAGATCTTATAGAATGGGGGTAAATGAATTAGAAGAATTAAAGAAGCAACTGAAGGAGTTACTAGATAAGGGTTATATCTGTCCTAGCTCTTCACCTTGGGGAGCCTCTGTGTTGTATGTTGAGAAGAAGGATGGTACCCAGTGAATGTGTGTGGATTATCGGGCCTTGAATGATGTTATCATCAAAAACAAGTATCCCTTTCCTAGAATTGATGACTTGTTTGATCAGCTGAGAGGAGCTTGTGTGTTCTCAAAGATTGACCTACGATCAAGATATCACCAACTAAGGATTCGTCCATCTGACATACCGAAGACAGCCTTCACTACTCGGTATGGCTTGTATGAATTTACTGTGATGTCTTTTGGCCTAAACAATGCACCTGCATACTTCATGTATCAAATGAATAAGGTGTTCATGGATTATCTGGGCAAATTCATGGTGGCATTCATTGATGACAACTTGGTTTTCTCGAGGAATGAGGAGGAGCATGCCGAACATCTAAGATTGGTGCAATAGAGATTGAGGGAACAACACTTATTTGCCAAGTTCAGTAAGTGTGATTTCTAGTTAAAGGAAGTGTCATTCCTTGCACATGTGATCTTTAATGGAGGAGTGGCAGTTGATCCTAAGAAAGTGAAGGATGTTCTTAGCTTGAACCCACCGAAGAATGTTAGTGAGATTTGGAGTTTCTTGGGAATGGCAGGCTACTACCAGAGATTCATTGAAGGATTCTCTAAGATTGCCAAGCCTATGACAGTGTTGCAAGAGAAGAATGCCAAATTCGTATGGTCCGAGCAGTGTCAGAAGAGTTTTGAGGAACTCAAGAAGAGATTGACCACAGCGCCGGTATTGATATTGCCAGATCTGAATAAGAGTTTCTCGATCTTACTGTGATGCTTCTAGACAGGGATTGGGATGTGTGTTGATGCAAGAAGGTAGATTGGTTTTGTATGCTTCTCAGCAACTCAGGAAACTTGAGGTTAACTACGCGACTCATGATCTAGAGTTGGCAGCAGTGGTACATGCATTGAAAATCTGGAGACATTACTTGATTGGCCATAAGTGCGACATATATACAGATCATAAAAGTTTGAAGTATGTGTTTACCCAGTTTGATCTAAACTTGAGGCAAAGAGGGTGGTTAGAGCTGATCAAATACTATGACTTGGAGATTCATTATCATCCAGGGAAGGCAAACCTTGTTGCCGATGCTCTAAGCAGAAGGAGCTACACCAATAAGGTGGAAGTGGCCCAGATGCCAGACGAGTTAGCCAAGGAGTTTGAATGGCTGAACTTGGGATTTGTAGCCAATCTAGTGGAATTGGAAGTTGAACCTACTCTGGAACAGGAAAACCAAAAGGCCCAACTGGAGGATAAGAAACTATAGGAAATTGCAGAACAAATTCCACTGGGACATGCACCGGGTTTCAGAGTCGATGAGTAAGGGACGTTGATGAGAACATGACAACCATGGATATGGCCATATTTATTTGTTTTGGAGGAGTCCAACATGGATGTCCAAGTCAAGAAGAAGGCCTAAAGCTAATTCGGTTCGAGTACCCAAGGTGGAGGCCCAAAGGAACTCAAGTTCGAGTCCACCTCGGAGTCGCAGGTCGCATACGGAATCTATTTTGCATGTTCTTTATGTGGATGGAAATGGAATTTCATAGAGCTTCCAATGGGATCAGTCCCACATCAAAGTTCCATAGGAGTCAACGGGAATCATCGAAACAATTGGACGTCCAGAATCTGTGAGGGTGCTGCACCACCATGTTTTGCGCTGTTGGCCTTTGTATCGTGTCGGGCCTTAAGCCCAAGTTGTGGGCGCCCCCCTGATCGCCCCCAAACCTAGTTTGCCCCTTTAGGGTATAAAACTCAGTTGCTGCCGCCACTTTAGATTAGGGTTTTGTTTAGTCAAGTTTTCGAAGTTGAAACTATGATAGATTCATTATAACAATGGTGACAAGTCCGTTTACAGTGATCCAGGGCCCCCGTTCTTGTTCTACAACCCTATGGCGATTAGTCCTTTGTTGATCAAAGCTTGAACTCCTCTCGTATTCGCTTTATATAGATCTGCAATTTTAGATTGCGTGTTTATCATTCTCTTGCTTGTGTTTTTCGATTTGCTTGCAGGAAAAGCCTTCTTGGTGAGGTCAATCAAGTTGTGCTTGGTAGATAACCAACGGAGCAGTGGTGTAACGGTTGCAGGGTTTAAATCATGTCTGATTTGAAGCCGGATCGCCGACATCGAGTTCTCCACCAATCAAATTTACCCTCTACCTCTTAGAAGATCGGCAAGTGCCTCATCAGACGTTATGGTATGGTAAGAGGATATATGTGCCAAAAGTGAAGTATATTATAGAGGCTATATTGAGGGAAGCCTATGATTCCGCTTACTCGATTCACCTAGGTAGTACCAAGATGTATTTGGATATCAAGGAAAGATACTGGTGGTATGGATTGAAGAGAGGAGTTGCGGAGTACGTTGCCCTATGTCATACATGCCAAAGAGTCAAAGCAGAGCATCAGAGACCCGCTGGGTTACTGCAACTGCTTTGGATACCTGAATGAAGTGGGAGGAAGTTGGTATGGATTTTATCACAGGATTGCCACGTACGTAGAAAGGTTATGACTCTGTGTGGGTGATCGTTGATCGTTTGACCAAAGTGGCACATTTTCTCCCAGTAAAGACTACTTACACAGGTGCCAAACTAGCAGAGCTGTACATGGAAAGGATAGTGTGTCTACATAGAGTACCCAAGAGAATAGTGTCTGATAGAGGGACGCAGTTCACGTCACATTTCTACAGAAGCTTCGTGAGGCTGTGGACACATGCAAGTATGAAGAAATGATTAAAGGTTAGTGGGTTGAAAGGAAATATCATATTACACTTGCCTAGTTCTCCTTCAATGTCGAACGGCTCACTGGCTGGCACGATCAACACAAGAACACAAGATACATCTAACAAAGCAATACACCAATAAAAAAATTTTGAAAAGCGTACTGCTAGAGAACACCAACTACGACGAACTTGGGAGCGCAAGAAACACTAAAGATAAAGCTACGGTTGGAGAAGGTATGAGAAATTGAAGGATCAAGGGCATACTGGTACAAAGAACATGAGTTGGATCTTGGTTGATGACAATTAGATTGTAACATCATCAAGGCATAAACGGGTCAACAAACATTAGTATATGCACATACAATTCAACATATTATTTTAATATCTAGATTTCACATATGTGGCTTTCATATAAGAATTCAGTATTAAAATAATATACTGGGATTATAGTGGTTCTTACACTAAACATTTATTAAACCAGACAAAAAATTACCATAAGATAGAAATATAAGGTGTAGTCGAATTATGTGGCAAAAAAAAGGATGAAAGATATGAAATGTGGATGAGTGTTGGTATTTCTTACGATCGCAGATAAATCCGCAAGCGCACGGATACCGTTGTAGCTTTCACCCGGAAGTATTCAGGGTATCGAATCCACAGGGAACGTGTGTACTAATCTTCTAACTAGATCATCCAAGGACAACAAGAGAAATGATTAGCGAGGGTAGAGAGGATTCCTATGGTTTAAGGACCTTAAGAAGAATAAGCTCAGCGTCTATAGTTTGCTTACTTTGGGCACCGGGGTATCCTAGGCCTCTAGGAAATTGCCGGCCAACAGCTCTACGCCGTACCCGTACGTGGAGGATTACAAAGGACGGACAGGGCTGTCACCACCTGCCGCCTACCTCTTCTAATCCGTGGGGCTACGAGGCAAACAAAGGTAACTTCTAGCCCAGACACCACGTCTATGCTATCAATTACTACTTTAGTCTTGTTCCTGGACCAAAGTATTCACTAAGCATTCGTAAATGATTAATGAACGATGAACCCGCAAGCAACTATAGAATGGAACTTACTTAATCAAGAGAACTCAATACCATAAGAGATCACGAACACTTACTAGAAGAAGGAAGCATCCGTCGAGGTACAAGATCGGGGAAGAGTGCCGACAGTCCCGGCACTTCCCCCGGACTACCCCTCACTCTCTCCCTATTCTCTAGATACTACACTGGAGTAGAGCTTCGCCTTGGAGTGGAGCTTGTGGCTTCTCAATCTTGTGAGTGTCTTCAATGACCGGTATGCAGCTATTTATAGCTTGTAGAGGCGGTTGGGAGTGGACACGTGGAAGATGAGGACGAACGGACTCAGTCACAGGTTGGGCGATTCGGGGAGATCGGCCGATGTTCGATCCACCGCCTTGAGTGATGCACGACACAGATGGACTTCTGGAGGCGGTGGGAACCTGTACCAGAAGGATGAGGCGGTTTGGCCTCCAGACCAGGTCGGGCGACCGGGCTCGGTCGGGCGACCGTCTATCGGCACCGATCGGGCCCATCTTCGGCTGAGTGACTGTTTAGTGGGTCCTCATGGCGGTTCCAGGTGGTATAGGTGCATTTGAGTACGTTTAGTTTGGAAGGTGGGCCCTTCTATCCATGTGACCTCCCCTTGGACCATTCCCATCTCTTGGATCCAACCGACATGGAATCAGTGGCTAGGATGGTCCTGGAGTGTGCTTCTTTGCTGTGGACAAAGATGGGCTTTATTGGGCTTGGGCCCAGGTCGGCCGACCTAGGTGGGTCGGGCGACCTGGCCCTGAGCCCAATTGTCCTCCTCTTTTGCCAATTATTTCCTGCAATCACATATTCACCAAAACTCGTGGAATTGATTAGATATAAACTTTATCACTATGTTGGTGATTATATTTGATATATTTTCTGCAGGAATTGATGGCCAAAAGTGGTACCTAAGGACCGTCAACAATGAGTTATGATCACCATGAAAGCTAGTGCTCTGCTGCACCTATGGGCAAGATATTTGGTGGGTTCATGTGCAACTATAAGATGTAAATTTATAGGAACACAATCAAAACACAACGTACAAACCTAAACATATTTTATTTAAGAAAAGAATTGAATTAAGCATTAATCAAATTAATTCCTAATTAAATTTCAGAAACAAGGGTTATGGTGAACGTCGTTGCCAGTTCGTAGCTAACGTCAGAAAAAACTAACACAATGAGAACGGGTTAAAACAGAGCTAAAATGATTAAACGAGGAAGGTTTAAAGGTCTAGCGGCTCTTACGGAATTAACCGTAGTCGCCAGGGTTTAGCACGGAAGATTTGTAAGACACATACAATAGTGCTCGCAGATAGGATAGAGAGTTAGATCTCCAAAAAGGCTCAGGTGGGGTTTATGTGTGAAAGGTGGGATTTTCTAGGGGGTATTCTAGAAGATGTGCAAGACACAAAAACTTTCCTAAACATTACAAGTTTCCTCGGCGTCTTTTCCGCAAAAGCTCAGGGGAGCTTAGTTATGGCATGGCTGGCAGCTCTGCTCAGCCGAATAGCCGATGCCTTGGATGGCCTGGGCTCAAGCGGAAAGCGTAGGACGGATAGGAGTGCAAGGGAGTCGTGCTAGGGGCCTCATCGATGGCGAACGGGGACAGCTTGGACTCCTGGTAGCGGCGGCATAGGGCACGGCAGCGCTGCTCGATTGGAAGCGGCATCGTGGCGGTGCTCTCTCATGGACAGCGGATCATGCATCGCTATGTTAAAAAGAATGCACTCCTAAGGGATTCCCAAACTTTGGGACCTCCCTACAAAGGAGTCTGTGGTGCATCTTTTCTAGGAGGAAGGTGCTCCATATTTATAGGGAGAAAACCCACCGATCTCTCCACACATTAGCAATATGAGACTAATAGATGATTTAACTCCCCTCTAATGCTAATGCGCATTTGAAATTCCACTAATACTAAAGGCCTTGTGAAATTTGGCGCAATTAAGGAGGTGGCATGGATTAGGATAACACGGGCTCAATTGCAGGTCAAGCCTGGCCCAAATAAATTTGTATTTTCAAAATAATTAATTTCTTGGTAATATATAATTCTAGAAAAGTCCAGAATTCATATTTAAACCATGAAAAATATTCCACAAATACCAAACATTGTGGGAAAATCCCAGAGATAGATATGGAAACGATGATCCCAAATAATACATTTGGAGCTCATGAAAACATTTCTAATAGCTTCCAAAAATTGGATTTAGCTTTAGAAAATAGGAATGAATTTCAAAAAAAATCCAAAAAATTCCCAGAGGAGCCTATTGCAGAACCTATTTGGGTTTTTAAAAACAAACTCATACAATAAACACTATGCAGCTTGGCATGAATGCAACGCTCACAAAATCATATTATAACTTATATTGATTAAATTGTTTTACAAAGTAATACTTATTTAAGAACAGTTGCACACCCTTTCTAATTAATTCTAGAAAAATTTTAGGAATTGTTGAAAACCCTAAGAAGGCAAAAAACTAGGTTGTAAAGTGGTTGCTCCTTTTAGTAATCAAAGTTAATGGTCTAAAATGTGCATTAAAAGACGACAACAGAAGGTGCTATCTGGGTTCGGCCGACCCTTGGTTCGGCAAACTTGACGGCCCCCGCGCGCGCCAAGTTTTGGCGGGCACCTCTCCCGCAGTCTCCTCTTGTGCCAAGGATGGTTTCCATGTGTGGCACGCCCGGGAACTGCCCGTACACACTATAAAAGGAGTGGAGGCCTCACATTAAACACACAACACAAGACGAAGAAGAGAAGGAGGACTCCACTCAGTTGTAGGGAGTGCGTGAGGCAAAGTCTCGGAGAAGAGCCCAGGTTCGGCCTTCTTCTAGCTTGTACCTCTTTGGAGATGAACCTCTTTTGGAGGAAGTGTCTGACTTTGTCATCAGTGGTAAGATTTTGGGTTCAGCTAAGCTTTCATTTCGAACACTTGTGGGTTCATTGTCTGTTCTTGTAGCGGATGCTCTAGTTTTGGCCGAAGCTAGAGTAGTAATCGATCTCTTAGATGCGGTTTCTAGGTTATGGATTACCCTTGTTTGCCTCGTTCCCCACGGTCTGAGAGGTAGGCGGCAGGTGGTGACAGCCCTATCCATCCCTTGTATTCCTCCACGATCAGGTTTGGCGTAGAGCAACAGGCTAGAGACACCAGACAGACCAAGTGTAAACCAATGCCCGAAGCTCGTGCCTAGCAACCAAGCTTATCTCCTCTTTAGCAAGATCCGATAGACAACCGCATTACCCAAGGCATCTTCCTCTCTTCATCTTCGGGTAGAACTAGTTAAGAAATTTTACACATTCATTCCCTATGATTTTACGATGCCCTTGAATACTCATGGGTGAAGTGCTACAGCCATAATTCTGTGCGCTTGCAGATCATATTTGTAATTATAAGAAATACCAAAATGCTTGCGGTCGTGGGACTTGACTACATCAAGTCTTTCTTGGCGGGGCTCCTCCTTACGTGGAGAACAATCATCTATATGTGGCGGGCAGTCATCTTGACCGTCCTTGCGGTTGTAGTGGAGACGGGCCGCCTCCTGATTGTTGGCCGTCTTGTTCATCCGGGCCATGAACTCACCAAAAGTCTTGGAGAGGTCTTCTCAGAGGCGTTCAAAGACGGTCTTGTCAGCCAACCTCGCGAGGAAGTAGCTCATGATCTCTGACACGACGTAGTTGGAGATCGTGTTCCTTTTCTCAAAGTAGTGATTGGAATGCATGCGGAGTGTTTTGCCACAGTGCTAGATGACATTGGCTAGGCCATAGACAGTTCCATGTTGAGTCTGGCTCCCCAAGAAGCGATTTCTAAAGACCCGGCAATGCGTGTCTCAACTGTCGATGGAGTCCTCATAGAGGCTTTGGAACCAGTTGAGGCCAACCTTCCCCATCGCCATGATGAAGTAGGCGCACAAGGTGCCGTGGTCACCGTTTACGATACGCGGTGTAGTAGGTGTGGAGCCACGTAGTGGGGTCAGTATTGCCATCGTACTTCTCGATCCCGATTGGCTTGAAGTTGTTTGACATGCGGATGGAGCGTACTCAGCGGTGAAGGCGGGGAAGCCATCGCAGTCGTTGAGGGCGTCCGCATTATCATCGTGCTGATCAGTGACTTCCTGAACTCTCAACACGGTGTGATCACAGGGTGCCTCGTACCTTCTTTCGTAGTCACTCTGGAGCTGGAGTTCGTCCTCACGGTTGGGGTATAACCTTGTGTCACAGTCAGCTCCAGGGGCACCATAGTAGCGGTTGTACTCGACATGATAGCGGAGCTTCTCTAGATCGCGTCTCTCATGTCATCAGTTGAGGTTTTTGTGTAGGTCTCTGTTGGGGAGATTTTCTAGGAGGTCTCTTTGCTCCACCTCTCCCTCTTGGTCACGGTGCTAGTCATCATTGAGCCTGCGGCTAGCTATGGAGTGGGCTCACGATGAGGCGGCGTGGTTGTTGTTGATCTATCCTGCTGCGGTAATTACCCTAGCCTTGATTCTAGTGATATCCTGTGTCTTCTGTAAGGCACCGAGGTCGACATGTGAGGTGGCAAGGTTTGCAGATGGGGTGGCATAGGTGTCGACACCACCAATTTCTTGGATGAAAGTGTCATTGAGGTCACGAGTCCTCGGGTTCGGGCGTCGCGTCCTCCTTTCCTGCTTGTGTCACACCCGGTTTTAAAGGCAAAATTAGATGACTATCATATGTATGCTAGGATCAGGTTTACACACATATGATACTTCATCTGTGATATAAAAGACAAAGCAAAAATGTAAATAGTATTAAATAACATTATTACACTCACTCGAAGAGAATAACTAGCAGCGGAACTTCAACACTTCTCTACAGGCAGCTGACTGGGGGAACACGTATGCCCAGAAATCACAAAAATACTACACCAAAATCTCCTGCCTAAGACTAAACTATAGATAAATCAAGGTTGAGTACACTTATGGTTGGAACTCAACAAGTGTAGAGCAAAGCATATGACATGCAAAGGCTTAACAAGGAATAGCTGGCTAATTAAATTGCTTTAAGCACTTTAGTTGGTCACATTTTATTTAGAAACATAATTACTAAGGTATGAATGTATACCTACCCAATTAAGCATAAAGTAAATCATAAGCATCATAGTGAACATAAATAAATAAACCAATTTAATTCATCTTCCATATATTAATCATATGATGGTCCAGGCCGCTCATGACCGAGAGCATGGCTATTGCAATAGGTTTTAGACACTCTGCAGAGGTTGTACATCTTTCCCCACAATTCGTGTTTCCCATGTCGCCTGAGGTAGCTAGCCTCTTCAACACTTCCTTAGGTGAGGGGTTAGGGATTCACTATGATGCCTTTCCAAAGAATTTCCCAACGTTTGTGCTCCCTTGCCAGACATGTCTACAGAAGGAGAACCTTACTGCCCTTGCACCTCTGCTCACAAACCTTGCCGGTAGCAACCAGCCCATACCAAATGTGCAGTGCCTCCACACAACAAAGGGATCTACTAGTTACTAAGCCAAGATCAGAGCCATATAGTATTGTGGTTGTATGAGAAATCCCAGGTGGTTCTCCATGTTCCAATTAATCATTGTGGTCTTGGTTTAACATTAACATAGATCATAAATAAATGCAGATATATATAATTATTAAAAATTAATTATCTTTGTCTTTAATGTAAATCATACCCATGTAGAGCAACTACGCAAAGCTACCCAACATTAATATAAAACATAGGTTATCAAGGCATAATTAAAGAAATTAGTCATCCTTAATATAGGACCCATCATGATTATAATGCATGCAAGCATAGCGTAATTATAAAGTGAGCATGTCATGTGGTTATTAGGATTGAATCATGATCAAGAATACACTTTCCTTTAATCTAGAAAATAAATGCTACTACTCAGAAATTTCACAACTGGATCCTCAAACCACACGAACAAGTCATGAACACCATGAATGTTGCACCTTCTATTCGCATCACAAGGTCACATACAAGAAACAATAAAAAGTACACCAAATGTGGGCAACAGTACAAAATAATGGTATAAAGCTATTGTTGATGTTCTTACGGTCACGTGCGAAAGATCACTTCAAATGGAGATAGAACTGTCAAGATATTGCTAAAACAGGTTCTAGGGGCATAACTGTGAATAAAACAACTTTAGGGGTTAGCTAGAAAGAAAATTGAGGACCTAAACATAATTATGCTTACAAACTCAGAGTCAAAAGTGCTAAAAGATAGATCTAGATGGACGGTTCTATTCCTTAAAAGCAAAGGGGCTAAACTTCAAAGAAAAAGGATCTACTTGTAAATACTTTTCAACAGAGCTTGGACTGTGGGTTTAATCTTGAAAACTCTAGTGGCTCTTCAGAGAAATTGGTAGAGCTGACAGGTACCTCCTCCGCTGACTTAGATCGAGAACATAGATCACTTGATGAACTGTCAAGATGGGTTGGGCCTGCCGGAGTTGAGGGTGGCGGCGGCCAGCGGCAGCGCCGCAGCGGAAGTTCTCCAGAATTGAGCGGATCCGGAGCGACATAGGGCCAAACTAGACGCGACAAGAATGAGGGTGATGAGAAGAACATGGCAAAATCAACCCTGGTGCTCTCGTCGATAGTTGAAGGTTGTCGATGGCGAACAACGGCGATCGGTGGCTCGGCCTATCCAGTGAGAAATTGCTCGAGAGAGGGGACAAACGGCCAAACTAGATCAGGTCTGGGGGCTTGCATACTGGGAAGCGAACCTCCTAGGGTACTTCTCATCGACAAGGAGGCGCGTGTGGGAGCTCGAGTGCTGGTGACGTGAGCAATCCGTGCGCCGGGGGGGAGTGAGGAAGGGAGGGCGCAGGTGGTGCTAGCTTTATAGGCAGGAGCCGGAGTGCCTTGGCATGCACACTAGGGGGGATGACGTGGCTTGCTCGGCCCAAGCCTGAGTCTGAGGCAGGCACGACGGGAATAAGGCGTTGATAAGTGGGGCCCTAGCAACGACAAGAGGGCAGGGAGAAGGCGGAAATGGCACGGGCGCCAATGATGTTGACAGGGCGGAATGGTCCGCACGTGGGCAAAGCTAGGCTGGGGACCTGGGTTCGGCCCATGGGTAGGAGAAAATGAGGGAGGAAAACTAAACTAATCTAGGATTTCAAGGGGGAAAACAAACTCTTGCAGAAACAACTAACTAAAGATCAAACAATATTCAGATTAATTCGAATCCAAATAGGTTGAACCCAAATTAAATTCAACAAAATAAAACAAAACAAATGCATCAATATGAATGCAACAAAAACTTATGTGACTGATAAATTAATTATTTAATTTGGTAAAATCCTAAATAATTCCAATTAAATCCTAGATATTTATTCAAGCATTCAATAAATCCTAGAAAATTCTAGAAGTGTTGCTATAGTTTAGTGTTATGAAAATTAGTGTGTTATGAAAATTAGTGTGACCTGATTGCACTGGAGTCGTTCCTCTCATTGGTTGTTGGTCTACCTTTGCATGGAGGGTTCATCGGCGGAGATGTCAGAGACGAAGATCCTTTTCTTCGAGGGAAGCATGTGGAGGACATCTAGAAAGACCAGGGAGGCCTCTCTCTCAGCAGAGTCATTAGCCTGATGGTTATGCTGGGCATCCGAGTAGATGGTACTCAGGGCGGTGATGACGGTGGTAGTAGTAGATTCGATCTGTGTCGGGTTGCGATGACTAGCAGATCCTCCTTCAGGCATGGCGGTGATCATGAGGCCCATGGGTAGATCATTGCACTGACTCTGATCCGAGTGGATCTGGGCTACGCTTTCATGGATTGCCTCCTAGTTTGTGGTGGTGGAGTTGTACAGTCCCAGCGGGAGTTGTGAAGGAGTCGTACTTTGACGAGGATGTATACAGAGAGCGCGATGCATTCGGCGATGTTGTTGGTGGCACAGTCCATTGCAGCCTCGAACTCTCACTATCTCGCATCATATCGAGATCTTCTATCGGTGGGTGTTTCCGGGCTGTCGATGTGATGTAGGGTCGAATACTCGGTGTGGAGATCCCCAAGCGAGAAATCGGTGAGCATGCCAGCCTCTATTTCTGAGAAAGGAGTTGGCACAGGTGGTGTAGCATAGTTGTCCCGGAGGCCAATGTAGATCGGTTTTGCCTTGTTCTCTTCTATGTGGAGTCGCGGCGTGGTGATGACTTGACTATCCGAGGAAACGTTGAGAGGTGTGACGAGCTCGGCGGAGACTGCTCCGCGATTTTAGGTGAGGTCGCCATCGGAGTTGGCGGTAAAGACCATGCGCCTAAGGAGCATGATTTTCCCCTTGGAGAAGGAGACCTCCATGGAAGCCAACAGGATGACGTGGGAATGATCTGCCATCGGTCTTGCTAGATGATCACGATGATCAACCCCTACCTGGCGTGCCAATGGTTGGATGTTTGTACTCGGCAGTCCACATAGGGTACCCTGCATGCTTCATTTGCTGAGTTGCAGATTGTGGATTCAAAGATGATGGTTCAGGCAATAGAGGTGATGTAATATCGTGTGTAGTTTGTATTGAATTGTCGTGGTATCTAGGTTGGTTCTAGGTTTTAGATGGGGTCCCAGGCCGCCATATATAGTCCAACTGCCTTGGGTTACTAGTCAGTTGGGGATCATATCCTACCTAAATTACAAGGATTTTATTCTATAATAATTATAGAGATCTTTCCCTAAATTTCCTGCTAGTCTATCCTGATCGGCGAGCGTCGTGCGGATCACGCAGTCTTGTTTCGTGCTCCGCATGCCAACCTCTACGCTGGCTGCCCGACTGGTGGGGCCAGCCTGGAAGTACTCAGGCCGGGCCACCTTCTGCTGGATGGGCTAGTCCGTCTTCAGGTAAGGCTCATTTTGGGCCACCCCTGCTGGTGGGGTCAGTCAGGGTTCTGGTGGTACCAGGGGGTCTATTCCCGACATGGACAGGGACCATCGAGCATGTCGTCGCACACATTTTTCAGGAAGGTGGACTTCTTTTGCACATTTTCTGTAGTTGCTACCTCTACTTCCGAAAGTCTTTTGTAGTTTGACCTCTCGATCCACTCGGATGGTCCTTGCGATCGTCTTCGTGGCGAGGAGGGTGGTCATCATGTCTTCTACTGGTCTCGACTGGGTGAGACATGGAGTTACCGAACTGGATCTCGGAGGCGAGCTCCATGTCGGATGTGTGTTTATGGCCTCTATCATCTCGGCTAACGTCTTGGGGGCATCTTGAAGAGGGTCTTCCATAGGCTTACATCGTAAAGGACCCTATGAAAGGCCTTAATGATCTCCTTGTCATCACACTCAGCGATGGAGTTCCTGTTATCCCATAAACAATTGATGTATGAGTGCAATGACTCACCAGGCTTTTGCTTGATCTGGACAAGATTCCAAGATGTGTTAGATGACATAAAGTTGGAAAGTAGAACATGAATAAAGATGAATAATGGATGGAATATGCTTCTTGGTTGATCCTGGCCGAACTAACTAAAGGCTGGCACAAAAGGCAACTGTTGGTCCATGTCGATGTAAAGGCCCTAAGCAACATGGGCACATCACTCGGTCTCCAGTCTGTACAACAGTAGACGTATCGGCGAGGGAAAATAGTAGCCAGATTTTGTGGAGACTTATGTAGATTGGAGACAATGTTCGTGACGGTAGAACACTTACGCTGACTCGTCGAGTTCATGCAGACAGATATGATGGCTTCTAAGTTCCGATTCGATTGAATATGTGGTGCCACAAACAACCTCCTCAATTGCCCTAGTTGATGGCATATGTACGACAGCTGACGCCAAGTGGCGCTTCAAGGGGGAAGAAATCGGGCATACAGATCAGAAACAAGAAATTAAATGGGAAAATTGCATAACTACCCTCATTTTGAACTACAACTCCATGTTTGCCTCTCTTTTTTGAGCTTTGCATGTTTGTCCCTACTATTTGAAAGCGAGTTGCCCGTCTACCCTTGTTTCTCGACGGCGAGAGTAGAAGCAGTTTTGGATGAATAAAATGAAAAGAAAAATATATTGGAAAAGAGAAATGGATGGGAAAAGACATTCTTACCCATGCCTTATCCTGAGCAACACCTGCACTCTCCTCTCCAGTCCAAACATAATCCCCTTCTCTTCCTCGTGGTGGCGCATGGCAGCCGAACACCGGCCGGCGGGAGCGCAGGCACATGAGGGGATTGCATTGCGCAGCAAGAGGCACGTGGATTTGGCCGGTCGCGCGCAGAGGGAGACTCCCGCCCGTGCCCGCATCGCGCCGGGACCTCCAGCGCAGTCATCGAAGGGCCCGTGGCCCAGGGCCACCTGCACGCGGCGTGAGGGGTGCGGGGCCACAGCCTGCAGCTCAGGGCTGCCTGCGCTCAGCGCGAGGGACGTGGGGCCGTAGTCCGCATTGCGAAGGCTGCGCGGCTTGGGGCTGCCTGTGCATGGGGCGAGGTGCGCGATGCCGCAACCCACGGCTTGGGGCGACTAGCACTCGGCGTAAGGGGGCCACAACCAGTGTCGTGGAGGCGGAGGAGGCTTGGGGCCGCAGGTCGGAAGAAAGGATCGGAAACGGTGAAGCAAAGAAGATTGGCACAGCCATGGAATCAATTCCCCGTCAGGATGGGTAAGGACTTGAAACTAAATTACTCAATCCTTTTGCATTGAATCAGTTTAGTTGTAGAGCGGTTTAGTAACCTACTAAGGATGGTAATTAGATTTTGGAGCACACTATATTGGCTTACTGTAAATTGGCTGCCTGCTGCAATTTGTAGGCTGAATCATAGTAAACTAAAACTTTTAGTTAATATTCAATCACATTCGAACATGCCAGATGTAGGGCCAAAGACTTATAGAAGGTGGGAATCATTGGCTACAGTTGTGGATAGTTATAGCTATGGCTTGCTCCAATTACTAGATTACATAGGTGAATGCTTTGTTTGGGGTTTGAAGCAGTACATTTCTTTGTGGAAGTTGTTAGAGGATGCATCTATTGAGATTAAAAGTGATGAGCAACTATTAGAGTGGTTTGAACTCAACAAAGAGGGCAGAGTTGTTCACATTGATGTCCTGATCAATGAATTTGAAGGGCCATTGCAATTTTGAACCACAAAACATAGGTATCATCCTACTATAAGGAACAAAGTAGGTCCAACTCCTAGTGCTCCACCTCTTCTTTTGGATCTTCCTATTGATCCAACACAACCCACTGAAAATATGAGAGATCCCACAAATGGGAGAGCCAGAAACACAAATGAGAGAGCCACAAATTAAAAGCCTAAAGCTAAGGCAAGAATACCAAGAGGAGAGGTGCACATGACGATGAAGAGCCAGTTGTAGTTGATGAGGAGGGCAACTACTCTGAGTGTGAATAACTTGTTGCACTAAGTGACAGCAGCTATGACACTGACTTGGATGCTTCTTATGACTCTGACTATTTTGAGAATGAACCTGATGATGAAATTATTGATGAGAATGATGAGGATGATATTTCTATCTTTTCTTATGATGTTGATGATCCCTGTGTTGATGTTGGTGTTGATGAAATGTATTAACAAAAGATCCTTTCTTTTGCTGCAGGGTAAGAAAAATGGGCCAATTCACAAGTGTAGTTCAGTCAACAATTGTGGTGATAGAATGGGAATGAGTAATTGGGTAGCTGCAATCATGGTCGGTTGGTTGAAGGACGCAGCAAAGGGACCGAAGGAGTTAAAAGTTGCACTAAGGAAGCTGTATTCAATGGAAATTCCATATACAAAGGTGTTTAGATGCAAAGAGAAGGCTCTAGACATGATTTTTGGAAAGTGGGATGACAATTATGATTTGCTGCCCACATATAGAGCTGAACAACTCAAATAAGTTCCAGGAAGTATTGTTGAGCTGGACATAGAAGAGCATCAAGGGGATGTGTGTTTTAAGAGATTTCTTATGGCATTATGCCATGCATTGATGTGTTTTTGCAAGACTGGCGGTCTTAGATTGCAATTGATGCCACCCACTTAACAGGGAGGTCAAGAGGTCAGTTGGCTGCCGCTGTTGCAATAGATGGTCACAATTGGTTATTTCTAGTTGCATATGGAGTAATTGAGACCGAGTCAAAGGACAAATGGACGTGGTTCATCCAGAACATGAAGGTTGCTATAGGTACACCAACAGGTTTGGTTATCAGCACAAATGCGGGCAAAGGAACTAAGGGGGCAGTGGATGATGGGTATCCAGGAGTGGAGCATAGAGAATGCATGAAGCATTTGTGGATGAATTTCAAGATGCATTATTATGGACCCTTGTTCAATTATAACATGTGGCCAGCTGCCAAGACTTACGTAATTGAGAAGTTCAATTGTCATTTGGCTAGGATATAGGAGAAGTGCCCTTCAGCAATTGAATTCTTAGATGACAATCATCCGTACTTGTGGAGCAGAAGCAAATTTTCTGATCATTGTAAGGTAGACTACATCAATAACAATCTCTCTGAATCTTTCAACAACTGGGTGAAAGATTTGAAAGACTTGTAGATTATGGAGATGCATGACCATATAAGGCAGATGATCATAGCCATGATTGAATGGAGAAGCAAGGTCACTATGTCAATGGAGGGCAAAATTAATCCCAGATATTACTCAGGCTCTTACTGCACAAAGCAAGGCTATCGAGGGCTGTGAAATATTAAGATGTGCAAATGGCACGGCTGAAGTAACAACACCTACCAAATCAAGAGCAATTTTTGGGTATGCAGTTAACTTGGAGTTGCAAGCATGGACTTGTAGGGCTTGGCAAGTGAGTGGAAAACCATGTAGGCATGCTTTGGCCTTCATTGCAAAACTTAGTAGAGAAGTGTACATGGATGACTATGTACATGAATATTTCTCTGTTGACAAGTTCAAAAAGACTTACTTAGGTGTGCACATGGATGACTATGTACATTGAAAATCCGAATGCTACTATATGTGTACCCAGGATGTCTAAAACACACATATAGCTCCAGAATAAGGTAAATCAAAGTAAACCAGTGCTCGAATTACAAAGCAAACTATTACAAAAGACAAGAGTCTTAAACAAACCACAGCAGAAGTCTATTTACTATCTCTCACGATGAAGCCTCAATGCCACAGGGACGCTGGCTGGTGAACCACAACCCAGAACTCTTCTGGAAAGACTTCGACTGCTGCCTCATCTAATTACCCATTCAAGATTTTGTTGAATAGTGCAAGTGTAAGTAAACCATCTTACTTAACATGTACAACACGAGGTATGAAGACTTAAAAGGCTTGACATGGTTTAACTGCGGTAAGCACTTTTAGTTGTTCAATTTTAATATTAACCAAATTACTACAATGTAATAGGAACCCATTTGTAACCCACATTAATTATTAGACTAGTATATCATGTCCATCATCATCATCATCATCATCATTCCAACATCACCGTTCCATCAACGTCATCCGGGTAATAACCACTAATCAAAAAGGATCCAAGCCATTCGTAACCGTGAGTATGGCTGATATATCAGTATTCACTTTGCAGAGATTGTACACTTTTTCCACTGGTCATGATTCCCGTTGTGCCCGAGTTTGCAAGGCCCATATCACACTTCCTTGGTGTGTGGTTGGGTTTCACTACGAGACCTTTTGAAAGTCCCTCTAACAAGCTAGGGACTGCTGAGATTTCAACATAGGCGCATGAACCCAACTCTCAGGATCAATGAAACACCCAGGGCACAACGTGAGTGGGTTGATGGCGTTCAGGGCGCAACGTGAACAATGCCTATTTGCCTATGGACATCAGGGCGCAACGTGAGTTCGTCCCCAAGCAGATCAAGCTCATACTTAAACCACGGTTCTCTCCCTCCTTGCGCCTTTCGGTAACCCCCAACTAGTTAGAGTTGTATATTTTACTTAGTCAAGACTAGAGCCATAAAGTTCCTATGGTTGTACTGTTTTTCTGGGTTGCCACTTTATGAACCGGACCTTAAGGAGAGACGCCTAGAACAAAGCACACAACACATGGTCTAGCTCCCTAAACCATGTTGCTAAAAAGGAAGTTTTATGATCCATCATAAATCATCATTAACAAGTATCATTGTATCATTGGTCCAGTGTGCAGAAGTTGCATAGCCTAGTAATTTGCTACCCAATAGATGCATAAACCCAGGTCGTACAAGGTAAACAAGACATAAGCAACTAGGTATGTCCTTATATTACATAAACTCAAGCATGAATGTAAATGAATATTAAAGGTGCATAGGTTGCAAGGAATTTCTCGTGTTATACTTGCCTTTATCAAAGTATTGCCAGTAATTCTCTTCTTCAGAACCTTGTTCTCATTCAACATCGAGCAGCTCACCGATTGGCACGATCAACACCAGCACACAAGATAATCTAATAAAGAAATATACCAATCAACAAAAGAGCTTTGAAAAACGCACTACTAGAAAACACTAGCTATTGCGAACTTGGGAGCACAAGAAATGCTAAAGGCAGAGCTACGGTTGAAAGGGCACGTCTATCGAAGCACTAGAGCTGCGAAAGAAGCAAAAGACTATATGCTGTATTCATTTTAATTAAAAAACATGTGTAGTGGATATTCATAGAAATACCCAGAGTTGGAATTATTCAATTTATTTTAGAATTTGAAAGCGAGTCAAGTTTTATTTTATATTTCATAGGAATTAAGAAATTTACTATTAAACTTTAATAAAGAACATGTGAGCATCTAATCGAATTATAAGGTATGTCGTGTTGGACTAAACAAATTTTATATAGAGAGCACATTTATGTTGACATTAATCACATTAACATTATTATAAAAGGTGGTGCATAACCCTTGTTAACTTTTAATTAAAGAACACATGTTTAATAGTCATTAATCAAATTAATACTAAATTAATTTCCAAACACAAGTATTATAGAAAACAGCACTGCTAACATATAGTTTATGTTATCACGAAGCTAACGCAACTTGAACGGATCGAATCGGATCTAAAACACAAAATCTATAGGGTAAACAAGGCTGTAGGGACCTATTCATAATTAGCTATATACTTCAAGGGTTAGCAGATAAGTCTCGCAAGACAGGGGTGGACTGTGGGTTATTTACCTAAAACTCCAGGGGCTCTTTAACAAAAATGAAGGGGTACACGGGGCTTTTAATCCTAGACGCTCATCGCTGATCGGACGGCTCACAGCACTCCGCCTATCTCCGGTCGCCGGAGACAGCCAGGGGCGGCGGTGCTCCCAGCTCCACGGCGGTGCTTCGCTGGCGTAGGGCAGCGTAGAGGCTATGGTGGATCGTTTCACACACGGTTTGGACCAAGAGAGAGAGGGGGACTAGACGAACCTTACTCGAGGGTCGTGGTCGGTGATTGCGTAGCAAGGGGGCGAACGTCGGCGGGGAGTGGTCGGTGGCTGCGGTGCTCTGCGTCGAGGTGGCTGTGGCCCTGATCTTCCTTGATTGAATGCTGGGGCGGGGTTCCCGCGCACCTAGGAAAGTGAGGAGGAGAGCAGGAGGATCAGAGGGGTGCGTCTGGCGGAGAGAAAGGGTGGTGGTAGCGCTTACCATGGCGGCGCGGCAAAGGCAGGGTAGCGGCGTCGTGTGAAGGCCAAAAAGGGCGGCGGCCTCGGGCTAGGGCACGCAGGAGCTCTGCCTTTTATAGGGGAGGAGAGCCCCGGGTCGGCGTGGCCTGCATGCCAAGGGAACGGCGGCGTTGGCGCGTGCCGTGCTCGGACTCGATCTCGGTCGAGGGAAAAAGCAAAGGGAGGGAGGAAGCTGGCGGATGGGGCCCGCGGAGCAGTGAGAAACAAGGGAGGGGTACTGGACCGTTGCTGGGCCGGTCTGCGGATTGGGCCTGGGCTGCGGGGCGAACTGGGTTGCGCTGCGGGCAGGTGGCCTGGGCCCGAATCGGGCCTCATGGGCTCAGCCCAATAAGGAGGTGGGGCCCACTAGAAGAGAGACAAGGAGGAGGCCGGGTATGGTAGGCTCATGGGTCGCGCTAGTTTGGTTGGGCTGTGGCCGGACCTACTGAGAATAAGGTTTTCATTTTCTATCTTGGGAAAGTATTTTCAGATTAAAAGATAATCCAGAAAATTCTAGATAATATCTTTTAATCTGCGGAAAATACCCTAGAGTGTCAAAAAAAGTCCGAGCAAAATCTCAGATATAGAGTTGGACACGATGAACCCAAATAAAATATTTGGAGCTCATGAAAAGATTTCTAGAAGCTTCCAAAAGTTGGATTAACTCTAGAAAAAAAATAGGAATAGAAAAATCCAAAAATTTCCAGAGGAACATATTCGAGAACCTAATCGGGTTTTTAAAACAAACTCATACAATAAACACTATGCAGCTCGGCATGAGTGCAACACTCACTTTCTAATTAATTCTAACCAAATTTTAGGATTTATTGGAAACCCTAAGAAGGCCAAAAACTAGTGTGTGACTACATGGTTAGCAACGGGAAGGGGTAGAAGTAGAGCTACAAGAAGGTCATCGCCTATTGCATCATCCAAGTAAGTGACACATGTGTATTTTTATTCAATATTGTACAGGTCTCATATCTATAATTATGATTTGCATAGTTATTGATACATTATTTACTCTACTGTTTTGAAGTGCCAGTACAAGCCACATTGGAGGAGAAAGATCAACTGGGAGGAGTAGAGGTAGAGGAAGAGGAATAGGTGCTTCAAGACTTGCTGAATACATCAATGCATAGAAATGACAATGTTTTGGTGCTAAAATGTGACCTAGTCATGTAATCTAATATTTTGGGGTGCTAAAATGTGATCTGGGCATGTACTGCATTATTTTGGAAAGGATGTGGCCATGTGATCCAGGCATTTGTTGCATTAATTTGGTGTACTGGACATGTCACCTAGACATGTGATGTCTTTTATGAAGTGAAATATTATGCTTAAATGTGATTAACATATTTCATCTCTCTATGATCCTTGTGATATGTACATGTGTGCTGGTTCTAATCTGTGATGCTAGTAAAAATTCATATCTTTTATTTTTCCATTTACTTGAAATATTTGATTCCATTTGCTTGATATATTTCCAAAATAGATCCAAATATGTAAATTTCTTTCAATTATATGGTTAATCATGCCATGGCATATATGTCTTTTTACCCTTCTGTTAGCCCTGTTAGCTACCCTTCACAGAATAGGGGCAGAGTGATGGCTAGATTCAAGAAACAGGGGCAAACCTGCAAAGTCTAAAACATAGGGGCAAACATGCAGTTAGAGTCAAAAACAAGGGTAGTTATGCAATTGGCCCAAATTAAATTGTGATTAGCATCCTGGAAAGCAAATCAATCTGCTTCACAGTAAGAACGACTCACCCGGCTTCTGGAACCAGATGCAATTGATGATTTCTACCATCAAACTCGCCAAAAGGATCTTGACGACCACCCCTACCTGTCATGCCAACTGTCGGATGTTGGGTCTGGCAGGTCCACCATGGGGCTCCCCACTGTGGTAGATTCATTTGGAGGGGTACTACAGAACCGAGAGCTTGATGGTAACGCAAGGAAAAAGACCCCAATTATATAGGTTCGGGCCACCATGGAGGTGTAATACCCTACATCTTGTTTGGGGAATTGTATAGCGCCCTATGCTAGGGTCGAGATGGTGGACCTCGAGATGTTGATGATGGGATATCGATGTAGCCCTTCCAAATATACTCCGGGGCACAGGGTTACATGGCAAGTCCCTTAGTCGAATATTTAATTAATAAATATAGTCGGACTAGGATTACAAATTTATCTTCTGCCTTCTTTGTGCAGTCGGGCCAGCCCACTTTAGCTGGTTGGTGTCTACATAAGGGTACCCGGATGTCTACCTCCGTAAGTGGGGGCAAAGGTGATTATCTACTCCGATCACTCTGCTCTCAAGTACATTTTCACTAAGAAGGATGCAAAGCCAAGGTTGATCCACTGGATACTCCTACTCCAAGAGTTCGATATTGAGATTAGCAACAATAAAGGAGTAGAGAATTCAATGGCTGATCACCTGACACGACTCCAATTCCAAGAAGAGACATCACTTCCCATGAATGACTATCTCTGGGACGATAATCTCCTTAAAGTGACTGACTCAAATCCTTGGTATGCCAATATAGTGAACTTCATTGTCTCAGACTATGTTCCTCTTGGAGAGAACAAGATGAAGCTAATGTATGAAAGTTGCATTCACCTCTGGGATGATACATAACTATTTCGAGTTTGCACCATCAGTTTGTTAAGAAGTTTTGTACCTATGTGCGAGACACATGAAATCTTGGAAAGATGCCATGCGGCTCCATGTGGTGGCCACTATGGTGCATTAGGATACATTTTGGCCCACAATGTATGAAGATGCCAGGGAATTCGTTCGACGAAGTTCACAATGTCACAAGCATTGCAACAAAAACACTAGAGATGCTGCCACTCACCCGCAATTTCCAAGTGTAAATCTTTGATGTTTGGGTAATTGACTTCATGGGTCCTTTCCCTAAATCCGGAGATTGTGAGTATATATTGGTGGTAGTGGATTACGTCTGTAAGTGGGTGGAAGCCTTGCCGTATAGACCATCATACTCCAATAATGGAAGGAGGATATGTTCAACGAAGTAATCTTCCCACGGTCCGAAATGCCAAAAATTGTCATAAGTGATGGTGGATTGTTGGCTTTCCTTACATCGCGAATGAATCTGCAAGCACATGGATATATCATTGTAGCATTTCACCCATGAATACTCAAGGGTATTGTAGTTCTTAGGGTATGGATGTGCAAAGGTTATCTAGCTTGTCACCCCATGAAAAGAAGGCCAACTGGCCTGGGTAACGGGCTTGTCTGTGGATAGGAATCCTAAGCTTGCTTTGGGCACTATCTTAATCCTGGTCCGCCAGGTGTCTTCGGCCAACATGTCTACGCTGAACACAAACAGGGAGGAGGACATAGGACACCACCTACCGCCTACCTCTCTAAGCAGTGGGGCACGAGGCAAACAACAGTGATCAATACAATGTCTACACTATTGATAACTACTCTAGCTTTTGATCAGAAATAGAGCATCCGCTAAGAGAATGAACAATGAACCCACAAGCAATTATAACGAAAGCATAACCGAACTAGAGAACTCACCACCATAGACGAACTCAGATACTTACATCGACTGGATCATATCCTACGAGGTACAAGCCGAAGAAGAGTGCAAACAACCCGGTGCCCCTCCGAACTACATCGCCACCCACAAGGGATTTAGGAGTACCCCTTACTCCCTTGCCTCTTGGTTGTGTTGTGGAGGTGGAATGGAATGAATGAATGATTGAGAGGAAGATGGGGCCCTATTTATACTAGTATAGGGCAGTTCCTAGCGCTTCTTGGATGAGAACATGCATTGGCGCCAAAGGGACAGCGCCGGAGGGCTTCCTGCAAAAGATTGGCATGCATGGGCGCTCTCGGGCTTTGCATGACCCCAGTTATAGCCGCCCCGCAAGCGCCTTGCTCTGGTTGACTAGCAGGTAGGCCTAGGGTATATGCTTGATAGATTCCCCATGGGATTAATTAGTTAGACTGACTTGTGGGCCCTTCACATCCACTTTTAAAGAGAATCGGATTCAAGGCTCAATAAGCATGGATCCCAAAACATGCCTTCTTTTATTTCATTGTTCGTTTTTCAGAGAGACTCTTTTATTTTAGAGAGCAATTTTTTATTCAATTTTATGGTTCACCAGATTTTTATTCTTTCAGCATAACTCAAACAAGGTTGAGGTAAAATTGCATGGACATTAAAAAAAATGGGGCATTTGATGGTATACTCATAGAACACCTTGAAAGGTGATCTGTGCCTCCTTGTTCATGTTGTTCCACTTTTGTTGAAGTGTACCGTGGGCTTCGGTTATGTCCAGTATGAATTTCACTTGAAGATATACCCAAAAAGTTTAAAATCTTCCCTGCAGGAGTAATTCCGCAAAATGACATGCATCCAACATCTATAAAAGTATTAACTCCAAAGGGTTCATTAACCTAATTCTACACCATGTCTTGTTTGATTAAAGAAGGCTATTTTAATATAAGCTCTATGCTTAATTTAAGAATCCTATGGAAGCACTTTCGGCAAAGCATCCAAACCAGAGCATAAAAAATAAATAAAAGGACACATAGCTTGCAGGATCAAGTTGTGATCATATGGCGATAAATTTGAGTGAAAAAGTGGTGAACATTTGATTACCTTTAACTTAGTTGAGTCTACCGGCATGTAAGATGAAAGTTCGGAATTGCTACAGCAGTGACGTGGTCACATATGGTTGTTGAAGACCATGGCAGGGATCCGGTACTAAAAGGGGTTCCTGCCTGATACCAGAGGTCATTTCTCTAGTCATGCTGAATACTGAAGTTTGGTGGAGTGCTATCTAGAGACAGAACTAAAGCACTAACACACATCCACAAATCTCATCGCAATGCCCCTCAGTTCTGTAAGATACGTTGAATACGGAAGCAAAATGGCTGTGAAAACTGCCCAAGTTTTGTTTGAAAGGCAGGCAAGTTTCTTTTGTTCTCATAATCATGTATTAGGGAGGATACATCATTTCTTTGAAAACATATCATACAAAAATAAACTGAAGCATACCTATCACGAGATCACAAGGCATCCTTTGAAATGGGATATAGTTAGCAAAATGATGTTTGATTTGAGGTTTAGCCAGGGATAAAAGGTTTATTTAGAAACATATATCATACAAATAAAAATTCTGAAAGTACATATATCGAGACCGAAACAAGATTTTGAGATTGAGAAATAGGTACACATTAAAACAGAATATAGTTAGCAACATGATGAGTACTTTTGAATTCGAATAAATATGGTCATGTTACCAGGCAAATCATGATAATATATGTGTTGCTGGTTGCTAATGTCTTGTCGGTTCTCACAGTTCACAGCAAAACTGATCAGGACTGATTATAGCATTGCCTTCAGAAATGTAGACTAGCTAGCTCCTTACTCGTTCTTATGCTAAGCAAAATGAGAATATATAAAAGCAAAAACTTTTAACATATGTTGCTTCGCCCACATATAACAGCATGCATGGAACGTGTAAGATAATATTATATCAAGCTCGAATTTCTTCGTATATATAAAAGGATACTTCTCTGAGCCATAACTTTTGCAAAAATCTTCTGGTCTCTTATAAATAATATCACTGGAAACTGAAGCACAATCCAACATCCAGTAACATGGCGATTTTCATGTTTTTAACCAACCTAGTAAGTCTATGAAGCTAATCTAATAACCTAAAATGATCGACGACCTCACCTTATTATGAAGTCTTGCAAGACATGGCTGATTTCTCCCACATCTCCACAATAACAGCGGGTCGTGATTTTTTGAGGTCTGCATATCCTTGGGTTGACACCACATCTTCCATTCTACCCAAAGAGATGATAAATTTCATGCAAGCATCCTTGAGCTGTCTGCAGTTATGCTGCTCCGCTAGAGCTAACGTGGGTGACACATTCACCACGTCAAGTCTCTTGCAAAGGATGCTCTCGCACACCACCTTCATCCTTTCCATTCCGCACCTGTCCGCAGCCACAAGCAAATTCTTAACCAGTTCTTCCTTCTCATCTGCACCAAGACCATCCATGTTGGGCAACGAATCCGTGTAGATGAAGTGGAGCAACGCCTTGAAAACGGAAGGTTCCATGTCCTCGATTGTTATACACTGTTGTTTGTTATCCCCTTCCTGTCCATAGAGCTCAGCCTCAAAGACCGGTGTCCGCATGGCGAGAACAAACTTGTGGGCATGGAAAACCTCGCCTTTTACCTTGAACATCACATCAGCCCTCTTCGAGTTCGAGGCCTCTACAAATTTCCGGTAGTCATCTAATAGGTCTGAGGGTGGCACTGGGACGTCATGCATTATTGTCTCTGATGGCATCACCGGAGTGCCGGTAATAACAGTGACGTCACACCGGATTTTGAGGCAGTCACCCCGCAGGTACGACTCTTCCAGATCGCGCTTGAGCTTGAACTTTTCATAGCCATAGGACGAACCTTCACCGACGAAAACCCTTGTTGGCTTCTTCTTGCTGGAGCATGCCGCCAGCGACGGAACGGCTTCCGGGTTCACCATGGACAAGTCGCAGAGCGCCCTGATCTCGGCGTCCTTTGACAGGAGCACAACGAACGCGGAGACGTAGCCTTCGTCGACGCAATGGTCATCGTAATCTTCGTCGTCTTCGTCGGAGGAGTAGTCAGAGTAGCCGTCGTAGGCTCTCCCGTCCGGGTAGTACCGGATGCACCAGTCGTAGCCGCCGACGGAGAAGGTAGCGGACTGGAGGAACCTGCCGACGCCGAGGCCCCTGTGCAGGCTGTACCCGGCGATCTCGAACACGTGCCGTCCCCGCACCGTCTCCGGGGTGCACCTCGACACCGTCGTCGTTATGGCGTCTTCAGATGCCGCCGCCGCATGCGCTTGCCAGGTGAAACTGAGGGCGGCGGTGGCCGGAGTGGTGGAAGACGGGAGAGTAGACAGGCAGGCGGCGCGGCCGGCAGGGCGGAGGAGATGCGGCTGCCGGCGTTCGAGAGCGGAGACTGGGCCCCGGACAGCGGAAAGGTTGGGGTTCTTCACGTTGACGATGGCGGAGAGGAGGCGGGCCGTGCGACCCTGGAGCTTCATCATCGTCGGCGGAGAGATGGGTGAGGGCGGCGGCGGCGGCGGCGGAGAGGAATTTGCTGCTGTGTTTTGTTTCCTCAACTGCGCATGGCCTTCGCGGTTCCAACTTTATATCGCTCGGGTTACCCTAATGAACGAGCTCGGCTCACTGACATCGGGCCCCACATGAGATTAGGCTTCGTGCAAGTAATAATTGGCCGCCTGTGACAGGTGGGCCTATTATATCTTGATAGAGAATATCTTAACGGCCTCAATACCACCAAATACTTATGGAACGAACATGAAAGACTGTGCTAGTATATCTTCACATCTACTAAGTTGATTGAATAAACAGCCACATATTTGAAGTTTTGAACACTCAAACACAAGTTCTGCTGTAGACACGAAAACGATCGGCAACAAGAGGCAAACGGCCTAATTAACTTCCATTTCTACATTTTTCTCTTGGAAATGAAAATGATACGATATTATTGGATGCGAGTACGGTGTTTATTCCACAAAAATTGAAAATAAAAGGATCCAAAATTGAACAACACACCAATAACGATCAAACTTGAACGGACCGTAACACCCTGATGAGGTCATCTCAACTAAGTTACACCATCCCACAATAATATGACGTGCAAATACAAGTGTGTACTCTTTTGATTTTTTTCAAGTTCATTTCGTAATCTTAGGTTCGCTAGGTTAAACAAATTTGATTTTTTCTTATGCTTCTTGATAAGTATTTACTAGTTTTGTTAAATTGACATGTAATATATTGCGGTTTAAAGGTACTAATTTTGGTTATTTTAGTTAGTATCATGCCGAGACAGTGTCAGACAGCTAGACGTGGTGGCAATGTTACTAATATGTCACCTATCATCCCGATTCGAGAGGCTCACGAGCCCGGATGGTTGACAACACAACAAGTTGATCATGTCCCAATTCCCGCACCTCAGCAATTTTGCTACAATATGGTAATATAGATAATCCTCTGCAAGTTGCATTTGAATGTAATCACTATGTCACTGAGAATAGAAATTATTAATAATGCAGATCATTAATCTAATTACATGGCTAAAAGATGCAAACATCAGTCCATCAAGTCCTTTGGTATTAAGAGAAAATATGACCGAAAAAACTGGTAGGGTTTTGATCTCTGTTAGCATTCAACAAAATACCACCCATGACCCAAATCCCGGTGACATGGTTATTATCCACGTTCATTCTGGCGCATTGTCGGAGTTCTTGTCCGGCAGTCCACTCGGGGGTACCCAGATGGTTGATTTGTAGGCAAAGGGAGATCACTGGACTAGGGAGCTCGAGGTAACACAGGGACACAGGGATTATACAGGTTCGGGCTACCCGGAGGTATAATACCCTACGTCCTGTGCTCGGAGGTCTTGTATTGATTTGCTCAGCGAGTTCCAGAGAACAGCGACGAGCTCCTGGTTACAATGGGGGATCTGGTGGCTAGGAATCGAATGAATGAAGGGGTCGACCTAGGCCGCCTTATATAGGCTGACGGCCTAGGGTTTACAAGTCGGTTATCTCTAATTGTATCCGGCTCAAATCAGGAAACTAATCCAAGTCGGTTACAATATAATCTCCGTGATCTCAGGGCGGGATCTGGACGAATTGCCGAATGCCTTGCGGGCTAAGTCTTCTCCAATCTTGTCCATCAAGTCGGGGATCCTCGTGGGCCGGCCTGGGGTCGGCCCACATCCTTGTCAGACGTGGGCCCAGGCCGACTACATATCCGGTCGATAGTGGGCCCAGGGGTACCCATATCCCACAAGTCCCCGAGCAACGTGCAGGCGCGTGTCGGACTGTCGATGAAGAAATGAAGCCTTCCTGGTCGGCTGAAGCATCTTGGTCGCCAGGTCGACACAAGGGTGGGCGGTGCTCAAAAAAGAAAACCGCAGGCCATCCGGGGATGACCCTGGGCAGACCCGGGGCGGAGCCTCGAGTGGCATAGCGCCGAGTCGTGGCCGAGTCGGGCGCCGAGGAGCTGCACCACTTGGAAAAAGTGACACATCCTGATGGGGCATATGGAGGGCGACGCAAGGAGCCCTCCATATGGAGTAGTCCCCGAGCATTGGGCCGACTAGAAAAGTCGGGCTAATGGTCAAAAGAAAAGGATCTCCAAACTTCGGGGCAGTCAGGCCGCCCAAAGGATAAGCTTTGCCAGACGAGTCATGACAAGAACAGTATTCACATGATCGCACAGAGCGTTCCCGTGGTTGAATGAAGCCAAAAAGGATAAGGGCGGACTGAGCACCTCGAAGAGAGGAGCTGCTGCGTGGCACAGAGCTCACGCGCTGAACAATGCAACCAGAGTCACATGTTATCATTTAGCTCGGGGCTATAAATATACACCAAGGCCCTGAGCCTTGCAGTTATTAGAAGATAGGCATATAGGCACACCATGTTGGGGACTTGGTACTGGGTTCATCCTCCGGGGAGGATCATGGGGACTTCGTAGCTTGGTGCTAGAAGAGTGCTTGCGAAGATCCTGAGGTGTTGATTAGCGTCTGAGTGCTGTCCCGTTCACCCCTGCATTCCCATGTGACGAGGGCCATGTGGGGTGAAATGCTTTGTAGAGCAAGGGATACCCGGAGGCATTCGCTAACAGCCCTCTATTGGTGCTGTCCCGTCGACGGCTGCAGTGGTGCTACAAGAGAGCTTGCGAGGAGCTCATGTGGGCCAAGCTTGCTTCGGATGCAGCATTAGGCGTAGGGACGAGTGCCCCAGGCCGTCATCTTGACGGTTGACGTGTTTGATTCTTGTAACCGGCTCCCTCTGTAATTTGTAATCCTTGTATTGAATCTTTTCTCCTTTTCATTTCTTATAAACGCAATATCTGTGTCCCTGGACCCAGGGGTCAAGAGAGGCGTCGTAGGTTCGCACAATAGTAACAAGTTACGGAGTCTTCTTGGTCGACGTGCCGAGGCACCGAGCCCTAAGACCCGTTGACAGGAGTCAAGGGCGCCGAGTCCCTGAGAACCGAGGCGAGCCGAGTCCGGAGACCCGTTGACCGGAGTCAAGAGCGCCGAGTCCCCGAGGGTCAGGGCTGGCCGAGTCCGGAGACCTTGACCGGAGTCAAGAGCGCCGAGTCCCCGAGGGTCGGGGCTGGCCGAGTCCGGAGACCCGTTGACCGGAGTCAAGAGCGCCGAGTCCCCGAGGGTCGGGGCTGGCCGAGTCCGGAGACCCGTTGACCGGAGTCAAGAGCGCCGAGTCCCCGAGGGTCGGGGCTGGCCGAGTCCGGAGACCCGTTGACCGGAGTCAAAAGCGCCGAGTCCCCGAGGGTCGAGGCTGGCCGAGTCCTGCAACGAAAGAGCCGTTGGCACGCAGCGAGCCGTTGGCCCGCAGTTAACAGGACTTCCGCGGTTTCCGTCCGTTAGTTACGGCGCCGTTAGGGTAATTCGGATCGGCGGAAGGGGATAAATCGGATCTGTTCACCGGCGGCTTTTACCACAGTTACTTTTCCAAATCGAGAACCATCCCGCGCCTCCACCACCGCTTAGTGCCGCCGTAGGAGCGATTCGCTCGCCGCCCGTTCGCCGCCGCCGGATTTCAAACGCCGCTGCCACCGCTACTTGTCCACACCGTGCCGGAGCGCTTCGGCGGAGATGGCGGACTTGAGGGAGACGTTGAGGACGCCGGCGTCGGGGGAGGAGATGCCACCGGCGACGGAGATGGTGGACGCGGGCATTTCCGCGGGCCTCGGTGAAGGCGACGCGGAGAAGGAGGTGACGCCCTCCGCTGGCCAGTCTGGGGCCGCGGGGGACGCCGCCGCCCACGAGGGCGGCGATGCTGATGCGCCGGCGACCGCCGCCGGGGCGGACGCCAAGGGAAAGGGGGTGGCCCCGTCGGAGGAGGTCCCGGAGCTGACCTCCGTGCCCGGGGGAGTGCCGCCCCAGGAGCCGGCCTGGGGTCAATCCTCCGTCACGGAGGAGAGACTCCAGGACATGGTTCGCCGCGGCGTGCTCGGGCCACAGGAGATCTTGCAGTGGCGACCCGCCGGAGATGATGCCCGGCCATGGGAGCGCTCGGAGACAGAGATGGCCGTCTTCGCGCCATTCTTTGAGCGTGGATTTGGATTGCCCACGAGGAACTTCTTCCGGGGTTTGCTGCATTTCTACAGGATTGAGATGAATCACTTGAACCCCACCTCTATTCTGTCAATCTCAGTTTTTATCCATCTGTGTGAGGCCTTTCTTGGGATCCCGCCACATTTCCCGTTGTGGCGGCGCTTGTATCGGATGAAGATCATCGGAGAAGGTTCCGGGAAGGGTCCAGCTAGAATCACTGGAGGGGCTGGGTTCTCATTGAGGGTCGGCATGTCCAGGAGATACTTTGTCCTGGATATGAATGATTCCAACAAAAACTGGAGGCAGGAATGGTTCTATGTCGCGAACCATCCCCCTGCTCTAACTCTCCGCACTGGCCACCAGCCAGAGAAGAAGGACTCCTGGGATTCGCAGCCGGAGGGGAAGGAGCTGCAAGAAGCCGAGGAGCTGCTTGGGTTGATTGCCGAGCTGAAGGAACGGAAGTTGACCGCCGTGGCTGTGATGATATCCTTCGTTCGGCGGCTGACCCAGCCGATCAAGGATCGGGTGCATCCTGGGTTCGAGTTTTCAGGGGGCAATGATCCGACCCGGGAGCAGATCTGGACGGTGTCTATCCCGAAAACTTGTGAGAGGATTTCCGGCTTCATGCGCGGCAGGATCTACAATGAGGGCACGCCTCCAGCGGTCAGTTTTCTATTCCCTTGTATGTTGCTTCGCTGACTTTTGAATTGTTGGGCGTTTGATGAACTTTATCCTTATTTGTGCCGTGCCGGTGTCTTGCAGGAGCGGGCGGCGAAATACTTCAGCCCGGCGCCCCTGCCTGAGGGTACTGTCCGGGTTGAAAAATTGATGACGGTGGAGGAGGCGTCCAGGACTTCCCAAGTAGTGGACAAGGGGCAGGCCGCCTGGGAGGCGGCCGACTTCATCTCGGCTCCCCGAGACGAGGCCGGGGATGACCCGGTGGCCCAGGTGCTTGGCGGGCTGGGGAGGCCATTGCGTCAAGCCGTACGCAAGCTGACGCCATCCCAGGTGGCGGCTCGAGATGGGTCCCCCAAGCCGTCTCAGCAGCTGGGGCAGGCCGCGCGGGCCGAGGCCGAGGCGCGGCGGAAGAGGAAGGCGGCGAGTGACGCGGGAGGTGGCACCGGCGGGTCTCCCTCAGGGCTTGGGTCAGAACAACCCACGCAGGAGACTGCAAGGGGCCGCGAGGGCCCGTTTGCCCAACCATCGTTGCGGCCAGACGCGACTCTGCTACCGAGCCAGACGCCTCCGCAGGTGCTGCGGGGTGTGCAGTTTAAGCGTCCACGCAAGGGCGGGTAAGTTGTCTTAGCAACCCGGTGTATTCCTGATGAGCCTTTCTTGAGTCGTTGGAATATTGGATGCAGGCCCGGGGCATGCCGCCGCCAAGTCAGCCTGCTGCCACGGGGACAGGGCCGGGGTCCAGCACAGCCTTGGTCGTGCTGGAGCAGGTGCCGGTCGGCATGTCAGGGCCGCCGCGCCCACCGAGTCCTGTGCGCGTCACAGGGACGGATGACCCGGTGGAGGATCTTCAGGCCGGAACGTCCGTGATGCCTCTTGAGGAAGAGGCCCCAGAGGGCCGCACAGTGATAGAACCGGCTAGGAGTCCTCCTCCGCTTGAAGATGATGACCACCGGCTCCTTGGGGAGGACCTGGATGTTGACCCTGGTGTCCACGTGCCTCCCCAGGTAGAAGCAATCACAGCTGAGCACGGGGGCGGGCCGCAGGCACCAGAGCTGACTCTGGAGCAGCGGATGGAGCTTGATCTTGTCGACCAAGCGAGCGAGCTCCGGAAGCTACAGAACGTAGCCGGCGTCCTGAACCGTGTTGTGCAGGTATGTCTTTCCGGTGCCTTGTTGTACATGTGAATCGTGGGTTAACCCGAGGGCTAATGTGTTGTATGACAGGGTTTCACGGCACGGGCCACAAGGGATCTTGACTTCAGGCGGCAGGCCCTGGAAGACCGCCGAACCTTGGCACAAATCCACACGGATCGGGTCCGTGAGGCTGAAGCCGCCAAGGAGTACCAGATGCAGAGGGAGCGGGAGCTTGCCGACCTGCAAAAGACCAATGAGGACCTCATGAAAGACATGGGTGTTCTCACCGAGGGTAAGTTCTTTGTTCCTTTGCTTGCTGATGCATCTCTCCGAGCAGCCTGTGCTCATGGGGGTTTCTTTGTAGAGGCGAGGAAGAGGGAGGCTGCCCTTCAAGGGAAGGTCGACAAGCTGGCTGGAGCCAAGAAGAAGCTTGAAGACGAGCTGGCCGGGGCCAAGCATAAGCTCAAGGAGGAGGTCCGGGGGCTGAAAGCAGCCAATCTTCGCCTGGCGACCGAGGCCGAGCACCTGAAGGAAGCCAACCAGGTCTTGAAGGATGAGCATGACCGAGCCATACATGGTGAGTTTCCCTTGCCAAGTCTTCTGGAGCTTTTAGGAAGTCGGGCCCAGTCCCCGAGCATCAGCGTGGGTGCCGGGTAAGGAGTTGATAACAAGTCAAAAATGAGGCAGAGAAACTTTTATTGATATAAGACCAAAGGATACATAGCTTTGTTAAATTCTACGGATAGAACTTGACGAGATGCTCGATGTTCCACACGTTTGGGACGGGGTCGCCGTTAGCCCACTGGAGGCTATATGTTCCTGGCGAAACAACTTCTTTGACAATGAAGGGGCCCTCCCAGGGGGCCGATAGCTTATGCTTGTCTTTGGTGGACATGACTCGGCGCAGGGCCAAGTCGCCAATGTTAAGGGAGCGTTCTCGGACGTTTTGGTCGTGGTAGCGCCGTATCTGCTGCTCATGTCTTGCGTGCCTGACCAGTGCAGCGAGTCGATGTTCTTCTAGGCAATCAATGTCGACCTGGCGGCCGATTTCTGCTTGTCCTTCCTCGTAGTGCTGGATGCGCGGAGCACCATGGGCGATGTCGGCTGGGAGGACGGCTTCGGAGCCGTACACTAGGAAGAAGGGAGTATATCCCATTGCTCTGCTCTTCTGGGTGCGTAGACCCCACATGACGTGAGGTACCTCTTTGGCCCACCGGCCGGGGTGCTTGTTGAGTTCGTCATACATGGCTTTCTTGAGTGAGTCCTGGACCATACCATTGGCCCGCTCATCCTGGCCATTGCATCTGGGGTGCGCCGTGGAGGAGTAGTAGACGTCGATGCAATTGTCCTGGCAGAAGTCCCAGAACTCATGGCCTGTGAACTCGGAGCCAAGGTCGGTCACGATGCGGTTTGGGACCCCAAACCGGTGGGTAAGCTCTTGGATGAACTTGGCTGCTGTGGCCGACTTGGTGTCGGTCACGACTTTATATTCGATCCACTTGGTGAACTTATCAACTGCTACCAAGATGTGCTTGAATCCGCCCGGAGCGGTTTTGAAGGGCCCGACGTTGTCGAGTCCCCATATGGCGAATGGCCAAGATGGGGGGATGGTCCTTAGCGCCTGAGCCGGCAGGTGCTTTTGTTTCTGGAAGAACTAGCAGCCGGTGCAGCAGCGCACCAACTCTTTTGCGTCGGATAGGGCCGTTGGCCAGTAGAACCCTGCCCTGTAAGCCTTGCCGACTAGGGTGCCGGCCGCCGCGTGGTTGCTGCAAGTGCCCGAGTGGATATCTTGCAGGAGGGTGATACCTTCGTCGCGGAGGACGCATTTCATGAGTATGCCTGTGGAGGCGGCCTTTCTGTACAGGGCGTTGCCGATGACGACGTAATTTGTCGCTCGCCGAGTTAACTTCTCGATTTCTTCCTTCGTACCCGGTGACCAGTTCTCTGTGAGGAAAGCGATAAAGGGGGCGCGCCAGTCTGCTTCCACCACGAGAACTTCACTGGTCGGCGGGCCGCCCAGGGTGGCTCCGAGTCGGGCACGGGGCTGCCATCCTCAAGCATCTTGATGGACGGGGTGCGCAGGTCTTGGACGAAGACGCCGACTGGGACCTGGGCTCTGGTGGATCCTAGCTTGGATAAAACATCGGCGGCGACATTGTCTTCCCGGAGGACATGGTGGAACTCGAGCTCATAGAAGTGGGCTTCGAGTTTGCGTACCTCTGCACAGTACGTGCTCATGGTTTCCTTCGTCGTGTCCCAATTCTTGTTGACTTGTTCGACGACAAGCTTGGAGTCGCCATAGCACATTAGCCGCTTGATACCCAGCGACACCGCGATCCGGAGACCGTGGATGAGGGCCTCGTACTCGGCCCCGTTGTTTGTGGCCTGGTAGTGTATCTGAAGAACGTATTTCAGGTGCTGCCCCTCCGGGGAGATGAACAGCACTCCTGCGCCGGCTCCCTCAAGGTTGAGGGCGCCATCAAAGTACATCTTCCAGTGCGTTGGTCGTTCTGCGGGGGTCGGCTCCTGGGTTTCCGTCCATTCGGCCATGAAGTCGGCCAATATTTGGGACTTAATGGCCTCCCGTGGCTCGAAGTTGATGGTGTGCTCGCCGAGTTCAACGGACCACTTGACTATGCGGCCGTTGGCATCCCTGTTGTGGAGGATGGCTCCGAGGGGGAAATTCGAGATGACTCGAATGACGTGTGCCTGGAAGTAGTGGCGTAGCTTCCTGGCAGTGATCAGGAGCGCGTAGAGCAGCTTCTGAGGATGGGGGTATCGGACCTTGGACTCGCTGAGTACTTCGCTGACGAAATATACAGGGCGCTGGACCTTGTATGGGTGGCCTTCTTCTGGCCGCTCGACGACCAGGGCCGTGCTGACCACATGAGTGGTAGCTGAGATGTATAGCAGGAGCTCTTCCCCAGGGGTCGGACCCGTGAGTACCGGGGGTGTAATTAGGAACTCCTTGAGGTCGGCCAGGGCCTTGCTTGCCTCAGGGGTCCATTCGAACTTGTCCGCCTTCTTGAGAATCTTGAAGAACGGAAGTCCCTTCTCGCCGAGCTTGCTGATGAACCGGCTCAGGGCCGCCATCATCCCAGTGAGCTTCATGATGTGTTTCTTGCACGTTGGTTCCTTGAGGTTGCGTATGGCGTCCAGCTTGACTGGATTTGCCTCAATGCCGCGTTGGCTGACCAGGAAGCCCAGGAGCTTTCCTGACGGCACCCCGAATACGCACTTCGTGGGGTTTAACTTCCATCTGAAGCGGCGCAAGTTGTTGAAGGTTTCCTGGAGGTCGGCGATTAATGTGTCGGCGTCGTACGTCTTGACAACGACGTCATCCACGTAAGCTTCCACGTTGCGGCCGATCTGGCTCTGCAAGCATCCTTGGATGGCCTTCTGGTACGTGGCACCGGCGTTCTTCAGCCCAAACGTCATTGTCTTGTAGCAATAGATGCCGTGCGGGGTGATGAACGCTGTCTTGTCCTGATCGGACGCCTTTAGGGCTATCTGATGATAACCCAAGTAGCAGTCGAGAAAGCACAGGAGCACGCAGCCGGACGTAGAGTCGACGACTTGATCGATTCGCGGGAGAGGAAAGGGGTCTTTAGGGCAGTAGCGGTTGAGATCCGTGTAATCAATGCACATTCTCCATTCACCGGATTGCTTCTTTACAAGTACAGGATTTGCAAGCCACTCTGGGTGTTTGCATTCTCTAATGAAACCAGCAGCTAGGAGCTTATTCAGTTCTACCCTAATGGCCTCCTTGCGATCTTGAGCGAATCGGCGCAGCTTCTGTTTGGCAGGCTTTGCGGTTTTGCTCAATTCCAAGGAGTGCTCAGCCTTCTCCCTCGGAACACCCGGCATGTCTGATGGCTTCCATGCGAAGATGTCCCAGTTGTCCAGAAGGAAGGAGGTGAGCGCGTCTTCCTATTTTGGAGTGAGCCCTGGCCCTATGAGGGCCATCTTGGATGGGTCGTCGAGCCCCAAGCTTATTGCTTTGGGGGCGTCTGCAGGTGCCAGCGCGGTGGGCTGCTGCTTCTGCTCCGGGAGTACAGGCTCTCCGGTGGCTGCCTTAGAGGCTTCTTCTGCCAGCAGGGTAGCGTTGCCGAGTTGATGAGACAACTCGGCTATCTTGATGGCCTCCCCGTCACACTCGAAGGAAGTCTTGATGTCTCCACGGATGGAGAGGGTGCCGTTGGGCGCCGGCATCTTCAGAACCAGGTAGGTGTGGTTCAGAATTGCCATGAACCGGGCCAACATGGGCCTGCCAAAGATGGCGTGGTAGGAACTCTTGAAGTCGGCTACCTCGAAGTACAGGAACTCCGTGCGGTAGTTGTTGGCAGTGCCAAACGTTACTGGTAAGGCGACTCTTCCTATCGGGTAGGAAGCTTTTCCTGGCACAATGCCAAAGAACGGATCTTCGGCGCTCAGGAGCCTGCTGTAGTCGAACCCCATGCTGTTGAGGGTGCTGGTGAAGATGATGTTGAGGGCGCTCCCGCCGTCAATCAGGACCTTGGAGAGGAGGACCCTGTCCACGACGGGGGCGACGACGAGTGGGTAGGATCCCGGCTCGGGGAGATGAACCCAGTGGTCGGCACGGCTGAAGGCGATGGGCATCTCCGACCACTGGAGGTACTCTACCGGCTTGGTGGAAACCATCGTCACTTCCCGCTTGTGGAGCTTTTCCTTGCGCCGATCTGGGAAGGCACCGGGCCCCCCAATGATGACGTTGACCTGGCGGTCCGCACGCTGGAATTCGCCATTGGCGTCGCATCTGGGCACCTCCGGCGGTGGTGGCAGTTGGCGTTCCTCGTCATGGTGGCGTT
>CM014275.1:49802512-49814210 GCA_004135705.1 Alloteropsis semialata | reverse complement strand
ATTTTTTTTAATGTCCATGCAATTTTACCTCAACCTTGTTTGAGTTATGCTGAAAGAATAAAAATCTGGTGAACCATAAAATTGAATAAAAAATTGCTCTCTAAAATAAAAGAGTCTCTCTGAAAAACGAACAATGAAATAAAAGAAGGCATGTTTTTTGGGATCCATGCTTATTGAGCCTTGAATCCGATTCTCTTTAAAAGTGGATGTGAAGGGCCCACAAGTCAGTCTAACTAATTAATTCCATGGGGAATCTATCAAGCATATACCCTAGGCCTACCTGCTAGTCAACCAGAGCAAGGCGCTTGCGGGGCGGCTATAACTGGGGTCATGCAAAGCCCGAGAGCGCCCATGCATGCCAATCTTTTGCAGGAAGCCCTCCGGCGCTGTCCCTTTGGCGCCAATGCATGTTCTCATCCAAGAAGCGCTAGGAACTGCCCTATACTAGTATAAATAGGGCCCCATCTTCCTCTCAATCATTCATTCATTCCATTCCACCTCCACAACACAACCAAGAGGCAAGGGAGTAAGGGGTACTCCTAAATCCCTTGTGGGTGGCGATGTAGTTCGGAGGGGCACCGGGTTGTTTGCACTCTTCTTCGGCTTGTACCTCGTAGGATATGATCCAGTCGATGTAAGTATCTGAGTTCGTCTATGGTGGTGAGTTCTCTAGTTCGGTTATGCTATCGTTATAATTGCTTGTGGGTTCATTGTTCATTCTCTTAGCGGATGCTCTATTTCTGATCAAAAGCTAGAGTAGTTATCAATAGTGTAGACATTGTATTGATCACTGTTGTTTGCCTCGTGCCCCACTGCTTAGAGAGGTAGGCGGTAGGTGGTGTCCTATGTCCTCCTCCCTGTTTGTGTTCAGCGTAGACATGTTGGCCGAAGACACCTGGCGGACCAGGATTAAGATAGTGCCCAAAGCAAGCTTAGGATCCCTATCCACAGACAAGCCCGTTACCCAGGCCAGTTGACCTTCTTTTCATGGGGTGACAAGCTAGATAACCTTTGCACATCCATACCCTAAGAACTACAATACCCTTGAGTACTCATGGGTGAAATGCTACAATGATATATCCGTGTGCTTGCAGATTCATTCGCGATGTAAGGAAAACCAACAATCCACCATCACTTATGACAATTTTTGGCATTTTGGACCGTGAGAAGATTACTTCGTTGAACATATCCTCCTTCCATTATTGGAGTATGATGGTCTATACGGCAAGGCTTCCACCCACTTACAGACGTAATCCACTACCACCAATATATACTCACAATCTCCGGATTTAGGGAAAGGACCCATGAAGTCAATTACCCAAACATCAAAGATTTACACTTGGAAATTGCGGGTGAGTGGCAGCATCTCTAGTGTTTTTGTTGCAATGCTTGTGACATTGTGAACTTCGTCGAACAAATTCCCTGGCATCTTCATACATTGTGGGCCAAAAGAATCTGCTGTGCCATACAAATGTATCCTAATCACCATAGTGGCCACCACATGGAGCCGCATGGCATCTTTCCAAGATTTCATGTGTCTCGCACATAGGTACAAAACTTCTTAACAAACTGATGGTGCAAACTCGAAATAGTTATGTATCATCCCAGAGGTGAATGCAACTTTCATACATTAGCTTCATCTTGTTCTCTCCAAGAGGAACATAGTCTGAGACAATGAAGTTCACTATATTGGCATACCAAGGATTTGAGTCAGTCACTTTAAGGAGATTATCGTCCCAGAGATAGTCATTCATGGGAAGTGATGTCTCTTCTTGGAATTGGAGTCGTGTCAGGTGATCAGCCATTGAATTCTCTACTCCTTTATTGTTGCTAATCTCAATATCGAACTCTTGGAGTAGGAGTATCCAGTGGATCAACCTTGGCTTTGCATCCTTCTTAGTGAAAATGTACTTGAGAGCAGAGTGATCGGAGTAGATAATCACCTTTGCCCCCACTTACGGAGGTAGACATCCGGGTACCCTTATGTAGACACCAACCAGCTAATAGTGGGCTGGCCCGACTGCACAAAGAAGGCAGAAGATAAATTTGTAATCCTAGTCCGACTATATTTATTAATTAAATATTCGACTAGGGGACTTGCCATGTAACCCTGTGCCCCGGAGTATATTTGGAAGGGCTACATCGATATCCCATCATCAACATCTCGAGGTCCACCATCTCGACCCTAGCATAGAGCGCTATACAATTCCCCAAACAAGATGTAGGGTATTACACCTCCATGGTGGCCCGAACCTATATAATTGGGGTCTTTTTCCTTGCGTTACCATCAAGCTCTCGGTTCTGTAGTACCCCTCCAAATGAATCTACCACAGTGGGGAGCCCCATGGTGGACTTGCCAGACCCAACATCTGACAGTTGGCATGACAGGTAGGGGTGGTCGTCAAGATCCTTTTGGCGAGTTTGATGGTAGAAATCATCAATTGCATCTGGTTCCAGAAGCCGGGTGAGTCGTTCTTACTGTGAAGCAGATTGATTTGCTTTCCAGGATGCTAATCACAATTTAATTTAGGCCAATTGCATAACTACCCTTGTTTTCGACTCTAACTGCATGTTTGCCCCTATGTTTTAGACTTTGCAGGTTTGCCCCTGTTTCTTGAATCTAGCCATCACTCTGCCCCTATTCTGTGAAGGGTAGCTAACAGGGCTAACAGAAGGGTAAAAAGACATCTATGCCATGGCATGATTAACCATATAATTGAAAGAAATTTACATATTTGGACCTATTTTGGAAATATATCAAGCAAATGGAATCAAATATTTCAAGTAAATGGCAAAATAAAAGATATGAATTTTTACTAGCATCACAGAGTAGAACCAGCACACATGTACATATCACAAGGATCATAGAGAGATGAAATATGTTAATCACATTTAAGCATAATATTTCACTTCATAAAAGACATCACATGTCTAGGTGACATGTCCAGTACACCAAATTAATGCAACAAATGCCTGGATCACATGGCCACATCCTTTCCAAAATAATGCAGTACATGCCCAGATCACATTTTAGCACCCCAAAATATTAGATTACATGACCAGGTCACATTTTAGCACCAAAACATTGTCATTTCTATGCATTGATGTATTCAGCAAGTCTTGAAGCACCTATTCCTCTTCCTCTACCTCTACTCCTCCCAGTTGATCTTTCTCCTCCAATATGGCTTGTACTGGCACTTCAAAACAGTAGAGTAAATAATGTATCAATAACTATGCAAATCATAATTATAGATATGAGACCTGTACAATATTGAATAAAAATACACATGTGTCACTTACTTGGATGATTCAATAGGCGATGACCTTCTTGTAGCTCTACTTCTACCCCTTCCCGTTGCTAACTATGTAGTCACACACTAGTTTTTGGCCTTCTTAGGGTTTCCAATAAATCCTAAAATTTGGTTAGAATTAATTAGAAAGCGAGTGTTGCACTCATGCCGAGCTGCATAGTGTTTATTGTATGAGTTTGTTTTAAAAACCCGATTAGGTTCTCGAATATGTTTCTCTGGAAATTTTTTGGATTTTTCTATTCCTATTTTTTTTCTAGAGTTAATCCAACTTTTGGAAGCTTCTAGAAATCTTTTCATGAGCTCCAAATATTTTATTTGTGTTCATCGTGTCCAACTCTATATCTGAGATTTTGCTCGGACTTTTTTTGACACTCTAGGGTATTTTCCGCAGATTAAAAGATATTATCTAGAATTTTTTGGATTATCTTTTAATCTAAAAATACTTTCCCAAGATAGAAAATGAAAACCTTATTCTCAGTAGGTCCGGCCACAGCCCAACCAAACTAGCGCGACCCATGAGCCTACCATACCCGGCCTCCTCCTTGTCTCTCTTCTAGTGGGCCCCATCTCCTTATTGGGCTGAGCCCATGAGGCCCGGTTCGGGCCTAGGCCACCTGCCCGCAGCGCAACCCAGTTCGCCCCGCAGCCCAGGCCCAATCCGCAGACCGGCCCAGCAACGGTCCAGTACCCCTCCCTTGTTTCTCACTGCTCCGCGGGCCCCATCCGCCAGCTTCCTCCCTCCCTTTGCTTTTTCCCTCGACCGAGATCGAGTCCGAGCACGGCACGCGCCAACGCCGCCGTTCCCTTGGCATGCAGGCCACGCTGACCCGGGGCTCTCCTCCCCTATAAAAGGCAGAGCTCCTGCGTGCCCTAGCCCGAGGCCGCCGCCCTTTTTGGCCTTCACACGACGCCGCTACCCTGCCTTTGCCGCGCCGCCATGGTAAGCGCTACCACCACCCTTTCTCTCCGCCATCCGCACCCCTCTGATCCTCCTGCTCTCCTCCTCACTTTCCTAGGTGCGCGAGAACCCCGCCCCAGCATTCAATCAAGGAAGATCAGGGCCACAGCCACCTCGACGCAGAGCACCGCAGCCACCGACCACTCCCCGCCGACGTTCGCCCCCTTGCTACGCAATCACCGACCACGACCCTCGAGTAAGGTTCGTCTAGTCCCCCTCTCTCTCCTGGTCCAAACCGTGTGTGAAACGATCCACCATAGCCTCTACGCTGCCCTACGCCAGCGAAGCACCGCCGTGGAGCTGGGAGCACCGCCGCCCCTGGCTGTCTCCGGCGACCGGAGATAGGCGGAGTGCTGTGAGCCGTCCGATCAGCGATGAGCGTCTAGGATTAAAAGCCCCGTGTACCCCTTCATTTTTGTTAAAGAGCCCCTGAAGTTTTAGGTAAATAACCCACAGTCCACCCCTGTCTTGCGAGACTTATCTGCTAACCCTTGAAGTATATAGCTAATTATGAATAGGTCCCTACAGCCTTGTTTATCCTATAGATTTTGTGTTTTAGATCCGATTCGATCCGTTCAAGTTGCGTTAGCTTCGTGATAACATAAACTATATGTTAGCAGTGCTGTTTTCCATAATACTTGTGTTTGGAAATTAATTTAGTATTAATTTGATTAATGACTATTAAACATGTGTTCTTTAATTAAAAGTTAACAAGGGTTATGCACCACCTTTTATAATAATGTTAATGTGATTAATGTCAACATAAATGTGCTCTCTATATAAAATTTGTTTAGTCCAACATGACATACCTTATAATTCGATTAGATGCTCACATGTTCTTTATTAAAGTTTAATAGTAAATTTCTTAATTCCTATGAAATATAAAATAAAACTTGACTCGCTTTCAAATTCTAAAATAAATTGAATAATTCCAACTCTGGGTATTTCTATGAATATCCACTACACATGTTTTTTAATTAAAATGAATACAGCATATAGTCTTTTGCTTCTTTCGCAGCTCTAGTGCTTCGATAGACGTGCCCTTTCAACCGTAGCTCTGCCTTTAGCATTTCTTGTGCTCCCGAGTTCGCAATAGCTAGTGTTTTCTAGTAGTGCGCTTTTCAAAGCTCTTTTGTTGATTGGTATATTTCTTTATTAGATTATCTTGTGTGCTGGTGTTGATCGTGCCAATCGGTGAGCTGCTCGATGTTGAATGAGAACAAGGTTCTGAAGAAGAGAATTACTGGCAATACTTTGATAAAGGCAAGTATAACACGAGAAATTCCTTGCAACCTATGCACCTTTAATATTCATTTACATTCATGCTTGAGTTTATGTAATATAAGGACATACCTAGTTGCTTATGTCTTGTTTACCTTGTACGACCTGGGTTTATGCATCTATTGGGTAGCAAATTACTAGGCTATGCAACTTCTGCACACTGGACCAATGATACAATGATACTTGTTAATGATGATTTATGATGGATCATAAAACTTCCTTTTTAGCAACATGGTTTAGGGAGCTAGACCATGTGTTGTGTGCTTTGTTCTAGGCGTCTCTCCTTAAGGTCTGGTTCATAAAGTGGCAACCCAAGAAAACAGTACAACCATAGGAACTTTATGGCTCTAGTCTTGACTAAGTAAAATATACAACTCTAACTAGTTGGGGGTTACCGAAAGGCGCAAGGGGGGAGAGAACCGTGGTTTAAGTATGAGCTTGATCTGCTTGGGGACGAACTCACGTTGCGCCCTGATGTCCATAGGCAAATAGGCATTGTTCACGTTGCGCCCTGAACGCCATCAACCCACTCACATTGTGCCCTGGGTGTTTCATTGGTCCTGAGAGTTGGGTTCATGCGCCTATGTTGAAATCTCAGCAGTCCCTAGCTTGTTAGAGGGACTTTCAAAAGGTCTCGTAGTGAAACCCAACCACACACCAAGGAAGTGTGATATGGGCCTTGCAAACTCGGGCACAACGGGAATCATGACCAGTGGAAAAAGTGTACAATCTCTGCAAAGTGAATACTGATATATTAGCCATACTCACGGTTACGAATGGCTTGGATCCTTTTTGATTAGTGGTTATTACCCGGATGACGTTGATGGAACGGTGATGTTGGAATGATGATGATGATGATGGACATGATATACTAGTCTAATAATTAATGTGGGTTACAAATGGGTTCCTATTACATTGTAGTAATTTGGTTAATATTAAAATTGAACAACTAAAAGTGCTTACCGCAGTTAAACCATGTCAAGCCTTTTAAGTCTTCATACCTCGTGTTGTACATGTTAAGTAAGATGGTTTACTTACACTTGCACTATTCAACAAAATCTTGAATGGGTAATTAGATGAGGCAGCAGTCGAAGTCTTTCCAGAAGAGTTCTGGGTTGTGGTTCACCAGCCAGCGTCCCTGTGGCATTGAGGCTTCATCGTGAGAGATACTAAATAGACTTCTGCTGTGGTTTGTTTAAGACTCTTGTCTTTTGTAATAGTTTGCTTTGTAATTCGAGCACTGGTTTACTTTGATTTACCTTATTCTGGAGCTATATGTGTGTTTTAGACATCCTGGGTACACATATAGTAGCATTCGGATTTTCAATGTACATAGTCATCCATGTGCACACCTAAGTAAGTCTTTTTGAACTTGTCAACAGAGAAATATTCATGTACATAGTCATCCATGTACACTTCTCTACTAAGTTTTGCAATGAAGGCCAAAGCATGCCTACATGGTTTTCCACTCACTTGCCAAGCCCTACAAGTCCATGCTTGCAACTCCAAGTTAACTGCATACCCAAAAATTGCTCTTGATTTGGTAGGTGTTGTTACTTCAGCCGTGCCATTTGCACATCTTAATATTTCACAGCCCTCGATAGCCTTGCTTTGTGCAGTAAGAGCCTGAGTAATATCTGGGATTAATTTTGCCCTCCATTGACATAGTGACCTTGCTTCTCCATTCAATCATGGCTATGATCATCTGCCTTATATGGTCATGCATCTCCATAATCTACAAGTCTTTCAAATCTTTCACCCAGTTGTTGAAAGATTCAGAGAGATTGTTATTGATGTAGTCTACCTTACAATGATCAGAAAATTTGCTTCTGCTCCACAAGTACGGATGATTGTCATCTAAGAATTCAATTGCTGAAGGGCACTTCTCCTATATCCTAGCCAAATGACAATTGAACTTCTCAATTACGTAAGTCTTGGCAGCTGGCCACATGTTATAATTGAACAAGGGTCCATAATAATGCATCTTGAAATTCATCCACAAATGCTTCATGCATTCTCTATGCTCCACTCCTGGATACCCATCATCCACTGCCCCCTTAGTTCCTTTGCCCGCATCTGTGCTGATAACCAAACCTGTTGGTGTACCTATAGCAACCTTCATGTTCTGGATGAACCACGTCCATTTGTCCTTTGACTCAGTCTCAATTACTCCATATGCAACTAGAAATAGCCAATTGTGACCATCTATTGCAACAGCGGCAGCCAACTGACCTCTTGACCTCCCTGTTAAGTGGGTGGCATCAATTGCAATCTAAGACCGCCAGTCTTGCAAAAACACATCAATGCATGGCATAATGCCATAAGAAATCTCTTAAAACACACATCCCCTTGATGCTCTTCTATGTCCAGCTCAACAATACTTCCTGGAACTTATTTGAGTAGTTCAGCTCTATATGTGGGCAGCAAATCATAATTGTCATCCCACTTTCCAAAAATCATGTCTAGAGCCTTCTCTTTGCATCTAAACACCTTTGTATATGGAATTTCCATTGAATACAGCTTCCTTAGTGCAACTTTTAACTCCTTCGGTCCCTTTGCTGCGTCCTTCAACCAACCGACCATGATTGCAGCTACCCAATTACTCATTCCCATTCTATCACCACAATTGTTGACTGAACTACACTTGTGAATTGGCCCATTTTTCTTACCCTGCAGCAAAAGAAAGGATCTTTTGTTAATACATTTCATCAACACCAACATCAACACAGGGATCATCAACATCATAAGAAAAGATAGAAATATCATCCTCATCATTCTCATCAATAATTTCATCATCAGGTTCATTCTCAAAATAGTCAGAGTCATAAGAAGCATCCAAGTCAGTGTCATAGCTGCTGTCACTTAGTGCAACAAGTTATTCACACTCAGAGTAGTTGCCCTCCTCATCAACTACAACTGGCTCTTCATCGTCATGTGCACCTCTCCTCTTGGTATTCTTGCCTTAGCTTTAGGCTTTTAATTTGTGGCTCTCTCATTTGTGTTTGTGGCTCTCCCATTTGTGGGATCTCTCATATTTTCAGTGGGTTGTGTTGGATCAATAGGAAGATCCAAAAGAAGAGGTGGAGCACTAGGAGTTGGACCTACTTTGTTCCTTATAGTAGGATGATACCTATGTTTTGTGGTTCAAAATTGCAATGGCCCTTCAAATTCATTGATCAGGACATCAATGTGAACAACTCTGCCCTCTTTGTTGAGTTCAAACCACTCTAATAGTTGCTCATCACTTTTAATCTCAATAGATGCATCCTCTAACAACTTCCACAAAGAAATGTACTGCTTCGAACCCAAACAAAGCATTCACCTATGTAATCTAGTAATTGGAGCAAGCCATAGCTATAACTATCCACAACTGTAGCCAATGATTCCCACCTTCTATAAGTCTTTGGCCCTACATCTGGCATGTTCGAATGTGATTGAATATTAACTAAAAGTTTTAGTTTACTATGATTCAGCCTACAAATTGCAGCAGGCAGCCAATTTACAGTAAGCCAATATAGTGTGCTCCAAAATCTAATTACCATCCTTAGTAGGTTACTAAACCGCTCTACAACTAAACTGATTCAATGCTGACGGGGAATTGATTCCATGGCTGTGCCAATCTTCTTTGCTTCACCGTTTCCGATCCTTTCTTCCGACCTACGGCCCCAAGCCTCCTCCGCCTCCACGACACTGGTTGTGGCCCCCTTACGCCGAGTGCTAGTCGCCCCAAGCCGTGGGTTGCGGCATCGCGCACCTCGCCCCATGCACAGGCAGCCCCAAGCCGCGCAGCCTTCGCAATGCGGACTACGGCCCCACGTCCCTCGCGCTGAGCGCAGGCAGCCCTGAGCTGCAGGCTGTGGCCCCGCACCCCTCACGCCGCGTGCAGGTGGCCCTGGGCCACGGGCCCTTCAATGACTGCGCTGGAGGTCCCGGCGCGATGCGGGCACGGGCGGGAGTCTCCCTCTGCGCGCGACCGGCCAAATCCACGTGCCTCTTGCTGCGCAATGCAATCCCCTCATGTGCCTGCGCTCCCGCCGGCCGGTGTTCGGCTGCCATGCGCCACCACGAGGAAGAGAAGGGGATTATGTTTGGACTGGAGAGGAGAGTGCAGGTGTTGCTCAGGATAAGGCATGGGTAAGAATGTCTTTTCCCATCCATTTCTCTTTTCCAATATATTTTTCTTTTCATTTTATTCATCCAAAACTGCTTCTACTCTCGCCGTCGAGAAGACAAACATGCAAAGCTCAAAAAAGAGAGGCAAACATGGAGTTGTAGTTCAAAATGAGGGTAGTTATGCAATTTTCCCATTTAATTTCTTGTTTCTGATCTGTATGCCCGATTTCTTCCCCCTTGAAGCGCCACTTGGCGTCAGCTGTCATACATATGCCATCAACTAGGGCAATTCAGGAGGTTGTTTGTGGCACCACATATTCAATCAAATCGGAACTTAGAAGCCATCATATCTGTCTGCATGAACTCGACGAGTCAGCGTAAGTGTTCTTGTTGACACCGAAATTTGGTAATTTTATGGCCCGTGAAGTCCCTAAAATAAAGCCGATAATCTGAGAAAAAATCAAGATGGAAGCTGCAGATTTTGGGACAAATATTAAGGAAGGAAGAGGCAACGAGTAAAAAGGAGAAGTCTGGCTCGATAAAGAATCGGCAAAGGTGACGTTTACATGCAAGAATCGGCCAAATCGGCAGCTAGCATACGTCAGCAAGAGTCACGAGCAATGAGGAGCCAAGCCGATGATTGTATCCATATGATATACGGAGGCCTGCGAACATAACGTACAGAGTTGCATGAATATACATGGACGCAGGTGCTGCACATGTCATGGAGATTATTTGCATTAGAATATGCCGCATGCAAGGTGGTTAAAAAAGGTGGCTGGTCACGAACATGCAGACAAGGTAATAAGAAAGGCAAAATCGGCCAGCAGCAGCAATCGGCAGGGAGAGTAATCGGCAGGAGTACAGGAAGCATCGGCTAGCAGTATAGAGAAATAAAATCGACTGATGTGCAAATGTAGACTTCACGTGATTGGTTGGTAAAAGAGGATGACGTCAGGGCAGAGCTAGCACGTGCATGCCCAAGATGATTAAGCGTAAAATAATAGGGAGTGGCCGCATAAGAAGTCCAGGTGACTCACGCTAATCACACGGGACGGACGGGTTGGAAGATGCTTCAATTAGTAAGGTCTCTGCACGAGGGAAAGTGGAGTCCATGTATTTTTATATTTTCTTTTATTTAGATATTTGTTTTAGGCAAGTTTTGTACGACGACCAGCTAGGTACCAGGGTATAAATATACACCCCCTGGCTATTGTAAAAGTTTTATCTCTCGATCAATATACAAACTGGCATCACGCCAAAACCTTAGGAACCATGTAGCTTATCGACGAGTTCTTCAGCAAGCTGGGCTGCATCAGTCTTCGATCTCCAGCCTGCCGCAAGTTCCGTCACCCGGATCGATCCAAGCTTTGATCTGAGGCGCATCGCCCTCTTCTCGTTTGGATGGTTCAACTACCGAATTAGCGTAAGCTTTGAATTGAGGCGCATCGCCCTTTCTCGTTTATGCTGTTCAACGTAACATGTCGGCTTTACTTTGCTTATTCAATATAATAGCCGATCTGTTACTGACGGGCTGTTCTTCGAGTTTTCGGGTTTGATCTAGATTCTCTGCGTCGGAGCTAGATTTATCTTGATTATTAGAAGGCAGCTTATGCGGTTGTTTGGAGTTTCTAGATTGATTTAGATCTGCGCCATGTGAATTGATCTGACTCTTCAAACAGCTATGAGCATTGGTTTAGTCCGATTTGAGCTGACAATATCGTTCCAGGTCCGATTCACCTTTATAGGCTTAATCTGGTTGTTCTTTGAATATCAGGTTTGATTTAGATTCCCTACGTCGGAGCTAGATCCTTCTTGATTATTAGAAGGCAGCTTATGCTGTTGCTTGGAGTTGCTAGATTGGTTTAGATCTACGCCATGTGAGTCAATCTGTTTCTTCAACAGCTGTGAATATTGGAACGATCTTGTTACTGTTCTATCAGGATGATTATCATTGCGAGCTTCCTGTCCAAGAGATTAGGCAGGAGGGACAACATATCGGCTCTCACAGCTTATTGAATATATTGCAACGGGC
>CM014275.1:49791034-49801512 GCA_004135705.1 Alloteropsis semialata | reverse complement strand
CCTTCCCCGACTCGATGGATCGGGACAACAGGATATTCCAGAACAAGGCGGCTCGTGTCACGGGCGAGCTGTGGGTAAGTTTTCCTCGCACTACACTGCTTAATTCGTTGCACATTCATTGGATATTTTCTTAAAATATTGAATGTCTACATCGCGTCTGTATACAGGATTTCTACAGATGCGAACCGGGCTACGAGCAAGCGGCAAATGAGACGGCTCACAGAGCATGTTTCAAGCTTGTCAAGGACATGCACTACGAGGCACGCGTCCAGTCCGTCATCGTGTACTACGCTCAATTTCTCCAACAGAAGTGCTCTAAAGCTGAAGCTCGAAACATTAGGCTCACCCGGGAACAATACTTGCAGGTACATATAGAAATTCAATACAAACATTTAATTTGTTATTCTCATGTCCTAACCTTGATGATGTGTAGGCTCCTGTATGGTGGTGTGCACAACATCGGCAGTGCTGGGAGGTCATTGTCGACAAGTGGTTGTCGGAGGAGTGGGTCCAACAGCACGAAGCTTGCCGGGAGCGGCGTTTGCTGATGCCGGGTATACCACACCATCAGGGCAACCTTAGCCTGCCTCTGTTCGCGAATAGATGGGTAAGAGATTCCATATCTTCATTAATATACTCAGTTGTCCATAATTTCTAATTACGTCGATCATTTTTTTTTTGCAGTCAGGGGCCCATGGTGGTGAGTCTTGCTCGACGTTCAAGGCGTATGCTTTGTCCCACAAGGGCAAGGCGACGTCCGACATCAACTACAACCCGGACGACCCGCCCTCGGCGTACAGCAATGCAAGCATCCACAGCCGCCTCAGTGACTACACATCGATGGCAAGAGAGATCCGCGGGCCAGAGTTCGATGTCGTCAACGAGAACCTCGACGGAGAAGTTGTCATGACGATGGGAGGAGGAAAGAAGCATGGACGCTACTATATGGGTGACGGTTGCATCGACACGGCCAGTACTCCTACGCTTAACCAGATTAAAGCTAGGAGCACGGACTCCAGCCCCGCCATACGACCAAGGCCGACCGTAGCCCAGCACCAGATACAGGAGCTCCAGGTTGTTTCTGTTCTATTGATCGTTCATTGATTTTTAAATACGTTTGATTTTCATTCTAACATTTGGATATTATATTGTAGACCCAGATGCAGCAGATGGTAGAAGAGAGGTTGGCGGCCCAGCGGCAGCAGTTAGAGGCCGATTTCCAGATGCGGTGGACGGCCGAGCAGCAGAAGATGCAGCAGATGTACATGTGGATGCAGAGCATGGCCGCAAAGCAAGGTGTGCCGGGGCCAAACATCCAATTCTCTCCAACGCCGGCATTTCCTGGATCACATACACCTGTGAGTCACTTCGGACAACCTTCAAGTTCAATTTCTTACAGAACCTAGAAAATTTAGATAATTAGAGAACTTAGAAGACTTTAGAGAATTAGAGAACCTAGAAGATTTAGATAATTAGAGAACTTAGAAGAATTTAGAGAATTAGAGAACCTAGAAGATTTAGAGAATTGTGAGAATTCATATAGCAAATTACATTTAGAGAATTCAAAAAACATTCACAAATTAGAGAACTTAGAGAATTTAGTCCAATTATAAAACTTATATGTTCATCTCATGACTTCTGATGTATAACTTGTCTAAGAAATGCATAATCTTGTCCTATGTGCAGAACCAGTCGGCGGGATCCAATGCGCCAAATGAGGACCAAGATTTGTCAAATCCGTCGCCGTGGTCACAGTGGCCTCCTTCTTAGAGTTTGTTATGTTGGTGTCAACTAAGGTGATGGATGTGATACTTATTTCTAGATTGTGATGGATATTGTGATGGATTTGTGTTTGTGATGGATATTGTGAGATATATTTGCGTTTGTGATGGATATTGTGATATATTCCTGTGCAATGTGATGTATATGTCATGCATATGATATTTGTGAGTTGGGGTTCTTTTTAACGAGAGAAAACAGCAAAAAAACCAGCTGTTTGGTCACTTTGCCGAGTGCATTTACCATAGCACTCGGCAAAGTGACCACGCTGGGTCATTCTGTTAAGTCCCTTTGCCGAGTGCATTTACCATAGCACTCGGCAAAGGGGACGTGTTTGCCGAGTGTCTGGGCAGGACACTCGGCAAAAGGAACATCTATTTGCCGAGTGTCTGGGCAGGACACTCGGCAAAGGGGGAGTATTTGCCGAGTGTCAAACGTCGGACACTCGGCAAAGGGCGCCCTGACGCCGTCTCAGAGGTGACGGCCGTTAGTCAATTTGCCGAGTGGGCCATGTCTTTGCCGTGTGCCAGGGGACACTCGGCAAACGCTTTGCCGAGTGCCCGATGTTTGGCACTCGGCAAAGAGCCCTTTGCCGTCACTTGTTTGCCGAGTGCGCGTTTGCCGTGGGCTACACTCGGCAAAGGGGTTTGCCGAGTGTATAAGTCCCTTTGCCGAGTGTTCTGGACACTCGGCAAAGGGGGGTTCTCCCGTAGTGAAAGCTAGTTTATTTTAAAATCTGTCTTCCATCTGCTCAAACAGACAACTCCATTATAAAAAACACAACGCTATTTCCGTGGCACCAGATTATCCAACAAGCCACAATGACCGACTCTCTAAAAATGCAGGATCCAAAGGCTGTCTTGCCTGTATGATCATCTCCAATGGCTGCAGACGGATGTCCCAATAAATTTGAAGCAAATTCCAGCAGGCAATGCTGAAACTATAATAAAAATTAAAAAAGATGTTGCAGAGTCTCTTCAATAGAAGTGCCACAGAGGACACACGACACAGTCATAGCTGTCAAGGTGCATGGTCTTCCTTCCGAGCAGGTTTCTGGTACTAAGTCTATCACGCAGCAGGAGCCGGAAGAAGAATCTGTGCTTCTTAAGGACATTTGAATTGTAGGCTCATTTGAAATGGGGCAAAGCATTCTTCAGACCAGCCAATTCTTCTGGCAAGTGAACACCCTCGACCCCCAAATGTAAGACCACTGGTCATGTATTGTTGCATCTCTATGAGCGTGTTGGAGAAGAGTTTGTAGTTCAGTCAGTTGGGAGGAAGCCAAAGGGACAGGGGCAGGAAAAAGTTTCTGTTCGGTGAATTTGAGAGGAAAGAAAACACCGAGATGTTCTGGTTCTTAACAAAAGAGGAGCGTGCACGTGGGAATCTCCACTGCAAGATACCAAAATTCCAAAGATCTTTCCAAGCAATAACAGTATCTCCTTTCTGGACTGAACATGAGGCCAACATCAAGTAATTTTCCAAGAGTCCAATTATGTCTCGCCACCAAAAGGAACCCAAGGTGATCTTGCATGGGTGGGGAGCCCTCTCTTGTACAGACATTGCCTGAACATGAGGCCAACATCAAGTAATTTTCCAAGAGACCAATTATGTCTCGCCACCAAAAGGTGTTGAGTTATGTTCCAAATTCAGTTGCATATTAAGAGGCCGACTTCTGACGGAGCGAAGCGGAGGCCCGTCGCCGGAGGCTTGGGCCGGAGCGAAGCGGAGGCTTATGCTTGATGCAAAGTCTGTCAGTACTCCTATTGCTCCTCATTTTAAATTATCAGCTACACAGTGTGCTAGTACAGATGAGGATATTGAATACATGTCAAAAGTTCCATATTCTAGTGCTGTTGGTTCTTTGATGTATGCTATGGTTTGCTCTCGCCCAGATTTGGCTTATGCTATGAGTTTGGTTAGTAGATACATGGCTAATCCTGGTAAAGAACACTGGAAGGCTGTTCAGTGGATTTTCAGGTATATCAGAGGTACAGCAGATGCTTGTTTGAAGTTTGAAAGAACTGATAAGGGACTTATTGGCTTTGTTGATTCAGATTATGCTGCTAATTTGGACAAGCGAAGGTCGCTCACAGGTTATGTGTTTACTGTTGGCAGTTGTGCTGTGAGTTGGAAGGCTACATTGCAGCCTGTTATTGCTTTGTCTACTACTGAAGCAGAATATATGGCTATTGCTGAAGCGTGCACGGAGTCTGTTTGGCTGAAGGGATTGTTTGCTGAATTTTGTGGTGATGATTCTTGCATTAACCTTTTCTGTGATAGTCAAAGTGCTATATATCTCACTAAAGATCAGATGTTTCATGAGAGGACCAAGCATATTGATATCAAGTACCATTATGTCCGTGATGTGATAGCACAGGTAAACTGAAGGTATGTAAGATAAGCGCTCATGATAATCCTGCTGATATGATGACTAAACCAGTTCCTGTTGCTAAGTTTGAGCTCTGCTCAAGCTTAGTTGGTATAGTTGCTTAGCCCAAGAGGCTATTTGGCGCCAGAAGTATTTTTTCTTTGTGTTCAGGATGAAGGTATTGATTTATGCTACAAGAGGAATTTGTCTCAAGGTGGAGTTTGTTGAGTTATGTTCCAAATTCAGTTGCATATGAAGAGGCCGACTTCTGAGCATATATACCCGATTAGGGTTTCCCCTTGATTATTATTATCTTCTTGTAAGCCGCCGCCGACGGCGTTGTAACCCGAACTCTTGAGATAGTGAAGTTTTGCTGGCTGGCACCCGTGGTTTTTTCCCTTCCACCTTGGGAGGGTTTTCCACGTTAAATCTCGTGTCCCCTACGATTTGATTCTTTCTTGTTCATCGTTTATTCGTCCTCGTTTATAACAAAAGGAACCCATGGTGATCTTGCATGAGTGGGGAGCCCTCTCTTGTACAGACATTGCCAAGTTAAGTGCATCCAAGGTAAATCAGCTTTTGTATACAATTCAACAACAGGGCCGTATTATGAGTTCTCAGGTTGATGGTCCCCAAACCACCTTCCTCTTTAGATTGACACGCATGCTTCCAAGAACTAGACATCCACCTTTCTTGTTGATATCCCCACCACTCTAAAGGCAATGCTTATGATATTTATCAATTTGCTCGAAAACCATTTTAGGGAATTTTATGGTGCAAAGGTAGAAGGTAGGCATGGAGGAATAAATCGAGTTAACCAAGATAAATGTTTCTGAATAGGACAACAACCTTGTTATTCCCATGAGGTGTCTCTCCATTCAGGTAAGCATTGGCATGAACTCGGCAACAGCAGGCCTAGTAGTGACTAAAGGGAGAATATGTTAAGTGAAAGGCATACTATACCTATTTGGCATCCCAAAGAAGTAGCTAGAAGTTCCATTTTCTCATTTCTGACATTTATTGGCAAAATGAATGACTTATGGAAATTATTTTCAAACCAGTAGCAGCAGCTGTGGAAATAATTGGAAGAGCTTATTGGAATATCTTTGGAATATCTTAACCTCTATGATGGTAGCCTTGGGTTTCATTATGTAGTCCAGGACCATAGAGTAATAATTACATTATACTAAAGAGAGTCCTACTCAGACTATATTGTTCTAGTCCTAGTCTATTACAACTCATACTCTAACATCCCCCCTCAGTCATAGCGGGAGTGAAGCAAACGATTATGACTGAATTTGAAGTCTTGTGCTTATGTTGTCTTCTCCGCTTCTCTCCTCTATTCCCTCCGCATTCATAGTGGGAGTGTCCTAGTGATGACATGGATGCTTTGACCGGAGTTGTTGCCAATGAGTTGTTGTAGCTGATGTAGTAGCCATGGTCGATGTAGTGGTCATCGTCGATGGAGCCGCACATAGCCGAAGGCGCGAAATTATTGTGATATTTGTAAAGACACTGCAATAGAAAAGGCACCTTGCACCTATCAGAGGTTACCATTGGAGTGTCTTGCATATGTCAGAGGACGATGATGTCTTGCATATGCCAGAGGACCATGTTGTTTGATAGTGTCTTGCATATGTCAGAGGACTACTAAGTCTTGCATTTATGAGAGGATGGTTGTGTCTTGCATATGTCAGAGGACGATTTGTCTTGCATATGTCAAAGAGCGATTTTTTGATGTAGTCCATAGAGGACGCGGTCGTTGCCGTTGTCGTAGAAGCGTCTTGCAGAATTACTATCAGAGAACAAAATGCGATGTCCATAATTATGGACGAGGCGGCGGCTACTTTGAATTCAAACCAAATTGATGAAGACCAATTTGATGCCGACCAACGGCAATATGTTTTTTCACTTTGTTGTCGAGGTACTGAATTTTGATGCACTTGGTGGTTGTAGAGATGCAAGGTTGATGCTGCGTGGACATGCCAATGCAGCATGCTAGATCAAGCCATGCATCCAGAAGGCGACACCGTTGCATAAGAGACATCAGGGCATGTGCACAACATGGCGTACATGATAATACTGCCAAGACATACAAAATACCACTCATCATCCTCTCTTGTTTATTAGGTGTCGAGGGACACTATTAGTCTTGCTCAAGGAAATACCATGAAACATACGTATGAATCCTTTCTTAGAGCATCCATGTTGAACTTTTCTGACACCATGTCTATGGACATGCTTTTACTTAATCGCAATAGCCTTTATACTTGTCATGGTAGATATTGAGTAAAATATAACGGAGGTCCATCAACTTGTACGGAGGTTTCACTTAGGTCCATAAACTCTAAAAGTGCATTTTTTTGTCTATAAACTTGTAATTTATGTCACTTAGGTCCACAAACTCTAAAACAAAGGTCCACAAACTTTGAAAGTGCATTTTTTGGTCCATAAACTTGTAATTTGTGTCACTTAGGTCCACAAACTCGGAAAGTTGCTCGCCTCTTCTGGATGCCCAATTGGCACACCCAATGCTACGAGAGACTCGTTAGCAAAACGACCAAGTTGTTGTCCCTATCATTGCCATGTGAAAATTCAACCATTTAATCACAATTCAACCAAACTTACAATGTAGCCAAAACCAAATTACATTAATGAAATAAGCAAACAATTCAACCAAACTTACAATGTAGTCTTCCACCGGTCCCCGCTGTGTCTGTGTGGCCTGTCTTGTCATCTCGTCATACTGGTCAAACACATCTTCTGGGTCTGAAGGTAGGTCCTCGACAGGACCAGCATCCATAGCCACCTTAAGTTTAAGCCTTGTGTTCGCTCTCAACCATTGCAAATATTTTTCAAAAGGGGGGTCACGGTGAAGTGGACCTCCAATGACAATGTGGGCTCCACGACTATCCCAAGCGTCAATATATCCTTGGTGCTTCATGCCCCAATCCTTTCTACCCCTCTCGCGTCGACGGTCAATACTACATTCAAGACACATTCTTTATCAAATACAAGTATATAACATACCATGATTCCAAGAATATAAACTCAACAAACACACAACATACCGATGAAGCTCTTGATTAGTGTTTATGTACTCTGGAGGGTAAGGTTGAAGACAGCCAAACTGCCTCATCACTCTACTTGGAATATGGTACTCGACAATGTAGAAGCAAATGAGGGGACAAACCGAGCGCCAATAATCTTGATTCATCATGCAATATGGACTAAGCTCCATGGCTTGCACCTCATCTCGATCATAAGGGCGCCAATTCACCTAGGTATCATGAATCAAATAAATTTCCAACAATGCCAAAACCATTACAATAGAACAGACAACGAAAATAAACCTCAATACCAAAGAACGTGCTAAAGACAACTTACATGTGCAGGAGTGAGGCAGTCCAGAGCGTTGCTGTAGTCAGTGTAACGTCTCACCGGGTTTCCATGCACATTGAGAATATTGTGCCATAGATAACCGACAGTGGCCAAAGGCTCTTCACCATAAGTTGGTAATTGCTTCAACAAGACAAATATAATGTCAATTTAACAATATCTCATATCATACTTAATGAAGCAAAAGATTTTATCTTACCCCATATGTATACCGCTCCGGCCGACCAACCGGAAGCCGCTCCCACATCCACAGTTGCAAAAGATAGGCACAACCCCCCATGTTAGCACTAGCACCCTTGCGGCAGCAAGCATCACACATCTGGCGATAGAGCCATGCAAGAACTGCAGTACCCCAACTATAGGTGGCGATGTTCTCCCAAGCTTGCCCAATTATGTCTAACCACATCCAAGAAAAGGTGTTCCCGCTCGAGTCCGGAAATAAAAACCCAGCCACCAAGTGCCATAGCCATGCCCTAGCATATCGAGCAACAACACCACCTGGAGCATCAGCAGGAGGGGCGTACCAAAGTGCTGCACCAACCAAGCGGAGTTCACTCCTGTGGTCTTCCTATCCTTTTGATCGTCCGGTGGATCCGCAGGACGAACACCAACCAACATCTCCACCCGATCTCGCCAACCAGCAGGATCAATTGTCCCAGTGACCGCTAGACCGTCTATGCGAAGACCAAAAAGCATGGCAACATCTTGAAGTGTCACCGTCATCTCACCACAAGGGAGGTGGAATGTGTGTGTCTCAGGCCTCCATCGGTCCACTAGCGCGGTAAGAGCCGCATTGTCCATCTTCGGCAATCCACCCTTCACAAGCATCGCCAATGGAAGAAAGCCAGCTTGCCGAAGGTATGGGGCGTACCTATCATCCCACGCCAGAGGATTGTGGGTGCGGATACGTAGAGGATTCAGCACCTGCAAACAAATCATCAAACCCCATGTTGGACTACATCCACCCACCAAATTCATTAACTCGATACAAAGTCACAAACTAACCTCAATACGCTCCTCAAGTATCCTCCCGCGGTGTCGCTCGTCGTACGCCATCTCAAGCAATGGATATTGTGCGTGCCGCGCCATTTTGACCTTCATCACATAAACGAAAATGAATTTCATGTGGTGAATAAGAACATTGCTTCACATACAAACGCTAAAAGATTTCACATTGACATCTCACGTCATAAACATTGCCATCTCAACTCATAAAAGATTTCACATTGCCATCAAACAAAATTCACATATATACTTCACATAATTCACATTTCCTTATACACATAACCATGAACTTCAATATATACACATAACCATGAACTTCACATATATACTTCATATATTTCACAATTTCATATACACATTTGCCATATATCAAACAAAATTCACATATATACTTCACATATTTCGTATTTCCATATACACATAACCATGAACTTCAATATATACACATAAGCATGATATCAACTTCTATATTTCCATAGCAAGGTACATTAATAGAAAGTCCAAAAAACCAAGTTAAACTAACTTAGTTCTTTTCTAATATCATCCACATCTACACATGGTTATGTCAACGAAATCATCACATGCAACAAAATCTATACGATAGACAGGCGTTACCAACAACCAAATCCACCACTTAGTACAACTAAACCATCCCAAATCCGTCCTCAATCCATCAAATCATGTCAAACCCTAGCTAAACCTAACCTCATCCAAAACTAAGGAAATCAACCAACTCCACATAATGTACATGGTCAAAGTGGAGGAGTTACCTTCTAGGAGTCTTTTCCCCACGTTTTCCACTTAAATCCGTGGTGGAAATGGCCGATCTAGGAGGTGGAGGCGGCGGCGGCCACGGAGGAGCTCCGGCTAGGTTTTTGGGAAGAAAGAAAGGGAGGAGGGAGAAGAAAGGGCCCGGGAGCTGTATACAGCCGAGTCGCGCCACGGCCTTTGGCGCGACTCAGTCGCGCCAAGGCATGTGGCGCGACTCGCCTGGCCACATCAGCAGCCGACCTGGCCGCCCGCGGACGGGACGGCCGACGTGGCAGGCCAGTCGCGCCACATGCTGTGGCGCGACTGCCTCTTCAGTCGCGCCACGGCTTGTGGCGCGACCAAAAGGGTTATTTCTTGAAAATACAGTTCGGGTGGGGTTTTTTTTAATATTTCAGTTTAAAAAGGATTAAAAATTAAAAAAACCTCCACGTTCCGGTATATGAAAACAACACGTGGGAGATCATGAGAAAATGACGATCGAATTTGAATTGTTCAATCCCAAAAAAAAATTTCACCAAAATTTTTCACAAGAGAATCTTACCTGTATGGAGTAGTAAACATGTGTTAATGACAAAACCCATTTCACAACCCCTGGGTAACTTTGCGAGACGAATCTAATGAGCCTAATTAGGCCATAATTTGCAACAGTAATGCTACAGTAACCATCCGCTAATTATCCACTAATCATGGATTAATTACCGTCATTAGATTCGTCTCACGATTTCTTGGCGAGATCTGTAATTAGTTTTATTATTAGTCTACATTTAGTACTCCTAAATGGTAAGATTCTCTTGCAAAATTTTTCACCAAAATTTTTCACCGGAAACCAGAATTAAACACCCCCTGAAAACCAGCTGCAGATTTGCAACGGTCATGCTTGAAGCCTGAAGCCTGAAAACTCCGCACAGGGTGGTACAGTTTTTTTTTTTTTGAGCCAACACAGGGGTTTTTTTGAGTGCATATGCAGTTCCGGTACATATGCAGCTAGACGGTCTAAGAGCATCTCCAGCAGATTAACAAAACATCATATCCTATATAGTCTTTCTCTTCCTTACCAATACCTCTTTTTGTGTTTTTGGGAACCAGTGCTGCAGCAGATTACCAAAACCACTTTAGTGGATAGGGGATTGAGATGAATCCCCTCTATTTGAGT
>CM014275.1:49724789-49789474 GCA_004135705.1 Alloteropsis semialata | reverse complement strand
CCGCTCCTCCCTCCCCGACGCGCGCCGCCGCCCTGCTCCCCGCACCGCCGCGCCGCCGCTCCACCGGCCCAGTCAACCCACCTCACCCCGCGCGCCCGTTAAACACCCCGTACCCCCTCAATCCCTTTTGTTTTCCCACGAGTGGTGTGAGGGAAGGCGTGCGGCGGCGTCGGCAGCTGCGGCGTCGTGTTCCCCTCCGGCGCGGGTTCCCGGCGTCCCTTCCCCGAGCTCGGGCCCTCGGCTTCCATCCCCGAGCACGGATCCCCGGCTTCCTCCCCTCGTCGCGGTCCGTCGGCGTGCGGACCCAATCTGCGTCGCCCCGGCTTCCTGGCTTCCTCCCCGCGTCGTGGTTCCTCGGTGCGGACCATAGCCGGCAGCGGCTCGGCACCTCCCGCCTTGGACTCGACCCTAGGCGACATGCGGCCATCCTCGGCTTCCTCACCTCTGGTATCCTCTCAATCTCACCTCCTGCATCATTTCCCTCTCTCGCTGTTGGTTCCTTGCTTTGTTAGGTGATTGGTGTGTTTCATTGTCCTCAATAATTCATCCCTGTGTCTTCATGCAGTTGTAAATTGACCTCCTGTGTCAGTAATTCACCTCTTGTGTCAGTAATTCGCTAGATTATCTGGAGTGTGCTTCATGCAGTTGTAGCAGAAGAATGTTTCAAATTCAAAACCAAATGTGGACCCCAACAAGTTTGGGTGAAAACTGAACCGTGAGATTTTTTACGGAAGATTTTGTTCAGTAATATGTGTGATATTTATTTTTAGTAACTTGCTTTGCTTAGTTCTATGATCGAAGTTTTGGTAGTTCAGTTATCCAGTTTTGCTATTTACTTTAGTGTCAACAAAGTTGCTAGGTAATTCTTTTGTTTTTAGTAATGATGCATGACTTTTTCTATTTATTTCTTTATGTAAATTGAATATCACCCTTTAGAGATATAGCGCTATGCATTGCTGGTGCTGCACCTTTCTTTTTTATTATTACTTGCCACATGTGTATACACCAATTTTGGTTCTGGATGTCCACTTGGTTGGTTGTGAATGCCGAGATAATGAGATACATTTGTTCAGTAACCACATGTATCTTACGTCCTGTAATCAGTGTGCATTTTTAGTTCAGTAACTTGTATCCTATGTGCCTACTAAGTGCCTAGTCAGTGTTTAAGAAAATAATTAGGGCTTGTTTGCTTTGTTTCCACAAGTAGCCACGCCGAGAGTGCGGCTGCGCCGCAAGTGAATAGAGAACTACTGCAGTTTGTTTACCTTACTAAATATGTAGTAATAGAGAACTATATGTGACAATTTTCCTCTGGCAAATTCTTTTAAGAATAACATCAAGGTTGGATCATGCCTGATGAATATCTTGCCTATACATCTTTAATAATTTACTAGTTCAATTACAACTAGTTGATACACACAAGTACCATAGCCATACTCGTGTACGCAGATCATGGGTCGATTCGAGCGATTCACGTCTCGTCGAGCGAGACAGGCCGAGAATGAATTGCACAATGACGAAAGGGCTACCAATGGTGCCGAAGGGAGCCCTTCCGCGTACCTCAACCTCGACCAAAATGACGTTGGACAAAATGATAGCTTATCAGAGAATGAGGTAATTCATGTCATTGTGTACGTGAGTAACCTAATTATTAGGTGCATCGTTGGATATTAATAGTGTTTAGTATTGGCAGGAGCCAGTTCAGACCGAGGCAGAGATGTCGGAAGAACCGAAAGTCCGAGGCAAGAGAGGCCCGAACAAGATGCCAACAGGCCGAATGATAATCACCCATGTAGATATTACCGGGGAGCCAGTTTCACCACAGAAGATTATAGGGCCTTACAAGACTGCCGCGGGGCGCATAGTGAAGGATTACATTCCGATCATACATCATGGCTGGAATTCAAAGGAAACGGACATGCAACCTTCTAATCCAATAGAGGAACTATGTTGGAATAAGATGAAAGAATATTTCATTTTCCCCGATCCAAACTCAGAGGCACTTGCAAAGCACAAAACACTGCAAACGATGGGCAAGTCAGCAAATAGTTTTAGGGGGGGTACTAAATAAGATGAGGAAGCAAGGTCGGGTGCCTAACTGGAAACACTATCCGAACCAAGAGCAGTATTGGGAAAGTTTCTGTAAGTACTATGCGAGGCCTAAGGTACAAGAGACCTGCTAAAAAAATACCGTTAACCATCATTGTGGGTCTCGTGGGTACCTTGGGAAAATAAATGACTGGGAGGAGATGGGTGAAGCGGTGACAAGCTCTGGTGCAACACTTGAGACAGATGGTTGGGATGAGCGTGCCGTGAGGTACCTGCTTGCTCGTGGTGCTTATTACAACCCTGATGGCTCCCTTAGTTACCGCACACAAGAATCCAGGGAAATAGCAAGTAAAATAAAGCAAGCCCAAAGTGAAGTTCAGGCCGGACTCTTTATTCCGAATAGAGAGAATGACATGCTTACACGTGCTCTAGGAAACAAAGAGCACCCTGGACGCACAAGAGGCACCGGAGTTGTTCCCTGGGGCCTTGCCTTCGTAGACGATGCAAGCACATACAGAAGCCATAAAAGGAGCAAGGCAGCACGAGAGTCCCAATGGAATTCTATGATACAAGCCGTTCGCCAGGAAGTTGCCGAACAAGTGGCCGAACAAGTCCGCCAGGAAGTAACCAAACAAGTAACTCAACAAGTAACCCGAAAGCTTTGGAAGGAATTCAACGAGCAGGCTCGGCACCAAGGTTCGCTTCCGGAACAAGGCGGTGAGATTCACACTAGCCCTGTCGTGCACCGTAGTAGTTGCGGAAGTGTCGGGTTTCCTGCGGACGATGCAGCCATGTCTTTCCAGTGGATGCGATCACAGAACCAAGACAATGCAAGCTATACGTCCAGGACAAATTCTGGAAGACCAAGGTTGCGGTTGGGCAGGCATGGCCTACCGGCGAAGGGGTTCAATTGCATCGTCCATTGCCGGATGGATACGCCAAAGTCACCATTGATGCCATTGTTAAGAAAAGGTTCCATAGAGTGGAGCTAGATATCCCTGGGCAGGATGATAAGAAGAAAATTGGGGACAACATTGGTTGCTTCGTGGCTTGGCGTAAGCGCTATATCTCATTTGACGACGAGTCTAAAGAATCAGACTGTGAGTCGGATGAACGTCCATTGTCACCTGTTCTTTACAATGAGGCACTCCCACAGCCAGAAAGATCTGAAAGTCGATCAGCAAGCCCCAAGCCCAAAAAATGTGTTTCTCAGGGCCGATGTTCAAGGGTGAGCACGCCACCGAGCACAAGGGAAAAGAGCATGCAGTCTGCTATGTTATGTTCTAAGAATCCAGTGTATGCTAATACACCATGTGGGCAAAAGGAAGAGCAAGAGCAAAGGCCAACCAAATCTAACCAAGGCACTATGAAAAAGCAAGTGAACGCGAGTATAACATCGCTAATGCCAGAAAAGGAACAAACGCCACCACCCCTTGAGGCGGTACTTCACTTCTACAAATTAGCAATGGTTCCACAGACAGGGAATAACTGAAGCCTCCATCAGACTTCAGGCGCACTATTTGTAAACAAAGCAACCGGAAATTAAGCGAGCAAAACTTCCTGGAAAATAAGAAGGCAAGGGAAGAGTTTTTAGCAGAAAACAACCTCACAGAGGAAGACCTTATGCAGTTGGAAGAGGATGGTAAGCTTACACCTCCGCCGCCTATATGGTCGTTCCAACTAGGCGGGGATCTTGTGGAACCCTGGCAAATACCTCATTTACCCACGCGAATGCGGAATTTGCATGAATGGTACAAAGGTCAGAGTGGTCAAGCATTTGGGGCGAGATACAAGGAAGAACATTTTCATAAGCCAGCGTCCAAGTCAAAAGAGGACATAGTCTGAGTTTATTTCGATTCGCTATATGAGTTGTACCAGCAGAATGCCGTAGATTGTTCAATCATGAGTTTATTTTCTCTGTAAGTGTCTAAACTATCTTTTTCCTACAACTTATTCCATGAATAAACCTTGTCTAAAAAGTTCCTCTTTTTGTAGCATGGTGGCACACAAGTTGAAGGAAGAAGGCATGACAGACATAGGATTGTTAGACCCTCAAGCTATTAATGAGGTAGAGATTAAAAAGCCTCACTGCTTAACCTACTTGGTGAATGCTATGCTCAAGATGCAGGACAAGAAGCGCATACTTCTTTCATACAATTGCAAGTAAGTGTCTTCAAATCACTACTTTCTTTGTCAATCTTAGAAATGATTTATTTGGTTTTATCCTAAATGCAGATTTCACCATGTTCTCATCGACATATGCCTTGATCAGAGCACTATTAAGGTTTATGACTCGAAACGGAGGAAGCTTGAGTACATCCAACCTCTCATCAACCTCCTCAACACGTAAGTCAGGACAACCATTTTCTTCTTTTCAATGTGTATATGTATTTTAGATAATCTACCATCTAATGTTACCAATTCTTCGTAATGTATGCAGTGCTTTAGCCAAGTACAGGAAGAAAGGGGGCATTATATGTAGGCCATTTGCAAAAAAATTTGATATCATTGAAAAGAAATGGATCCTTAGGCAGCCGCCTGGAAACAATCTATGCGGCTTCTATGTAATGCATTATATGCTATACGCAACTAATGATGCCTTCGAAGAACAAGCAGATCAGGTCCGCAATGATTGTTTTAGTTTTCATATTCATTGTTATTGTCATATTCATTTTTGTGCCCGTTCTTGATAAAAACCAATTATAGATATTCTTACCATCAACTATCCCTCTATACCTTGCATTTCTAGAAATGCCCACTAGGATATGTTTTTGAGATATGCTTATGGTTGTATACTTGTATGAACATCTTTGAATATTTTGAGACTTGAAAATTTGAAATCCACCATAATGAGATGCACACATTATGTTGACAAGGATGAGACATTAAATTTAACTGGAAAGTGCAGCTTGCTTGAATTTCAGAATATTTAGTATAACAAACAAAATTCTTGTTATTCATTGATATTTTGTCACTAACTACATTGCTATTATGGTATTGTGCAGAATTGTAGTCTCGCCACTTCTGAGTTGCTTCTTAGTGAGATTTGGGCACTTCAGGAACAACTATGTGGATTTATTTTAGACCAAGTTGTGACACCAGGTGGTGAGTTCTGTGTTATTTGGGACTAGATGTATGGACTTCGATATATGTATGGTTTATGTAAGGACTATATGTATGGACTCGATATGTTTGGACTTTGAGTTGATGTCAATGTATGGACATTGTGAGACTGTAATATTATTATTGTGAGTTGATGTATTGTTGTTTGTTTTTGCTGGATTGATATATTGCAATATTGTGCTTGCTGCAGATTATACCTAATTATTATTTTTTTACTGGAAAATTGTTATTACAGCCGGTTTAAATCGGCTGTGAAAAGGTGGCATCACAGCCAGTTTTTTGGGCAAAAAACCGTATGTGAAAAGGAGGCGTCACAGCCGGTTTTTGTGGGCAAAACCCGGCTGTAAAAAACTCTTCCACAGCCGGTTTTTTGGGACAAAACCGGCTGTGAAAATGAGCTTTTACAGGCGGTTTTTGCAGGCAAAAACCGGCTGTGAAAATGCCATTTCACAGCCTGTTTTGGTTGGAAGAAAACCGGCTATGAAAAGCACTTTCACAGCCGGTTTTTTGGAAAAAACCGGCTGTGATAGCGCCTGACGCAGCGGGTTTTGAAGGTCCAAAACCGGCTGTGAAACTGATTTTCACAGCCGGTTCATGACGTAAACCGGCTATGAAAATCTATTTTCACAGCCGGTTGAAAACCGACTGTGAAAAAGGGATTATCAGCGCCACTTAATCAGCGCCACTTTTGAAAACCGGCTGTGATGTGGGCAACCAAACTGCCTGTGATGCTCCTGCTGTAGTAGTGTATACTTTTGAAGTCTACATATGGGCTAAAGCAAGCATCTAGGAGATAGAATCCTTGTGTTTAACTAGGTGGTCAAATCATTTGCCTTCTCGCAAAATTTTGAAGAACCTTATTTACAAGAAAACCAGTGGGAGTGCACTTGTAATTCCGATCCTATATGTGGATAACATACTATTGATCGGGAGAGATATTCCTATGATGAAGGATATAAAGGCTTCATTAAGAAATAGCTTTTCTATGAAGGACCTAAAGAAGCATCATACAAACTGGGTATAAATATCTACAATTAAAATACACCAGAGGTCCATCAACTAGTAAACGGATGTCACTTAGGTCCATGAACTCTGAAAGTGCATTTTAGGGTCCACAAACTTATAGTTTGTGTCGCTTAGATCCACAAACTCTGAGAATGTATTTATAGGTCCATAAACTTGTAATTTGTGTCACCTGGTTCCACACCCCTCCACCTAACCTTCGTTCACCGATGTGGCACCCACGTGAACCCGCACGGTGTCCGTGCATCGCCGGAGTTTCGCTAGAAGGGTGAAATCTGAGCCCCCAATTTTGAATCCAAGGGCATAGGGAGAGAGGGATGTGAGACTTATTTTAGAGGTTATGGACATAGATTAGGTTCAAAAGGGGGCACAGACTACTGTTGGAAAGTTTTGGAGCTACGATCCAGATATGACTGGTGCCCGTAATATAGGTGGAGGGAAGAGGTGATGGCTTGAAAAAGGTGGAGGAGGTCACAGCAACGCTCAACAAAGTGAGGATATTATTTCCTCTACAACACTGTCTCCCTCATTCGCACTGTGCCCAACACTCGCCATTGTGGAACACATGTGGCCAAGCATGATGGTGCCAGGCATTGCGGTGAAGAGGCTCATGATGATGCTAGAATCAAGTTAATCCAAAGTGGTTCTCGGTGAGAGGTTAGCGGATGTTCATGGAAAAAGACATCGTGTCAACTTTTGTGGGCGCGTCCGTGGCTGTACGACTACTCATGGACAAAGCAATGGAGGAACTCATCGGGTTTCTCAACCATAATGAGAGCCTACTTGAGGTCCAGTATGGTTGGAAAGGCTCCTTTGAGATACCACCTAGGGGAACAGAGATGAAAAGGAAGTCTCTTTAGTAAACATATCATACCAGTGCTACATGTACACGTGGAAGAATATGGACATATGTGACACAAAATACAAGTTTATAGACCCAAAAGATGCACTTTCCAAGTTTGTGGACCTAAGTGACACAAATTACAAGTTTATGGACCAAAAAATGCACTTTCAAAGTTTGTGGACTTTTGTTTTAGAGTTCGTGGACTAAGTGACATAAATTACAAGTTTATAGACAAAAAAAATGCACTTTTATAATTTATGGACCTAAGTGAAACCTCCGTACAAGTTGATGGACCTCCGGTATATTTTACTCAATATCTACCGTGACTAGTCTAAAGGCTATTGCGATTAAGTAAAAGCATGTCCATAGACATGGTGTCAGAAAAGTTCAACATGGATGCTCTAAGAAAGGATTCATACGTATGTTTCATGGTATTTCCTTGAGCAAGACTCATAGTGTCCCTCGACACCTGATAAACAAGAGAGGATGATGAGTGGTATTTTGTATGTCTTGGCAGTATTATCATGTACGCCTTGTTGTGCACATGCCCTGATGTCTCTTATGCAACGGTGTTGCCTTCTGGATGCATGGCTTGATCTAGCATGCTGCATTGGCATGTCCACGCAGCATCAACCTTGCATCTCTACAACCACCAAGCGCATCAAAATTCAGTACCTCGACAACAAAGTGAAAAAACATATTGCCGTTGGTCAGCATCAAATTGGTCTTCATCAACTTGGTTTGAATTCAAAGTAGCCGCCGCCTCGTCCATAATTATGGACATCGCATTTTGTTCTCTGATAGTAATTCTGCAAGACGCTTCTACGACAACGGCAACGACCGCGTCCTCTACGACGGCAAGACTGCATCAAAAAATCGCTCTTTGACGTATGCAAGACAAATCGTCCTCTGACATATGCAAGATACAACCATCCTCTGATAAATGCAAGACTTAGTAGTCCTCTGACATATGCAAGACACTATCAAACAACATGGTCCTCTGACATATGCAAGACATCATCGTCCTCTGACATATGCAAGACACTCCAATGGCAACCTCTGATAGGTGCAAGGTGCCTTTTCTATTGCAGCTCCGTCTTTACAAATATCGCAATAATTTTGCGCCTTCAGCTATGTGCGGCTACATCGACGACGACCACTACATCGACCACGGCTACTACATCGGCTACAACAACTCATCGGCAACAACTCCGGTCAAAGCATCCATGTCATCACTAGGACACTCCCACTATGAATGCGGGAGGGAATAGAGGAGAGAAGCAAAGAAGACGATAGAAGCACAAGACTTCAAATTCAGGCATAATCGTCTGCTTCGCTCCCGCTACGACTGAGGGGAGATGTTAGAGTATGAGTTGTAATAGTCTAGGACTAGAACAATATAGTCTGAGTAGGACTCTCTTTAGTATCATGTAATTATGACTCTATGGGCCTGGACTACATAATGAAATCCAAGGCTACCATCATAGAGGTTAAGATATTCCAAAGATATTCCAATAAGCTCTTCCAATTATTTCCACAGCTGCTACTACTGGTTTGAAAAATAATTTCCATAAGTCATTCATTTTTCCAATAAATGTCAGAAATGAGAAAATGGAACTTCTAGCTACTTCTTTGGGATGCCAAATAGGTAGTATGCCTTTCACTTAACCTGGCCTCCCTTAGTCACTACTAGGCCTGCTGTTGCGGAGTTCATGCCAATGCTTACCTGAATGGAGAGACACCTCATGGGAATAACAAGGTTGTTGTCCTATTCAGAAACATTTATCTTGGTTAACTCGATTTATTCCTCCATGCCTACCTTCTACCTTTGCACCATAAAATTCCCTAAAATGGTTTTCGAGCAAATTGATAAATATCATAAGCATTGCCTTTAGAGTGGTGGGGATATCAACAAGAAAGGTGGATGTCTAGTTCTTGGAAGCATGCGTGTCAATCTAAAGAGGAAGGTGGTTTGGGGATCATCAACCTGAGAACTCATAATACGGCCCTGTTGTTGAATTGTATACAAAAGCTGATTTACCTTGAATGCACTTAACTTGGCAATGTCTGTACAAGAGAGGGCTCCCCACTCATGCAAGATCACCATGGGTTCCTTTTGGTCGCGAGACATAATTGGTCTCTTGGAAAATTACTTGATGTTGGCCTCATGTTCAGGCAATGTCTGTACAAGAGAGGGCTCCCCACTCATGCAAGATCACCTTGGGTTCCTTTTGGTGGCGAGACATAATTGGTCTCTTGGAAAATTACTTGATGTTGGCCTCATGTTCAGTCCAGAAAGGAGATACTGTTATTGCTTGGAAAGATCTTTGGAATTTTGGTATCTTGCAGTGGAGATTCCCACGTGCACGCTCCTCTTTTGTTAAGAACCAGAACATCTCGGTGTTTTCTTTCCTCTCAAATTCACCGAACAGAAACTTTTTCCTGCCCCTGTCCCTTTGGCTTCCTCCCAACTGACTGAACTACAAACTCTTCTCCAACACGCTCATAGAGATGCAACAATACATGATCAGTGGTCTTACATATTTGGGGGTCGAGGGTGTTCACTTGCCAGAAGAATTGGCTGGTGTGAAGAATGCTTCGCCCCATTTCAAATGGGCCTACAATTCAAATGTCCTTAAGAAGCACAGATTCTTCTTCCGGCTCCTGCTGCGTGATAGACTTAGTACCAGAAACCTGCTCGGAAGGAAGACCATGCACTTGACAGCTATGACTGTGTCGTGTGTCCTCTGTGGCACTTCTATTGAAGAGACTCTGCAACATCTTTTTTAATTTTTATTATAGTTTCAGCATTGCCTGCTGGAATTTGCTTCAAATTTATTGGGACATCCGTCTGCAGCCATTGGAGATGATCATACAGGCAAGACAGCTTTGGATCCTGCATTTTTAGAGAGTCGGTCATTGTGGCTTGTTGGATAATCTGGTGCCACGGAAATAGCGTTGTGTTTTTTATAATGGAGTTGTCTGTTTGAGCAGATGGAAGACAGATTTTAAAATAAACTAGCTTTAGTTTCTCGAGGCTAAGCCGGTTATCCAGGAGTTGTTAAACAATTGGCTGAGTAGCTTTTAAGTTCTTCTTATTTCTTTCTCCCTCTAGGGCCTTCGGCCTTGTACATAATTTCTTCATATATATGAAAGAATAGGTAGGGGCCTCCCCTGCTGATTCGGTCAAAGCAAATAATGGTAACAAAGCTCATCTTTTAAAATGGTCGCTACTGGCCCAAATTATTTTCATTTTGATATTCTTTTTACTGTTTATACTTTTATAACTGCCTTTGTTAACTCCTCAAAACGGTAAAATCTAGAAAACGATACTGAAAATCAGAAATTACCGTTTTCATTTTGGTCCCTAATCCCCATCAGATCCTAAAATAGTTAAATTCGCCATAAACCCTTCAGCGTCGACGCACAATGGCTACAGACGCATGCATGTAACATTAAATATGGAACTTTGTCCGTAGTAGCTAGGCAGGGGCAGTTATACATTATATTTACCTCCACTACTCCAACGACGGAAGCAATGTTTGATTCTTAATTACTAGAAACTGAAGAAAAGACTCATGAGTAGTATTCATCTGAATTCAAAGTTCCACAGGACCACCATGGATTATCTAGGTGTCACAGAATTGGGTCTTTCTACAATGCTATCTCATTTCTAACAAGCATGTATATCTAAAATAAGATTACCTTCTATTTTTACTATTTGCAATTAAACTTGGGTTCATTTCTCAAACTAAATACCTATGCTCTCTCCAGTGTTTTTTTATTCTTTCCATAAATTTTTATGCACATTATTCGCTAGGGATGCATATATATGTTCTTGGTTTCTTATACATCCGAGATATATCTAGGCATCCCAAAAATATCAGATAATTACATTAGTCACTTTCGCAAGACTCCTTATTGATCTTCTGTTGATTGAGTTATTCAATGCATAACAAACAAAGAATCTTATGTTGCTGCATTTGAAAATCCCTATTTGTTAGGCTCGGCTACTGACCGCAACGTGCCCGTATGATGTACCCATGACTCGACAAAAGGGTAGTCCCTACTAATATTGTCTCCAACATTTCAAATTGAACCAGATTTGTTTCCCTAGGCGACTAAAATGAATACCGATATATGGGATGACAGATGATGTGATGAACCATTCAACCACTGTAGCTAAGAGTCTGAGCTACACAGATCCATGTAAAGGAAAGCAACAGGGTACTATTTTTATACTAAGCAACAGGCAATTGGTGTCTAGCCATAGGCTGGTTGCCATTGCCAGATCTATATATGAGCGAGGAAAACCTTCATATTATTCGATTAGATCTACGATAGGCTGCCCTTCCCTGCAGGATATCAGTTGTAGCTTCTTCCCTGCAGACGCTCGTTAACCCCTTGGCAGGAACACGTTGAAGCCATGGATCAGTTGGGGGTACCCGCCGAGCAGGAGCTTGACGCGGTCGATCTTGGTGGCCTTGTTCATAGTGCTGAAACCCACAAACAACAGATCAGCCCAACGATCTCCATGGAATGAAACAGCTCGTGATAGTTGGAACTACCACCAGCAGATCGAAGCTACACAACTCTTAGCTACTAGAAAGGGATTGCTACAGAAATATTAGTCGTCGTGCGAGGAATCAAGCACCAACCATCACTGACCTGTCATTCATGACGTCGAGGAACTCCTCGTACTTCTCCGGCTCGCTGGCGAACTCTCTCTTCACGGTCAGCACAAAACAGATCGCGTCGCCGAGATCAGGTGGCGGCGCTTGGCTCCTTTACCAAGGGATGGGATGGAAACCATTAGACTACACAGATCGGTGACAAAGCCATACAAGAGAGGAGGGGTAAAAGTGTGATGATACTAACGGATGGCGAGCTCGAGGAGCCATGGGCGTGCCATGCTCCACCTCCCGGGCACGCTTCAAACGAGCAGTGAGACCACCCATCCCTTGGTCAGAGTGAGCCGCGCAGGACAAGCACAAGCAGCACCTGCCGTGGCCGCCTCTATAAGAAGTATGGCAGGGGGGAAGCGACAATCTCTAGCCTCGCGTTCGAAGAACGCCAAGTAAAGATTACATTCGGTGCACAACACATATTTTGTTCACACGGCAAGTAATGCCAGTTGGCACGTCTGACGGCACACGTGCCGCAGGATGGGGACTACGTGGCGGAGAGCGCGGCGCGGTTGGTGGGGTGGGTGGGGCCAAGGAATAATTTATCAGGAATAAAATATCAACAATATGATAATCCCGTTTATCAGTAAGGCCCTGTAAAAAAAGTTATTGCCTAAAAATTAAATTAGTTGAATCTGCATGTAGTTAACTTGTCGACCAACATAAAAGTGTGATATTAACTCATTTCCTTATATATTATCATATGTAGTTTGCTATGTTAGGTGGTTTGGAGATAACTGTGCACTTTTTTAGAGAAGTTGAGCGTAATTGTTGTTTAAGTTTTGGACGAAAAGCAATATCCAAAAGACTGATAGATTTCTGATAAAAAATAATGAACCCATTTATACCTGACGTCCCGTATCTTTTCCTAATCAGTAATGTTAACCCTTGGTGGTGTTCTTCACCCTAAAGAAGTTCGAATTCCATCGCTCGTGGTAGAGAGACATCGACTGCACACGATGACGAACTGGCGATGGCGGAGGTTTCGCACCCCGTGAAGAACAGGAAATCCAAGGGTGTTGATCATTGGTGTGCTGACAGGTAGGTAGACCATACTATGCTGGTTTGTTACAATTGCAAATATTTGATGGTTGATAAATATGGTAGCCCTTCCTTAAAAAAATGTCAGTGACCACGAGGTATACAGCTTAGTTTGAGAAATATAACAAGTTTTCATGTTAGCCTTACTTAAAAAAGACTTCAGTTTCTGTTTTTTTAACAGTAGCAAATTACAACACGATTTTTCTGGGGTAGAGGATTGTCACACTCTAGCAATGCTTTTGCTTTGGCTAGCAATCTCTAATCCTCAGTCTTTGATTGCCTGCTTATCTAATCATGTGAAAACCTTGTCGTGGAGGAAAAGGGTTAGGCAGTTGTTGTTTTGCCAAGCTTAGCCCCTTGCAAGAGAGTACCCCTTCTTGGTGGGTTGATCTCGCGAGCTTTTTACCAAGAAATTTGGTTTTCCTAATGCCATCCCTTTCTATTAAGATAACAAAAAACTGACTGAAACAACCGAGAACCAAACCAAAGTAATTAAAACCGAAAGAAACGGTAGTAATTTGGTTGCAGGTTCTTACTAACCGAAGTTATTCCGGTTAGTTTGGTTTTAGGCCTCTAGATAACCGAAGTAACCGAGCTAAAGAGGCCCAATTACTCTTTCAGCCCACAGGCCCAATAAAACGCACCCTCCAAACCCTAGGTATATATTTATTCCGTTTACTCACTTCCCCATATGTCCTGCCTCGCTGTCGCAGGCCATTGTCCCCATCCCTAATTCCATGGCAGCCTGCCCCCTGGCATTGCAGGGGCAGCAGCAGCAGCAACACCAGGCCAGCGGCCATCCGTGTGTCCAACCAGGTTCCCACTCCTTCGTCTTGCTTCCTCCTCCCTGCCAGGTCGTCAGCTCCTGCGTCACACGCGACGGCGGCGATGGCGACTCTTCATCAGCCGTTGCGGTGCTCTAAGCAGCGGCGCCCACGCTGACTTCCGTTCACAGTAGAGTTGCGGAGACCGAGTCTCGTCCTTCCTTTTCATGCTGAATGGATTGATCCCACCCTTTCATGAATGAATATATTGCAAGTTGAAATTGGTGGGTTGGGTTCGGTAATGACCGAAACTGAACCGAATTGGTCGGTTGGGTTCGGTAATGACCGAAACTGAACTGAATTAATCGACACCAAACTTCCTTGTTTCTCCTTTTTTTCTAAGAACCGATCGGTTCCTATTTTTAGCTAACCGATTTTTACAAGAAACCGAGGAACCAATCGGATCGGTTTGGTCTAACCAAATGCCCACCTCTACCCCTTCTTCGTTGGTTGATCTCATGAGCTTTTTACCAAGCAATTTGTCTTGCCTAACACCATTCCTTTTCCAATAAGTTCAAGACAATGCCATTTGTACTTGTATTGACATGGTGCACAGTTATTGTTTTGGTTACTCTTCGTGGCTATGTTTCTTGTATTTAGAGTTTCATTGTTCACATGACGTCTGCATTTTGAGCCATACTCTCACAGATTGCTTGCCTGTAAGTTCCTGCATGATCTATAAAGGGGAAGGGGGTGGGCGTAGTTGCTGCTCGATTCTTCTCTTTCAAATGGTGCACAAATTAAAAGTAACTAACATGACGACTCTGGTAATAATGAAATACTGTGTCATTTATATCTATGAACCAGGATGATATATCCTTCATCTAGCATGTACCTTAAAGATGACAATAGTCGAATGTAGTGCCTTGGACAAGGTAATGTGATCTGTATCACATAACTATATATGATAAATAATGTGCCAGCAATAACCATTCAAACTCGTAAGCTCAACACATCATTTCAGAAATATGTTGCACTGGCTATATATAACTCTTACTACTAGAAAACTCGCCATTGGTACTGGTTGGTAACCCCCATAGGTACCGGTTCTGCAACCGGTACTCGCAACCGAGACTAAAGGCCTTGGTCTTTGGTCTTGTGTATGGATCTAAAATGATGGCTGGTGTCATCTTTCAACGGTAGACCATATTCTTGTCGTTGATAATTCCGGGATACCCGGGGGATATATGAGTGTGTACATAGAGCCTCTAATTGATGATTTGCTCCGTGCTTGGGATGAAGGGGTATGGACATACGACCGAGCTACAAAGACAAATTTCAAAATGCATGTGTGGTACATGTACTCCCTGCATGACTTGCCGGCGTATGGGATATTCTGCGGCTGGTGTGTCCACGGGAAGTTCCCATGCCCAGTATGCAAGGCAACTCTCAAATTCATCTGGTTGACGAAGGGTGGCAAGTATTCTTCGTTCGACAAGCACCAACAATTCTTCCCTATGGACCATCCATTCAGACGGGACATTAAGAACTTTACCAAAGGTGTAATGGTTAAAGAACCCCCACCGCAGATGCTGATAGGTGTCACGGTTCGTGCGCAGTTAGACGCACTCAAGGTCAACAAAGAAGGTGGTGGGTTTGAGGGTTATGGTGAGGAACATGCCTAGACTCAGAAGTCGGGCTTATGGAGGCTCCCCAACATGTGTGACCTTCTTCTTCCACATAACATTGATATGATGCACACTAAAAAGAATGTCGCCGAGGCAATATTCGGTACAGTCATGGACATTTCTGATAAGACAAAGGATAATGTTAAGGCTAGAGTGGATCAAGCTAGGATGTGCAATTGACCAAAGTACGACATTCCGCCTCCCAAAGACGGCAAGAAAAGGAAAAAGCCTCCTGCTGAATTCGTACTGAAGAAGGACCAAAGGAGGGAAGTACTAGAATGGTTCCAAACTTTAATGTTTCTTGATGGGTATGCAGCAAATCTGAGGAGGGGGTGAACTTAGCTACAATGCGAATCAATGGGCTCAAGAGCCATGACTACCACATATGGATTGAGCGGCTTCTTTCGGTGATGGTTCGAGGCTATCTCCCTGATCATGTGTGGCTTGTGCTGGCAGAGTTAAGCAATTTCTTTTGCGTACTTTGTGCTAAGGAATTATCTCGAACTGTGGTTGCAGAAATGGAAAAATTTGCTCCAGTGTTGCTTTGTAAGTTGGAGAAGATCTTTCTGCCCGGTTTTTTCAATCCAATGCAGCATATGATTTTGCACCTCCCGTATGAGGCACGAATGGGGGGGTCCTGTGCAGGGCCGTTGGTGCTATTCAATTGAGAGGCAATAAAAAGTTCTTCGAACCAAATGTAAAAATAAATGCAAAATTGAAGCTTCCATTGCAGAGGCATACTGTACTGAGGAGGTGTCAAATTTCACAACAAAATACTATGGTGACACCCTTCCGAACGTCCATAATCCACCACCTCGTTACAATGCCAACGAAAATGATTCAAACCTCAGCCTTTTTAGAGGGCAACTTGGAAGTTCAAGTGGTGGCACTCGTAAGACCTTGCAACATGAAGAGTTGCGAAAAATCATGATGTATGTGTTGACCAACCTTTCCGAAGTGGAAAATTACATTCAGTAAGTTCTCAACAAACTAGTTCTCAATGATTTTGCATCCAACCCCTCTTAATCTTCTTCTCCTTCGTACAGAGAATTTACTCATCAATTCTGGCGAAGAAATAGGGCACCGACACCATATCAAGTTGATACCCTTCTTAAAAATGGAGCAGGAGGTTCTGCGCCCGATTTTATTTCTTGGTTCAAACATAAGGTACAGTCATTCTAAGGCTCGTACTTTTTACGACGTGCGAATAATAACACGAACTATCATGATTCTACTTGCAGGGCCAAAATGATGAGTCTATGAGTCGTAAGTTGAGACAGATTGCCAATGGTTGTGCCTATAGGGTCATGTCATACTCCGGCTATGATGTGAATGGATATCGCTTTCACACAAAAAGCCACGAGCAGAGCCGGCCCAATCGAAGAACCACAAATAGCGGAGTTTGTATGACAGCCAATGATGGGGTCGATTATTATGGCATAATTGAAGAAATATATGATCTAACATTTCATGGTTGCAAACCTCTTAAGCTGGTCATATTCAAATGCCACTGGTTTGATCCTAACAAAGTGCGACGGACCCCTAATCTTGGACTAGTCGAAATTCGACAGTCATCCGTGTATCCAGGAGACGATGTCTATATTGTGGCTCAACAAGCCACACAAGTTTATTATCTCTCATACCTGTGCAAAACCAACAAACGTCTTCAGAGTTGGGACGTTGTGTACAAGGTGTCGCCACACGGCAAACTACCTGTCCCAAACAATGAAGATTATAACATAGATCCAAACACGTATGACGGAGAGTTCTTTCAAGAAGATGGGCTACCAGGGTGTTTTGAGATAGATTAACCGGAGCGATCGGAATGGAAGTAGACGATGATGAAACAGTTCATGACGAGGACGCTGGAGATGAGGTTTATAATGCAAAGGATTTAGAATTACTTGAGCAATTACAATTAGGGCTTGATGACGATGACAATACTCCTTTGGAGCACAGGCCTGAATATGAACTCGATATGCAAGATAGTGATGATGAGACTTATGATCCAGCTAATCTCGATCAAGATGATTATTTCTAATACATGTTAGTTTCTAATTATGTGTTGTTTATTTTGTAATTATGTTACTCTTTCTAAATATATACTGATTGGTTTACTATTTTTAATTGCAGGTGATTGAACAAAGATGGTGGGCGGCGGTGTAGCATGAAAATGTGTGTCTGCTTTCAGAAGAGCTATGCCAAGCCCTGCTGCGTCGGGGCCCTTGACTTGGGGTCGAGGGAAGGGTCGAGGGAAAGGTAGCCCCAAGGGTGGCCGAAAGGGTCGACCTGTAGAGCCGCCTTCGCCTGAGGAGGAGGAGGAGTAGCAGCAGCAGTAGGAGCAACCGCAGTGGCAGGAGGATGAATACGTTCCTTCCGAGGAGGAGGAGGAGGAGGAGGAGGGGGCGGAGGCGGAGGCGGAGGCAGAGGAGGAGGAGCAGGCGGAGGAGGAGGAGGCCACGACAGGGGCTATCCCGGCTGTCTGGTTGCGAGGTCCCTCGAGACTTCCGGACAGGCCGATACCTCTTGCGTCCCGCCCAATGATTCAACCCTCTGGGGCAGCGTAAGTAACTTTACATGTTATCAATACCTTTTCATTTCAATACCTTTTAATTTCACAATAGAAACTAATATATTATCTTAATCATTTTTGATAGGGGTTGGAGAGTACTCATCGAATGTGGTCACAACCGCAAGGTCAACGGCATCCTCGGCCTTTTGTGTAGGGAGCACTTCCCGGGCCTGGTCACCATTGGTGGAAGGCATGAGCCGGCCTGGACGTGGGAGCACTACGTCAATGTCCCAGATCACGTCGATCGGGAAGGCAGGATCTTCAACAACAAGGCGGAGCGGGTCAAGGGCGAGCTGTGGGTAAGTATTCCTCGCACTAGACTACTCAATACATGGCATTCATTTGTAATAATGACTGGATACATCGTGTTTATATGCAGGATTTCTACAGGTGTGCAGATGGGTACGAGGCCCGTGCAGCAGTTGTGGCTCACAAGCGATGTGTGAAGCTGGTGAAGGACATGCACTACGAGGCGCAAGTGCAGTGTGTCATCAACTTCAGCACTATGTTCATGGGCCAGAAGATAAACAAAGAAGCCGCCAGAAGCTGACCCGGGAGCAGTACTTGCGGGTAATTTTTCATATATTTTCAGATTAAGAACATCGTTTATTTTGATATTCTTACGTTTCATTGACTTGATCACGTGTAGGTGCCTGCGTGGTGGTGCCGTAATGATATGGTGTGCTGGGAACGCATAGTGGACAAGTGGTTCACACTAGAGTGGGAGAAGAAGCACAACGCTGGCTGAGAGCGGTGTTTGCTGATGCCAGGTCCCGCACACTATCGAGGCAGCCGTAGCAACGACGAATACAGGGCTAAATGGGTATGCTGGTTCATTTTCTTTATTTGTCATCAAACTACTCAATGTTGCTTCATTTGTCATCAATTTGGTGTTTTTGTTTTGCAGTCCGCAGCACATCAAGGCGCTAAGTGCTCCCAGTTCATGGGATGGGCTATGGCGCACAAGGGCAAGGTGTCCGAGGTCACCTACAACCCGGACGACCTGCCCTCGGCGTACTCCAATCCCTCCATCCACACCCGCATCACCGAGTACACAGGGACGGGACGACAGGTCCATGGGCCAGAGTGGGATCCGAGCACCCATGACCTGGATGGAAAGCTCGTCATGAGGGTGGGAGGAGGCAAGAAACATGGCCGGTACTACATGGGCGACGGTATTCTAGACACGGCTAGTACTCCCACTCTCGCCCAGGTTCGAGCCAGGAGCACAAGCAGTAGCCCGGCCATACGCCCACGCCTGACACAGTCACAGCTCCAAGTGCAGGAACTTCAGCTTATTTATGTCTTATTCATTATTCATTCATTTCTTATATATGTTTGATTTGAATTGTGACATTGTGATGAAAAATTGTAGGCCCAGCTAGAGGCGCAAGTGCAAGCACACCAGGCGGCAATAGCGGCGGTGATAGCCGAAGAGAGGAGGATACGTCAGGAGGAAAAGGCCAGGCAGCAGGCCGAGAACTAGCAGCAGCTGAGTACGATGTACAAGTACATTCGAGCTCTTTCTGTTTAGATGGGTCAGCCCCTACCCCTACCGACGATGGTCTTCCCGGCGGCTCCGGCTCTAGCAACTCCTGCGGTGAGTGACTTGAATTCCTTGTATATTCGTTTGAATTATTAGAGACTTAGAGAATATAGAACTTAGAGTCACTTAGAGACTTAGATGAAATTTTGAATGTTTAAGATTATAACTAGGAGAAATTGAATCTTCTCTCCCATTCAATCTATTCTCATTATTGCAGAACCAATCCGCGTCATTGAATACGCCGGACTTGTCGTCGGGCATGTCATCGAAGTTACAGCCGCAGCAGTTGTTCCCACCGGTTAACCCCCCGCCGTACCCACCACCATACCCCCCACCACCATGAATATGAACTTTGGAATAATGAACTTGTGACATACTTTGAATTTCCGAACTTGTGACATTGCGAACTTTGGAATAATGAACTTGTGACATACTTTGGATTTGTCTATATTATGTGCCTGTGATGCTATATCAATTGCCTGTGATGCTTATTGTCATGAAATATATGTCTGTGATGTTTGTTTGAGAGGAGACCTTTTTACGTGAAAAAACAGCAAAAAAAGGGGCATTTGTCACTTCGCCGTGTGCGGCACACGGCAAAGAAGTCCTTTGCCGTGTGTTTTCGCCACGGCACACGGCGAAGTGACCAAACCTGACAGTTCTAGATGGCTTTTTGCCGTGTGCCTGCTTTTCGCCATGTGCCTTTACCAATCTTTGCCGTGTGCCAGGCCAAAGGCACACGGCGAAGTTTGAAACTTTGCCACGGCGAAGTTTGAAACTTTGCCACGGCGAAGTTTGAAACTTTGCCGTGTGCCTTTGTCCAAGCACATGGCAAACCCTGAAGCTTTGCCGTGTGCCTGGTCAGGGGCACACGGCGAACCTTGTGGGCCCAGGCTGCGTGGCGGACGCCGTCGCCGTCCCCCGCCGTCCCGCCTTTTTTTTGCCGTGTGCCCGGTCTGACACATGGCAAAGGTGTTGCCGTGTGCCCGACAAAAGGCCCACGGCGAAGCAGCCTTTGCCGTCGTGGCTGGCCGCTGTCGGGGCTTCGCCGTGGGCCACACACGGCAAACCTTTTGCCGTGTGTTTTTAGGCTTTCGCCGTGTGCCTCAGGCACACGGCGAACTGGCCGTTTCCCATAGTGGATGTACCCAGCAAAGAATATTCTTTCCTACCAGAACACTATTTCCCGCGCATCCCGAAACACCAAGAAGGATATAAATGCTGAACATGAGATAGGGTCTCGCAGGTCACTCTGACTCCAAGGTACACAAAGTAACAGATCCATGCGGTAATAGAAACCAAGTTAGGTCAAGCAGACCTAGCTAGGCATCACCTGCTCCCACTCCTGGCCGATTGTCCTCGATCTTGAGCTCGTACCCCCTCGGCATGAAAGCGTTGAAACTACGGATGAGGTCAGGGTGCTCCCGGAGCACAACCTGCATGCGATCAACCACTCCGCGTTTGTCGATGCTGCAATCCAAAATATAGAAAACAACTCAGCAGATAAAGCAACATGACCTAATCCCCCAACAGGCCTGACGCTACCTTCTGCGTGAAATGATCTCTCGTGTTCACTGACCTGCCGTAGAAGTACTGGAGCAGGACGCCTTGGAACTCCAGGTACTCGTCGGCCTTGTTGGCAAACTCGCGCTCCACCCTAATAATGAACTGCTCCGCAGCTTGGGTTCGCAACGACAATGGCCTTGGATCTGATGGTGCTGCCAGTGTCCTTAGCGAAAGGAAAACAAATTAAACAGATCAGAAGGAAAATCGTTAGGTCACAAAACCGATATGCACTTTTACTCAATATTTGCAACAGCCCTATGCCTGAGATCTTTAAAGTCCAATTGCTCATTGTCCATAAAAAAAATCATATGCAATTCTATAGGTTTGAGATGCTTTGTGCAATTTTTTTGGAAGAGCTATTAATAGTAGGTAGTGAACTGACCAAAAATTCCAGTAAGAGCAAAACGTCATAGCCTAAGCTAATCAGCATATATACACATGCATATGGCATTTGACATGTGATGCCAAACTTTCTTCTAAGCACCTACACAAATTAAATCCATGTAATAATTAACAAGCTAATCACACACTGCCTGAAAACTATGGCCAGTTCATCTATGGAGTCTCCTATTCTTTAGGCATGACTCGGGAATCTGCCATGTCAATGATACTTAAATTACTACTGCAATGTGATATATTTGAAACTATGTTCGTCTGCTGGAAAATTGGCACTGTCTGGCTCTTATATGTTTATAGTGATTGTGCATTTGGATTACAGAAAATCATCACTCCAACACAGCTTGTTATTGTTGTAGGGGAAAATAATAGGAGCAACAAGCAACGGAAACCTAAATCGATTTTACATTAGCACACATACTATTTCACAAAAACAAAGCTAGCTATTCCTCAGATTAATTCTGAATCGTGCCGGTACCGGCGATGGACAGGGCAACACGGTACCGCGGGAGAGCAAGCTAGCATTAGGTGTTAAACTACTCATGGCCAGGACGATGCCAGAGGAGAGAATGGCCAGGCCATAATACGTATATACCTGCTGCTGAGAGGAACGTTGTGGCCCAGGAGGCTGACGGAACCTTGGTCATCACCGCTGTGCCCTCCATGGCCGCGGCCACCACCACTGTACCCTATCATTGGGGTCGGGCTTCTTTCCCTGCCGCCATGTCCTGTGCTAGGAGGGCCATGGTAGGCTGGGCTGTACGTCCCCATTGCTGCTGGTACCTGCAGGTTGGGATTGGTAATGTTATTTCAGCCATTCCCTTCGATCCTCATGGGGATAGAAAGGAAATCCACGATGGTACTTGTATAGTTGTATGTGTATTTTTCACCATCATCTCACGAAGGAGCCAAGAACAAATCACGATGTGCACGCACAAGAGTGATTGAGTGAAGGCTGCGAATTGAGAAGCATATGGGACGATCATCTTTCAATGAGAAACCAAGAGGCAGATCCCACGAACGCTAAACCTATAGATCGACGCGCCCGCTGAGAAACTAAGGCGGATTCCAGGCAGCTAACGCATCAAGAGCGAGCGTTGGTGGAAGGATTCGAATCACTGATGATGGTAACCATAGCGTTAAACATGGCGAAGAGCGAGCGAAGGGTAGAGAGCTGGAGAAGAGATGGAGCGAGAGAGGAGTCACCGCTGGTGAACGGGCCGCCGCCGGAGCCGGCGGGGATGGATGCTGGAGAGGAGGGATCAGGGAAGGCTGCTCGTTCACGTTCTCCCCGCCTTCTGGCTTGTGGCCGCCGCCGGTGTACTCCATTCCTGCCGCCGGAGCTTCCTAGGAAATCCAGCAGAGCAGCAGCCAGACACTGGAGAAATGGGGAATCGGGCCTCTGGCTCTCTAGTCTCTACGACAAGTAACTGACCGGTGGACCCGGGATCCCTGCCCTATTCAATCGGCTCACGGCAAGCCGTTCGGCCGGCGGCTGCGCAGCGGGTTTGGCTGCCTGTTGCGTGTAGGTTTTGGCTTCTCCCACGGAGCGCTGGGACAAACCCTAACAGCCCTGATTCACTGACACTGGGTCCTACACCTGAGTAATTATGTCCGTTACGTGCCACAGCGTGATTGATACTATTTTGGACCTCTGACGGGTGGGCCCAGAATCCCTACGGGGGCACGGTGTCCAGATGACACGTACGTACGCTACGCCCTGCATCTCGCCCGTGCGCGTTTTCCATCCTTCTGCACAGCACAAGAGAGGTCCACTGCTGACGCAGGATATCTCCGGTGGCCTAGGATGGCCTTGTGAGCTCTTGCTTCTGTCCTGGATATCTCTGTTTGCTTTTACTCACTCGTGCAAACTACGGACTGGCTGTTTGAGCTATCTCAGTTATTGTATGGCCAAAGTTTAGACTAATTCCCTTTGGTAATTATGCCTTTGGAAGTGCAATTTCTTGTCAGTTTTGTAGTGTGGTTGCACTTGTATATTGCAACATTTTTGGTTGACACCGAACATGACACCGAAATGAGAGGTGAAGGCACTACCAGAAAACCCTTCATCGGTACCGGGTGGTGAGGCTCATACCGCGCAACCGAGACTAAAGGCCTCGGTCATAGGTACCGGTTACGAACCTGGTACTAAAGAGGGTCTTTGGTACCGGGTCATATTTTAAATCCCCGGGAGGCTCCCACACATGCGCACGTCGCAAGTCACAAGTCACACGATTTTTCACGCGAAAATACGCTAGTCACAAGTCACAAGCCACGACCTCCTGGTTCGCGCGTTGCTTCCTTACCATCTTACCTATACACTACAGCTGACCAAGTCCCAGATGCTTTCCTTTTGAATTAACCCGTGGAGGACCCTTTGGTACAGGTTCGTGTTACCAACCGGTACCAAAGGGTGACCTTTGGTACAGGCTCGTGTTACCAACCGGTACCAAAGAGTCCAGACCCTTTGGTATCAGGTCGTAACACCACCCGGTATCAAAAAGGTGACCTTTGGTATAGGGTGGTGTTACCAACCGGTACCAAAGGATCATTAGGGGCTACCAAATTTAGATCCTTACCAATGACTAATATTCGTACCGGGTCCAAAAAATCCGGTACCGATGAGCATTTTTCTGGTAGTGAGGGCATGGTTGACAGAGCTGATGAGCAACGACGTACCTATGGACTGTGGCTATGCGACGACTAGCTCCCTATGGGAATTGTGTGAAGTGGCTGAGTATGGCAGATGGTGATGAGCCCGAGAACAGATAATGGTGAGCTGGGTAGTGTTTGGTGGTGAATGATGTAGCTTGACGAGCCATGCCTGCATTCGAAACTCAACTATGAACTCATGGAATCACAGACTCACGCAATAACACAGCCTCATGTGGGTCACAATAGAAATGGAAAAGGCCCGATGGACCAAACCGAGGATTTCATGCTTTCATCCTTATCTTCCAGAGAAGTTCATAGGTGAATACCATGCACCTCTATCTAAAATGTCACATCATGCAACAATCTTATAAGACTATGGTGCGGTAATCGTGTAGCAGTGTAGGGCATGCCATTCCGCTGCAGTTTCTGTTTAATTTGTACCTGCAACCTCCTCAAAACAATTTGTACCTGCAGCAGCCTGTTCTTTCCATACATGCTTTGTTTTTGCTCAACAAATGAGAGGGACCAGGACACTGCTCTTTTACTTTGTTGCATACACCCTAAATTCAGGACCAAACAAACATATGTTCAAGCATTAAAAAAACCTTATATTCTGCTTCCGTGCCCAAGAAACAAAGGGATGATCAAAACACTGAACATGGGTGTACCTATATGCATATACTCCCTCCAAACAATAAGGTGCTGTAACGACTATAGCAGAGATGGATCGTGAAGTATTAAGTATAGCAAGTGTAGTAAAAGGCTTGAACATGCAATCGTGCCAACCATTGTTCTACACAATGATTGTTGATATCATCAAAGTAGTATATATTGTAAAATCTTGTGCAACACGACGCGGAACGAAATAATTCAAGATGCAAACCTCCTATTTTTGTCCCTTGCTTATACAGCGGAGACGATGTATACCGAAATACCGGCAAATTTAAGAGAATACAACATTTATTGTTTTCCTAATATCCGTTACTAATGTTTGTGTGCATGCCTTGTCCATAAGCGATTTCGGTCATGTAAAGATCCTACGTTACCGTATTCGGCGCTTGTCATTCATCTAGCCCATCAACCGACAACCTAGCTTTATGCTTACCCAAAAGACATTGACAATTAATATTGCCTCCACACATTTCAAAAGCTTAGCTACAATCCATTTCCCGCGCACTCGCAATGCCTAGACAGAACGTAGACATATGGTACCTAACATGAGATACGCCGCAGAAGTATCAAAACAGAAACCCACAACGATGGATACTCCAAACAAGCAGTGCCAGCACAGATTAGTCAACTGTGACGTACACACAGATTCATCTGAAAGAAAGCAACGACTAGGACGCTAGGTTTAGCCATTTATAGGATATTGCAGACCTGAGAGAGAATGAAACCTTCATTCCATCATTAGTCTTAGGAATGCCCATGCACCTATGATATCAGATGCTACCCCCTCCAACTGGTCCATGGGTCCTTATGTAACCCCATGGAAGGAATTTGTTGAAGCCACGAATGAGATCCGTGTGGTCCTCGAACAGGATCTTGATGTTGTCGACCACGCCCGCTGTATCCAGTCTACAATCGACAAACAACACCACCAACACTACCAGAGAACTCGCTATCCATCCTCCCTAATCGGTCACGGTTGGATTGGACCCGGTACCAATGGAAGCATTGGTACCGGGTCCAATCCCCAATAATTCTGCGCTCTCATTGGTACCGGGTGGTGGCACCACCCGGTACCTATGAGGCAACATTGGTACCGGGTGGAGTCACCACCCGGTACCAATGAGCCTCGGGGCCTTTGGTACCGGGTGGTGGCACCACCCGGTACCAAAGGGGCCTTTGGTACCGGGTGGTGCCACAACCCGGTACCAAAGGGGCCCTGCGTATAAAGGGGCAGAAGTATCTATCACCCTGCAAGGATGGATCATCACTGACCTGTCGGCCTTGAACTCGCGCATGACAGCCATGAACTCGGCGTACTTCTCTGGCTCGCCGGCGAGCTCGCGCCTCACGGCGGTCAGGTACTGTAGGGTGTCGGATCTCGTCAGCATGGGCCTCCTGTCAGTTGGTTGACACGAAATTAAACGAACAGATCGAATTTGTAATTTGTAAACCATGAAATCACACATGAAAGGGAAAGTAATAAAACGAAGAAAAAGGATAAGCTTTCCTCAAATCACGAATCTGGTTTCTGAATCTTGCTCCGGAGATAGGATGGGTTTGAAGCCATATGGGATAGAGAGAGAGAGCAAGCAAGAAGAAGAAAACGACGGGTGTATACTCACGGATCACGGACTCGGGGCACCATGGGCGCACCCTGCCTTTCCTCCCTCGCGCGCTTCAGGCTGCCGGTGAACCCCATCTCGCCGGTCGTTGGAGCAACTCCCCTTCGTCTCTCGCCGCCCGCCTCTTGTCAAGGGGGAACTGAGGAAGGACACTCTGCGCGTTCTCTCCAGGAAAGAGACCAGACGCCAAGTAATGATGATGATGTTCCTCTGGCCACCAACCGCGCGCACACGAGTGCGGCGCGCTCTTGCCATTTTGTCGTAGGCTTCTGAATGCGGGGCAGCCGGGCGAGTGCGCACGGGAGTTGGAGTTGGACACACACGGCAGATGAGGGCCTGCGTGGCCGGCGGCTGGACGGGGTGGATGGAGGAACGACGGACGCCGACGTTGGACCGGTGCCTGGAGAGAAGGGCGATTGGGGGTTTTTCCATCTGAAGAAGATGGGGAGCGCAGAGCGGACAAGAGAGCTAATAATAAAGCTCATCGCCGACGAGATTTCGGCCGTGTTTTTTTACCTTTCCTGTCTTGGAGGATTTGGGGTATTTACAGGTTCACACCTTTGTTAATCGCTGACACAAGGGGGCACCTGAGATGAGGCTTTTGCATCAAAGCCTTATCGTGCCCACGAGAAGGGCACAGAATATACTGATTGGCCCGCTGAATGTAGGCCCAGCACAGGATCCCAATCATTCGTCGATAGTTTCATCTGATTGTGCAAGTATTAATTATTAAACAACTACAGTCTGGTTTGACAAAAGAGTAAAAACTTTGTTGTAATTTGATGAGCAAAGACGTTAATGATTATTAGGGACGGAAACGGATGTCGGATGATGTTTAAGCTGATTTCCTTCAGAACGGAATCACATCATAGGAAGCTACTCACTACCGGAAAACGCCAGTTCGCCGTGTGCCCGAGGCACACGGCGACGGCCTAAACACACACGGCAAAAGATTTGCCGTGTGTGGCCCACGGCGAAGCCCCGACGGCGGCCAGCCACGACGGCGAAGCCGGCTTCGCCGTGGGCCCTTTGTCGGGCACACGGCAATACCTTTGCCGTGTGTCAGACAGGGCACACGGCAAACAAAATGGCGAGACGGCGGGGAACGGCGACAGCAGACGGCTACGGCGGCCGTGGGCCCACAGCTTCGCCGTGTGCCCATATCCAGGCACACGGCAAAGTTTCAGGCAAAGGCACACGGCAAAGTTTCAGACTTTGCCGTGTGTCTTTGGAGCGGCACACGGCAAACTATAGAAAATGCACACGGCAAAGTCTGGCACACGGCAATGTTTCGTCCAGAACCATCAGGTTTGGTCGCTTCGCCGTGTGCCATGGCAAAAACACACGGCAAAGGCCTTCTTTGCCATGTGCCACACACGGCGAAGTGACCAAATTCACCATTTTTTTGCTGTTTTTTCACGTAAAAAGGACCCCTCTCAAACAAACACCACAGACATATATTTCATGACAAGCAGCATCACAGGCAATTGATATAGCATCACAAGCACGTAATATAGACAAATTCACAAATGCATTATACGTTTGACAAGTTCGCAATGTCACAAGTTCGGAAATCCAAAGTATGTCACAAGTTCATTATTCCAAAGTTCAAATTCACGGTGCTGGGGGTACGGTGGCGGGTACGGCAGGGGGTTATCCAGCGGGAACAACTGCTGCGGCTGTAACGTCGGTGAGATGCCTGGCGACAAGTCCGGCGTATTCGATGCCGCGAATTGGTTCTGCAATATTGAGAATAGATTGAATGTGAGAGAAGATTCAATTTCTCCTAGTTACAATCTTTAACATTCAAAATTTAATCTAAGTCTCTAAGTGACTCTAAGTTTCTATATTCTCTAAGTCTCTAATAATTTAAACGAATATACAAGGAATTCAAGTCACTCACCGCAGGAGTTTCTGGAGCCGGAGCCGCCGGGAAGACCATCTGCGGTAGGGGTAGGGGCTGACCAATCTGAACAGAAAGAGCTCGAATGTAGTTGTACATCGCGCGCAGCTGCTGCTGGTTCTCGGCGTGCTGCCTGGCCTGTTCCTCCTCCCGTATCCGCCTCTCTTCGGCTATCGCCGCCACTATTGCCGCCTGGTGTGCTTGCGCTTGCGCCTCTAGCTGGGCCTACAATTTTTCATCACAATGTCACAATTCATATCAAACATATATAGGAAATGAATGAACAATGAATAAGACATAAATAACCTGAAGTTCCTGCACTTGGAGCTGTGACTGTGTCAGGCGTGGGCGTATGGCCGGGCTACTGCTGGTGCTCCTGGCTCGAACCTGGGGGAGAGTGGGAGTACTGGCCGTGTCTAGAATACCGTCGCCCATGTAGATACGGTCATAGATATGCAAGTATATGCATATTTTCAACCGTATCTCTTTCGAGCGGGAGACGCCTAACTAGGTTACGTGATCTACAAACACGATACGGAAATGGGGCATTTTGCACGTGCTCACCTTGTAACTTGATGGCTAGGCGGGGGCAGGCGGCAAGACGGGGGTCGACGACGCCTTCGAGGAAATGGCAGCGCGGCCTCCTACTGCTCCTTCGGCGATGGCAGCTTTCCTGCAAAAATAGATCAATGCTTAGTGTCTATTCAAAAATTCGGCAGCACCTCCCCTGTACGGTGAGGTTTCCAAAACCTGCAAAACAAACCACGACACGAAGGTCGGGCTACACAAGAGTTCTTCTCACGGCTCGATGGCCGGACACATGGCATACAGCGCCGCACGCCACAAGTATGACAAGTTAAATTGAGAGGCATGACAAGTTAAAATTCTATATCTACAATTCTATATCTAAAATTCTATATCTACAATTCTATACCTAAAATTCTATATCTAAATATATATTCAACTATATAAACTAAACTAATTTAACTACCTAACTTACTTAACTAAACTAATTAAACTAAATAAAAAAATTACCTGGGCGCGGCCGAGATGAACCGGGGCGCGGAAGGGGCCGGCCAGGGACGGGCCGGGCCGCGGGCGGGCGCGGCCGGNCGGCGGCGGGCGCGGCCGGCGGCGGGCGGCGGCGGGACGAGGGGCGTGCGTGCGTGTGTCGTGTGAGTGAGTGTGTGAGTGGTGAGGAGTGACGGCCGGCCGGTGTCGGGCCTAAGTGCCAGCCCCGCCCCCTTTGCCGTGTGCCGAGATCCGGGGCACACGGCAAAGGCCTTCTTTGCCGTGTGTCCAGATCCAGGACACACGGCAAAGTGGTCCTTTACCGTGTGCCGTGGTTTGAGGCACACGGCAAAGGGGAACTCATCATTTTATGCTAACCAAACTTCGCGTTATAAAATTTTTTAATAAACCTAAATTGTACAATTTTTGCAATCCAAGATACGGGCTGACGTTGGACTCAATAACACGAATATAATTTACACACTTACTCTATTCTATTATTTCATATACTTATTTTTCAAACTCATTTTATATCAATTTAAATTGGTATAATTGTATTTAATACATTAAAATTAACAAACTGAACCGGAAAAAAACCACAATTTCACATGAAGTGATCTGTGTTGTTTATTGCTTATTTAATAAGGTTTCATGACAAGATCAAATTCGAACATCATCTTGCTTACAAACCTAACCACATCCCTTCTCTTATCTATGAAACTTCATCTCGGAAGATTCAGTTTGTAAGCATCGTACGTAACAACGTGTCCGAAACCTACTCAACTTTTTACCACAGACTTCACATATGATAGCATGAGATATTGACAAATCTCATGATTTTCAGACAACAAATGAATTTTATATAATTTAAATACTATTAGCCCCCACGTTCCTGGTAATGTCACGTGAATCCGAATTTCAATTTTTCGTTTCAACAACTGAATATGTCCTTACACTTGACTCAATATCAAGAATATCATTTTTCCATTCAATTTATTCTATTGTTTCATGCACTTGCAGTTCAAATTTGACTAATATGAAAAAAATCTTTTGAATAAAATAAATTTCTTTTATATAGCAAATAGATCGAGAAATGTACCAAACTCAAACATGGAGTACCTAACAATGCATGTGGAGAGGAGAAAAAGTTAGGAGGTGAAATGAGGTTTTTTTTTATTGACTTTGCCGTGTGCAACCCAAAGGCTCACGGCAAAGGGACGTCATTGCCGTGTGCTCGGCTTTGGCCCACGGCAAATCGGTCCCTTTGCCGTGTGTCTCGTAGCGGCGCACGGCAAAATGGATTCTTTGCCGTGTGCCGTCCCACGGCACACGGCAAACCATGACGGCCGTCAACCGCCGTTCCCGGACGTTGGCGGGACCGGCCGGGTACAGGTCCTTTGCCGTGTGCCTACTAGACGACACACGGCAAAGTGTGATTTGCCGTGTGCCTGCTCAAGGGCACACGGCAAATGGGCTCTTTGCCGTGTGTCGTTCGTTTGCCGTGTGCCAATGCTCAGATGCACGGCAAAGAGTATCTTTGCCGTGTGCCCGATAAACGGCTCACGGCAAACGCTCTGGTACACGGCAAACTCACGTTTTCCGGTAGTGACTGTAGTTGCCAACACAGACAATATGCCTTTGAGCATCTCTAGCATCACACCTAAAATAGATTAATATATATATACCTAAAATAAACAATTTAGAAGTCAGAAAATTTTCTCTAAATGTGTATATCTAGATCAATTTCTATCTCTAAAGGTTTCAATTTGGATCAAACTCTCTCTGCTGTACCAAAATATACCAATCGAACAAGACAATGTAGCTGTAGATATAAAACATGGAATAAAACCAGGAGATTAACACACCGGCACACCGTTACTCGATCCCACAATCAGGTGCTGGCGCCGCACCTACCCATCGACTGCTGCTTTAACCATTGTGCCTCGCCACTGCTGCCTCATCGTTGCCCTGAACTAGCCCCTCGTCGATCCCTACGACGAGCTGGCTAGCGCCGCCGTATCCGCCTGGGACCTTACTTTAACCATCATCATCCATGAAAATACCTATTCTGTTTCCCCGATATGTATTATGCTTCTTCAGTTTTCTCTAATTTGTAAGCGGTGTTGAAATAATAACATATGTCATGCAGATTGCTTAGATGGTTGTCAGAAAAATGCCAATGTTGAGTAATGAGTACCATGTCCATATATAGTCATGTTCATAATGCAGTCTTTTCAGGGAAGATAATATTTATGTCTAGAGTTCATTCTATGCACGTTTTTTGGTTCTTGACTGCTTCTTGAGACTGAGCAGGTGTTGCAGGTTTTGCACAATCTAAAGTTCAGTGCAGCCGTGCTCTCTGCTTTGCTGGTTACTCAAAACAAATAATGCTGAAATGGTGTATAACTGATATTTTGAGGTAAGAGAAATGAACTGACGTTCTCCGATCCATTAGTTTCCCGAGTGATTACATGATATGTTAAGGTAACCATACTAGCTAGCAACTATCGATTAAGTAACACTGACAGATGGACAAGGACTGACAGTGACACTGATACTGATGTGTGTGGTGTTTGCGGAGGTTGCGTTGAGCTCTGGTTAAAACGAAGGATTGAGGGAGTCAAAGGGAATAGAGGTTTTCAGATTGTAAAAATTAAACTAAGTTCTTACTGTCTCCCCTAATTCTAACAATGTGTGAATCAATGTTTCTAAACCAAACATGAATTTGGAATCAACTATCACTCGGAAAGAATGCCGCATCCTTGCCAGTGATGATTGAAACTGGAAATTATCTTTCCTTCATTTAAAAAGAAATCTCTTGGAAAGAATGCATTTCTGAACTCCGAATCCTTATCCATGATTTTGGCAAGATTGTGGCAGAAAAGCTAGTGACTTGTCTATTGTTGCGTATAGATGAAGCTAGGATGCTGGCCCAAAACAGAGTGCATTCATCACAACTAGCTAGAAACACCAAAAAAGAAATTTGAGTTTGTTCTAGAAACAGTTGGGGATGTTTCTAGCGATCCCTTGTGGGGTGTGCAAATGGTTAGCAAAAGATATGGTCACAGGCAAATGTACCGATGCATTTTGTACATAATGATTTTTCATGTCCTCAATGTGTAATGTGCTGTCTCGCCCTGTTCAACACAACATATATAATTAATACAACCAGAACATAGAACTTTGGACATCCGATGATTGGACAAATAAGCCAAAGCACTTCAAAGGCAACGCTTGAATAATAGTCGCGTATATGAGTCAAACGTAAAGAAGGTAAAGACAAATTTCTATGCTACTATATCAAAGGTCGATATATCAATAAATCCAGACAAATTTCAAGATAACAATATTTTTGCTTCATCCAAAATGAATCATTCGCAGTATTAGATGCTCTCCATTTGTCCAGCTCAGCCATTAACCGGGCTATGTGCTAGTACAATGCGTCGATACCTTTTGTGTTAAAAAAAACCTCCGCTACGATTGCAAAAAAAAAAAAAGATTTATTTCCAGCGCATCCCAAGACGCTTAAATGCAACATATAAGGATATATCAAACATGAAATACGCTCTCCCTTCACTCTCACAGCAAGAGTGTCAAACACAAGTACACAGCACAGCACAAAGGATAGAACGAGTTGAAATTTATGACGGTATTCCGACCAGCAATCAACGTACTACTGGCAGCACAGAACTGCGCTGGAGAACGATTCAGCCACTGTCTATGAGGTAACGCAGATCCATGTAAAAGAAAAGCACAGCGAAGGATTTAGTAGACCTAGGCATCAGCATCACCTCCCTGCTGGTCCCTGAGCTCGTATCCCGGTGGAAGGAAGTCGTTGAACCTGCGGATGAGATCCGGGTGCCCATGGAGCAGGGGCTGGATGCGGTCGATGACGCCGTCGACGCCGAAGCTGCAATCCACAAAGAACACCGACGAAGAATCAGCAGAAGCAGTCATCAATAATCCTAATCCCCCTAAATCTAATACAAGCTAACTATTGTCACGGACCTGCCGCATCTGTACCCAAGCAACACGGCGATGAACTCCTCGTACTTGCCGGGCTCGCCGGCGAACCGGCGGATCACGGCACCCATGAACTGGATCGCCACCTCCAACGGCAGCAGCGGTGGCTGCGCATCTGCAGGTGTTGGCGCTGGCCTCCTTGGCGACCAAAAAGAAACAAACAGATCCAAATCGATCAGAACGAAAACCATCAGATCACGAGACCGGCAAAGAAAATCGCACAAAACAGGCAGCTTCCTATGAATCGCGAAACCAGATTCCGAACAAATCGCGCCGGAGTCTGGGAGGATTTTCATTTCGGGGGCACAGCCGGCAACGAAGCCATGGAATACAGAGAGAGGCCGACGGGTGAGCGAAGGAAGCTACTCACGGGTGGCGGCGCCGGGACGCACCGTCGTCTTCCTCCCGACAGCGCTTGAGGTTGCCGGAGAAGCCCATCGATCCCCTTCTTGGTCGGCGGCGCTTCGTTCGTCTAGCACACAGCGCCTGACCACCGGCAGCCTTCCTCTTGCCCTACTACTGACGATGGGGAATGGGGGAGACACGGCAACTAAAGCCAGGCTTTTCATACCGTACGACAACCCCGCAGCCAGAGCACAAGTGACGCAACACGGCAGGTCAGGTTGTCTTTTTTTGCGTTCAGAAGAGACATTAACTGGTAAGTGGGCCCTGAAAGGTATTAACAGGACAGAAACCTTACTTGGCCAAGATATTTGAGATCATCAACAATAGATCGTATAATTAAGCTATTGTTTCATTTTCGTTTTTTCCCCTTCATTTCTTTATTATGGCCATGGTAACAAAACATTTTTACTGAAAATAAATATCATTTTCTGCTTTTCAACATGTTTCAATCCTAGATAAACTACATTCAATAGTCCATAAACCTAAGTCAAAATTTCATTATAAACTATTTTATATATATAGTGTGAAATGCTGAAGTAATATATGAAAATGTTGAACGTGAGCATTCAAAATGTAGTACATTCCCGATTCAGTTTTTTAAAGTAAATAAAAGTAAATATTTATAGATGAGATCTTATTTTGTTGCATTGTTCTTGTATATTTCACGACTAGAGAAATAGCCTCTAGTACCAGGCAGGAACCCCCTTTAGTACCAGACCGGTACCAGGATTCTGGTACTAAAAGGATACCTTTAGTACCAGGCGCAACATCCGGTACTAAAGGCCGCCTTTTATTACCGGTTGGTAACACCAACTCTTACTAAAGGGGGGCGCCAGCACAGCGCGGCACCCCTTTAGTACCTGCTCGTGTTACCAGCCGGTACTAATGGTTGCGTGTGTATTTTTTAATTTCTCTTTTATTGTCTTTTCTTTTCGTTTTGTTATCATACTTATAGTCCTACGTGTGTCTATATCCCACTATACATACATATGTAAATTTAAGAAACTCATAAATAAACTAATCTTCATTAATTACATATTATACAATATTATACACATCCAATATTACATCACTTAGTGTCTGAAGAGCAGCACACGTTTAGATTGGAGCCATCATAATAGAATTCTCCCTTAGGATCTACGACCTGCTCATAAATAAATCCACAAAGTTGCTCTTGAACTGCCCTGATTCGACCCACCGGCAATAGTCCGTCCATTAGCTCCACCATTTGTACGGGCAAATGATATTGTAAGAAATAGAAGTTAATCGATACTCTGTCAAATAGAAAATAATAAAAGTTACAAATAATTAACAATAGACACATACGTGAAGCTCATCCTTCGTCGTGGGAGTGCTATCAATGAGGCCATGGAGGCTGTCCAGTATGTAGTATCCACAAAGATTGTCTCTAGATTTTGGGCGCAAGCACTTGTAGGGTGGAAAAGTTAATTAGGAAATAAAAATGACATCAAAAAAATAACAAGAGATGTGCAGTTTCAATATGTACTAAAAGTCATTTTTGAAGTAAAGTGTCTCCTTGAATTCATCTAGATGATTTCGACGGAATTTCCTCCATAAGTGCTGAAACGTGTTCATGAGATTTTTATAAGCGCTCTATGGTTTTCTAAGTGAGTCTAGCACATAGACTATGCTTCGATCAATGCATATGACAAGAAGTTATCCAATGGAAATTATGAACGCGAAGACATATTAACATCAATTTACAAACTTTTGAAGGAAAAGAATATAATTAAGAATGTTAGTGAAAAAGAAGAATATAGCTCACCCAAAGTTGTATGGGAAAAGTATCATTTGCACATAATTTTGCTTATGCATGAAATGATATATGTTCTTCACTATCTGATTAGACTTGTTTCTAAGGCTATCCTCGTTTATGATTTAAGGCTCCATAAACCCGTACTTGTACAATCCATTGAGGCGATAGTATTGGATCTCCATACTACATGAAAGACAATAAAAGGAGGGATGAGACTTACAAACAAAATATATAACATTATTATTTAGTGAAAAAAATTAAATTAACTCATAGAATCCAGCCGCTCATGAGGGACTTGTGAAGGATGTCTTGATGGAATAGCATGTATAATTCTTCAAAATTTATCCATATCAAGTCGTCCTCCTGGAAATAATGTTTTTTTCTAAAAGGAGCAGCGACCTCTTCCAAACCTTCTACTGACATTCTAATGTACCATTCATGCAACCTCCTCATTTGTGTTGGTAGAAGGTCTACCAACTGCGGCCATATAAGAGATTACCCATGTTTGAAGTGCCATTTTCCAGTGCAATCGTACTAGGGAATATGGTCCTAGCCTCGAATCTGAGTTGTGGTGAGACCAATCTTTAGCGCAAACTGAAGGACATGTGATCATATTTTGTAAGCACCTTCAGCGGGTCAATCGATTGTTTTGCTTGCTGTCTGAGCTAGGCAACTTTCTTTCCACTTTTGTTTTCTTATGCTTGTCTCTCACTGGCCTTTATGAAAGTATGGTCATAGTTTGATATCTCTTTCTTTGGAGGTAGAGGCTTACCCTGGTTAATAAAGAACTTCATGGTGCCGCTTCTTCTCGGGCACCATCGTCGCAAAGTGTTCCTTAACCTCTGGATCCACGTGCGCCCTGATTTTATCATTAGTTTTTTTATATGGTAGCTTTTTAGGAACCGACTTCTCTTTCTTTGCCTTTTCCTTCTTCTGCTTAGCCTTGAACCGGAAGCTAGGTCCTTTGCTCTTGCTAAGAATAGTTGGGGCCTCTTCTATAGGGATCGTAGCCAGAGGACTCACACTCTGAACGCAGCGGGAGCTGGAGGACTTAGCGATGGGTCCGAGATGAATGGAGCTGGAGCTGGAGCTGGCGGACCCATGCTCGGTGGAGGTGATCTTGAGCTCTGAGGAGATGAACCCAAGTCTACAGCAGTCATACCAGGAAATCTGATGAAGCGCTTCTTCCATAGAATAAAACCATGGACGGCCTGGCCTAGATTCACCTCCCCGCCACCTCCAAGAATATCGAGCTCGAGATCTTCCCATCCTTCGATCACTCGGTCCAACCCAACTCTTGTGTATCCCAACAGAATGTCGGATCCATGATATGTTTGTCCAAGCATGGAATAAGCAAAACCCAACAGAACATTCTTCATTCTGACTGAAGTGAGAAGCTCATATGTGGTCTTCTCAGTGATGTCGTCCACAGGGTAGTGTTCTAGTTGCCCTGCTGCACCATGTCGCCCTCATTAGTTCGTGCGAGCTCCGTGGAAGCCACACTGCTACGCGGCCGAGATGCAGCTACTTGAGCATGAACATTGGCCACTGATCCTTGTTGTATGGCCAGTTGTTGGCTTACTTCTTCAACCATCCTTTGGTCGCGAGAGGCCACGTGTTCCTCTAATATGAGAATCTTCTCGTCTTGATCAGCTTTGCGTCTATGTTGGCTTCTGTATGATTTGATATGCTCTGCAAATGCAACCTTCCATGGAACAATGCCTTTGCCTCGGCAGCGGCTAATGTGCTCCAAAGTCTGAAGGTGTCGGAGATAGATCCTCAGGTACCCTCAGAACCTGGACTAGCCCCACCAGCATGGGGCGGCTCAAAATGGGGCTTACTAGAAGACAAACCGGCCCATCCAGCAAAAGGCAGCCCGACCCGAGTACTTCTAGGCTGGCCCCACTAGTCAGGAGATTTGGCGCACGGTGCACAAAACAAGACGGCATGATCTGCACAAAGCTCGCCGATTAGGATATTCTAGCCGGATATTTTGGGAAAGATCTCAGTAATCATTATAAAATCAAACCTTTGTAATTCGGGTAGGATACGATCCCCAACTGACTTGTAACCCAAGGTAGCCAGACTATATAAGGCTTCCTGGGATCCCCTCGAAAACCTAGAACCAACCCGGATACCTCGACAATCCAATACAAACCATAATACCCAACATATGACATAGGGTATTACGTCACCTCGATGGCCCGAACCTGTTCAATCCTTGTGTCTTGTGTTACCATCATCTTCAGATCCACGATCCGCCCTCAATCAACCACATAGGCTACCCTGTGTGGACTGCTTGGTACAAACATCCGATAGTTGGCACGCCATGTAGGGGTGATCATCGTGATCATTACCAAGATCGATGGTAGATCGCTCCCACGTCATCCTGCCAGTTTCCATGGAGGTCCCCTTCACCAAGGGGACAATCATGCTCCTTGGGAGCATGGTCTTCATCACTGACTCTGACGGCGGCCTCACCTACACTCGCAAAGCGCTCCCCGCCGAGCTCCCCGCCTAGATGGCCTGGTCGTCATCACATCATGACTTCCTTCGGAAGGGAACAAGGCTTATTCGATCTGTACCAACCTTGAGGGAAACGACGTCACATCGCTCTTACCGGCTCCTACTACGACTATAGAAGGTGGTGCACTCGAAGACGCCTCGAATGATCACCTCTATGATGGATACTCGACTCCGCGCCGTCTCGACAGCCAAGGGACACTCGCTGAATGAAGATCCCGATGGGTCGCAAGGCAACGGCAATCCGAAGCTGCTATGGATTGCGCCACCAACAATATCACCGATTGCATTGCGATCTCCGAGTCCACCTTATGCAGGAGTGTGACTCCTTCACGATTCCTGCTAGGGCTGAACAACTCCATAGCTACGTAACAGGAAGCACTCTGCAGGAGCTCTATGCGGATCTACTCGGTTCGAGGGCCGAGCGACAACACGTCAGCTGGCCTCCTGATCATATCTCATAGGTCACGTCCTGCAACACCATTATAAGACTTTCCATGATGCAGTAATTGCCTAGCAGCGCAGGGTATGGGCATGGGATTTTGGATGATGTGGATGCCAAAGTCATTTCTGTTTGTATCTGCACCAGCCTGTTCTTTCGATACATTCTTTGTTTTTGCTCAACAAAGTAGAGGGACCAAGACACTGATTCTATTACTTTGTTGCGTACACCCTGAATTCAGGACCAAACAAACATATATTCAATCATGAAAAGACCATATATTCTGCTTCCGTGCGCAAGAAACAAAGGGGTGATCAAAATACAGAAATTGAGCGTATTGTACGACATATGTATACTCCGGATCCACCCTGTGCTGACAGATATTATTGTGCCCTCCCAACAATAAGATGTAGTAATGACTATAGGAGAGATGGATGGTGAAGTATAAGTATAGCAAGTGTAGCAAAAGGCTTGGACATGCAATCATGCCGACCATTCTTCTACACAGCAATTGTTGGTATCCTCAATGTATTGTGCAATCTTGTGCAACACGATGTGGAACTAGATAATTCAAGATGCAAACATCCTATTTTTGGATATTACAAGCAGTTGCCGCAACACTTCTTCTAGTATCTTGGTATAGGAGAAAAACATTGGAAAATGTAGGATGGTTGTCCCTTGCTTATACATCGGAGATGTATATCAAAATACCAACAAATTTAAGAATACAATATTTATCATTTTCCATATATCCGTCACTAATGATTGTGTGCATACCTTGTCCATAAGCGAATCCCTTCATGAAAAGATCTTACGTTACCGTATTTGGCGCTTGCCATTCTTCCAGCCCAGTTACGGACGAGGCGACGACCTAGCTTTACTCTTACACAAAAGAAATTAACAATTAATATTGTCCCCACACATTTCAAACGCTTAGCTATGATCAATTTCCCGCGCATTCTCACAACACCTAGATAGAACATAGACATATAGCTAGTAACTAACATGCATGAGATAGGCCGCCGGAGTGTCAAAATAGAAACTCGAAATGATGGATACTCCAAACATGCAGTAAATCAGAATCTTGCCACAATCTTAGAATAGAAGACTTTGTCGTAATTTGAGGAACAATCACGCTAATGATTAGGGATGCAAACGGATACTAGATGATGTTTAAGTTGATTTCCTTCATAACAAAATCACATCACAGGAAGCCACCGTTGCTGCCAACACAGACAATGCCTTGGAGCATCTCTATCATCAAACATAAAATAGATTAATATATATACCTAAAATAAACTATTAAGAAGTCAGAAATTTTTCTCTAAATGTGTTTCTAGACGGATTTCTATTCCTAAAAGTTTCAATTTGGATCGAATTCTCTCTCCTATACCAAAATATATCAATCAAACAAGCCAATATAGTTGTATATATAAAACATGGAACAAAACCCGGAGATCGTCGATTGCCCATGTGGGACTTGTCCTTCCCCACAACACACCGACACACGTCATTTGGTCCCACCATCACGCGCCGCACCAACCCATCGACTACTGCTTTAACTAGTGTGCCTCGCCACTGCTGCCTCACCGTTGCCCTGAACTAGCCCCTCATCGATCCCTACGACGAGCTCATGGCTAGCGCCGCCCTATGTGCCTGGGACCTTGCTTTAACCATCATCATCCATGAAAATAATACATATTCTGTTTCCCTGATATGTATTCTGTTTCATCAGTTTTCCTCGTAAATGTGTAAGCGGTGTTGTAATATTAACATATGTTATGCAGATTGCTTAGATGGTTGTCAGAAAAAATGGCAATGTTGAGTAACGTCTACCATGTCCATAGTCAGTGTTCATAATTCAGTCTTCTCAGGGAAGATAATATTTATGTCTGGAGTTCATTCTATGCAGTTTTTTAGTTCTTTACTCTGCTTCTTGAGATCGAGAAGGTGTTGCCACATTTGCACAATCTAAAGTTCAGTGTAGTCCATGCTCTCTCTCCTTTGCTGGTTACTCAAAACAACTAATGTTGAAATGGTGTATAACTGATATTTAGAGGTAAGAGAAATAAACTGACGTTCTCCATCAGTTTCCTGAGTTATTACATGATATGTTAAAGTAACTATACTAACAACTATCGATTAAGTAACAAGTTTTTTTTTTCCTTCATGACCTGGTAGCAGATGGACAAGAAAACTGACAATAACACTGATTACTGATGCGTGTGGTGTTTGCGGAGCTCGTGTTGAGCTCTGGTTAAAACGAGGGACTGAGGGAGTCAGAGAGAAGATAGGTTGTCAGATTGTAAACATTAAACTCAGTTCTTATTGTCTCCCCTAATTCTAACAGTGTGTGAATCATTGTTGCTAAACCAGCCATGAATTTGGAATCAACTAGCACTTGGAAAGAATGCAGCATCCTTGGCAGAGATGTTTGAAGCCGGAAAATAACTTAATTTCCGTCATCTAAAAGAAATCTCTTGGGAAGAATGCATTTTTTTCAACTCCGAAGCCTCATCCATTGTTTTAGCAAAGTGATGACTTGTCTAGGTGAAGCTAGGATGCCCAAAACAGAGTTCATTCACAGGAGCTCTATCCAGATCTACTCGGTTCGAGGGCAGAGCGACAACCCATCAGCTGGCCTCCTGATCATATCTCATAGGTCACGTCCTGCAACAACATTATAATTAAGACTTTCCATGATGCATTAATTGCCTAGCAGCGCAGGGTATGGGCATGGGATTTTGGATGATGTGGATGTCAAAGTCATTTCTGTTTGTATCTGCACCAGCCTGTTCTTTCCATACATTCTTTGTTTTTGCTCAACAAAGGAGAGGGACCAAGACACTGATTCTATTATTTTGTTGCGTACACCCTTAATTCAGGACCAAATAAACATATATTCAATCATGAAAAGACCATATATTCTGCTTCCGTGGACAAGAAACAAAGGGGTGATCAAAATACAGAAATTGGGCGTATTGTATGACATATGTATACTCCGGATCCACCCTGTGCTGACAGATATTATTGTGCCCTCCCAACAATAAGATGTAGTAATGACTATAGGAGAGATGGATGGTGAAGTATAAGTATAGCAAGTGTAGCAAAAGGCTTGGACATGCAATCGTGCCGACCATTCTTCTACACAGCAATTGTTGGTATCCTCAATGTATTGTGCAATCTTGTGCAACACGACGTGGAACTAGATAATTCAAGATGCAAACATCCTATTTTTGGATATTACAAGCAGTTGCCGCAACACTTCTTCTAGTATCTTGGTATAGGAGAAAAACATTGGAAAATGTAGGATGGTTGTCCCTTGCTTATACATCGGAGATGTATATCAAAATACCAACAAATTTAAGAATACAACATTTATCGTTTTCCGTATATCCGTCACTAATGATTGTGTGCATACCTTGTCCATAAGCGAATACCTTCATGAAAAGATCTTACGTTACCGTATTTGGCGCTTGCCATTTGTCCAGCCCAGTTACGGATGAGGCGATGACCTAGCTTTACTCTTACACAAAAGAAATTAACAATTAGTATTATCTCCACATATTTCAAACGCTTAGCTATGATCAAATTCCCGCGCATTCTCACAACACCTAGATAGAACATAGACATATAGCTAGTAACTAACATGCATGAGATAGGCCGCCGGAGTGTCAAAATAGAAACTCAAAATGATGGATACTCCAAACATGCAGTAATTCGGAATCTTACCACAATCTTAGAATAGAAGACTTTGTCATAATTTGATGAACAATCATGCTAATGATTAGGGATCCAAACGGATACCAGATGATGTTTAAGTTGATTTCCTTCATAACAGAATCACATCATAGGAAGCTACCATTGCTGCCAACACAGACAATGCCTTTGAGCATCTCTATCATCACACATAAAATAGATTAATATATATACCTAAAATAAACTATTGTGAAGTCAGAAATTTTTCTCTAAATGTGTGTCTTGATGGATTTCTATCCCTAAAAGTTTCAATTTGGATCGAATTCTCTCTCCTATACCAAAATATATCAATCAAACAAGCCAATAATTGTATAAATAAAACATGGAACAAAACCAGGAGATCGTCGATTGCCCATGTGGGACTTGTGCTTCCCCACAACACACCGACACACGTCATTTGGCCCCACCATCATGCTTTAACTAGTGTGCCTCGCCACTGCTGCCTCACCATTGCCCTGAACTAGCCCCTCATCGATCCCTACAACGAGCTCATGGCTAGCGCCGCCCTATGTGCCTGGGACCTTGCTTTAACCATCATCTTCCATGAAAATACATATTCTGTTTCCCTGAAATGTATTCTGTTTCATCAGTTTTCCTCGTAATGTGTAAGCGGTGTTGTAATATTAACATATGTTATGCAGATTGCTTAGATGGTTGTCAGAAAAAATGGCAATGTTGAGTAACGACTACCATGTCCATAGTCAGTGTTCATAATTCAGTCTTCTCAGGGAAGATAATATTTATGTCTAGAGTTCATTCCATGCAGTTTTTTAGTTCTTTACTCTGCTTCTTGAGATCGAGAAGGTGTTGCCACATTTGCACAATCTAAAGTTCAGTGCAGTCCATGCTCTCTCTCCTTTGCTGGTTACTCAAAACAACTAATGCTGAAATGGTGTACAACTGATATTTAGAGGTAAGAGAAATAAACTGACGTTCTCCATCAGTTTCCCGAGTTATTACATGATATGTTAAGGTAACTACACTAGCAACTATCGATTAAGTAACAAGTTTTTTTTTCCTTCATGACCTAGTAGCAGATGGACAAGAAAACTGACAGTAACACTGATTACTGATGCGTGTGGTGTTTGCGGAGCTCGCGTTGAGCTCTGGTTAAAATGAGCGACTGAGGGAGTCAGAGAGAAGATAGGTTGTCAGATTGTAAACATTAAACTCAGTTCTTACTGTCTCCCCTAATTCTAATAAACGAGCCATGAATTTGGAATCAACTAGCACTTGGAAAGAATGCAGCATCCTTGGCAGAGATGTTTGAAGCCAGAAAATAACTTAATTTCCGTCATCTAAAAGAAATCTCTTGGGAAGAATGCATTTTTTTCAACTCCGAAGCCTCATCCATTGTTTTAGCAAAGTGATGACTTGTCTAGGTGAAGCTAGGATGCCCAAAACAGAGTTCATTCATCACAAGTAGCTAGAAACACCTAGACGAAATTCGAGTTTGTTCAAGAGATAGTTGGGGATCTTTCTAGCGATGACTTGTGGGGTGTGCCAAAGGTTAACAAAAGATATGGTAACAGGAAAATATAGAAATGCATTTTGTACATAGTGATTGTTCATGTCCTCAATGTGTTATGTGTTGTCTCGCCCAGTTCAAAGCAACATGATTAATACAACAAGAAGTTATAACATTGGACATCCGATGATTGGACAAATAAGACAAAGCACTTCAACGTCAACGCTTGAATAATAGTCGCGTATATGGGTCAAGCACAAAGAAGGTAAAGACAAATAAAAATGTTCCTTGCTACTATATCAAAGGTCGATATATAATGAATCCCAACAAATTTGAAGATAAGAATATTTTTGCTTCATCCAAAACGAATCCTCCACATTATTTGACGGTCCCCATTTGTCCAGCTAAGCAACTAACCAGGCTATGTGCTAATACAACGCGTCGATTCCTTTTGTGTTAAAAAAACCTCCCCTACCATTACAAACAAAATCTAGATTTATTTCCCGTGTATCCCAAGTCAGCCTGGTAATGGTTTGGTTTGAAACCGGTTTAAGTGGTTTGGTTTCTTAATTGGAGTAGGTTGGTTTGGTGAATAATGGGTTGTCACATACAATGGTTTGGTTTAGTTTGGTTTAATAGTCAAACGGTTTAGAATGGTTTAACAATTATAAAGGCTATGTGTCGGTTAAAAGCCGGACCTTAAAATTAAAAGCTCGCGTTCACACCTTAAAATTATAGCGGATTTGACCGAAATTTGTTGGAGATGCCTCAGAATGACGGTCCGCTACTCCGTGCAAGTCGGTGTAACCATATCTACATGTGGGCCCCACGTCCAAAGTCGGACCCTAAAACTAAAAGCTCGCGTTCACACCTTAAAATTTTAGCGAATTTGACCGAAATTTGTTGGAGATGCCTCAGAATAACGGTCCGCTACTCTGTGCAAGTCGGTGTAGCCATATATACATGTGGGCCCCACATCCAAAGTCGGATCCTAAAACTAAAAGCTCACGTTCACACTTTAAAATTTTAGCGGATTTGACCGAAATTTGTTGGAGGTGCCTCAGAATAACTGTCCGCTACTCCGTGCATGTTGATGTAGCCATGTCTACATGTGGGCTCTACATCCGAAGTCAGACCCTAAAATTGAACTGATTTAGTTTCTTTTGGAGAAATGAGTCTAAATGGTTTGGATTGGTTTGGATGGAGAAACAAATGGATTGGTTTGGTTTGGTTTGGTTTCTAAAGTGTAGTATGGTTTCAACAGTTTGGTTGTTATTTTGGTTTGGTTTTTGAACCATTAGCAGCCTTAATCCCAAGGCGCTTAAATGGAACATATATGGATATACCAAACATGAAATACGCTCTCCCTTCACTCTCACTGCAAGTGTGTCAAACACAAGAACACAACACAGCACAGCGGACAGAACGAGTTGAAATTTATGACGGTATTGCGACCAGCGATCAAGAATTGGCAGCACAGAAAGGCGCAGGAGAACGATACAGACACAGTCAGTCTATGAGGTACTCAGGTCCATGTAAAAAGAAAAGCACATTATTGAAGGTTTTAGTAGACCTAGGCATCAGCATCACCTCCCTGCTGGTCCCTGAGCTCGTATCCCGTTGGAAGAAAGGCGTTGAACCTGCGGATGAGATCCGGGTGCCCATGGAGCAGGGGCTGGATGCGGTCGATGACGCCGTCGACGCCGAAGCTGCAATCCACAAAGAACACCGACGAAGAATCAGCAGAAGCAGTCATCAATAATCCTAATCCCCCTAAATCTAATACAAGCTAACTATTGTCACGGACCTGCCGCATCTGTACCCAAGCAACACGGCGATGAACTCCTCGTACTTGCCGGGCTCGCCGGCGAACCGGCGGAACACGGCATCCATGAACTGGATCGCCACCTCCAACGGCAGCAGCGGTGGCTGCGCATCTGCAGGTGTTGGCGCTGGCCTCCTTGCCGACCAAAAAGAAACAAACAGATCCAAATCGATCAGAACGAAAACCATCAGATCACGAGACCGGCAAAGAAAATCGCACAAAACAGGCAGCTTCCTATGAATCGCACAAATCGCGCCGGAGTCTGGGAGGATTTTCGTTTCGGGGGCACAGCCGGCAACGAAGCCATGGAATACAGAGAGAGGCCGACGGATGAGCGAAGGAAGCTACTCACGGGTGGCGGCGCCGGGACGCACCGTCGTCTTCCTCCCGAGAGCGCTTGAGGTTGCCGGAGAAGCCCATCGATCCCCTTCTTGGTCGGCGGCGCTTCGTTCGTCTAGCACACAGCGCCTGACCACCGGCAGCCTTCCTCTTGCCCTGCTACTGACGATGGGGAATGGAGAGACACGGCAACTAAAGCCTGGCTTTTCATACCATACGACAACCCCGCAGCGAGAGCACAAGTGACGCAACACGGCAGGTCAGGTTGTCCTTTTGCGTTCAGAAGAGACACTAACTGGTCAGTGGGCCCTGAAAGGTATTAACAGGACAGAAACCTTATATATAGCATTTAGCCCACTTGGCCAAGATATTTCAGATCATCAACAATAGATCGTATAATTAAGCTATTGTTTCATTTTCGTTTTTTCCCCTTCATTTCTTTATTATGGCCATGCTAACAAAACATTTTTGCTGAAAATAAATATCATTTTCTGCTTTTCAACATGTTTCAATCCTAGATAAACTACATTCAATAGTCCATAAACCTAAGTCAAAATTTCATATAAACTATTTTATATATTTAGTGTGAAATGCTGAAGTAATATATGAAAATCTTGAACGTGGGCATTCAAAATGTAGTACATTCTCGATTCAGTTTTTTAAAGTAAACAAAAGTAAATATTTATAGATGAGATCTTATTTTGTTACATTGTTCTCGTATATTTCATGACTAGAGAAATAGTCTCTAGTACCAGGCAGGAACCCCTTTAGTACCAGACAGGTATTAGGATTCTGGTACTAAAATGATACCCTAGTACCAGGCGCAACATCCGGTACTAAATGCCGCCCTTTAGTACCGGTTGGTAACACCAACTCTTAACTAAAGGGAGGCGCCAGCACAGCGCGGCACCCCTTTAGTACCTGCTCGTGTTACCAGCCGATACTAATGGCTGCGTGTGTATTTTTTAATTTCTCTTTTATATTTTCTCTTTTCTTTGTCTTTTCTTTTTGTTTTGTTATCATACTTGTAGTCCTACGTGTGTCTATATCCCACTATACGTACATATGTAAATTTAAGAAACTCACAAATAAACTAATCTACATTAATTACATATTATACAATATTATACACATCCAATATTACATCACTCATTGTCTGAAGAGCAGCACACGTTTAGATTGGAGCCATCATAATAGAATTCTCCCTTAGGATCTACGATCTGCTCATAAATAAATCCACAAAGTTGCTCTTGAACTGCCCTGATTCGGCCCGCTGGCAGTAGTCCGTCCATTCGCTCCACCGTTTGTACGGGCGAAAGATATTGTTGTAAGAAATAGAACTTAATCGATACGGTGTCAAATAGAAAAAAAATAAAAGTTACAAATAATTAACAATAGAAACATACGTGAAGCTCATCGTTCGTAGCGGGGGAGCTATCAATGAGGCCATGGAGGCTGTCCAATATGTAGTATCCACAAAGATTGTCTCTAGATTTTGGGCGCAAGCACTTGTAGGGTGGAAAAGTTAATTAGAAAAAAAAATGGTATCGGAAAATAACAAGAGACGTGCAGTTTCAATACGTACTAAAAGTCATTTTTGAAGTAAAGTGTCTCCTTGAATTCATCTAGATGATTTCGATGAAATTTCCTCCATAAGTGATGAAACGTGTTCATGAGATTTTGATAAGCGCTCTATGGTTTTCTAAGTGAGTCTAGCACGTAGACTATGCTTCGATCAATGCATATGACAAGAAGTATCAAATGGAAATTGTGAACATGAAGACATATTAACATCAATTTACAGACTTTTGAAGGAAAAGAATATAATTAAGAACGTTACTGAAAAAGAAGAATATAGCTCACCCAAAGTTGTATGGGAAAAGTATCATTTGCACGTAATTTTGCTTATGCATGAAATGATATATGTTCTTCGCTATCCGATTCGACTTATTTCTAAGGCTATCCTCATTTATGATTTGAGGGTCCATAAACCTGTACTTGTACAATCCATTGAGGCGATAGTATTGGATCTCCATACTACATGAAACACAATAAAAGGAGGGATGAGACATACAAACAAAATATATAACATTATTATTTAGTGAAAAAATTAAATTAACTCATAGAATCCAGACGCTCATGAGGGACTTGTAAAGGATGTCTTGATGGAATAGCATGTATAATTCTTCAAAATTTATCCATATCAAGTCATCCTCATGAAAATAATGTTCTTTTCTAAAAGGAGCAGTGACCTATTCCAGACCTTCTACTGACATTCTAATGTACCATTCATGCAACCTCCTCATTTGTGTTGGTAGAAGGTCTACCAACTGCGGCCATATAAGAGATTACCCATGTTCGAAGTGCCATTTTCCAGCACAATCATATGAGGGAATATGGTCCTAGCCTCGAATCTGAGCTGTGGTGAGACCAATCTTTAGCGCGAACTCAAGGACATGTGATCATATTTTGTAAGCACCTTCAGCGGGTCAATCGATTATTTTGCTTGCTGTCCGAGCTAGGCAACTTTCTTTCTTCTTTTGTTTTCTTATGCCTGTCTCTCACTGGCCTTTATGAAAGTACGGTCGTAGTTTGATACCTTTTTCTTTGGAGGTAGAGGCTTACCCTGGTCAATAAAGAACTTCATGGTGCCTGCATCGATCTTTCGCTTCTTCTCAGGCACCATCATCGCAAAGTGTTCCTTAAACTCCGCATCCACGTGCGCCCTGATTTTATCATCATTTTTTTTCATATGGTAGCTTTTTAGGAATCGACTTCTCTTTCTTTTCCTTTTCCTTCTTCTGCTTAGGCTTGAACCGGAAGCTAGGTCCTTTGCTCTTGCTAGGAATAGTTGGGGCCTCTTGTGTAGGGATCATAGCCGGAGGACTCATACTCTGAATGCAGTGGGAGCTGGAGGACTTAGCGATGGGTCCGAGTTGAATGGAGCTGGAGCTAGAGCTGGCGGACCCATGCTCGGTGGAGGTGATCTTGAGCTCTGAGGAGATGAACCCAAGTCTACAGCAGTCATACCAGGAAATCTGATGAAGCACTTCTTCCATAGAATAAAACCATGGACGGCCTAGCCTAGATTCAACTCCCCGTCTCCTCCAAGATTATCGAGCTCGAGATCTTCCCATCCTTAGATCACTTGGTCCAACCCACCTCTTGTGTATCCCAACAGAATGTCGGATCCATGATATGTCTGTCCAAGCATGGCATAAGCAAAACCCACCAGAACATTCTTCATTCTCACTGAAGTAAGAAGCTCACATGTGGTCTTCTCAGTGATGTTGTCCACAGGGTAGTGTTCTAGTTGCCCTGCAGCACCATGTCACCCTCATTAGCTCGTGCGAGCTCCGTGGAAGCCACACTGCTACGCGGCCGAGATGCAGCTACTTGAGCATGAACATTGGCCACTGATCCTTGCTGTATGGCCAGTTGTCGGCTTACTTCTTTAGCCAACCTTTGGTCATGAGAGGCCACGCGTTCCTCTAATATGAGAATCTTCTCGTCTTGATCGGCTTTGCGTCAGTGTTGGCTTCTGTATGATTTGATATGCTCTGCAAATGTAACCTTCCATGGAACAATGCCTTTGCCTCGACAGCGGCTAGTGTGCTCCGAAGTCTGAAGGTGTCGGAGATAGATCCTCAGGTACCCTCAGAACCCGGACTGGCCCCACCAGCACGGGGTGACTCAAAATGGGGCTTACTAGAAGACAAACCGGCCCATCCAGCAAGAGGCGGCCCAGCCTAAGTACTTCTAGGCTGGCCCCACCAGTCAGGAGGTTTGGCGCGTGGTGCACGAAACAAGAAGGCGTGATCTGCTCGAAGCTTGCCGGTTAGGATATTCTAGCCGGATATTTTGGGAAAGATCTCAGTAATCGTTATAAAATCAAATCTTTGTAATTCGGGTAGGATACGATCCCCAACTGACATGTAACCCAAGGCAGCCAGACTATATAAGGCTTGCTGGGATCCCCTCCAAAACCTAGAACTGACCCGGATACCTCGACAATCCAATACAAACCATAACACCCAACATATGACATAGGGTATTACGTCACCCCGATGGCCCGAACCTGTTCAATCCTTGTGTCTTGTGTTACCATCATCTTCAGATCCACGATCCGCCCTCAATCAACCACATAGGCTACCCTGTGCGGACTGCTTTGTACAAACATCTGATAGTTGGCGCGCCAAGTAGGGGTGATCATCGTGATCATTACCAAGATCGATGGCAGATCGCTCCCACGCCATCCTGCCAGTTTCCATGGAGGTCCCCTTCACCAAGGGGACAATCATGCTCCTTGGGATCATGGTCTTCATCACCAACTCCGACGGCGGCCTCACCTACACTCGCAAAGCACTTCCCACCGAGCTCCCCGCCTAGATGGCCAGGTCGTCATCACATCATGACTTCCTTCGGAAGGGAACAAGGCTTATTCGATCTGCACCGACCTCAGGGGAAACGACGTCACACCACTTTTACTGGCTCCTACTACGACTATAGAAGGCAGTGCACTCGAAAACGCCTCGACTATCACCTCTACGATGGATACTCGACTCCGCGCCGTCTCGACAACCAAGGGACACTCGCCGAGTGAAGATCCCGATGGGTCCCAAGGCAATGGGAATCCGAAGCTGCTATGGATCACGCCACCAACAATATCACCGATTGCATCGCGATCTCCGAGTCCACCTTATGCAGGAGTGTGACTCCTTCATGATTCCTGCTAGGGCTGAACAACTCCATAGCTACGTAACAGGAAGCACTTCACAGGAGCTCTATCCAGATCTACTCGGTTCGAGGGCAGAGCGACAACCCATCAGCTGGCCTCCTGATCATATCTCATAGGTCACGTCCTGCAACAACATTATAATTAAGACTTTCCATGATGCATTAATTGCCTAGCAGCGCAGGGTATGGGCATGGGATTTTGGATGATGTGGATGTCAAAGTCATTTCTGTTTGTATCTGCACCAGCCTGTTCTTTCCATACATTCTTTGTTTTTGCTCAACAAAGGAGAGGGACCAAGACACTGATTCTATTATTTTGTTGCGTACACCCTTAATTCAGGACCAAATAAACATATATTCAATCATGAAAAGACCATATATTCTGCTTCCGTGGACAAGAAACAAAGGGGTGATCAAAATACAGAAATTGGGCGTATTGTATGACATATGTATACTCCGGATCCACCCTGTGCTGACAGATATTATTGTGCCCTCCCAACAATAAGATGTAGTAATGACTATAGGAGAGATGGATGGTGAAGTATAAGTATAGCAAGTGTAGCAAAAGGCTTGGACATGCAATCGTGCCGACCATTCTTCTACACAGCAATTGTTGGTATCCTCAATGTATTGTGCAATCTTGTGCAACACGACTTGGAACTAGATAATTCAAGATGCAAACATCCTATTTTTGGATATTACAAGCAGTTGCCGCAACACTTCTTCTAGTATCTTGGTATAGGAGAAAAACATTGGAAAATGTAGGATGGTTGTCCCTTGCTTATACATCGGAGATGTATATCAAAATACCAACAAATTTAAGAATACAACATTTATCGTTTTCCGTATATCCGTCACTAATGATTGTGTGCATACCTTGTCCATAAGCGAATACCTTCATGAAAAGATCTTACGTTACCGTATTTGGCGCTTGCCATTTGTCCAGCCCAGTTACGGACGAGGCGATGACCTAGCTTTACTCTTACACAAAAGAAATTAACAATTAGTATTATCTCCACATATTTCAAACGCTTAGCTATGATCAAATTCCCGCGCATTCTCACAACACCTAGATAGAACATAGACATATAGCTAGTAACTAACATGCATGAGATAGGCCGCCGGAGTGTCAAAATAGAAACTCAAAATGATGGATACTCCAAACATGCAGTAATTCGGAATCTTACCACAATCTTAGAATAGAAGACTTTGTCATAATTTGATGAACAATCATGCTAATGATTAGGGATCCAAACGGATACCAGATGATGTTTAAGTTGATTTCCTTCATAACAGAATCACATCATAGGAAGCTACCATTGCTGCCAACACAGACAATGCCTTTGAGCATCTCTATCATCACACATAAAATAGATTAATATATATACCTAAAATAAACTATTGTGAAGTCAGAAATTTTTCTCTAAATGTGTGTCTTGATGGATTTCTATCCCTAAAAGTTTCAATTTGGATCGAATTCTCTCTCCTATACCAAAATATATCAATCAAACAAGCCAATAATTGTATAAATAAAACATGGAACAAAACCAGGAGATCGTCGATTGCCCATGTGGGACTTGTGCTTCCCCACAACACACCGACACACGTCATTTGGCCCCACCATCATGCTTTAACTAGTGTGCCTCGCCACTGCTGCCTCACCATTGCCCTGAACTAGCCCCTCATCGATCCCTACAACGAGCTCATGGCTAGCGCCGCCCTATGTGCCTGGGACCTTGCTTTAACCATCATCTTCCATGAAAATACATATTCTGTTTCCCTGAAATGTATTCTGTTTCATCAGTTTTCCTCGTAATGTGTAAGCGGTGTTGTAATATTAACATATGTTATGCAGATTGCTTAGATGGTTGTCAGAAAAAATGGCAATGTTGAGTAACGACTACCATGTCCATAGTCAGTGTTCATAATTCAGTCTTCTCAGGGAAGATAATATTTATGTCTAGAGTTCATTCCATGCAGTTTTTTAGTTCTTTACTCTGCTTCTTGAGATCGAGAAGGTGTTGCCACATTTGCACAATCTAAAGTTCAGTGCAGTCCATGCTCTCTCTCCTTTGCTGGTTACTCAAAACAACTAATGCTGAAATGGTGTACAACTGATATTTAGAGGTAAGAGAAATAAACTGACGTTCTCCATCAGTTTCCCGAGTTATTACATGATATGTTAAGGTAACTACACTAGCAACTATCGATTAAGTAACAAGTTTTTTTTTCCTTCATGACCTAGTAGCAGATGGACAAGAAAACTGACAGTAACACTGATTACTGATGCGTGTGGTGTTTGCGGAGCTCGCGTTGAGCTCTGGTTAAAATGAGCGACTGAGGGAGTCAGAGAGAAGATAGGTTGTCAGATTGTAAACATTAAACTCAGTTCTTACTGTCTCCCCTAATTCTAATAAACGAGCCATGAATTTGGAATCAACTAGCACTTGGAAAGAATGCAGCATCCTTGGCAGAGATGTTTGAAGCCAGAAAATAACTTAATTTCCGTCATCTAAAAGAAATCTCTTGGGAAGAATGCATTTTTTTCAACTCCGAAGCCTCATCCATTGTTTTAGCAAAGTGATGACTTGTCTAGGTGAAGCTAGGATGCCCAAAACAGAGTTCATTCATCACAAGTAGCTAGAAACACCTAGACGAAATTCGAGTTTGTTCAAGAGATAGTTGGGGATCTTTCTAGCGATGACTTGTGGGGTGTGCCAAAGGTTAACAAAAGATATGGTAACAGGAAAATATAGAAATGCATTTTGTACATAGTGATTGTTCATGTCCTCAATGTGTTATGTGTTGTCTCGCCCAGTTCAAAGCAACATGATTAATACAACAAGAAGTTATAACATTGGACATCCGATGATTGGACAAATAAGACAAAGCACTTCAACGTCAACGCTTGAATAATAGTCGCGTATATGGGTCAAGCACAAAGAAGGTAAAGACAAATAAAAATGTTCCTTGCTACTATATCAAAGGTCGATATATAATGAATCCCAACAAATTTGAAGATAAGAATATTTTTGCTTCATCCAAAACGAATCCTCCACATTATTTGACGGTCCCCATTTGTCCAGCTAAGCAACTAACCAGGCTATGTGCTAATACAACGCGTCGATTCCTTTTGTGTTAAAAAAACCTCCCCTACCATTACAAACAAAATCTAGATTTATTTCCCGTGTACCAAGGCGCTTAAACGGAACATATATGGATATACCAAACATGAAATACGCTCTCCCTTCACTCTCACTGCAAGAGTCAAACACAAGAACACAACACAGCACAGCGGATAGAATGAGTTGAAATTTATGACGGTATTTCGACCAGCGATCAAGAATTGGCAGCACAGAACGGCGCAGGAGAATGATACAGACACAGTCTATGAGGTACTCCGGTCCATGTAAAAGAAAAGCACATTATTGAAGGTTTTAGTAGACCTAGGCATCAGCATCACCTCCCTGCTGGTCCCTGAGCTCGTATCCCGTTGGAAGAAAGGCGTTGAACCTGCGGATGAGATCCGGGTGCCCATGGAGCAGGGGCTGGATGCGGTTGATGACGCCGTCGACGCCAAAGCTGCAATCCACAAAGAACACCGACGAAGAATCAGCAGAAGCAGTCATCAATAATCCTAATCCCCCTAATCCTAAATTCTAATACAAGCTAACTATTGTCACGGACCTGCCGCATCTGTACCCCAGCAACACGGCGATGAACTCCTCGTACTTGCCGGGCTCGCCGGCGAACCGGCGGATCACGGCACCCATGAACTGGATCGCCACCTCCAACGGCAGCAGCGGTGGCTGCGCATCTGCAGGTGTTGGCGCTGGCCTCCTTGGCGACCAAAAAGAAACAAACAGATCCAAATCCATCAGAAGGAAGACCATCAGATCACGAGACCGACAAAGTAAATCGCACAAAACAGGCAGCTTCCTATGAGTAGCGAAACCAGATTCCGAACGAATCGCGCCGGGCTCGGGGAGGCACTACCAGAGAACTCTCTATCCATCCTCCCTAATCGGTCACGGTTGGATTGGACCCGGTACCAATGGAAGCATTGGTACCGGGTCCAATCCCCAATAATTCTGCGTGCTCATTGGTACCGGGTGGTGGCACCACCCGGTACCTATGAGGCAACATTGGTACCGGGTGGTGTCACCACCCGGTACCAATGAGCCTCGGGGCCTTTGGTACCGGTTGGTGACACCAACCGGTACCAAAGGGGCCCCCTTTGGTACCGGGTGGTGCCACCACCCGGTACCAAAGGGGCCCTGCGTATAAAGGGGCCTTCTTTCTCCCCCAGCCCGAGCCATGGCTCATTTCTTCATCCTCCATTGAGCTCGGGTTGGGGGAGCTCATGCCCGATTTTTTCATAACTTTTGGAGATTTTGCAAACCAAGTCCGCTAGAAGGTTAGCAACTTCATCCTCTCTCTTTTGACGTTTAGTATGGTCTATTTCATGCTCTATGTTTTGAGTAATTTGTGTTTTGTGGAATGGATTGAAATAAGAGATTTTAGATTGAATCTTCATTTTTATTATGAATTTGTAATAGAGAATCAATATAAAGTTAGTTGTTGCATGTGTGGAGATGATGCACAAATTTTTAGACATTGTTTAGATTTTTGGATTATTTGTAGAAACTTTAAATGATTTTTATATTTATGCTTATTATGATTTTTAGATATTAGAAATGATATTCATATTTAGGGTTATTAGGATTTTTAGAGATTATAAATGAAATTCATATTTAGGCTTATTACGAAATTTAGAATTACAATCTTTTTAGAGGCTTCAAATGACGTTGATATTTAGGGTTATTAGGATTTTTTGAGATTATAAATGATATTCTTATTTAGTTAGATTTTAAATTCAATTTTACTTCTCATGGTTGTCAATAGAAAATAGAATTTTACTTCTAGTTATTTGAGAATGCATGAGACCTAGGAATAATGGATAGTTTTTTCGTAATATACTAATATGTTATGTCAAAATTAAAAAAAAATCAAGTGTTCTAGAATCAACATGGATACTGCCGCTGGAGGAAGTGGTGATGATGGTAGGGGTAATCATCGTTCCTCTGCTGGCAAGGGGAAAACCACCGTCAGCCCTCAACCGAAGCCAAAGAAAAAAGGAGCGTTGCATAGAGCAATGGTTCGATATTTGCAAGGGAAGCATGAAGATGATGTTGCGGCAGGCTTAGAACCTCCGTTTGATGGTCGTTATGCTCCACCGCCAGTTGCGGGTCAAACAACTCCACCTCCAGACCCAAAGAATACGCCCAAAGATGCTTAAATACCACCGCCTGTCATAATGTGATCTATGTCTGTATTTTTTTCAAATTAATAAGTTTTTCCCAAGCAAGAACAAAACCTACGTACGATTTGTAATTTAATTTCTGCGCGTGTCTTTAGAAATACATCTTTTTGGTGGCATCAAATGATGTTGATGTTTACGGTTATTAAGATTTTTAGAGATTATATATGATATTCTTATTTAGGTTTATTACGAACTTTAGAAATTGGGGATGAATTTTTCATTGTATTTGTGAATAGATGAATCGGCAATGGATGTACAACGCGGATAGACGCTCATCTGACTTCATTAATGGCGTTCATCAATTCCTCGACGCGGCAGAGGCTAACTCGACCTCGGGTTTTATATGCTGTCCATGCAAGGTCTGTGAGAATAAGAAGGATTATCACATCTCGAAGATGCAAACATCGGTCAATCAAGTCCTTTGGTATTAAGAGAAAATGTGACCGAAAATACTGGTAGGGTTATGATCTCTGTTAGCATTCAACAAAATGCGACCCAAATCCTGGTGACATGGTTATTATCCACGTTCATTCTGGCGCGTGGCAGCAAGACCATGTGGCCTCGTGTGATGCTGTGAGGCAAGCATTAGCCCAAATAGAAAGTCAAACTGGCCATGTTTTCCCGGACTACATCTACTTCAAGTTGAAAGCTCTCGAGACGGGTGAGCCAGACGTGACACAAATGCCTAAAAGGATTAGTCCTTCATATGAATCGATTTATGTAAGTATTATGGCATAATCTCTGACTATTCCCGTTTTTTATCGAATTATGAAAATTGTTATTTTCAACTAACTTTTTTACCATAATGTTCGGTATTTTGTTTTATTCATTTGATAAAATATAGAAAAATCCTGATTATACCGTTTTCGTTTTCTACATTTGCATAATTTGCAATACCGTTTTCGACCGTTTCCGATCGTTTTCATCCCTACCTCCAGGTCAGGATGATGCCGGCTCACACAGGTCTCCTCCTCCACCAGCACGGCATCCCCCAAAGCGCCAAGCTCCGCCCCCACGGCGGACTACTCGCCAGAAGCGCCAAACAGTGGAGAAAGAGCCTACCGACGAAGAAAGGTTGGCCGCCATAAGGAAGAAAAGAGCCTACGACCAAACTGACGAGGAAACTGCTTTGGTGGTCGCAGCCCAGATCAAAGAGCATTTCAAACCAGATGAGCCAGAGAAGCCGGTGCCCATAGATCCGACAGCGAAGACATTTTTCACAAAAATGAGCGCGGCGAATCAGAAGAGATTCTTGCCCTCCGACTACGACCGCCAGCTTGCAAAGTCTTACGATAAGCTGAAACAACAAGCCAGCAGTGGATCCTCGGTGAAGAAGGCGGCCACTCCTAAGAAGAAACAAGTCGGTCAGAGCTCGCCTAGGAGGACACAAGGGCAACAGGAATATGACGAGGAACAGCTTGCGTTGTTGTGCCAGCAAACAGGCCTCTCAGCGGCAGAACTTTTATCGGGCACGGGCGAAATTCCTGTGGCAGCACCTGTGCAAATTTGGACATTTGAATATGGCAAACCAATGGTGCCCCCAGATTCTTTGAAGTCCCTAACCACTCAAGCATTCCGATTTCATGAGTGGTACATGAAGGCGTCCAAAAAGGGTAGACAGATGCTCAATGTTTTGATAAAAGACCGTGATTACTTCCGTGGGCATAGTCTCTTGATTTTGGATTTCAAGGATGTCTATGATTTGTACCGTCAAGATGCCATAGACCTCTCATTGATGAGCTGCTGGGTTGTGTAAGTTTCTTTCACTGATCTATTCTCGCAATACTTGCTTTCTTAATTATAATTTTCAACAATAACAATCTATTCTTGTCATGTAGGATGGAGATCCATACATGCCGTGAAAAATCGTATGATGATGTCGGCTTCATGGATCCATTGATGGTAAATGCCGTAAATGTACAGAGTAACCCACTAGAGACGGTGGACAACATATACCTGTACCTGGAGAGACAAAGAAGCAAGACTTACATTCTTTTGCCATACAATTTCCAGTGAGTACTTCTCTCTATGTATGTATAACTTTAAGACTTTGTTCTCAATACTTGTGCATGTATTTATATATATATATATATATATATACAGCTTCCACTGGATACTGCTTGTGATAATCATAAATCAAAGTCAAATTGTTGTCATGGACTCACTGCGGAAACCACAAGAGGATTACCAAGCAGTTTTAGACTTGATTGACATGGCATGGACACGTTTCCGTGCGAAACAAAAAGGAAATTTCAAACAAAAACTGCATGTGAGGACGGACTTTCCGGTACGTGGCTGGTGTACCCGCATATCTCGTAAAATCACACTAATATATAGTTGTTACGTCTAACTTTATTCTTCTCCACTATCAGGTTGCCAGACAGGAAGCAGGGACGAATCTATGCGGATACTACGTCTGCCAGTGGATCCATACCTTTGTTTCTCCCAAAAAAGTGACTCAAGCAGAACTCATGGTATGAATTAGATTATTAGTGTATATAGAAATTAGATTATTAGTGTGTATGGAAAATAGATTATTAGTGTATATGGAAATTAGATTATTAGTATGGAAATATTAGTGTATATGAAAATTAGATTATTAGTGTATATTGAAATAAGATTATTAGTGTATATGGAAATAAGATTATTAGTGTATATGGGAATTAGATTATTAGTGTATATGGAAATAAGATTATTAGTGTATATGGAAATTAGATTATTAGTGTATATGGACATTAGATTATTAGTGTATATGGAAATATGATTATTAGTGTATATGGAAATATGATTATTAGTGTATATTTATTATGAATATATTTATTATACTTTGTTATTTCATGTATACTTTGTTAATTCATGTAAACTTTGTTATTTCATGTAAACTTTGTTACTTGGTTAGAAATGATTATTAGTTATTGATTATTGTTTAGAAATAATTATTAGTTATTGTTTTGAAATGATTATTAGTTATTGTTTAGAAATGAATGTGTTAGGAAATTTTATAATTACATGCAAAATTTATTTATTATATGAATGAATGATTATTAGTTACTTGTTTAGAAATGATTACATGCAAAATTTATTTATTATATGAATGAATGTTGTCATTTGTGATTAATGCAGAGGATGTTTTACCATCAAGAGCTCCCAATGAGAGAAAAATCAAAAGCTATTGCGGACCAACTATTTGGATTTATTATGGACCAAGTTATAAGTCCACTGGGAGAGTACCACCATGACGGAACCGCTATCGCTCAATTGGACTCCCTTTCTGCTCCTTCTTCCAGTGCAGCTCGTGAATTGTAAATAACTTTTAAATGCTCTAACTTTTGTATTGGCCGATCTCAAATGTTTATATGTGAATGTTCGAAAAAAATGCAATCAAAGTTGGGTCAAAATCAATTGACAATTGCGACGACTTCAATCTTATTGCGTGAAAGATCGTGTACGACATATGACATATGACGAGCAGACACGTAGACGCGTAGATTTGTATATAACTAACCCAAATATCAAACATTTAAAAAAAATAACCAAAAGAGCCTTTGGTACCGGGTCTGGACCCGGTACCAAAGGCTCCCTTTGGTACCGGGTCTGGACCCGGTACCAAAGGCCGCCTCCCTTTAGTCACGGTGTCGCGGTACCGGTTCCAGAACCGGTACCTATGAGGGTTACGAACCGTGACCGATCAGCATCTCTCCAGTAGTGAGGATTTTCATTTCGGGGGCACGGCCGGCACGACGCCATGGAATACGAGGGCGACAGGAGAACGAAGGAAGCTACTCACCTGTTGCGGCGCTGGGACGCACCGTGCTCTTCCTCCCGAGAGCGCTTGAGGCTGCCGGAGAAGCCCATCGGATCGATCCCCTTCTTGGTCGGGTGCGCTTCGTTCGTCTAGCGCAGCGCCTGCCCACCGGCAGCGTTTGCTCTTGCCCTACTACTGGCGATGGGGAATGGAGACACGGCAACTAAAGCCAGCCTTTTCATACCATGTATGACAACCCCGCAGCCAGAGCACAAGTGACGCAACGGCAGGTCAGGTTGTCTTTTTGCGTTCTTCAGAAGAGACATTAACAGGTCAGTGGGCCCCGAAGGGTATTAACAGGACAGAAACATTATATAACATTTAGCCCACTGGGCCAAGATATTTTAGCCCATCAGCAATAGATCGTATAAGCTATTACTTTATTTTCGTTTTTCCCCTTCATTTCTTTATTATGGCCATGATAACAAATCATTTTTACTGAAAATAAATATGATTTTCTCATTTTCAACATGTTTCAATATTAGATAAACTAGACACAATAGTCCATAACCTAAGTCAAAATTTCATATAAAAAATTTTATATATTTAGTGTGAAATGCTGAAGTAATATATGAAAATGTTGAACGTGAGCATTCAAAATGTAGTACATTCCCGATTCAGCTTTTAAAAGTAAATAAAAGTAAATTTTTATAGATGGGATCTTATTTTGTTACATTTGTCTGATATATTACACGACTAGAGAAATGACCTCGGTGCCCAGCAGGAACCCCCTTTAGTATCGGACAGGTACTAGGATTCCGGTACTAAAAAAGGTACCCTTTAATACCAGGCGAAGTGCCCGGTAATAAAAGGGGGCGCACCACACAGCAGCCACACCCCTTTAGTACCGGCTGGTGTTACCAAGCCGGTACTAATGGTTCCGTGTGTTTTTAAAATTTTTCTTTTCTATATTCTATTTTCTATTTTCTCTCTTCTCTTTTCTATATATTCATTTTGTTATCATAATTGTAGTCCTACGTGTGTCTATACGCCACTATATGTACATATTTAATAAACACATAAATAAACTAATCTACATTAATTACATATTATACAATATTATATACATCCAATATTACATCACTCAGTGTCTGAAGAGCAGCACACGTTTAGACTGGAGCCATCATAATAGAGCTCTCCCTTAGGATCTATGACCTGTTCATAAATAAATCTACAAAGTTGCTCTTGAGCTGCCCTGATTCGGTCCGCCGGCAGTAGTCCGTCCATTAGCTCCATCATTTGTACGTGCATAAGAAATAGAACTTAATCGATACGATGTCAAATAGAAAATAATAAAAGTTAAAAATAATTAACAATAAAAACATATTTGAAGCTCATCCTTCGTAGCGAGGGAGCTACCAATGAGGCCATGGACGTGGTCTAGTATGTAGTATCCGCAAAGATTGTCTCCAGATTCTAGGCGCAAGCACTTGTAGGGAGGAAAAGTTAATTAGGACATAAAAATGGTATAAAAAAATGACAAGAGTTGTGCAGTTTCAATACATATTGAAAGTCATTTTTGAAGTAAAGTGTCTCCTTGAATTCACCTGGATGATTTCAACAGAATTTCCTCCATACGTGCTGAAACATATCTATGACATTTTGGTATGCGCTCTGCTGTTTTCTAAGAGAGTCTAGCACATATACAATGCTTCGATCAATGCATAAGACAAGAAGTATTTCATGAAGCATATTAACATCAATTTACAAAACTTTGGAAGGAGAATAATATAATTAAGAACGTTACGAAAAATATATAACTCACTCAAACTTGTATGGAAAAAGTATCGTTTGCACGCAATTTTTCTTATGCATGAAATGATATGTGTTCTTTGCTGTCCGATTCGACTTATTTCTAAGTCTATCCTTGTTTATGATTTGAGGGTCCATAAAGCCGTACTTGTACAATCCATTGAGGTGACAGTGTTGGATCTCCATACTACATGAAACACAATAAAAGGAGGGATGAAACTTGCAAACAAAATATATAACATTATTATTTAGTAAAAAAATTAAATTAACTCAGAGAATCCATAAGCTCATGAGGGACTTGTCAAGTGCATCTTGATGGGATAGCATGTATTATTCTTCAAAATTTATCCATATCAAGTTGTCCCATGGAAATAATGTTCTTCTCCGAAACGAGCAACGACCTCTTTTGGTCCTTCTGCTGACTTTCTATTGTACCATTCATGCAGTCTCCTCATTTGTGTTGGTAGAAGGTTTACCAACTACGGCCAGATAGGAGATTTTCCCAGCTCAAAGTGTCATTTTCCTTCGTACTCGGGAACTTGGTCCTCGCCTCGAATCTAAGATGTGGTGAGACCAATCTCTAGCCCAATCTCAAGGACATGTTGATCATATTGTGTAGGCACCTTCAGCGGGTCAATGGATTATTTTGCTTGCTGTCCGAGCTGGCAACTTGCTTTCCATTCTTCTCTTCCTATGCCTGTCTCTCACTATCCTTTATGAGTGCGTGGTCATAGCCTAATATCTTTTTCTTTGGAGGTAGAGGCTTACCCTGGTCAATTAAGAACTTCATGGTGCCCGCATCGATCTTTTGCTTCTTCTCGAGCACAGGCTTCGCAAAAGTGTGCCTTAACCTCCGCATCCACATGCGGCATGATTTCATCATCAGTTTTTTGATATGGTAGCTTTTTAGGCAAAGACTTCTCTTTTTTTGATATGGTAGCCGGAGGACTCATACTGCGCTATGGGCTGAACGCAGCCGGAGCTGGAGGACTCAGCGATGGGTTCGTGTTGAATGGACCTGGAGCTAGAGCTGGTGGACTCATGCTCGATGGAGGTGCTCTTGAGCTCTTAGGAGACGATCCCAAGTCTGCGACAGTCATACCCAGAAATCTGCTGAAGCGCTTCTTCCATTGAATAAAATCCGTGGATAGCCTGGCCTAGATTCACCTCCCCGTCACCTCCAGGAATATCGAGCTCAAGATCTTCCCATCCTTCGACTACTCTATCCAACTCAACTCTTGCGTATCGCAACAAAATGTCAGATCCATGATATGTCTATCCAGACATGACATAAGAAAAAATCACAGGACATTCTTGTTTCTGACCGGAGTAAGAAGTTCACATGTGGTCTTCTCATTGATGTCATCCATGGGGGTAGCGTTCTGGTTGGCACTGCTGCACCACTACTACACAGGGCTTATCACAGCCGGTTCGGTTGGGCCTATCGTAGCCAGTTTTTAAAAGTGGCACTGATAAAGTTGCGCTGAAAATCGGCTTTTCACAGTCGGTTTTTAACCGGCTGTGAAAATCGATTTTCACAACCGGTTTTTGACATAAACCCGCTGTGAAAATAATTTCGAAAACCAAAAATAGAAATCAAATAAAAATGTTAAATGAGTGCAAAAAAAAATCTAACCACATGGGCAGCCCCATTAACCAAGCACCACCACCTCCAAACCACACAATTTTTTGCACTTGTTGCATTCTCTATGATTCAAACCCATGATCTCTTGCTTCGCCTGTAGCTCCACTTACCACTGCACCACACCATTGCTTGTGAGTAAATGAGTGATGCACTCCTTTTATGTTAACTCTACCGAACTTTTATAAAATTCTAGAGGCCACCCCATTGATCCAATTAGATTGAAAATTTTTGAGTTAGTTCCTTACATGCACTTGTTTTCAGGAAAAATATCAGAAAAATAATATACAAATAAAAAATAGTTGTACCAAAATTCATTTAATTCATAAAAAATAGCAAATCATTTCAAAAAATTCGTAAACTCCTACATGGCAACTTATATGCAGTATAAAACATTTAAAAAAATATTGATATGTCATATGAGCAAAAATAAGTTTTAGGATGTACAAATATCAAAGTTTGTCTTAATATATATGAAAGAGTGTGAGAGATGTATGTGTTTATAAACAATGTATAGTCCAATTTTCTGGAAATGTGTTGAATTTTTTATGAGAAGGCTATACAGATAAAAAAGGACTCCATGACAATTTTCATAATTTTTGGACAAGTTTCTGATATTATTATTATTTTCATAAGTAAAGGAGTAAATTAAAGTGTGAGTTATACATAGCAAACATATTTACTTTTCATATTTTTTTAGGATTTGATCTAAACTAGAGAATATGCACTTAGATACTATTTTTCTAGTATTTGGTAAGAGCTAGTTAAGAGATATGTAGTTCAAATTTGAGTTAATAAGAATAAGTATCTAAAAATTCATTTAATAGTTAGAAAATAGCAAATTATTTCAAAAAATCCAAAACTACTCTATGGCAACATATATATAGTGTAAGATATTTAAAAATTATTTCCATGTAATATGAGCAAAACTAATGTTGTAGGGTGTGCAAACTAACAGATGTTGCACTTCTTTAATATTAAACATTTTGAATCTTTATGATTTTTTAGAGGCCACATCTTAGATCCGACTAAGCTAAATTTTTTTTGTTGTCCCTTGTGTTCTCCTAGTCCAACAAAAAATATCAAAAAAATAAAATAAAAATAAAAAATTTATGTGTACTGTAGCTTAGAACCGGTTGTGAAAATGGATTTGATTTTCACAGCTGGTGCAAGCCCCAAACCGGCTATGAAAATGTATCAGTACCACTTTTTGAAAACCAGCTGTGAAAATAGTGAATAGAAAAATCAATTATGTAGTAGTGCAACATGTCACCCTCATTAGCTCTTGCGAGCTCCCTGGAAGCCACGCTGCTATGCCACTGAGATACGGCTACTTGCGCATGAATATTGGCCGCTAATCCCTACTCCATAGCCAGTTGCTAGATTACTTCTTCAGCCAAACTTTGGTCGTGAGAGGCTAGGTGGTCCTCTAATATTCGTCTTGATCGGCTTTGGGTCCGTGTCGGCTTCTGTATGTTTCAATATCCACTGCAAACGCAAACTTCCATCGAATAATGCATTTTGCCTCGGCAGCAGTCAGTGTGCTGTGGAGTCTGAACAGCATAAGTTAGCTCATCCATTTCTCTATCAGGATGGAATTCCCCCCGGACATAGCCTCCACTTCCGCCCGAATCCTTTGCGCTGCATCTCCTATCTTCTGAGAAAAAATGCACAACGCTCGTTGCAAATAGAGCGAGCCACTGTG